>SJYO01033645.1:61119756-61719756 GCA_006410555.1 Capra ibex
CTGAAAACCTGAGTCTCCCTCTCCCTCTCCCACCCTACTGAACCCTCTTACCCTTAAGATTGTACATATGACAGTACATTCTTAACTTAGCGGTCAGGTACAGACTGCATCCCACGTCGAACGAACCCCGACCACGTACCCCTACTGGGTCTCTCTACAACACCCCTCCCTCCACCCTCCCCCCAAGTACAAACCCTTGCGTACATTCTTAATTTCTAAAATTTTAATTTTTTTTTTTTTTTTCTTTAAGTGTGTGTCTTTTTTCTTTTTTTTTTCTATTTTTAGTGCGAATTTATATAATAAAATTTTAAAGTAAACAAACCGTTTTAAAATTTTACATTGTTATACAGGAGAACCACCATTTGTCCCTGAATGTATAATAGTCTCTCTTACGTTTGACCATCCTGGGAAGAACACCTCTTAAATTGTTGTACATTTTTTTATGAGACACACACACATATATGTGTGTGTGAATAGAAAACTAGACCAGTAGGGTGAAAATTCTTAGATGGATGGAACTTCTATGTGGAGGTTGTTATGTATACGTATTCCAAGAAGAAACGTCATGACAAACTTAATGTTTTATAACCTTTGATGGATCCACTAGAATGGGTCGTCTCACGGACTTATTTCATACCATGAAGGTTGTTATCTCATGTGATGGTACCAAAATTTAATCTATCGACCATTCTTCAACGATATATTGTGTCCCGTAAGACACTACTGGATCTCCCCACCCTACTCCCCTCCCCTCTCTCGGAGTTCTCCCTCCACTATATGTATGTTAATACTGACTAAAGGTAACAAAAGACCGTCTTTGGTTGTGTTATAACATTTAGTTAATAAGAGGTATATTTTTTATTTAAAATTTTCCCTTATTTCTTCTAGAGATGTTCTATTTCACCTCATTAAAGGTTCGATATAACAGCAAAAAGGAAAATTAGAACAACGTGTGTCTAAAAGTGTGTACCCTTTTGTCCTTCCCTTACCTTCGATGACACACAGTACGTCCAACAGAGAGTGAAGTGGTCACGTACGGAGTGATGGCGAATGTATTTAAGAAACTACTACTACTGGACGTCAGAAAGTTGTCTAATCCGGTCATAGTCTCGTGACGTAGGAGTAGAATGAGTCCGAATACGGTTTCTACTGCTGTCACAGAAACCACTTCTGTGATTTCGAAATTCCACATAATCTGTAAAATCAACTACAATCTCAGTAATGGTTCACCGATTTCCCTTCTTGTCACAAATTTTTCAGGTTTTTATTGTTTTCTACCACACCGATGACGTTTCAGTTAACGTTATGACTTATTTGTATTTTTATAACCTCATATGAACAAATTTTTACAACGGTTATTATGTTTACTTTTCTAACGTCTGGGTAGTGATGACGACGTTATGTCTATATGAGATAATACTTTCTGTCGAATCTCTTGTGACTTTCAGTTCACTGACACGACCATCGAGTCAGTACAGGTTGAGAAACACTGAAATACCTGAGATTGAGTGGTCCGAGAAGATAGGTACCTTAAGAGGTTTGTTCTTATGAACTCACCCATCGGTAAGGGAAGAAATCCCACAGAATGGTTGGGTCCCTAGTTTGGACCCAGAGAATGTAACGTCCGTCTAAGAATTGGTAGACTTGGTGGTCTCTTCGGGTTTCTGTTGAATCTCTTTTAATCGTTTCCACAATTATGTCATCTTTAGTATTTTCCATATTAGAATCGATATCTATGACATTAACGATTTGAATTATACGTCAGATTTTGACATAATCGGGACTTCTTTAACGACTAACGATTCTAAAGTGGTTTCTCTACCCGATATATGTTACTACCTATTTTAGTACTTACTACTAATATTTAATAATTTAATAATTCACCTTCATATTAAGAAGTATAAAAATAAGTGATTTTCTAGTCTTTACAATTAAAGTCTTACGGACATAAGATAAATCACTTTTCTCTCACAGATCAGGCAATAACGACGGAAACTTTAACGGTCACAAGTAACAACAGAAACTATTACTAACGACTTTTATAATTACCCCTTCGAGATTTATTTAAGTAAAACTTATCCGATTTTCAAACAGAAGTCTAACATCAATAGGTCTACAACAACTATTATACTTTTTAGACGAATTCCTGTACGGACAGTGACGAACACTCGAAGGGTCCACCGAGTCACCATTTCTTAGGTGGACGGTTACGTCCTCTACGTCCAAACTAGGGACGTAACCCTTCTAGGGACCTCCTCCTTTACCGTTAGGTGAGGTCATAAGAACGGACCTGTTAGGGTACCTGTCTCCTTGGACCGTCCAATGTCAAATATTCGGGTACTTCTTCTCCTTTGATCACTCTTTTTCGTCAGTGAGTAGTGATAAACAACCAAGTCACGAACCTCTTCTCTCAAACAACAATTTGGAACTACGACTACAACAAGAGTGAGTACTGCATCTGTTTCAACCCCTCCAGTACCACTGGTTTCTACTTCGAGACGAGAACTTTCCCAACTGTCAGATTTTAAATTTTCGTACAAATTCTTTAGTTACTCTTCAATCTATGGTATTGATTTCTTATACTTTTCCTTTTTGACTCACATGAACATTTTGAAAATCACCTTATCGACACGAAGTCCAATTACTTTGTTTGATACAACTTCACTTACTTTTCTTTAAATGAGAACCTCAAGGTCCTCAACGATAATTTCTTTCGTAGTAAGACCCTCCCTCAACATTAGTCGAAATTATGGAAAGTCGGAATCTCAGTGATTTAAAAACTTACTTTTAAATAAATTACTATATCTTTAATGATTTTCTTGTGAGCTTTAGAACAACACTAGTAACAAATTTTCTACATGTACATCCTTCTAACAACTATTAACTATTTTAGTACGATTCAAAGAGTCATCAACCAAAACTACGATACGAACCTCTAAAACACTTATACAACTTCTTTCCTTAATAACTAACTATAATTATAATGTTCTTAAAGAAATAACCCACCATTTCTTCTTTTTATAGGACCTTTAGTCACCTTACCCCACCTTATTCCCTACTATACAAGATTAATAATTACTTGATACTTTCCTACAAACTCTGTTACAAAGAGTGGTTAGTAAAGTCTCTTCAGTCAACTTCTTTCATTGACTTCTTTTCCGACAGACTATAAATTCTTTAAACGATATTTGTAGTTAGTACTCAAAATCAACTGTTATCTATTACTAAATGATGACAGTAACAGGTATAATAACTATAATTATTATATAAAACATAAAATTTATTTTTTCAGTAAACATGTTAGTACTTTTTCCTTGTACACTTTCTTATAGACATAATACGATAAGAAATACATTCCTTTTCCCCGTTACTATCTTTTGTATAAATAGGTGATTAGAGAAGTTTTCTTTATAGTCTTTCTGTTTCGTCTTTGAGTACTTTGACCAGGAGTCATAATCCACCTATCCTTACCTTTACTTTATTACACTTTCCTTGAAGATTCATATTAAAGGACACATAGTGACAGAAAATCCTATATTGGATGTTGTTTTTATATACTATTTTGGTCTACATCTCCCTCGGGTTTTACCTTATGTTCTTATCGTTATCATGGTTTATGGATCGATAATTATATAATATTTATTTACTATATTGGTATGATTTTCCCTATCTCTTTTTACTTAGGTGAATCATTAAAACCCTTTATTATAAAACAAACCCTTTGTTTTAACTCAATCATATATGTTACGTGTTTATATATGATGACAACTGAATTTTTTATAAGTGTTGGATTTTCCTTTGAAATCCTGAAGTTCGTGTTCTTTTTGGGAGAGTTCATTTTGGGACTCTCGTCATGAATTTCCTCTACTCTCCCCTCGGTTCAATATAACTTCAAAACGTCCAGTAAAACCGTCCAGTTTTACAGTTTTCTAATTAATTAATTTCTTTTGAGCTATAGGGTTCAATTTCTGAAGTCCCGAAAAGATCCTTACCCTGTTACGTTCTCAGACCCGAGTGACTTTAGTAAGACTATACTAAGAGTCGATAGACACCGGTCATAGGAAGTAAAAGTGTAGGACTCAAAGGAACCCTGCGTGGTCGACTGTGACCTCCCGACATTAGTGACTATTGACACTTTGGGAAACAAATACTATGTCATCGGCTTCTTGACTACGAAAACTTGACACCACAACCTCTTCTGAGAACTCTCAGGGAACCTGACGTTACTCTAGACTGGTCAGATAAGATTTCCTCTAGTCAGGACCCACAAGAAACCTTCCTGACTACGATTTCGACTTTGACGTCATTAAACGGGTGGAGTACGTTTCTCAATTGAGTAACCTTTTCTGAGACTACGACCCTCCCTAACCCCCGTCCTCCTCTTCGCCCATTGTTTCCTACTCTACCGACCTACCGTAGTGACTGAGCTACCTACACTCAACTGACTTGATACCCTCAACCACTACCTGTCCCTCCGGACCGTACGACACTAAGTACCCCAACGTTTCTCAGCCTGTGCTGACTCCCTGACTTGACTTGACTTGACTTGACTCCGTTATGTCATTCAGGGATGTATATTTACTTAAGGTGAGACTCTCGTACCGACACTTAGGTTGTCAATCGGATCCATAGGTTGATCGTGTTACACGCGATATTATCTAAATATTATGAAAAGTGTGTTTATTACGTAGTGTTTGTGTTTGTGATTTCTTTTGTATAGATTATAGTATCATGTAATGGAACTTTTCGCATCGTGTGATGTTATGTTATGTTATCGGGTTGTAGACCGTATCCTCCCCGACCGTAACTCGTACGTCCGTTCTTCTCAATGACTTACCTCCTCTCTATCCTCCACCTTCTACTATCTCGACTTCCTTACAATCGTTATCTTATGTCTCTCGTTCGACGTTAAAGTGAGTGTGAACTCAAATACTGTATCCAAGGCCAAGGAGTGACCTAAGTTAAGATAGATGGGAGAACTTTTTTGTTAGGTCACCACAGACTCATCATCGACATAAAAAGGAGTAGTACTTACTGTACCATCGTGACTTATCCGAAGACTTGTCGACGACGTTGGAAGTACATGGTAAGGTGTAAATACAGGACACAGAGTTTTTGATTATCACGGAGGAGTCTGTTTCTTTTTAGGGAAACGGTAAAGAACATGATACTTAGAGAAGTCGAGAAGTCGAGAAGGCAATGAAGAAGAAGGAGAACAGACAGAAGTAGGAAAGAGACTCGGAAGTTTAGGTAGTCCAGAAGTAATCATTCCAGGAACACAACGTGTAGTTCCTCAAGTCACTAAAAGGAAAACGTCTAGATCGAGGTCGAAGAAAGACTCCCAGTAATTCAACGTCTTCTTTAGAAACTTGGTGAGTAGGTGGAAGAGTTTAAGTACTTTTAACACTTACTTGACGCCCGTTTCAAAGAAGGTTTGAGGTGAGTACCACTGTCGGTATTAGAGTGTGGTTCGTTTCGGTTACGAAAAATACCGGAACATCTACAATATCAAGTAGGCCTTAACAACGTTCCAACAATGACTAAATAGTGAATAGTAATGAGAAACTCTTTTTCACACTGTATTTATTATAAAGAACTTTCAGTGATATTGAGGGTATCTAACTCATAAGTCACCATCTACGTGATGAAACTACAACTCTACTTTCAGTAGTTAATATCCTTCACAGGACCTCGTAACAACTCGTCGTCTTTTTACAACCTACCCTACAAGAAGAAATTCGTTATAAAGAGATTAGAGATCCTATTTCACCACATTTTTTGTCAGGACCTAATGTCGGACACATTGGCTCCGAAACCCCAATAGTAGGGGTGTTGTCCTTCTCTCGAGAACCGATACACAAATTCCCGAGAACCCAAGAGACCTACTATTTGATTCTCTTCGAATCGAAATGTACTGGTCTTCATAACGGTGGTTTGTCATCTCAAAGACTAGAAACGACGAAATTTCGGACCGTAGTTGAAAAGGAGTAATGACTACATTGAAAGCAGACCGTAAGAAAAGGTCATGTCAAGACAAAATGGGTGTAATTTTTGGACGAACTTATTTATAAACGGAAGTGGTTATCAAAGAGTTTATCAAAGTCCTTTAAGGACCTGTCGACGGTATAGACGTGAGTGACGGAGTGGTAAATGAAAGTCCAACACTTCCAACCGAGTTCAAAATTTGGTTACTTTGGTCGATATAGACTATAACTTTCTGCACGGGAGATTAGAAAACGGTACAAAGAAGAAGTACAGAAATATTTCCGAAATCTGAAAGAGAACTTAGTCGTCATTCGACTCGTCCTGACTTAGGACCTACGACTAGGACGTAGATGTACGACTCTTCAAAGAAGTAGAGGAGGTGGTGAAAAGGTACGAAAAAGTTAATAACAGTTGTAATAGTCGTCTCGTCTGGAATGTGCACGGTACTAGAACAGGAATAAGAAGACTTAACACGGTTACCAACTTGTTAAGTACAATATTCTTGTTCGTTGTAGATGGTAGAATATTGCAACGAAGTAAGTTAGTAAAAGTGAGAAAAAAAGTTAGTAATGACAAGCCGTACAGAATCGTCATGGTCGATAGAGTGACGACGAAAACAGGAACGAAGGTCTGTAAGACCCGAACTTTATTTCTATAAAATTATGACATAAGATATATCATGATATATTATTTCATGTGTTTTCGTGTTGGTGAACATCTCCTACGGACGTACACTGCTGTATGTGGTCTGTACACTTGATTGAATACACTAACCCGTACACCTGTGTACAAGTGTAGAAACTTTCAAGTGTTGAACTTCCAAACATACACACTCTGAATGTCATAAGGTAAACAGTCAGTGTAATAATTCGGTTGTAATCAATTAGATAAACAAACTTCTAGTATGTATAGTTATATCACCTAGTAACGATTTCGTCTGTCTATTAACAATTACATATGTGTTATATGAAAACTGGATACATTACGTTTAAATAAGTGGATTAAACCGAGTCTCGTTGTAAGATTTTGATTTAAATACTTCTCCTATTTTTAATAAGGAAGTACACAATTTCGTATGAACATAAAATACAACAGGTCTGAAAACGAGTAATATGTCTCGAACTAAGGATACCTAAACTAGGTATATGAAGGAAACCCCTTTTTTTTTTGGCTTTTACTTGTTTCATCTTCGGTGAGACTTTTATTTTATGAGTCTTGTGATAAAGACACTCTCACTGAAAAAAAAAAAAAAAATTCCGTTGAAATTCTTCTTTGCAGTCCCTACTACTATATCCTTTTGTCCGACAAATCACTTTAGTTGTAACTGATTCGTACCAGGTACAGGGTCTGTCATATTCGTTAAAACTATATTAGAAAAATTCTACACCATAGACAGGAATTCCCAAATCTTGGTCTATTCGGAAGTGAATTCCGAGTTAAAATAAGACCGAGTCGTTAATTGATTTGATATGATAACCTGTTCAATTTTTGGAAAGATTTGATACTAAAGTGGGAGAATTATACCCTTATGGTGTTGTGATTGAAACTTTTGGACACTCTTGATCTACATTTTATAACACTTCCATTAAACGGACCTTTATTTACAGACACAAAGAAAGGGAATGGGAAATATTGTCGTAAAAAAATCTTCTAAGTCGAAATTTTATGTACCTACAATATTTAGTAATATATTTACTTTTATTAACAATAATTCTTATTAATCTTTTTACCGAAAATGAGAATAGTCAGAGTATTTACTTGTGTGTAAAAACACGTAAAAGTACCAGTTGTACATCTGTATCCTGTGACCTTTTATCCCACCGAAAAAGGGAATACCATTTCTAGACTACATAGATTAAGTACAATTTGACAGGTTCTCTAAATACAGATCTTATAGATCTATATTTTTATTTTAGAAGTCTATCGTTTTTATTTGAGTTCCCTTGATTTTTCCAGACATCCGTGTAAGGAATGGTACGATACAGTCGGTATATTAAGTCATTTAAAGATATAATAAGTCTTATTCTTTTATTGTATCCTTACCTTTACCCTATTTATTATGTTTTAAGACGATGTAGGTTCTTCTAAAGTTTCAGTTAAGTATAAACGAAGAGTTGTTTTTGTAATAAAGTTATGAAGTTGAGTAAAAACACGTATTAAATTTTTAGTGTAATGAACGAAGGGGAATAATTTAAATCACTTAGAAAAAGTACATCCAAAGACAATTATAATTTTTTAGAACTCACTTAATAGATACTTGTTTAGTAACTTGAGGTCTATATTTTCATATAAACCTGGTCTAGTAAGGAGTTTTGATCTTTTACGAGTTTTTTTTACACTGTTATCACAATTTTTCCGTGACCTTTTTAATAAAGTAATTGTCTGTAGTATATTATTTAAATTTATATAAAATTTTTACCTTTATAGTAAGTTATAAAAACATATACTTTTATACAAATTAAAGAACTACCTCTATATTTTTATCACAAATAGAAATCTTTAGATTCGTTTTGAGAAGGTGACTTTCCAATGATATCGTTATATCTTATGTTTTTGTAAGGTTTGTGTAAATTAACACAAGGATACCTGTGTGTGAGTTTCCTTTGAATATTTTACTTTAATGAATAATTTTACTATCTTAATACCCTTAAATAAGTTAAAAAAAAGGTTACGAAATTATTTATTTTGGGTACGAATTAAATACTTTTAGGGTAGTACGTAATACGGAAGGTTAAAATTGACGTTCACTGAGACACGGTGAGGTATCTACCGTCGGGTAGTCCGAGGGGGTAGGGACCCTAAGAGGTCCGTTCTTGTGACCTCACCCAACGGTAAAGGAAGAGGTTACGTACTTTCACTTTTCACTTTCACTTCGGTGAGTCAACATAGGTTGAGAATCTCTGGGGTACCTGACGTTGGATGGTCCGAAAAATACAAGTAGTGTCGTAACAAATGTTATCGTTTCGGTACCTTTAATGGTCTACCTACTTATTTCTACGTCAGAGCGGTGAGTGCTGTTACATCTACCTGGAACTCGTAATACATGAAATTAGAAATTACACAACCTTTTATATAAGTGGACGATAGACACTTCTCTTATAGAAGATTGTTTCCACGTTTTAACACAGTTACACGGTTTAAACTAGAGATCTGATGATAAAAGAAATCGGTTTTCATTAAAATTTTAAAATTAATACTGTATTATAAAAGTTTAAAACTTTACTGAGTATTTTAAGGTTCAAAGACCGAAAGGGTCTTGTAAAATTCTAAGTCGTAAGGATTGGGATATACAGATGTATCGTTAGTAAACAATTTCGTCTGATCGTCGTTTCAAAGTCTGTCTCTTCGTGAAAAGTAAAACGGTCTTCGGAGTACAGTGAGAAGTAGTAGAGTTTGAAAAAAAAAAGGTATTTCATCTGAATCGTTTTTACTTTATAAAGTACATAGGTACTAGTATGGATTACACTCTTTTATTTTATATTTCGAATTTTTAAATACTTCAAAAGTTTTTTTACATTTTTTTCGTATATAGAACCACTTTTAATTTTTATAAATTTGTTTTACAAAAATTATTCCTGTTTCTCATGTTACACTCAAACAGAATTGAATGTTGGTTTAACGAACTGAGTGAAATTGACAAGGTAAAGAACCCTTAAATACAAAATTTCATTGTGTTTGATAATTGTGTACAGAACCACGGACACATGGTTTCAAACTCATGTATTTAGAGGTCAGACAGTATAGTGTCTTTATGGCGTTGTAGTGTCTGACCCGGACGTCTTCTTAACCGACGAGAAAACCTTATAATAATGTTAGGCAGATCTCTATAGTCCTTATTTCATATAAACCCTTAATTGACCTATCCTAGATACGTCACGAGTTGTCGGAGGTTCAAAATAGATTTCAACATTTATCGTTCCCAACGACCAAGGGTCTTCAGTTCACCCTAACCCCGTCAGACCGAACTTCTTAAAGGTGTCTGACATAGCGCAACAAACTAACGAAGAAGAACTCTGAACCTCGGAACAAGAACCTTGACCACGGACGAAGGATATAAAATAGACCAACTAATGTGACACTAAACCTGAGGTACAAATCCCCAATATTGTAGATATATTAAAGAAAACGATTAACTTGGGGAATTCCGAGTAACTTTTCTTATATATATATATATATATATATATATATATATATATCCCGTCTACCGAGGGTTTCTATCTTGTCAATTTTTCCTTCTTTTAAGATCAAGAAGACAATCACCAAAAATAAATAAAGACTCGTGGTGGATTTTGGGTCGTTACAGGAAAAGGAAGAGAACAACGTAAAGACGGACTTAAAAGTAAAGGGAGAGTGTAGAGAAGAGGTAAAACTGTTTGACCAATTCCTTTAGTGGTCTAAGTTCCTGAGTACAAATTAAAGATAAGACTGATAATTAGAGACCCTCGCACAAAAAACAATAAGTATTTTTATTAAATACTTGGACATGAGGTTGTAATTCCTCATACGATAATGACGTAAACAACGTGACTAATATGTTTATAAATAACTCCCACGTTTCGTGACATTTTTCACGTCGTCTATCTAAGGACATCTTCCAGATCGAGATCATCCAAAATGTTGGTTTGTCTTTTCTTTAAAGTAATTTGAATGTTAACATGTTACTAATTAGGACTGGAAATATTAAAAGAGGGAAGAAGAACCTCGTAAAACGGGAGTCGATAAGGGTGTCGTCCGATTTAGAATAGGAGGGTTAGTAATTATAACCCGTACTTCTAGAATTTATCGGGTTCTGTTTGACGTAATCTCTACGTCCCTCTCGAAACCAGAAGTAGAGTTTTTATCAAACGAGAAACGTCTTCTGGTCAGTACTAGAAGTATGTAAGTTTTATTTTGAATAAAAAGGATTAATATTTTCATTACTCAGAACTCATATCTTTTAAACTATATCGACCTTTAATATTATCTTATATATTTTCAAGATATATGAACGGAGAGTCACTGTTGAGAAGAACTATATAATTGTGTACAAGTAAGAAGATAAGAGGATTAGACTTTAATATAACATATAAGTTGAGACTTTGAAGAATTATAACCCTTTAATTCATGAAAGGTTAAGGGGACATGACGATACGATAGTTATAATCTGTAGAAACACATAATCAGACTATGAAAGAGGACTACCACACGTCACCATCACTGGAAGTCGAGGGTGAGTCGGTGAGTCCTCCTATTTACATAACAAATACTTGTAAAACAAAAAATGAAAGTCTTGTCGTAAGTTATTTAATCTATTCTATAAGGTGTTAAGAACTAAAACGGGTTGACATCCATTTACACTCACAAGACTCGTCTACCTTCGAGTTCATTAAGTCGATACTATAAGGTATCCAAGTCAAGTTAAGTCAAGTCAAGACAGTGAGTCAGTACAGGTTGAGAAACACTGGGGTACTTGGTGTCGTGAGGTCCGGAGGGACAGGTAGTGGTTGAGGGCCTCAGGTGGGTTTGAGTACAGGTAACTTAGCTACTACTGTAGATTGGTAGAGTAGGAGACAGTATGGGAAGGGGAGGACGGGAGTTAGAAAGGGTCCTAGTCCCAGAAAAGTTTACTCAGTCGAGAAGTGGAGTCCACCGGGTTCATGACCTCAAAGTCGAAGTTGTAGTCAGGAAGGTTACTTGTGGGTCCTGACCAGAGGAAATCATACCCGACCAACCTAGAGTAACGTCAGGTTCCCTGAGAGTTCTCAGAAAAGGTTGTGGTGTCAGGTTTTCGTAGTTAATAAGACGTGAGTCGAAAGGAATATCAGGTTGAGAGTGTAGGTATGTACTGGTTACCTTTTTGGTATCGGAACTGATCTACCTGGAATCAACTGTTTCATTACAGAGACGAAAAATTATACGACAGACTTCACTTCACTCCACTTCAGCGAGTCAGTACAGACTGAGAAACGCTGGGGTACGACAGATCCAACCAATATTGAATGGAAGGATCCTCATTCACAGAAAATTAAAGTGCCGACTTTAGTAGTAGACGTCACTAAAACCTCGGGTTTTTTTATTTCAGTCGACGACAAAGGGGTAGATAAACGGCACTTCACTACCCTGGTCTACGGTACTAGAAGTAAAAGACTTACAACTCGGAATTCGGTCGAAAAAGTGACAGGACAAAGTGGAAGTAGTTCTCGGAGAAAACAAGAGGTGAAAACCGGTAATCCCACCACAGTAGACGTATAGACTCCATTAACTATAAAGAGGGTCGTGAGAGCTAAGGTCGAACACGAAGTAGGTCGGGTCACAAAGAGTACTCCATGAGACGTATATTCGATTTATTCGTCCCACTGTTATATGTCGGAACTGTATGAGGAAACGGATAAACCTTGGTCAGGTAACAGGGTACAGGTCAAGATTAACAACGAAGGACTGGACGTATGTCCAAAGAGTTCTTCGTCCAGTCCACCAGACCATAAGGGTAAAGAAAGTCTTAAAAGGTGTCAAATAACACTAGGTGTCTCAGGTTCCGAAACTGTATCAGTTATTTCGTCTTTATCTACGTAAAGACCCTGAGACCGAAAAAGTCACTGGGTCGTCTACAACCGTTAAACTAGAGACCAAAGAGACGGAAAAGATTTTTGTCGAACTTGTAGACCTTAAAGTGCCAAGTGCATAAGGTATCCAATCCTCTGTAATTTACGTAAAAGTCAAGTGTCATAAAAGTTGAATCTCACTCTAATAGTCCTATATTGGAGTGACATTTAGTTCCCTCTAACCATACATATGTAAGGAAATTTAAAATACTTAATAAAAATTTTTTATAAACCGACGTAGACCAGAATCAACCCCGTGTACCTTAGAAAGTGACACAATGTATTTGAGAGATCAACACCACACTCCCGAGTCATCGACACCGAACACTCGAATTAAAAAGATGTCGTACACACTGGAATTAAGGGGCTAGTACCCGGTTTGGAAACAGAGGACGTAATACTTCACCTAAGAATTGATGACCTGGTGGTCCCTTCAGGGAAAATATACTTTAGAACAAAGATAGTCGTCATTTATGTTCGAGATCAAAATAACACGAAAATGGTCATAACTAATATAAAAATGTTTGAAGAGATTGAAGCTTCCAATTTTACCATAGTGACTGAAAATAAAGGAACGTTAATATAATATATATTAATATAATATATATTAATATAAACTATATATAGATATATAGTAGACTATATATAGTATAATGCTACAGTATTGATACTATATATAACGTAATTAGAGAGTCAGCACAGACTGTGAAACATTGGGGTACTCGGGTGGTCCGAGGAGGTAGGTCCCTAAAAGGTCCGTTCTTATGACCTTACCCAAAGGTAAGAGAAAAGGTCCCCTAGAAGAGTTAGGTCCCTAACTTGGGTCCAGAGGGCGTAACATCCGTCAGAGTATTGGTAAACTCGGTCATCCCCTCGGTATTTATATATACGTGTTATTATTACATCTTATTTATAAATTCATAAATAAATTCATGAATAAATTCATTTATAATTCGTAAATAAATTCATTTATAAAATTTTGAATTGAAGTGTTGGTTTAAAGGTACGAGTTCAATAAAAATATTACTTTAGTATAATATTGGTTTACTTATGTTGGTGTCCGAATCTTAAACAGTGAGGACGTTTAGTGGAATAAAATTTTTTTAATAAAAAAGAAAATTTACCAAAAAGTGAATTAATTTATAATTCTGACAATCTCTACATTATCGAGTCTCAATTACTGGGGTGTTAAGTTAAGGTCCTTCTTTTGTTTACCTGTGACTTTAGACCGTTTCTTATTCCAACTTCTCTATGAATAAAATTTTTCTTTCTCTCCCTATTTTACGAGGATTAATATATGTTTACAGAGTCGTCACTCGTTAGTACCTTTCCTTTACAACCTTTTCATGAACTGTAAATTTACAGTTAAATTAGTTTAATACGTTAAAAATTTGACGGCAACTCACGTTACCCGAGAAATTTAACAAATTTGGAACGGAGAAGGATTTTACCAGGTCCTCGTAAATCAACGAATTCGACACAAAACTTTGATACATTTCTTACTGACTGATTTGATGGAGGAAGGTGAAATTTTTATTTGTACATTTAAATTTAAGACGTAAAGAGTTCTTATTTTATATAGTTGTATAGATTACTTGTTATTACTAACCAATTACAAATACCATTTAATTATTCTACTACAAGGTTTCTTATCTAATCTCTCAATCCCACACATTTAAGATTCTTCCTTTCAATAAGTGTGTTACTCTTTCTTTCCTATATTCTAAGAATGAGGGATGATTGAAATAACTGTAACAGAAACTATCCTTAATTGAAATTGGGGTTCAAGGAATAGGAGGGATTAGATATGGTAAGTGACCTATCTCTTAATTATTAATAGAATCTAAAGGGTTTTATAGTCAAATATCCTTTGACACTACTTACCCATCTTTTACTAATGCTTTATAGAGTTCCTTTACAATTGAGTCAAACCGGGGCTTCAAGTTATTTTAAACTAGAGACCTAACTCGTGATTACTATGTCTCCATCGAAAAAGAGAGATCGAACTGACAGTTTATAATTAAGGACAACAACCCCTTTTCATTTTGAGACACAAAGTAGTGTGCAATAACAGTGTTTTTCGAAGGCCATCGAGTCTACCATTTCTTGGAAAGACGTTCCGATTTCTGGGTCCAAGTTAGAGACCCAACCCCTATAGGGGACATCTTTCCTTACCGTTGGGTGAAGTCCAAAGAAGGGATCTCTTAGGGTACCTGACTCCTCGGACCGGAAGATGTCAAGTACCCCAGTGTTTTACAGTCTGTCCTGACTCACTGATTGTGAATAACGGTGTTTTCACTATTTCTTTAACAGACGGTCACGTTCATTCTCGTGGTTTAAATCTTTAGTTTACGGTTAAACTGATATTAGAGATGATAAATTAAGACACTCAAACCTGTTTAGAAAAGAGAGACTCGAAGTCAAAATATTTTATATCTATTAGAGATGAAATAGTCTAAACATTGTCCTAATTTATATTATATACATGTCATTAACACTTTATGGATTTGTTACATTCAGGAATCATTTATAATCGATAAAGATTGTCAAAAGAATTATGGTTCGTTACCTTTGATTAAGATCGAGTGAATTGTGTTTTCGATGAAGTAATCTTTAAATGATTGATCTTGATCTTGATGATTGATCTTAAAAGTCCGGCTGACCAATCGATCTAGGTCTTTATACTGTACTTGTAACGTGTTTGATTGTTGTTTTACCAGGTCACTCCTGTACACACACGACATGTGTCTTATATCTGAAAACATGGTCTTTGAGGAGTCCTGATTTTGGACTGACGGTGGTGTCTTTCGTGGGACACTAACGATTAAGATGTGTCGTAATTATGGATGAACCTAACCGTTTTAAGTCTAGTACTCGACATGGTCAATCTTAGATTAGTACTGAATCTTCGGTTCATTAATAAACGAGCATCCTCGACCCTTTTACTAAATAATATTTGTTAGTAATTATGTTAGTTTAATTCATGATTTTCCGTATGTTGTCACAGGTCTTAATCGTTCACGTTTTCTTATCGATGTGAGGATCTCACTCCTTCTCACTTGTTATCCTTAATTTCTACCTCCTTCCAAGGGACGGTTCCCTTCTTTAAGTCTGAAGGCACTTCTCTCATATCGATGGTATCCTTTGACGCCAGACGTCCATCGTTTCTTTGGAAGGTCTTTAACGTCCGATTAGGACCAAAGATCTTTACTAGGTCTTGTTTAGACAACTCACTTCCCAAACTCACCCGTCTCAAGTATAGAAGTCTACGTAAACTTCGACGATAACACCTCTTACATACCCAAACATCTTGTCGAGACACAACGATCACACAAGATCACACGACTTCTTCGAACCTTCAGAGATCACCCCTCTCGCAACGGACCTCACAACAACCTCGAGGAGTCTCCCTCGATGACCTACGGACGAACCTTTTATTATTACCTCCCGGTTTGGGATTTCTTTTATAGATGGAAGATGATAGTGAAACACGGGAGACACTTTCGGAGTGTAAGGTGGTCGACCGTTTCCCCTTATAAGTGTCCTAGATCGTGGTCACCATGTTTCGTCTTAGTTCTCGGTCATAGTGTACTTTTGTATCTAAACCTCGTCTCCCTTTATTCAGTACGTTCAAGTGTCCAATCAAAGGTCCCTCCGACCCTTTTGTTACAGACCATAAAAATCCGAAGTTCTAAGTACTCCACCACTTAAAGGATATGTGTCCGTTCGTAAAGGTTATAGTCCGTTAACTTTTATGACTGATTGTAGATAACGTGATAGTAATTAACGTGTCAAATACGTAACGAAAGTGTAAATAATAGAGTGAACTACATCAATTTACAGGTATAATATTGTATTTTGTAGGAGAAATATAGAATACAAAGTATAGTAGAAAGAACACACGTCTAACACCGATTTACATTTAAGTCACATATCCGTTTGGCTAAAAAAAATCTATGTAGTATATAGAAATTCCGTATTATCAACTTTCTCAATTATGTCGAATTATTTACATATAGAGTAACAGTATTTCAATGGTTTGAGGTTCTTTTATTAATATTGGTCTCTATAGAAATTATAGTGTGATAACCTACTTTATTGTGAAGTATATTCTATGACACAATTATCATAATTATATGGTTGTGTACATCTATCTTCACTATTCTCACATATATACTATGTATATACTTTGTCTGTGAATAAATGTTAATCTGTAACTGTCTGAGGATATATTTATACTTTACCTACATAAGAAACGTAGATATTCATCAAAAAAAAAAAAAAAAGAGAGTAAGAAACCAAAGAGAAACCAAAGGTTACTGAAGATAAGAATAGAACAAAATTACAGGGGTAAGACGGGTCCGTCAGAACCCTTGATTACTGGGGAATAGAAAAGACTTAGTGAAAAAAAGATAATAATAAGATCCTAATAAGATACTATTGTGTAACATGACTGAAAGAAAAGTAAGAGTATGGAAAGGATGATACCGATCGGAGTTAGACATTCAAAAAAGATTTTAAAAGTCGAGGAGATTTAAGTCTCCCTTAAATAAAAATTATACTAGTTTATAAGATAGTGGAAGAAATCTACATACACGACTTGACGGATTAACCGTAAAGAGAAACTTGAAGAAGATCCATAGAGTTTGAGTCAAACATGTTTTAACCTGAGTGATTTGGAAGGTGTCGAATAAGACGGAGTCACTTACCACTTATGGGGTCGATAGAAAGTTGGTCAATGAAAGTGTCCTTTGACTCTGTACTTAAACGGATTATGAGTGTATAATAATTAATGTTTTCAACTAATGAAGATGAAAGATTCATATCGAACTCAGGAACATAAAGAGAGGTAGAACTGTCGGAGACTTAAGATTTGACAGTAGTCAGACCTGATGATGTTACCCTCTATAGTTCAAAGGATCCTAGATACTAAACAACAAGTCAACGATTCAACAAAAAGAGATGTTGGGGTATTTGACGTAGTACGATACAAAGGAACAGGAAGTGATAGAGGGACTCAAACGAGTTTGGGTTCAGGCAACTCAGTCTCTACGATAGGTTGGTAGACTAGGAGACAACTGGGGAAGGGAAGAACGGGACCCATAAAAGTTACTCAACCGAGAAGTGTAGTTATAACCGTCAAGTCGTAGTCAGAAAGGTTACTTATAAGACCCGACCAGAGGAAATCCTACCTGACCAAACTAGAGGAACAACAGGTTCCCTGAAAGTTCTCAGAAAAGGTCGTGGTGTCAAGTTTTCGTAGTCAAGAAGTCACAAGTCGAAAGAAATACCAGGATGAGAGTACAGGTATATACTGATGTCCTTTTTGGTATTGAAACTGATGATATACTGATAAACAGTCGTTTCTATGTACTAATCGGAACAAATTAAAAAGGTGTATCGTCGATCATAAGATTTTTGTGTTTAGTCTCATGAAAAGAGAAGATGAAGGTTATTCTCTCACCAAAGGGTAACGGAAATCCTATTTCAGGTTTTAGGTGTGACAGGAATGTGTAGAAGAGTTTCTTGACCGAAACATAAAGAAGAAGTCTAAATTGTGAACGGTAAAGGGGAAGGAGAGATCCGTCGTCTATTTTATCAGAAAGAAATCAAAGAAATATCGAAAAACGTTAAATGTAAACGACATAGGTTGTTTTAAAAGGAGTGAAACACTGACTGTATGAGGATCGATTGTGAATCTAATTTATACAAAAAATGATTAGAGGGGAAAATATTTGTAAATAAGTTAAACAGTAGTAAACAAGTCACATTTTCATATATAAACTTAGTAAATAACTCCACAGGGATTGAAACGGTCAGAGTTTCATCTACGAATCATAACAACTTACTTATAAGATTAGGACTACCTTAATATATGACAATGTATTTTAAGAATAAAACGTATAAAAGTTTTCAATATTTTACATAGAATATATAAATTAAAGGAGTCAGGAATTCTATCATGGACTTTGTATGACGTTATTATATGTTGATTTAGTAATATTTGATTTCATAATATATCGATGGAGTCGGTGTTTTATGATAAGTCATATTAATAAAATTATATTTAAATAAATAAAATTAACCTCCAATTAATGAAATGTTATATTAATTGAAAATATAAAAGATTTATATTTTTGTTTTAAAGACTTATATTTTTAAATATTTTAAAATTAAACTTTGAAAGAATCTTTAAAATAGGGTATTACAGACTATCGTAACGGTCTTTTTACTATGTCAACGTTTTTGTTCTTAGACGAATTTCTGAGTTATTTCATCTTATACTGAATGCACAGACAAGTGGATGTCTGTACTTATTTACAGACATCACTTATTTAAAATTTTTGGTTGAGTAAAAGAAGGAGTCTTCTTCTTTTTCCTCTTGTCAAATATGTTTTACTTTGTGACTAATTTATAAACTCATTAATTTTACACGAGTCTGGGTCTTACTTTTAGATGTCCGTATAAACCGTCTGAGAGACTCGAGTTATGAAAGCATTTTATACCAAATTGTGGCACTGTTTCCTGTCACATGTGAACGAAACGAGTGTCTAGAGGGACGAGATGGTCATTGTTTATTATGTGAGATATTTTAAATTTATAGATAATTAAGTATCAATCCTAGAAAGACAACTGAGTAGAGAGAATAAACTTACCTGAAAACCGAACATAATAAACAGGTTCGATTCCTCCAGACGAAGTGAAACAGTCACAGACCTCCGGTACCCGTCCTCTGACATACTAGCCTTCTGTGGAAGGACGGCGTACCTCTGTCGAGTTGGTCCCGCCGGAGATTTTCAAGAAGGTCGGTGGTTCAAGGTATTAGATCCTTTTATAAAAGAGAAACTGTGACCTTTATATGGGTGAATATATGAATATGTATGAAAAATTATAGCTGTTATTTGTCAAGTTTAAATTCTCGTGGTCCAATTGTGTTTGTTACACTTTAAGTATTGTGAATCAAACCGTTATATAACAATTTGGATTTACTTCTCTTTATCTAATAAAGACAGATCTTTATCTTTTTCTGATCTTTTATCTTTATCGTTTATCTTTTTCTGATAAAGACAGATTTTTATCAGGGTTTTAGAACAAAGATCCTTTATACGACGGGTGTTTATTTTTAACAGGGTTGAGTGAGATGTTATTTATTAGAAAGTTAACAACCGGTTGTAAATTTTTACTCTGATGAGTCTTTATAAGTATAAATTTATAAACAACTTTTAAGATTTAAGGGGTGGTGTAACCCGGTAATTAGGGAGAACATTGTTAATGTATTTTTACTCTTACTGATCGGTGGAATTTACCCGTTCAAGAGAGTTCGAGTAATGACTACAGTAGTGGGAAGGGACGGGACAAAGTAGGTTTGTGTACAGGGTGCATCGTTGACACCCCTAGTTTAAAACATCAGTAGTAAATCTCCTGTAATTATAATCCACTTATTAGTCCTTCTGAAATATATATATATATATATATATATATATATATATATATACTCTCTCCTCGTTTTGACTTTTTTTTTAGTAATAAGTGAAGAGAATTTTTACAACGAATACAATCTTCTGATAATATAAACTTTTCGAATACTAAAAAGTCTTTTGATACCTAGAATCATAATCATATAGTAAAGACTTTAGATAATAAAAGAAAGTGTCACAAGGTTTGTTAGTTCAATGAATCTTTTTAAAATCTAAAAGGGAGAAATTATATAACATATTTTTAACACAGACAGTCAGAAAAGTTGTGAACTGTATTTAAATGAATATGTACTAATTTTGAATATAACATTTTGAATAAAAAGAAGTCTATTTTACTTATTTACAAAGAAACAAATTAACCGGTTCTTTGTGCACATGTATTTAAAACTGAAAAAAAAAAGTTTTTAGATACAAGATTATATTTCAGACTATAAAAACAGTATGTATTAAAATTAATAAGATTCTTTTCAATAATCTTTTTTACAAAATCATATTTTTGTTCTTCTATATTCGAAATTTAAAATTATGATATACGCTCTGTCGGTTTCTCTGTGTCTACATTTCTTGTCTGAAAACCTGAGACATCCTCCTCCGTTCCCACCCTATTAAACTCTCTTATCGTAACTTTGTCCATATAACGGTATACACTTTGTCTAGTGGTCAGGTCCAAGCTACGTACTCTGTCCCACGAGTCCCGGTCTCGTGACCCTATTGGGGCTTCCTACCCTACCCCTCCCTCCACCCTCCCTCCAAGTCCTACCCTTTGTGTGTATGTGGGTCCCGACTAAGTACATTTACATATCGTTTTTGGTGATGTTATAACATTTCATTAATCGGAGGTTAATTTTTTTTTTTTTTCCTAGTACTAGTATCACTAATAATGTGATGCCATATAAGACTAAAGAGTTTTGGGTTTTCATAAAAGACAAAAGTAATGTTTGTGTGTGAGTCTGTATGTGTGTCTAAGTCAGTCTAGTTTATCATAAGAAACTCATTATACAGTACTAAATTATAGTATCCCTTACTTTATCGTGAAAGTAATCTGTGGACAGACAAGATATCATAGGATTATCAAAGTCAAGTCCAGTTAGTAAGTCAACACAGACTGAGAAACGTTCGGGTACCTGACGTCGTACGGTTCGGAGGGACAGGTAGTGGTTGAGGGCCTCAAATGAGTTTGAGTATAGGTAACTCAGCTATTACGGTGGATTAGTAGAGTAGGAGACAACAGGGGAAGAGGAGGACGGAAGTTAGAAAGGGTTGTAGTCCCAGAAAAGTTTACTCAGTCGAGAAGCGTAGTCTACCGGTTTCATAACCTCAAAGTCCAAGTTGTAGTAAGGTAGGTTACTTGTGGGTCCTGACTAGAGATCCTACCTGACCAATCTAGAGGAACGTCAAGTCCCTTGAGAGTTCTCAGAAGAGGTTGTGGTGTCAAGTTTTCGTAGTTAAGAAATCGTGAGTCGAAAGAAATATCAGGTTGAGAGTGTAAGTATGTACTGATGACCTTTTTGGTGTCGGAACTGATCTGTCTCGTTTCGTTAAATCCCGAAATGTCATTCTTACAGAAATTGATACTTTTGAGACCTTCACTATGATTCTACAGTGTTTTCAATTTTTATATTGAAACTGTTTTATTGACCTCACAGAGTAATAAAGATAAAACACAAAAGAAAGAATCACGTGTCAAGTCTACAAACTTTCAACAAGAACTTCAAACTCGTATCCGTTTTGTTACATGGTACTGTGTGTTCATTTGGTTAGTAAAATACTGGTAATGATTGTTGACTGATGACCAAAATTAATATAAGATCTTTCCCTTTTTACATCTACTAAAATATTGACTTGATTGATGGGACGTTTATAAATTATAGAGGTAGATCAGTACCAATGAACATTTAAGAGAAAGTCCTAAAGCAAGTCCCACTAAACGTTTACGTGTTAATGTTTTTTTTTTTTTAAACTTGTCACTTATGACGTAGAATGAACAGACTCAATACATACACAACAAACAAGAAAAATTTAACTGTCAATTTTGAGCCAAACGAAATTCTTCACCGAAAAATTGTGTTTTAGTTAAAAGATATTAGAGAATTCTGGATGAAGATAAAGGTACTTCATATTCATATGAAAAGTACTTATTTCCATATTACCGGTTGTAGGGAAGTCATCTCGTCTTACCTTCTTCACGAATTGGTCTAAAAAGGAAAGTTCGTCATCTCATCTTACTCGTACTTAAAACCTTAGACTACTCAATTTTAAAAGAAAATGGTGAATCTACTTCTTTGAATATGTTTAATGTATCGAAATGGTTTAAAGTGAAGATTTTTTCTTTTTCGTTTTCGTATTACGGATGGAACGTCCCAACAGTCCTTCAAACTTACGATATTATTTACGTTTTACTGATAATGTCTCGGACTGTGTGACATCCATAAGTTATTAATTCAATAAAAGGGAAAACGAAGAAGTCGATCGACAGATCTACCGAGGGAGTACGAACCCTTACCGTAATCTTGTAAACATATACATAGGAATCAGATTTCGTGTCTCAACCGTCAGGGTAATTTTCATACATTCGATATTCAAGGTTTGTTCAAAATACATTTAATCGAAACCATTTTAACACAGTAGAATTTATGTTATGTATTCATATAAAACACTTTTATGTCAAAACGTACAATCTAAACGAACTTTACCGACGAATATAGTAAGTTTTATAATAAATATCGGTTTATAGAATTACTTAGTGTTTATGAAAAGTGTGTAATAGAGAAGAAACAGAGGTGACTGAACCAATAAGTAAGTCGTTTATAAATGAGTGATGGCTGATACACGGTGTTTGATACGACCTACGACCTCCTTTTTTGAAAACTAGTTTCGTCGGTCTTAGAAACGATAGCTTTTTAATGCAGATCATCATGGTTGTATTTAATTTGTTTACAGTGTTTAAGACGTAGATTTTATTCATAACTGTGAGGTCAATAAGTCCTTCGTATTATAAGTACTCTTATCAAGAAAGATTTTGGTTTCTAACTCATTTTGGATGAGTTTATGGATTGTTTATGATAAGGTAAGGTGAAAATTAACTACAATAGGAGAAGATTTTGTATAAGTTTAGAAAAAAACCTTCTGTCGACACAGAGGAGTTTCCTTCTTTTCGAAAGTTGCATAATAAATCTAGGAACCCTTTTTTACAAATAGGTCGTATTTTTCTTCGATGACTTTAATACGATAACTCAAGTCAAGTCAAGTCAAGTCACCGAGTCAGTACAGGCTGACAAACGCTGGGGTACTTAGCGTCGTGTGGTCCGGAGGGACAGGTAGTGGTTGAGGGCCTTAAGTGAGTCTGTGTGCAGGTAGTTCAGTCGCTACGGTAGGTCGGTAGAGTAGGAGACAGCAGGGGAAGAGGAGGACGGGGATTAGGGAGGGTCGTAGTTTCAGAAAAGGTTACTCAGTTGAAAAACGTACTCCACCGGTTTCATGACCTCAAAGTCGAAATCGTAGTAAGGAAGGTTTCTTTAGGGTCCCGACTAGAGGAAGTCTTACCTGACCAACCTAGGGAACGTCAGGTTCCCTGAGAGTTCTCAGAAGAGGTTTTGGTGTCAAGTTTTCGTAGTTAAGGAGTCACGAGTCGAAAGAAGTGTCACGTTGAGACTGTAGGTATGTACTGGTGACCTTTTTGGTGTCGGAACTGATCTGCCTGGAAACAACCGTTCCATTACAGAGACGAAAACTTATACGATAGATCCAACCAGTATTGAAAAGAAAGTTCCTCATACGAAAAAAAATTAAAGTCCCGACGTCAGTGGTAGACGTGACTAAAACCTCGGGGGGTTTTTACTTCAGACTGTGACAAAGGTTACAAAAGGGTAGATAAAGGGTACTTCACTACCCTGGTCTACGGTTCTAAAAGCAAAAGACTTACAACTCGAAATTCGGTTGAAAAATGAGAGGAGAATGTAAAAGTAGTTCTCCGGAAAATCAAGGAGAAGTGAAAGACGGTATTCCCACCACAGTAGACGTACAGACTCCAATAACTATAAAGAGGGTCGTTAGAACTAAGGTAGAATACGAAGAAGGTCGGGTCGCAAAGAGTACTACATGAGACGTATCTACAATTATTCGTCCCACTGTTGTATGTCGGAACTGCATGAGGAAAAGGATAAACCTTGGTCAGACAAGAAGGTACAGGACAAGATTGACAACGAAGGACTGGACGTATTGGCAGAAAATTAAAGTACCAACGTTAGTGGTAGACGTCACTAAAACCTCGGGGTCTTTTATTTCAGACTGTGACGAAGGTGACAAAGGGGTAGATAAAGGCCACTTCACTACCCTGGTGTATGGTATTAGAAGCAAAAGACTTACAACTCGAAATTCGGTTGAAAAAGTGAGAGGAGAAAGTGAAAGTGTTCTCCGGAAAATCAAGGATAAGTGAAAGACGGTATCCCACCACAGTAGACGTATAGACTCCAATAACTATAAAGAGGACCGTCAGAACTAAGGACGGACACGAAGAAGGTCGGGTCGTAAAGAGTACTACATGAGACGTATCTTCAATTTATTCGTCCCACTGTTATATGTCGGAACTGCACAAGGAAAAGGATAAACCTTCGTCAGAAAACAAGGTGCAGGTCAAGATTGACAACGAAGGACTGAACGTATATACAAAGAGTTCTCCGTCCAGTCCACCAGAGTATAAGGGTAGTCCGGTTTTATATAGTCTCAGATACGGTTTGTATTCAGACCTACTTTAAAGATGAAATCTGGTGTTGTAGAATCATTGTGTATATTGTTTCCGAATGTCTTAATAAAGATTAAGATATTATATTTCGTATATAAAATTTTTGTTAACATCTCGTTGTGGATGTATACATATATGATGGTACACATTTTATCCATAGAACGTCCTTTGACGACATTGTCTCCCTCTAGTCTGACTACGAGACACTACTGGATCTCACCACCACCTCTTACCACCTACCCTTCTTCCTATTGCTTCCTCCCCTATGTAATATCAACTAAGTGCGACAAAATACCGTCTTTGGTTGTTTTATAACATTTCGTCAAGTCGAGTCAAGTCAGTGAGTCAGCACAGGTTGAGAAACACTGGGGTGCCTGACCTCGTACGGTCCGGAGGAACAGGTAGTGGTAGAGGGTCTCAAATGGGTTTAAGTAGAGGTAACTCAGTCACTACGGTAGGTTGGTAGAGTAGGAGACAACAGGGGAAGAGGAGGTCGGAAGTTAGAAAGGGTCTGAACTCAGTCGGGAAGTGTAGTCCACCGGTTTATAACCTCAAAGTCGAAGGTGTAGTCAGGACTTGTGACTGACTAGAGGAAATCATCCCTGATCAACCTAGAGGAACGTCAAGTTCCCTGAGAGTTCTCAGAAGAGGTTGTGGTGTCAAGTTTTCGTAGTTAACAAACCGTGAGTCGAAAGAAATATGAGGTTGTGAGTGTAGGTATGTACTGATGACCCTTTTGTTATCGGAATTGATCTACGTGGAAACGACCGTTTCATTACAGAGACGAAAAATAAAAAATAAAAATATATAATAAATACTATATAAATTATATAATAAATAAAATTAAAATAAATAAATAAAAAATAAAAAATAAATAAAATGAAATTTTATGACATAACCAAAACGGTATGCAACTGTACTTAGGTGGTGACCACATGTACTCAAGGGTCAGGACTTGGGGGGGAGGGTAGAGGGTGGGATATAGTAGAGAGACCTAGTAGGGGCACGTGGTCGGGGTATATAGGACATAGGACATAACTTGGATCTGACCGTTAAGCAAAGAATGTACTATTATGTGTCCAAAGTTACGGTAAGAAGGATTAGTAGGGTGGGAGAGGGAGAGGGAGTCTCAGACGAAAAATTATAAGACACATCCAACCAGTATCGAAAAGAAAGTTCCTCTTTCACAGAAAATTAAAGTAACGACCTCAGTGGTGGACGTCACTAAAACCTCGGGTCTTATTATTTCAGACAGTGACAAAGGTAACAAAGGGGTAGATAAAGGGGACTTTACTACCCCGGTCTACGGTACTAGAATCAAAAGACTTACAACTCGAAATTCGGTTGAACAAGTGAGAGGAGAATACGAAAGTAGCTCACCGAGAAATCAAGAAGTGAAAGACGGTATTTTCACCACAGTAGACGTATAGATTCCAACAACTATAAAGAGGACCGTTAGAACTAAGGTCGAACACGAAGTAGGTCATGTCTCAAAGAGTACTACATAAGACGTACATTCAATTTATTGGTCCAACTGTTATATGTTGGAACTTTATAATAAAAAGGATAAACCTTGGTCAGACAAGAAGGTACAGGTCAAGATTGACAACCAAGGAATGGACGTATGTCTAAAGAGTTCTCCGTCCAGTTGATCAGAGAATAAAGGTAGAGAACTTCTTACAAGACGTCAATTAACACTAGGTGTGTCAGTTTCCGAAACCGTATCAGTTATTTCGTATTTATCTACAAAAAAGATCTTGAGATAATTCTTCTCCGTCGTTCTTATGTGTCTCCTTGACATGTTTTTTTTTTTTTTAGAAGTACTGGGTCTATTAGTGTTACCACACTAGTGAATGGATCTCGGTCCGTAAGACCTTACGCTTCAGTTCACTCGGAATCCTTCGTAGTGATGCTTGTTTCGATCGACTCCACTACCGTAAGGTCAACTCGATAAAGTTTAGAAGTTTTTACTGCGACACTTTCACGACGTGAGTTATGAAGTCGTTTAAACCTTTTGAGTCGTCACCGGTGTCCTGACCTTTTCCAGTGAAAAGTAAGGTTAGGGTTTCTTTCAGTCACGGTTTATTACGAGTTTAATGGTGTGTTAACAAGAGTAGAATGTGCGCTCATTTCATTACGAGTTTTAAGAGGATCAGTACGAAGTTGTTGTGCACTTGGTACTTGAAGGTCTACAAGTTCGACCTAAATATTTTTCATCTCCTTGGTCTCTTGTTTAACGGTTATAGACGACCTAGTAGTTTTTACACCTACTCATTTTCATTTCTTTAATAGGAGGTTTGTTTTTATTTAATTAATTTATTTTTTGTTAATTTTCATAATCTATAAAGTTTACATATAACTGAAACGTCCGAATATAGACTTTCTGTCTTGACCCCTTGACTTTCGTTATTATAAAATTTTGTTCTCATCCGACGCGTCGAAAGGAACTCTTCTAAAATTACATTACAGACTTACTCTTGTAATAAAATTTCTGTAACGGTTGTTTACCGTACTTCAACCTCAATTCTGATGGTATATTTGGTCCGAAATCCCTTTCACGTATAAAAATCACCGAACGTTCTCGAGAAATCTGTTTTTATTAGTATTACTACCAGAGGGCACTCTTAAAAATATGTCAAAGGACGAGAGTACATTCTAAGGATATGTTTCAATACGTGAGACTTAAAAGATTCCCAGGTATTTGACTCTTTAAGTACCTATAACGTGTATTGTGTACGTGTATGTGTGTGTTGTCGTGGTGATACCGGTGGTTTTCATGTTTACGTAACTGCACGAACCGTCACTTACTTCACTCACTCACTTCAGCGAGTCAGCACAGACTGAGAAACGCTGGGGCACCTGACATCGGAGGGTCCGAGGAGGTAGGTACCCTAAGAGGTCCGTTCTTATGACTTCACCCAACGATAACACGAACCGTCTCATTACCGTTTAAGCGAAACCTCTTTACAAAGAGACTTCGTCCAAAGACATTTAAGAGTGTTTGTCTGAAACGATTTTACTCGAGTCCTATGTTTTGATATATTGATCTTTCAACTGTTGAGTGGAACTCGTTCGTAATCTTAGGTGTTTCAAGTCAAGTCAAGTCAAGTCAGCGAGTCAGTACAGACTGAGAAATACTGGGGTGCTTAGTGTCGTGCGGTCCGGAGGGACAGGTAGTGGTTGTGGGCCTCAAGTGTGTCTGAGCGTAAGTAACTCAGTCACTTCGGTAGGTCGGTAGAGTAGGAGACAGCAGGGGAAGAAGAGGACAGGGGTTAGGGAGGGTCGTAGTCTCAGAAAAGGTTACTCAGTTGAGAAGTGTACTCCACCGGTTTCATAACCTCTAGGTCGAAGTCGTAGTAAGGGAGGTTTTTTTAGGTCCCGACTAGAAGAAGTCTTACCTAACCAACCTAGAGGAACGTCAGGTTCCCTGAGAGTTCTCAGAAGAGGTTGTGGTGTCAAGTTTTCGTAGTTAAGAAGCCGCGAGTCGAAAGAAGTGTCAGGTTGAGAGTGTAGGTGTGTACTGGTGACCTTTTTGATATCGGGACTGATCTACCTCGAAACAACCGTTTCATTGTAGAGACGAAAACTTATACGATAGATCCAACCAGTATTGAAAAGAAGAAGACGTCACTAAAACCTCGGGTTTTTTTCTTTCAGACTTTAACAAAGGGGTAGATAAAGGGTACTTCACTACCCTGGTCTACGGTACTAGAAACAAAAGACTTACAACTCGAAATTCGGTTGAACGAGTGAGAGGTAAAAGTGAAAGTAGTTCTCCGAAAAATCGAGGAGAAGTGAAAGACGGTATTCCCACCACAGTAGACGTATAGACTCCAATAACTATAAAGAGGGCCGTAGAACTAAGGACGAACACGAAGAAGGTCGGGTCGTAAAGAGTACTACATGAGACGTATATTCAATTTATTCGTCCGACCGTTATATGTCGTTTCTTCACAATTTAATGGTTCCCAAAGTCTTATACTCTATCTCCGATACTATACAAATTTTACAAATTTGTGTACTCCTTGATGTTATAACTTATTATTTTACATACTGTTCTTGTGTCAAAGATCCTATTTTACGAATTTATAGAAACACAATAAGTCTACCTTATACCTAAATAAATAATTTAAATCTTAAAATGTTGGTTCCGTCGTCACATCGGCTGGGTTCGAAGACAGAAGGGTGTCTTTCGTTATTAATTCCGTCAACAGGAGTTTGTTTTTATTGAGAACCTTTCGAAGTCTTTGTGGTGTCTCGTTTTTAGAATCATCGGTATGTTTTTACTATCCTTCTTTTTAAAGTAAAACAGAGGTAGTAGGGACGAGTCACGGGTTTCCCCCGAGGTTTGGACTTTCTCAAGAGAACCAGACCATTTCTTCTCGTCCCACTCACTAGTCAAAGGGGTCAGAAAATCCCTTGACGTGTTTCATGGGTGACACCTAAACGGTATAAGTCTCTGGTCTCTACGACTCTGTAGATCCTTATTACTTCTTCCCTTCCCCAATGGTTATTACCAGTACACGTCTCTACTGGACCCAAGGTCCTCGGACGAACAATCTCCTCGTGTCATCCAAAGTACTGATTCCTAGAGTTGTCGGGATTTCTGAAACGTCTGGTCGTGAAAACAGTGATCTGGGGTCTTTCAATCAGATGTCGTCTGGGTTCGTCTAAAGAGACGACTGCTTTGGTTAATCTTGTTGGTAGTGTCTCAGAGACATATAAAGTACCGACTTTAAAAACAGGACGTATAAAAGTGTAAATGTCTACGGTCGACGAACTAAGGGAACGACGAAAGAAGGAAGGAGAAAACGGTCTGGGTTCTAGAAATGATCGTAAGTCTGGGTCGGACACTTCAATGTACGTACGTCCTACGGTCGGACCTAGGGATATCGGTTGAGGGTGACGACACAAGTGTCGGTAATAATCGAGGATATCGGTATATTCACGGGTGGTTTTCGGTTCCAGGATTATGGACGACACCCGGGTCTAGACCGGGACTGGAAAGAGTGATCGGACGTGACGTCAACCAATGGATGTCGAACAGGATCATCGGTTGTTGGACGCGTTAGGAACGGGACTAAGGGTAGTGGTCGACGGTGGGGTAGTGCGTACGTGAACGTCAATCGGGTACGACAGTGTACTGATGTATGCTTATTGGACCCGAAGGTTTTGACGATCACAAGAACGTCGATCGGGACCTAGGACGAAGGTCAGAGTCGAGAGTGATGACATACACGAATACGTCGGTCGGTTCCTATACTTGTGGCAACCAAGATCAGTGGTGACAGTGGAAGGGAACTGGGAACGATGACCTAGACTTCTACGACACTCTTGGGGCCATTGGAATCACCGGTGATACGTTAGTGGGGGTGTCGATAATGATTCCTGGTACGTCAAAAGTTACAGTATCTGGGGTCGACGGACTCGACTACTCCCTTTGTACTGTCGTGTTTTCCTTGTGTCATTTATAGGTCATTAACTGGTGTTCTTTTACTACTAGGTACTTAACGGACTGTTTCTTACGTTTTATTAAAAGATTCCCAAGAGTTGGTGTCCTCCTCTGTCTATTCGTTAAATTTCTTAAGTCCTTTCGTTATGGTTCTTTACTCAAGTTGTTGTTTTCATTTTTATCTTTTATATTTTTCTTGATTTATCCTTGGAACCTCGAGTTTTTTATAGTACTGAGTGACCTCCTGAGTTATCTTTCAAAGTTGTCGTCCGAGTTGGTTGTTCTCCTTCTTAGTCACTCGGACTTCTGTGTGATGAACATTTATAGGTTAATCTGATTGCAAAAATTTTTTCCTCCTTTCTTTCTTTTACTTCTTTTGGATATTCTGAATACTCTATGGTATTCTATTTCTCAGATACTTAATACCCTAAAGACCTTCTTCTCTTCTTTTATCCTTGACTTTTGAATGAATTTTTTATTACTAACTTTTAAAGGGTCCAGTTCCTGTTCTAACCCTGTAAGTTCTAGTAAGTGCTGGTATCCAGTGATTTAAGTTGAACTTCCAAAGGATAGGAAAACGTATAAATAACATAAAAGAGGGAAGAAAAAACTATAGAACTTTGTAGACATGACAGTAACGAGAGTCAAGAAAAAGTCTATCCAACGGATAAAAGAAAAGTGATTAAGGTAGAATCTTAAAAAATGGAACGAGGAGGTAGACATTGTATATGAAAGCAGGGAAGAAAAAAAAAACCTATCCATCCTAACACAAAGACAGAATTATCAACAAACCGGACTCCAAAGATCGTCACCCTAAACGTCCGTCAATCCATCTCGACTCAGAAACACAACTCTACACTTGGTGACCCTATAGAGTGAGTCTAATGATAAGGGTCCCAGGACTGTATGAAACAGTGAGGTCGTCAAACCTGAGTCACGATGGTGGAGTCCCCGAGTCCTTACTAAAGACGTGACATTTGACCCTAGGGTCTTCAACACCTCACACCTTTTCGTTTTTTTTTTTTTTCTCTCTCTCTCTCTCTCTTTTCTTTCCTCGCAGTTGTATATATGTGATAATACATATTCTACCTATCGACAACTCTTCAACGACACGTCGTGTCCCTCAGGTTAGACCGTGAGACACTACTGGACCTCGTTACTCTACGCCCCTACCTTCCCTCCGAAACCTTCCTTCCTACATACATATGAATCCTACATGTACATCCATATGCATACATATGAAACACAACGACATACCGTCTTTGGTTGTGTTGTAACATTTTCTGTAAAATCTTTTTTATTTTTATTTTCTGAACTTATCCGTAAAGAGATTTCTGTTTAGCTATGTACTTTTATACGAGTTGTAATCTCTTTAGTTAGTTAGACCCTTTACTTTTAGTTTTCGTGTTACACTATAGTGAAGTATGGACAATCTTACCGATAATAGTTATTCTGTTTACTATTAACACATTTTTCATTTTGACATCTTCTACACCTCTTTTTCCTTGTGAGTCTGAAACCCCCCCCGTCCCTTCTATGTTTAACCATATCGGTGATATCTATTGTCTTATCTCCGTGGAAGTTTTTAATTTTACCGTGCTGGTATACTAAGTAATTACGGTGAAAACCCACATATAGACTTCCTTACTTTAGTGACAGAGTTTCTCTATAGACGTGTCGGTACAATTGACGTCGTAAACATGTACGAATAATATATTACCGGTTACATTCCTTTGTTTGACAAGTGAGATCCCACTTATTTATTATATCTATATATTATAAAAATACTTTAAAATAATTAACTACGTTTTCATATTAAAAATCGTGGTTTGACTTTCGGCCATAGAATCTAAACTCAAGGTTTAGAGAAGTTGAAAAAAAAGTCATTTCACATACTATTTTTAATTAACTTGGTCTAATGACCTAATGAATCATGTATTTTTAACTCTCACCCGGTTGAACGTACTTTTTAGGTGAACTAAAATGTACTTTTAGTTTCCTTGTCCTTTCATACTTTATTCTTTAAATGAATCATTGAGGTTCGATATACGGTTTAATAATTATGAATGTATTTATATAGGTTTAGAACCACCTTGAAAGTCCTTCAATTCCAGGTCAGGTCGTCGTGAAAATAATCCACAAAATTTAATTTCTTGAAATAACTCAAGTTTAACTTTTATAGGTACAATTTGATACTACAAAGAGTATTGAAGGTCCTTTTAATATCGTTCAATAAAACAGTCTTGTTCGAAAGATCCAATCACTTAGATGAGTTAATTAGTTTAAGATCAAGGATTACTTATGTCTAATCTTAACTTATACGAAAGAACCATCTTAAAGAAATATTTGGGATTACGTTTGTAAGTACTTTTGTTAACCATAAACAATACGTCTTAGACTTATGAACCAAAAGCTACTTGACACCATAAAATGAGAGATTAGGAAAACACGAGTATAATTTGTGATGTTGTGTTTATATCTTTTAAACACAAGTATTCTAGTCGGTGAATGATTAACGGAGTATATATGAGTATTCTACTATCTGAATGTACGTACGAGTAAACGAGTCAGGACAAACTGAGAAACTCTTGAGTACGTGACACCTGGTGGCCCGAAGAGACAGGTATCTAACAAGTCCCTTTCTTATGACCTCACCTAATGTTAAGAAAAAAGAAAAAAAAAAAAAACTTCTAATACTTAAAAAAAAAATGAAGTCTGTTTTTCTTCTGTAAAAAATTTGTAAAAGTGTAAATCTACACAAAAAGAGTGTAATTGGTTCTAACAGAAAAAAAAAAAAAAGGACGTTTTTATTCCCCTTTGTTGTCACCGTTCCAAAGTGATTTATACGTTTTTGTTTTTCTAATACCTCCCTCATAATTTTGTACAAATGTATTATAAACTCTGTTATTTCCTACATTTATAAACTCTTTTCGTTATTTTTATGTACTAAAACGTTCCATCGAAACCAGTCACCCAAAAAATTTAATAAATAAGTAAATAATAAAAACCAATACGACCCAGAAACAACGACATATACCCGAAAAGAGATCAACACCATTCGTTCTTGAAAAGTAAAGCAACAGGAGAGAACAACGTTTCATCCCTGAGATCCCGTGTACCCGGGTCTTAAAAACCGTGTACCCGATTCATCAACACCGAGAACTCGAATGTTAAAAGATGAGGTCCCCTAGAAAAGCTGTCTTCCTAGTTGAACAGGTGTAGAGAACGTAAAGGACGTAACCGTCCACCTAACAAATGGTGACTCGGTGGATCCTTCAGGTCAGAAGATATGGAATAGAGTATACTAGGAACTGTAAAATATATAAGTAACAACACCAACAAGTCAACGAGTTAGTACGGACTGATAAACGTTGGGGTGCCTGATGTCGTACGGTCCGAAGGGACAGGAAGTGGTAGAGGACCTCGAACGAGTTTGAGTACGGGTACCTTAGTCACTGTCGTAGGTTGGTAGAGTAGGTGACAGTAGGTGACGATGAGGACAGAAGATAGAAAGGGTCGTAATCCCAGAAAAGATTACTCAGTTGTGAAGTGTAGTGTACCGGTTTCATGACCTCGAAGTCAAAGTCGTAGTCATGAAGGTAACTCATAAGTCCTGACTAAAGGAAATCCTAATTAGAGGTACGTCAGGTTCCATGAGAGTTCTCAGAAGTTGGTGTCAAGTTTTCGTAGTCAAGATCCACGAGTCGAAAGAAACACCAGCTTGAGAGTGCAGGTATGTACTAAAGACCTTTTTTGTATCGGAACTGATCTACCTGGAAACGACGTTTCATTACAGAAACGAAAAGTTATATGACAGATCTAAACAGTGTTGAAAAAAAAAGTTCCTCGTTCACAGGAAATTTAAGTACCGACGTCAGTGGTAGACGTCACTAAAACCTCGGGTTCTTTTATGTCAGAGATTAACAAAGGTAACAAAAGGGTAGATAAACAGTACTTCACTACCCTGGCCTACGGTACTAGAATCAAAAAACTTACAACTCAAAATTCGGTCTGTAAAATTGAGAGGAGAAAGTGGAAGTAGTTCTCCGAGAAATCAAGAGGAAACGAAAGACGGTATTCTCACCACAGTATAAGTATAGACTCCAATGACTATAAAGAGGTACGTTAGAACTAAGGTCGAACACGAAGTAGGTCGGGTCTTAAAATGTACTATATGAGAAGTCTATTCAATTTATTGGTCTCACTGTTATATGTCGGAACCGTATGAGGAAAGGGTTAAACCTTGGTCAGACAACAAGGTACAGGTCAACATTTACAACGAAGAATTGGACTCATGTCCAAAGAGTCCTCCATCCATTTCAACGGACTATAAGAGTAAAGAAATTTTAAACAGGTGTCAGACAACACTAGATGTGTCAGTTTCCGAAATCACATCAGTTACTTTATCTTTACAAAAGGACCTTAAGAGAACTGAAAAGATACTAGGTTGACTATAACCTTTAAACCTGAGACCAATGAGACGGAAAAGATTTACGTGGAACTTGTATACTTTCAAAAGTCAAGTGTCTGACAACTTCGGATCGATCTTCTTAAAACTCGTAATGAAACGATCGTATACTTTACTCTCGTCAACACGCCATCAGACTTGTAAGAAACTGTAACGGGAAAAAACCCTGACCTTACTTTTGACTGGACAAAGACAGGACACCGGTCACGACTCAAAAGGTTTAAGGGACCGTATGACTTACGTCGTATAAGTGTCGTAGTAGGAAAATCCTAAATTTACCGAGTCGACCTTAAGTTATTGGAGGTGGTCGAAAAAAACATCACTACGAAGGATTCCGGGTGAACTGAAGTGTGAGGTTTTATAGACCGAGATCCACTCACTAGTGTGATAGCACTAATATACTAGAAATACTAGAAAAGACGTATCGAGAAGACACATAGGAACTGTGGAGAAGAATTATAGAAGATGAAGACAATCCAGGTATGGCAAAAACAGGAAATAACATGGGTAGAACGAAATTTATATGGGAACCATAGAGATTAAAAGAACTTTTGGAGAGATCAGAAAGGATAAGATAAAAAAGGGAGATAAAGAAACGTAAATAGTACATCCTTCTGAAAGAATAGAGAGGAAGGATAAGAAACCTTGAGACGTAAGTCTACCAATATAGAAAGGTAAAGAGGAGACAGAAAGTGAAGAGAGAGAGAGAGAGAAAAAAAAAAAAAAAGAAGTCGATAAACATTCCGGAGGAGTCTTTTGGTAAAACAGAAAAACGTAAAGAAGAAGAACTCCTATCGAAATTAGTGGTGGAAGACATGTTACAATACTTGGAGATAGGTATTTAGAAGTCCGTGAGATAGATAGTCTAGATTAGGGAACTTAGATAAACAGTGAAAATGACATATTAGTATACCCTAAACTAAATCCAGTATGGACCTACCGGATAATTCAAGGGGATGAAAGAATTTAAATTCAGACTTAAAACGTTATTCTTCAAGTACTAAACTCGGTGTTATTTGTGGACTAAAAAAAAAAAGACTGACATATCTCGAAGAGGAAGAAGCTGACGTTTCTTATATTAGTTAGACTAAAGTCATGGTTGGTAGACCACAACAGGAATACGTCTCAGTCGAGAACACAACAACCTTCTCCCCCAAACAATACTGGTCAGGTCCCATAAGAGAACCGTTTTCAGGTAATCGAAAACGGGACGAAGTAAAAAATGAGATTCTGGTTTGAACGGACAATGAGGTCCATAGAGAACTGAAGGATGAAAATGTGACACCAGGGATACTATTTTTCCTGTAGACAAAACCCACAATAAAGACCTTCCAGGACACGTAGAAGTATTTTGGTAAGTTGAAGTCGAGGACAAGTAATTACAAACCCCGTATCTGTACATTTAAGACTATAACTTATTAAACGGAACTTTTACTTGTCTCTAGTAAGACAACAAAAACTCTAATGTGGGTTCATGACGACGTCGGTCTCGGGGACAGGGGACCGTACAGTGACGACTTGACACGGAGGTGTCTTCTATGAGTATATGAGCTTCCGTCTAGACCGAGTCAGAGAACAAATCCAGTGAAGAGGTAAAGGACCCAGGACAACGTGTCTTGTTTAACAAATGTGGGAGGCTCTCAGTGACCACCCAGACACTACACTAAAATTTGTGTTAACGTGGGGAGGATGACAGAAGAGACCCGAAGAGGAAACGGGTCATAGTCGAGATAGCTCAGAATAAACCTACTCGTATCTGACACCAGGGAATCAACCCGAAATTAAAAACACCTTGTACGTACATAGAGAACCTCTTGTAGTAGATTTCTTTTAGTTACCGTGAAAATAAAATTAACAATGGGAGAAGACTAAATTAATTTAGAGAATTTGAGGTACGGGTTAAAGTTCTGTGTGTTATCTTTTCTTATTTTCTTTGTAAAGGTCTAAAATAATTAAATAGAATATATTAATAAGAAGTATTAAAGGATTTAGGGTCTATATCTTGTATCTATGTTTACAATAGTCCTAACGATAAAAAAAAGTTCTCGGATAATGACGTTCAAAGAATATAAAGTGTTCCTTAATAGGGTGATAGGTTGTAAGATCCGAAGAATTACTTAAATAGTCAATTTAGACATTCATTTATAAAGATATTGAATTTTTCAAGAATTCGATCGATATACTTGGGTCTTCTTTATCCGGAAATCGGTATACACTAATTGACATTCTTAAACCTTAAGTTTGTAAGAACTAAATGACATATATGTTTTTTCTCATAGGAAATTACGTCCAGACATAGGTAATTTAAAATTAAATTTTCAGTAGGTTCAAACTTTCGTCAGTATAGTTTTCTCCCTAGTCTTATACTAAAACGTTCTTAGAACTCCTTTCTAAAAACCAAAAAAAACCAAAAAAAGAAAAATACTTAACCGCAAGAACAGGAACACTGTTGACTCTCGTACCCTTTCTTTCCAGTTCTACTCGGACACGTGAATAAATGGACTTCAAGAAAATTTATGAAGTCCTTTTGAACCAAGGTAACCCAAACTTTTAACGAAGGTGGATCTTCGATGTGTCATCGAGTCGACCACTTCTTAGACGGACGTTACGTCCTCTGGGGCCAGGATAAGGACCCAATCCTTCTAGGGGACCTCTTCCCTATCCGATGGATGAGGTCATAAGAACCCGAAGGGACCACAGAGTCTACCAATTTCTTAGACGGATATCACACCCATCTGGATCCAAGATAGGGACCCAATCCTTCTAGGGGACCTCCTCTCGTACCGTTGGATAAGGTCATAAGGACGGACCTCTTAGGGGTACCTTTCTCCTCGGGCCCGCCTGCCGTCAGGTACTCCAGTGTGTGCTGACTCGCCGATTCGTACGTGTACGCGTTTTTGATGTGTTGACCGGTGTTAAGGTGATTGGAAGATCCTATCGTGTTATCACTGAAAAGTCTATCTTATTGAAGAACAAAAGTTTACATTTAGTTCTCTTGAGATTTCAACACCATTTTTGACTTTGGATGGAACGATTTCTTTTTTTTTTTACATTATTAAATCTGATTCATCGTTTTCGTTAGATTAAGTTTTATCTTTTCTGTTTATTTACGTATGTCAAATTCTTCCTATCGTGACGACGATGACGATGACGACGATTCGACGAAGTCAGAACAGGCTGAGACACGTCGGGGTATCTGACGTCGGGTGGTCCGAGGGGGCAGGGACCCTAAGAGATCCGTTCTTGTGACCTCACCCAACGGTAATGGAAGAGGTTACGTACTTTCAATTTTCACTTTCACTATCAATTTTCTCAGCACAGGCTGAGAATCTCTGGGGTACCTGACGTCGGGTGCTCCGAGGAGGCAGGTACCGTAGAAGGTCCGTTCTCATGACCTCACTCCACGGTAACGGAAGAGGTTACTTATCTGGTGTCTGTCGTCCAAGGACATCCAGAGGTCGTAGTTCAGGGACATTAAATTTACGAGGAGATTAATTATTAGTCTATAAAAATTGATATTATAGTATAAAAACGTATATTATTTTGTATGTCTCTTTTTAACCCTAAACAGTATGAATTTTTAAAGATCGTATCCTAAACAGTGTAATAGTACCTCTCGATATATAATAAACTAAAATCAGTTTAAAAGGAATTAAATTTAACCAAAGAACTCATTTGGAGAACAATAGAGTAAGTGACATCCCGTGACTCATGTCGGAGTTCTCAAGTAATTAATAAATATACTGACTAACGTGTGAAGTCAAAAAGAGAAAGGAGTATAATATAAGGACTGTATAGTTACTAAATCTTTAAAAAAAGTATTTGACATCCACACCTCAGTTGTTAAAATTTCACACGATTGTCAAAAAAAAAAAAAAAAAAGAAGAAGAAGACAAAATCAGACAAGGGTCATAAGGTCTCCTCATAAACGGTAAAAACCTGAGATACTATTCTCCAGTCATGTATGGAACTGGAGTAAGACGTCGCGGAACGTATAGAGGGAGTAGTGTGGTTCAAAAGGATGACTCCCCCTCTCGGTCAAACACGACGTCAATTCCGGAAGGAATTCTCCTCGGGAGAATTCAGACGACCTAGTGATACTTACCTTGACAAAACATAAGGACATACTGTGTCTGTCCCCATTCAACTTTAAGGTGTAAATGTATTCATTTTGAGATTAAAAGTCAAATTTACTCAAACATAGTGAACACACTAAATCGTTATATAAAAATAGGGATTATACCGAATTTACTCTTTTACCAGTTATGCTTAAGAATGACAAAAATAGAACTGAGACCCCTTTTAAAAGATTAATTTACTTGAAGTTTAAGTGTTCCAGTGAGTACGTTATAGATGAGACAATGAATCAACCTTAATTTTTTTATATATATATATATAAAAAATAAAGGTACTACTATAAAGTTCACGTCAGTATTTTATTCACAAAAAAGTGGAGTTTACGTATAGGGAATTATAAAGTCTTCTAAAATTTTGTCATAGTCCAACCCAATTTACACATTAACTCCCCAGTACTGTTACTCTTATTTCTAAACCACCATTCCGGAGACGAACGACCGTTGGAAAGTGAAATAGAAAAAGATATTCAGATATATCTAATTATTCCCTATGTTATACTAGGAACATAACCTATTTATTCTATCTATTGTAACTTACCCCTTGTCCACATGTGGGCACCACCTAAGTACAACTACATACCGTTTTGGTTATGTTATAACATTTCATTAATCGGAGGTTAATTTTATTTATTTAAATATATAAAAAAATTAAATAACTTTATGTATGTTAAAACATGTTACAACTTTATAAAAATGAAATAAACCTCGATATAGAATTTCTTAAGGTTAAAAACGAGTTAAAACGAAAAATAAACCACTGGTTTTAGTATCGTTATATAATACAAAGTTTTGTTTGTAGTTCCTTCGTGGACATCCCTAAACAGGTCAGGAAAAAAGAATTTCGTATTCTAAATACTCGTTTCTTCAATATCATTTTCAAGTTGGTCCGTTGTAAAATCCTTGTACGAACTCATTCAGATAGACATGTTACTTAAATTTTATTTACATTTTTATTATTTGTTCGTTTCATTCAGTAAATTATATATTAATAGAAGTTTAAGGTTTATAAGTCTTAGAATATAAGTCTCTGCTTTTAAGTAATTTACTTGAGTAAAGAGTAATTTTAAACGGACAAATTACTATAAATTAAATGTGTGGTTACTATCGGGAAACAAATTTAACCGTAAGAACCATTTAAATGGTGAACCTTTGTTCGAGTCTTTTAAATTATAGTAGTCACATAAAAGAAGTCATAATATCGTATGTAATTAAGAGTGAACCTTTAAACCCTCGTATAGATATAAAGTACTACAGTAAAAGGTTATTGACCGTTAAGTTTCGTAGGATCTTCTACTTAATGTGTGATTTTTTAATGGTGAGACAAGTAAAGATTATAAATCTTAATAGGAATTCGTTTTCCTGTGACTTTTACCTTAGTATTACGTTTAATTTTGTTGCTACTCTATGATGATATATAGATAGTCTTACCGGTTTTAAGTCTAGCGACTGTTGTAGTTTGCTACTAATCCTGTACCTCTTTATTCTTGAGAGGAAGTGACAACCACCCTTGTGTTTCACCATATCGATGAAATCTTCTGTTAAACTGCTAAGGAATGTTTTAACTTAAATAAGGATGATATACTAGGTCGTCGGTAATAGGAATTATAAAAGTAGGTTTAGTATCTTTTTAGAAGTGTCTCTACAAATATTGTCAAAATAAGTATTATCGGTGTTGAATCTTCGTTGGTTCTACGGAAAGTGATCCCCTTCTCTTCCAATTTGACACCAACGACAAGTCAGTAATTCAGCACAACCTGAAACTCTGGGGTACCTGACGTCGTATGGTCCGAAGGGACAGGAGGTGATAGAGGTTCTCACGAGTTTAAGTACACGTAACTCAGTCACTACGGTGGGTTGGAAGACTAGGAGACAGTGGGGGAAGAGGAGGACGGGAGTTAGAAAGGGTCTTAGTCCCAGAAAAGGTCGCTCAGTCGAGAAACATAGTCCACCGGTTTCATGATCTCGAAGTCGGAGTCATAGTCAAGAAGGTCACTTATAAGTTCCAACCAAAGGAAATCCTAACTGACCAAACTAGAGGAACGTCAGGTTCCTTGAGAGTTCTCAGAGGAGGTCGTGGAGTCAAACTTTCCTAGTTAAGAATTCGTGAGAAATACCAGCAGAAATACCAGGTTGAAGAGTGTAGACATGTACTGATGACCTTTTTGGTATCGAAACTGAATATCCCTGGAAACAGTTTTTTCACTACATAGATTAAAAATTATGCGACAAATTCAAAAAGAGGTTTTTCGTTCACAGAAAATTGAAAAACCGACGTTCAGTGGAAGACGTCACTAAAACCGCAGGTTCTTTGATTTTATACAGTGACAAAGGTGTAAATGGGGTAAATAAACGGTACTTCACTACCTTGACCTACAGTACTAGAACGAAAAACTTATGACTCGAAATTCTTCCAAAAAGTGAGACGATAAAGTGTGAGTAGTTCTCCGAGAAATCAAGGAGAAGTGAAAGACGGTAACCTCACCACAGTAGACGTATAAAGTGCAACGACTATAAAGAGGGTCGTAAGAACTAAGGTTGAACAGTAAGTAAGTCGGATCGTAAAGTATACTACATGAGACGTATATTCAATTTATTCGTCCCACTGGGATATGTCGGAACAGTATGAGGAAAGGGTTAAAACTTGGTCGAACAACAAGACACAGACTAAGATTGACAACGAGGAACTGGACGTCTGTCCAAAGAGTCCTCTTTCCATTCCAGTGGACTATAAGGGTAGAGAATTTCTTAACAGGTGTCAAACAAATCTAGGTGTGTCATTTTCCGAAGATGTATCAGTTATTTCGTTTACAAAAAGATCTTAAAGGAACGAAAAAGATTCTAGATTACCTCAACCATTAAACTAAAATCCACAAATTTTCGACTTAGTACTACAATTCTTTATGTATGACCTTATACCTACTCTACCGAGAAAGACACCAAACAATACTGTGTCGAGTCAAACGGTAATTCCCGTCTTCAACGAGACACTTTATGGTACTCCTTGACAGAACGAAGAAAGAAACGGAACACTTTTGGTCAGAGACCGTTCCTCTCCCAAGATCCGTAAGTACGTAGTTGGAGGGGTGGGTTATTCCTAATTTTGTCATGACTTTCACTTTCACAATCGCTGAGTCATGACAGGTTGAGAAATGCTGGGGGACTTGACATTGGGTGGTCCGAAGAGACAGGTACCTTAAGAGGTTTGTTCTTGTGACCGTACCCATCGGTAAGAAAAAAGGTCCCCTAGAAGGGGTGGGTCCCTAGTTTGAGTGTAGAGAATACAGACTAAACACAATAACATACCGTCTTTGGTTGTACTGAAGAGTCAGTGAGTCAGGACAGACTGTGAAACACCGGGGTACCTGATATCGGGTGATCCAATGTACCCTAAAAAAGGGTCGTCCTTACAACCTTGTCTAACGACAAAGGAAAAGGTCCCCTAGAAAGGTTGGGTCCTTAACTTGAATGTAAAGGGCACAGAGGACGTAACCGTCCACCTAAGAAATGGTGACTCGGTGGACCCTTGTGTTGTAACATTCAGTTGATAGGAAGTTATTTATTTATTTATTTATATTTTTAACACGAAACAAAAACGTGGACAAATATGAAAAATCCTATGAGTGAAGACGTATTGTTAAGTCTACGAGGTTAGAATTTGGTGGAGGAAAAAAAATGGTACTCTAGTGAGATTACATTCGTCTATTATGAACCAATAAATTTCGAAGAAAAAGGACCGATTTATAGGTGCAAGTTTCCTAATTTAAGTAGTACCATGTTCGTGATAAAGAAGATTATTCGTTGAACTTTGGTAATTGCATGAATAATCGAACGACTTGTTTTACGGAGGAAAAAAAACAGTGGTGGGTTATTAACTTGACCAAATGAAGATTGGTTGACTACGTTCAGTGAGAGATCTTAGAGATCAAAGAGAGGCCATTGAATGAAACCCTACTTATCGATCAGTAAACTTGACGTAAGACAATATCATTGAGTCACGAAGGTTCCACCAAGTTTACCATTTCTTAGACGGACGGTGACGTATTCGACGTCCTCTGCACCCAAACTAGGACCCAGACCTTCTAGGGGACCTTCTCCTTTATCGAAACGTGAGGTCATAAGAACAAATCTATTAGGGTACTTGTCTCCTCGGACAGTCCGATGTCAGGTACTCTATGTCTCAACCTGTACTGACTCACTGACTCATGTGTGTTTGTGTATCATTGAGTTGGATTGAAGGTTTATATGTGGAAATAAGGTCCACCGTTAATGTACTTATTTTTATTGTACAAAGAATATAAGTCAACCAAGTGAGACGGTACTATAATTGTAAAAATAGTCATAAGATCAGAATGAGTTCGTGAACGTTTCCTGTTCTTATTAAGGGGGAGGGAGACTTTAATAATATGAGTAAACTACTAAAATCCTAGTGTTCGGGTTAAATTGAGGAGAATCTATGCCACAAATTTTAATACGAAGTAATAGTGGTTGACTTCATACTTTGAGACAATACTTTCACACTAATTAAAGATAGTATTTGTATCAACCGATTCTCAGTAGATATAAAAATAGAGTAATTCTTAATTTCCTTACAAGTGTGTAGTTGTAATCTCTGGTCTAATTTATTATTATTATTATTGCGTGTTTTGGTTTACATTTCTTTATTCCATCGTACCATATGAAGTCATGAAAATGGATTAGGAAATGACAATAATACTTGACGAGTAGTTTTGTAAAGTAGATAATTTTCATTGACGGAATTATACTAGGACTTAAAGAGATACTTGAACTCACTTTGTATTGAAAGAAATAAAAAATAGAAAAATTAAATAAATAAAATTAACCTCCGATTAATGAAATATTATAACATCACCAAAACGGTATGTGACTGTACTTAGTCGGCACCTACGTGTACACAAGGAGTAGGACTGGGGGAAGGGTGGAGAGAGGGGTAGGGTATTGAAAGACTACGGAGTATTTAAGAATAAAGTCCTATTTAATAAAGTAACTAGGTGACTCATAAAGAATTCAACAGTAGTGAATAAGATAAGAAAGGAGACTTTACCACCCCCTTTCTTAATTCTATTATCCACCTCATTCACTATTGGAATGGTCAACTACTGATGGACGAAGACAAGTGAACTGATTGAAAGTTTCTTCTTTTTTTTTTTTTCTTTTCTTTTCTTTTTTTGACAAGTAAATAAATACCCAAGTTACATAAATAAATAGGTAAATCGTAAGTTATTTGGAAACAACAAGTCTAAAGTAGTTCATTAAACTATTCATAATTGTTACGTTATTATTTGTTCTACGATGACTTTTATGTGAGAACGATACTGAAGTAATCCTTTATCATGTGTCGTAAGATGAACTGTTGATCTTTGAACGGAAACTAAGTATCGAGTCACAAAAATGTCAAAATTTAATCTTGTGTTAATGAAAGGTATTTTTAGAAACGGAAAATTCTTTTTTTTTTTGATACTTTACAGTAAATTTGTGTTTGAAACAATTCTAAAAACACAATTATTTATACTGTAATAATTCAAGAAATGTTATACCGAATATATGGATAGACTCTTTGACTTAAAATTTAAAATAGAAATTAACTAATTAAATTTATCAATTAAACGGATTTTCGATGGTATAACCTTTTGTGTCGTATAGATTGGTCACTCGAGTAAATATTATTAAATAAAGTGAAACTCACTTTAAAGGTTTAGAGAAAAACTAAGTATAAAATGACACATTCTTTTCTTGAATCTCTTGTAGGACACGTATTAGGAAAATATCATTAAAAGTGTGACGTTACACATATGTAAATGTATAGAAAAGAAGGAAATCTTTACTTTCAAGAGGTCAACAACAATTTAGAAAAATATAGATATGGAAAGGACAAATTGTATCATTACGGACAATCCGTATGATATTTATAACTTATGTACTTAATTAGTTCACTTCAGTAACTGTTATTCATAGTTTAATAAAATCTCGAGATTTTTGATTAGTACATTGAGTAAAAAATAATTTCCCAAAGGATCCACCGAGTCGTCATTTCTTAGGTGGGAGTTCCGTCCTCTGGGTCCAAGTTAGGGATCCAGGTTTTCTAGGGGATCTCTTCCTTCACCGTTGGGTGAGATCATAAGGACGGATCTCTTAGGGTACCTGTCGTCTCAGATCACCCGAAGACAGGTACCCTAGCCCACGGTATAAAATTACCTGGTCTATCAAGTATCTTATCAGTTTTACTTTTTAAGAGAACATCCTTCCATGAACTTAACTTACGTTAAAGTTCTTTGTAGTTCTTCCGACTTTTTATTACAAGAATTAAACCTATATAATTTATAAAAATTTTACAAAGTTATTATAAAAGTCATGATATTTTAGAACTAAAAAAAAGTCTAAAGGAACTCACTTTTTTGTGTAATTAAATTTATAAATGCTTTATTCATTACCAATTAGAAGTTATTTGGAAAAGTTTTATTTATAAAAATGGACACAGACAACGGGTTTTAAAATTCATAATACTACACAAATTCCGATAAAGATTGTGGTAACTATTGTTCCACTTAAATACTAATTACCTTTTTTCTTCTTTGTATTTGGAGTGTAATAAAAATTTAAAGTTACTTGTGACAGGTATAAAAAGTATTCACAATACTACCGGTAGTCGAAACTAGAGTACAGATTGGATTCGTTACCGACTGTGCCTGGAATAAAATGAGTTAGAACCAAGTGAAATTTCAAATTACGAGTTACAAAATGAATGTAGTCATGAAAGGTTCGATAACTACAACAACGTGTACAAAGATTTATATAAAATGGACGATAGTATTATTTATAATATCGAAATACATTTTATACAGATCCTCTCTATATACACTGTTTCGTACCTCCTATTTTGAAATGAAACAATCAAAACCGAAGAAAGGAAAACACAAAGAAAAAAAAACCCCCCACTCGAAAAGAAAACGATGTTTTTATACAAGATGTGTAACGTATTAGATACATTATTCTTCGAATTTTTTTGTTATGACACCTACCGTATTATACGTGTACGACTAATAGGATACGACTTCGGTCACATTCATTACTCCCCTACTTTTTTATATATATATGTATACAAACGGATTCCTCCCCTCCGTAGAACGATAAAATAAAGACGAAAAACCAAAAGTGGTGTACGTATGGTAAATAAAAATTTTACGGAATTTAGGTAAACGTTGTTTAACTCCAGATTCATTATCTTTTTCCTCATTTACTTTTTCGCACTCTATGGAAAGTCATAGGGAAAATGAGTGGGGTTTAATTTGGACATATTTAGTGAGGTCTTTAGAGAGGACAGAAAGAAAACCCAAGTCGAGGTTACAAGAAGAGATAAAAAAAGAGTGTAACAAAGTAAAATAACAAGAAAGGGAGAAAGAGACAGAAGGGAATATTGGATCTCACCCATCTATTGTACTTACTAAAGTTAGTGTGACCCTTGGAATTAGAAAGAGAGTTGGTAATGGTTACTACTTGGGGATGTTAGAGGAATTTGAGTTTAAATATTATTACATCTCCCTACTGTCTCGTTTCTAGCGATTCCTTATGTCAGATTACTGAAGTTCAGTGTGTTTTCATTTTAATGACTATATATGAGGAAGAAACTTTAGAAGAAGTTTATTCTCACTCTACCCCTTTTTAGTTCTCATTAATACGTCAGTATGTCTGACAGTTGACTTGAACCTCACGAATCACAGATGTCATAACTAAGTCAAGTCAAGTCAAGTCAGTGTCAGCACAGGCTGAGAAACACTGCGGTACTTAACGTCGTGTGGTCCGGAGGGACAGGTAGTGGTCGAGGACCTCAAGTGAGGCTAAGTGTATGTAGCTCAGTTACTACGGTAGGTCGGTAGAGTAGAAGACAGTAGGGGAAGAGGAGGACGGGAGTTAGGGAGGGTCGTAGTCTCAGAAAAGGTTACTCAGTTGTGAAACGTACTCCACCGGTTTCATGACCTCAAACTCGAAATCGTAGTAAGGAAGGTTTCTTTAGGGTCCCGACTAGAGGAAGTCTTACCTGATCAACATAGAGGAACGTCAGGTTCCCTGAGAGTTCTCAGAAGAGGTTGTGGTGTCAAGTTTTCGGAGTTAAGAAGTCGAGAGTCGGAAGAACTGTCAGGTTGAGAGTGTAGGTATGTACTGGTGACCTTTTTGGTATCGGAACTGATCTGCCTGGAATCAGCCGTTTCATTATAGAGACGAAAACTTATACGATAGATACAACCAGTATTGAAAAGAAGGCTCCTCATTCTCATAAAATCAAGGTACCGACGTCAGTGGTAAACGTCACTAAAACCTCTGGGGGTTTTATTTCAGACTTTGACAAAGGTGACAAAGCGGTAGATAAAGGGTACTTCACTACCCTGGTCTACGGTACTAGAAGCAAAAGACTTACACCTCGAAATTCGGTTGAAAAAGTGAGAAAGTGAAAGTAGTTCTCCGAAAAATCAAGGAGAAGTGAAAGACGGTATTCCCACCACAGTAGACGTATAGACTCCAATAACTATAAAGAGGGCCATTAGAACTAAGGTCGAACACAAAGAAGGTGAGGTCGCAAAGAGTACTAAATGAGACGTATATTCAATTTATTCGTCCCACTGTTATATGTCGGAACTGCATGAGGAAAAGGATAAACCTTGGTCAGACAACAAGGTACAAGTTAAGATTGACAACGAAGGACTGGACGTATGTCTAAAGAGTTCTCCGTCCAGTCCACCAGTCCATAAGGGTAGAGAAAGTCTTAAAAGGTGTCAAATAACACTAGGTGTGTCAGTTTCGCAACCGTATCAGTTAATTCGTCTCTGTCTACAAAAAGACCTTGAGATAACGAAAAGGGTACTAGGTCTCCTACAACCGTTAAACTAGAGACCAAGGAGACGGAAAAGATTTTGGTCGAACTTGTAGTCCTTCAAGTGCCAAGCACATAACGACTCCGGACAGAACCTCTTAAAACTCGTAATGAAATGATCACACACTCTACTCACGTTAACACGTCATCAAACTCGTAAGAAATCGTAACGGAAAGGAACCTTAACCTTACTTTTGACTGGAAAAGGTCAGGACACCGGTGACGACTCAAAAGGTTTAAACGACCGTATAACTCACGTCGTGAAAGTGTTGTAGTAGAAAGTCCTAAACCTTCTAGAGTTGACCTTACAGGAGTGGAGGTGATCGAAACAAGTATCACTACGAAAGATTCCGGGTGAACTGAAACGTAAAGTCCTACAGACTGAGATCTACTCACTAGTGTAGTGGCACTAATAGGCCGAGTACTTCTAGAAAAAAACATGTCAAGAAGACACATAAGAACGGTGGAGAAGAATTATATAAGATGAAGACAATCCAGGTATGGTAAAGACAGGAAAAGTTCGGTAGAAGCGTACTTTACAAGGGAACCATAGAGACTAAAAGAATTTCTCTAGAGATTAGAAAGGGTAATACAAGAAAAGGAGACAAAGAAAGAGATAACTAGTGACTTCTTCCGAAAGAATAGAGAAGAACGATAAGAAACCTAGAGACGTAAGTCTACGAATATAGAAAGGAAAAGAGGAAACGAAAAGCGGAGAGAAGAAAAGTGTCGATAAACATTCCGGAGGGGTCTGTCGGTAAAACGAAAAGACGTAAAGAAAAGGTGCCCCTACTAGAACTAGGGACAGGACATGTTATAGTCCTTGGAGTAAGGTATCAAGTAGTCTGTAAGATAGATAGTCTAGATCCGGGAATTTAGATAAAGAGTGAAGGTGACATATTAGTATTTCTTAAACTAAATCCAGTATGGACTTACCAGATCGCCAAAAGGGACGAAAGAAGTTAAATTCAGACTTAAACCATTATTCCTCAAGTACTAGACTCGGTGTCAGTCGAGGACCAGAACAAAAACCACGGACATATCTCGAAGAGGTAGAAACCGACGTTTCTTATATTAGTTACACTAAAGTCACAACTGGTAGACCACTACAGGTACACATCTCAGAAGAGAACACAACAACCTTCTCCTACAAACGATACTGGTCACGTAAAAGAACCGTTTTGAGATAATCAGAAACAGGACGAAGTAAGGCGTAAGGTTCCGGTTTAAACAGACAATGAAGTCCACAAAGAATTGAAGGATCAAAACGTAAGGTCAGGGGATATCACCTTTCCTGTAGAGAAAACCCACAATCAAGATTTTACAGAACATCCAGAAGTATCTTGGCAAGTTGAAGTCGAACAAGTCACAATGACTAACCCCGTATCTGAACTTAATTGTACTATAACTTACCAACGGAACCTCTGCTTGTCTCTAGTAAGACAGTAAAAACTCTAACGTAGGTTCATGACGTAAAACCTGAGAAAACAACTGGTACCACCGATGAGGTCGTGGAAAAAAAAAAGGAGTAGGGATGGGTAGAGGTTAACAATTAATGGTGTATATGACTATGAGACGATTGTATGTAGATGATAATTTACACGGTGAATTTTACGAAGTCCTGGTAGAAAGAATAATTTTTGTTTTAATCTTTATGTCATAGTTCTGTCTCAATTAACTGTATGTTTCAATCCTCTTCATTCTTAGAATGTTTAATATTAACCCATAAAAATACTAGGGTATCTGACATCGGGTGGACCGAGGAGATAGGTACCCTAATAGGTCGTTCTTATGACCTCACCAACGGTAAAGGAGGAGGTCTCCGGAAGGACTGGGTCCCAAGTTTGGGTGTAGAGGTAGTCGAGGACGTGACCACCCACCTAAGTAATGGTGACTCGGTGTACCCTTCGGGATAATAGGTTCTTTCCTATTCATTAAATAAAAATTAAGAAATGTCGTAATTCGGGATAAAAGTTGAATAAAAGATCAGGACTTTTTTTTAGAAACAGATTTCGTGAATGGTCTTACTTTTAATTAAGACAAAAAATTTGGAGAGTACTGTTGAAAGTCCGTTGATAGGTAAATATCACTTATGTAATCCTAAATCTGATATGATATATCGAGTAGGTTTGCACGAATGACTGAAAATAATGTAAATACCAGTCTGACTGTACGGTTTATGAATGAACAAAGTTTAACGGTTCACACTCCTTTTGGGTAAGGTTGTTCTCCCTTTGTTGTGTTGATATAGAAAGTTTTTACATAAGGACGGAAGGACGACCTAGGTCCAGTCACCTTCTCGTTTTCTTTTACACCTATATTGTCATCTCGAAGCATGTCTCTAAGATTGAACATTGACTCCCTCTTTGTCGTATCATCAGGGGAGAATAGGAACCCCTTATATAAAGTGGGGATCACCTACGAACTTTGGTACCTATCACGGCTTACAAAGTATACAACAAAAAGGTCACTATTTGAAATTAAATATTTAATCCGTGTCCTTTCTGTTATTGATTTTTATCTTTCAACGTTTTTACATGACATTGTTTTAAATATACTTACGTCAGAGAGTGAGATTTTCATAGAACAACATTTTGACATTACGGAAAAGATAGAATTGACTTGTGAATAGTGTCTTACACTATGAAAATATCAAAATATGAAAATATCAAACATGTTGTCTTTTGGATCATGTTTAAAGATCAAAGAAGAAGTAAGAAAGTATGTATCTTGCAAGTAAGGTTGGTACCTGGAATCGTTAAAGTAGTACGTAAAAAAAAGAATAATTCTTAAAAGTGAAAATATGAATTTCCTTTGTGACATACCAAAGAGAAACCATATAGGTCTAAACGGTATTAGTGACGAGATTACGAAACCCCGGTTTGAATTCATTTTATTCCCACTGAACTTGTGTTCATGACGTTATGGAACTGTCGACTAGACTATTCGTTCAGTCGATGATTTAATTATTCCACATTCTATCGACCTGTTTCCCTCCTAAGTGTAGAGTCCGTCTTACTTCGTCCTTGTCATCCTCTAAAGTAGTGTGAAGAGTCTTCCCGTGTGTTAAATTTTGAATATTTAACGAATAAAGATGTATAAAAGTAAATCATAAAAACCCGGTACCAACTAATTTACAACGACTTTGGTACCTCTCATTTCGGAGCCTATTGTCTTTGATCGTACTAGTCTTTTTCCGTTCCGTAAAGGACGAGGGACTTATCGGAGAGGAAACCAACAATGACGTTTCACATAACCCCGAAGAGTCCACCACGATCACCATTTCTTGAACGGACGGTGACGTCCTTTGAATTCCCTACTCCCAAACTAGGGACCCAGTCCTTTTAGGGGACCTCCTCCCGTATCGTTGGGTGAGGTCATAAGGACGGACCTCTTAAGGTACCTGTCTCTTCGGATCACCCGATGTTAGGTACCCCAGTGTTTCTTAACCTGTGTTGACTTCGTTGAATCGTACGTACGTACGCTACAAATAAGGGACAGGGACAATTGGGTCTCAGATATCCGACAATGATGACACCCGATCCTTCCCCTCTTCACATGATTCCCCACGACGACGACGACGATTCAGTGAAGTCAACACAGACTGAGACACACTGGGGGTATCTGTCGTCGAGTGATCCGAGGAGACAGAAACCCTAAGAGGTCCGTTCTTATGACCTCACCCAATGGTAAAGGAAGAGATTACGTACTTTCAATTTTCACTTTCACTTCAGCGAGTCAACACGGGCTGAGAATCACTGAGGTACCTGACGTCGGATGGTCCGAGAAGGTAGGTACCGTAAAAGGTCCGTTCTCATGACCTCACCCCACAGTAACGGAAGAAACTGATTGTCCACTCACATATCTTAATTCCTTATAACCACCCATAAAAATATCTCCCAAACACAGGTTAGAGAAAAGTAACACTCTCTTCAATTTTCTCGACGTGTAAATAGACAGTAGAGGGTGAAAGGGACCGATATCTTACTTTTAAACTCCTGTTTATGATCTTCAATTCTTTTACTTCTAGTACCGTAGACCAGGGTAGGGAAGTACCCTTTATCTACCCCTTAGTCACCTTTGTCACAGTCCGAAATAAAAAACCCCGAGGTTTTAGTGACGTCTACCACTAACGTCGGTACTTTAATTTTCTGCGAATGAGGAGCCTTCTTTTCAATACTGGTTGGATCTATCGTATAAGTTTTCGTCTCTGTAATGAAAAGGTTGTTTCCAGGTAGATCAGTTCCGATACCAAAAAGGACACCAGTACATACCTACACTCTCAACCTGACACTTCTTCCGACTCGTGACTTCTTAACTACGAAAACTTCACACCACAACCTCTTCTGAGAACTCTCAGGGAACCTGACGTTCCTCTATGTTGGTCAGGTAAGACTTCCTCTAGTCGGGACCCTAAAGAAACCTTCTTTACTACGATTTCGAGTTTGAGGTCATGAAACCGGTGGAGTACACTTCTCAACTGAGTAACCTTTTCTGAGACTATGACCCTCTCTAACCCCCGTTTTCCTCTTCCCCTACTGGCTCCTACTCTACCTACCTACCGTAGTGACTGAGCTACCTGTACTCAGACTGACTTGAGGTCCTCAACCACTACCTGTCCCTCCGGACCGCACGACACTAAGTACCCCAGTGTTTCTCAGTCTGTACTGACTCTCTGACTTGACTTGACTTGACTTGACCTTCAATTTACGACTTTCTTACGACTTTAGACCGTTCCTCTTACTTAGTCTTATCCTGACGGTTTGTTCCGTCTCTAATCGTTTCTTGTTACTATACCTCGATTTTGTTCCCTTCAGTTTCTTCTTTCGTCTCGGTCCTCGTCGTTTTATTAATTACCCAACCGTCTTACTTCTTTAAGGTCCCACTTTATATCTACGGACGGCAACTAAAACACCACGGTTTTCGGAAATCTTGTAAGTAAACTTTCCAATTTCTATGGACTCACCTTCCCGTCTCTTTTATTAATACGTCAAAAGTACTTATAAACTCGACTTAGACTTATAATTCAACAATTATTTAATTGTTATTAAATCAACAATGAATCGTCCGTGATCTGTGTGTAACAACTCACTGACTGTCTAGTGGACAGACCTGCAAGAAAGAAACAGTGAATAAGGGTGACACACGAGTCAGATATCTATTCTTTTATTCTTGCATTGACCCACCCCCTCTCTGGTACCCCTGTCTCAACTTCCTGTGTCTTGAGCGGAGGGAGTTTCCAGTGTAGTTTTTACGACAAGGTGGATACCTTGTCAAGAGTGACGTTTGTGACGGTCACCCCTGACCGTCTTTCTCACATGTTTGGCTCACACTCTTTCCAGGTGTGTCTTAGTCCATCCTCACCTTCTTTTCGTCAGTCCAACCCTGACACGGGAGTTCTTCCCTGTGTCTTCTCCTTAGACAGTCCGACCAACCTCCCGGTCACCGTCACTTCCTTCCGACAGCCTTCGGATTTGAGGTGAGGACTCCTCGTGTGTGTGTGAGGACTTCGTTCCGTTTAACTTAGACATACCCTAGTGACCGGTCAAAAGGTCCTGGTGGGGACGTGTGTGGGATAGGATTTGACTCACTGACGGAGTTAGGGTCAACGGAGTCCTGTGTCGAGGTACGACCCCACTTCCGACGACGTCGACCCCCATCGAGTCGACACTCCCTGTTTCCGTCGAGGCCTAGACTCGACGTAGACTCGCCTCGTTCCCTTCGACACTACCACGAATGTGTCCGTCACATAGTCTCGGTGGAACCCCAAGGTCGATACCACCCTGACTGTGTCGGGTACGGGTCTGAGTGCACCTTGAGGGTGTGGTCGGGAAGATGGGTTCGTGACGAGAGGAGTCCCCACTCTCGTGTTCACGATCTCCTATCGTCTCGTATGTGAATTTCCCTTACGTCGGTAGATCCTAAATTGGTAGTCTTAAATACGAGGTGGTTGAATCCTGGGTGGAGGTTGGGTCTATCCCGTCACTTCCGGTGACTCGTATTCTCTGAGGGGTCAATGTGGACTGACACCAGATCGGTGACGTACAATTCCGGGTGAAGGAAGGTTCCACTATCGATGGTCGTGGAGGATCCTTTTCCGTTCAGAAAACACAAGTATAGTCTAGGTCGAGATGGTTGTTTCAGTAACTTCGTTTCAGCGAGTCAGTATAGACTGAGAAACGCTGGGACACCTGCCATCGAATAGTTCGAGGAGGCAGGTATCCTAAAAGGTCCGTTCTCATGACCTCACCCAACGGTAAAGGAAGAGGTCTTCTAGAAGGGTTGGGTCCCTAGCTTGGGCCCAGAGGGTATAACATCCGTCTGCGAAATGGCAGACTCGGTGGTCCCTTGTTTCAGTAACCCGTGTACGTTTGACATGTATCTGTGAGGGTGTGTTTCTGTAGGAGGAAGTTCTGACGTTATCCATTTGTGAAGTGAATTAAAGTATTTCATTCTCTTTCAATTTGTCTTACTCTTCTGTCCAAAGTTAACTTTCTCGTTCTTTTTTGTTTGTTTTTTTAATTTGTTTAATAAACGTTCCAATTATTTTTAGAGGGGTTTTTCTTTTCAGTCCTAGTATACTGAAGTCACCACCCAAGATACGAACCCCGACCACGTACCCCTACTGGGTCTCCCTACAACACCCCTCCCTCCACCCTCCCCCCAAGTACAAACCCTTGCGTACATTCTTAATTTCTAAAATTTTAAATTTTTTATTTTTTTTAATTATCTTTTTTTTTTTTTCTCGAGTTTCGTAATCTTATTCCTACGATTGACTTAATCCCTTTTCTCACCATTATTTTTACAATTGATTTATCCCTTCAAACCACACTTAATATTGTTCCTTGATCTTTTATATTTTTTTCTTCGTCAATCTTAACTTATTAAGTTATTGACTTTACTTTTTGTGTAATCTTCATTAACAGTCGTCTGATCTACTATCTCTTCTTGAGGAGTGACTAGAACTTCTGTCTGATTACCTTTAGTGGGTTAATTTTGTCGTTTCTCTTTCCGAAAAAAAAAAAAAAAAAAATTACTCTTGTTAAATTCTCCAGAGATTCTGTTGTACTTAACATGGTCGTAAGTGTAATGTCCAGGGTCTTCATCTTTGTCCCTTCTCTCAGTCTTTATATGTCCTTCGTTTCTCCCAAGGTTTGTTCTACTCACTTTTGTCGAGTGTGGTTCTAAGGTGTATTAATTTTACCGTATTAAATTTCTATCTTGATATTTTCCGTAGTTCTCCTTTTTCGGTGTATGTTCCGTTGAAAGTACCCCGATAATGGACTGCAAAAACGTCTTTTAGACGTCCGGTCTTCCGTTACCGTCATATATAAGATTCAGGACTCTCCATTGTTGGACGTTGGATCCTATGAGAACCCGAATGGACCACTAAGTCTACCATTTCTTAGGAGGGTATTACGTCTCCTGAACCCAAGTTAAGGAAACACCCCTTCTAGGGGACCTCTTCCCGTACCCTTGAGTAAGGTCATAAGAACGGACCTCTTAGGGGTACCTGTTTCCTCGGACAACACGATGGTAGGTACTCCAACGTGTGTTGAGACTCTCAGTGTGTGTTGACTCGTTGATTCGTGTTTGACTGTCCTATGTAATAGGTCGTTCTGATAGTAAATCTTGTCTTTCTAAAAGAGAGTTTAGTCCTTTTTTCTGTTCTTCCAGGTAAGAGTGAGGAAGTTAAATTGAATTATAACCTTCAGGAGTGGTGTTAAGACCACCGAGATACCACCCAAATTACCTCTAGAGAAGGTCCTACCGAATAAGGTGTGGGTCCAGACCGTGGGTCTCGGGGACGGGGACGTCGTCCGGTGACGACTGGGCATGGAGGTGTCCTCTGTGAGTTTGTGAGTTTCTGTCCAGCCCGAATCAGAGACACCCCAGAGGACCACACGTTACAAACGCGGTTTTGAATATGTCCTGACCTCTCTGTCTGAGAACCTCCCGTGTGTGTGTTTTTTAGAACATGTGTGGTCCTTGGTCCTCTTTCCTCGTCACTGGGGTGTTCTCTGACTGGGTCTGATCGGACACTCACAGGTCTTCAGAAACCGTATCCACACCCAACCGTACCGGATGAAGTCCCAGTCCCCGTGACTCACGAAGTCATGGACGTACCCTGGAAAATTTCCTCCAGGGCAATAGAAGTAATGGAGGTGGTTTCAAACCAGAGCCGAGTTTGTTGTCCCTCCCTTGTGTCTGGGTGAGTAGCTGACTTTTAGACCAATTTGTAAAAGATTCGTACCGGGTGGGTAGTCTTGTTCTGGGTCAAAGGGGGTCTCAGTCAGAGAGGGTCGTCCTTCGAAGGTATTCGGAGAATAGAATATGAAGTTTCCTGTCTGTCTTACTTTTGGTTTTAGTGTTTTTTTTGATCAGTTTAACTAGTGTACCTGGTGTCGGAACAGATTGGGTTACTTTGTTAGTCGGTGGGTTCTACCTTCCCAGTATCACCCCTCAAGACTTTTTTACACCAGGTAAGTTCTCCCTTACCTTTTGGTGAAGTTATAAGAACGGAACTCATAGGGCATTTCTTATACTTTTCCGTTTTTCTATACTGTGACTTTCTACTTGAGGGGTCAAGGTATCCACGGGTTTTACAATGATCTCTTCTCACCTCTTTATTGAGGTCCTTCTTACTGCTCTACCTCGGTTGCCTTTTTGTTACGGGTCAACACCTACACTGACCACTATCTTCATTTCAGACTACAACTTTTCTTCTTAATACGTATCTTTAGACCTTACAGTCCAGCTACTTAATTCTGTTTAATCTTCACCAGTTTGTCCTCTACCGTTCTCACTCGTAGTTGTAAAATCCTTAGTCACTTGATTTTACCTGACCTTACCTACTTAAATTATGTCTACTGGTAATATGGATAATGACACCTGTTCTCAGGTAATCTTCTTTACCTCATCGGTAGTATCTTTTGTTTTCTCAGGATATACGTGAAGAACCTACGTTAGAGTTTTACTGTCTTACCAAAGACAGGTAAAGGTTCTGTTTGTTAAGTCATAGTGACATTAGGTTCAGATACGGGGTTGCTCATTACGACTTCTTCGACTTCAACTTTCCAAAATACTTCTGGATGTTCTGAAAGATCTTGTTTTTGGACGGTTTTTTCTTCAGGAGGAGTAATATTCCCTGACCTTACTTGTTGTTCCTTTAGTTTTCTATGGACCTAATGATATCCGTTTAAACCGGAACCTCATGTTTTACTTCTTCTCGTTTCCGATTGTCTCAAAATGGTTCCCTTACGTGATCAGTATCGTTTTTGGGAGAAGGTTGTTGTTCTCTCTACTGAGATGTGTACCTGTAGCGGTCTAACAGTTATAGTTTTAGTATAACTAATGTAAGAAACGTCGGTTTCTACCTCTTCGAGATATCTCAGTCGTTTTTGTTCTGACCTTAGACCGATACCGAGTCTAGTACTTGAGGAATAACGTTTTGAACCTGAAGTTAATTTCTTTCATCCCTTTTAGTGATCGGTAAGTCCATAATGGATTTAGTTTAGGGAAATTTAATATGTCACCTTCACTGTTTATCTAAGTTTTCTAATCTAGACTATCTGTCTCACCGATTTTTTGATACCTACCTTTTTGATAGGTAATGAAACCTGTCCCCCGTCACTAGTTCTGGTAGGGGTTCTTTTTCTTTACGATTTTCCGTTTTACCAACAGACTCCTCCGTGATGTTTATCGACTCTACTTTTGACTTTCCGTCTCCTCTTTTCCTTTCTATGTGGGTAAACTTACGTATCAAGTTCTCTTATCGTTCCTTTCTATTCTTTCAGAATCACTATTTACGTTTCTTTATCTCCTTTTGTTATCTTACCCTTTCTGATCTCTAACGAAGTTCTTTCACTGTCTATGTTTCCCTCGTAGAGTTCGTTTTTACCCGTGTTATTTCCTATTTTTACCATACCTAGTTTGTCTTCGTCTTCTATAATTCTTCTCCACCGTTCTTATGTGTCCTCTTGATATGTTTTTTTCTAGAAGTACTGGGTCTATTGGTGCTACTACATAAGTGAGTGATCTTGGTTAACTCACACTTTATTTACCCGGAATTCTTCGTAGTGATGTTCGATTCGATCACCTCCACTACCTTAAGGTCAACTCGATAAAGTTTAGGATTTTCTATTACGACACTTTCACGACGTGAGTTATACCGTCGTTTAACCTTTTTGAGTTGTCACCGGTGTCTTGACGTTTTCCAGTCAAAAGTAAGGTTAAACTTTCTTTCAGTTACGGTTTTTACGATTTTGATGGTTTGTTAACGTGAGGAAAGTGTGCGATCATTACGAATTGTAAGAGGTTCGGTCCGAAGTTGTCATATACTTGACACTTGAAGGAGTTCGACCTAAATTTTTTCCGTCTCCTTGGTCTCTCGTTTAACGGTTGTAGGTGACCTATTGTCTTTTTCGTTCTCTCAAGGTCTTTTTGTAGATAAAGACGAAATAACCGATACGGTTTCAGAAAGTGACACCTAGTGTTGTTTTAGATCTTTTCAGAATTTCTCTACCCTTATGGTCTGGTGGAATAAACGGAGGACCCTTTAGATATACGTTCTGTTCTTCGTTGTCAATCTTGACCTGTACTTTTTGTCTGACCAAGGTTTGGTCCATTCCTTATACAGTTCCGACATATAACAGTTGACGAATAAATTGCATATACGTCTCATGTAATACGTTTTACGGACCGACCTGTTTCGTGTCCGACTTTAGCTCTAACGGCCCTCTTTATAGTCATTGGAGTCTATACGTCTACTCTGATGTGAATACCCTCTTTCACTTTTCGATTTCTCGGAGAACTACTTTCACTTTCACTTCTCACTTTTTCAACCGAATCTTCAGTTGTAAGTCTTTTGATTCTAGTACCGTAGACCAGGTTAGTGAAGTGTCGTTTATCTACCCCTTTGTTACCTTTGTCACTCTCTGAAGTAAACCTCTCCACCCCCCGAGGTTTTAGTGACGTTTACCACTGACGTGGGTACTTTAATTTTTTACGAACGAGAAACCTTCTTTTCGATACTGGTTGGTTCTGTCGTATAATTTTTCTTCTCGGTAATGAAATGACTGTTTAAAGACAGATCAGTTTCGATACTTAAAATATCATCAGTATATACCAACACTCTAAACCTGAATTTCTTTCGACTCGAGGTTTCTTAACTACGAAAACTTGACACTACAACCTCTTGTGAGGACTCTCATGAGTTTCACTACTTTACACACATATTGTTAAATCGTTAACAAAATAGAATTTTCCAGTTCGACGTATTTGAAAGATACCGAGGTGGAAAAGTGACTAGGTATTGAAAGATTTCGTCGTTCAACCTTTTACTCAACGTTGAAAGACTGTTTAAAAGTAAATTTTTTTAAAACGAATTAATTTCTAGACTTTCTTTTTTAATCGACAAGACTAACTTCTGTCCTGGAGTTCTAATAAATGTGACAGAGATAATTAAAAGGAAGATAATATTTTTACTTTGTTTTACACGTACATTACTGTTACGTGTTAATTGCAATTTTAGGAATGTTACATTGTGAATACAGTCTCCACTCGAAATGAGTTTACACAAATATACCAAATAAACGGTACAACATTGTATATACGATAATTTTGATACCTTTCGTCATTGAATGACACACTTCGTTACCCTTTCTCAAGAATCTATATTGAAGGAATTAAATTAGATACTATATCGGGACTATTAGAGAACGTACGAATTTATCTTTATTAAGGTTATAATAAAGTCAAGATATCGGGTCTAAAACGGGCTTCTCCTGTCGGGTTTCTGACATTACAATTCATGTACTAAGTTTTTTGTTCGACACAATGAATAATCAAGTTAAGTCAAGTCAACGAGTCAGCACAGGCTGAGAAACGCTGGGGTACTTAGTGTCGTGCGGTCCCGAGGCACAGGTAGTGGTTGAGGGTCCTAAGTGAGTCTGAGTGACAGGTAGATCAGGCACTACGGTAGGTCGGTAGAGTAGCAGCCAGCAGGGGAAGAGGAGGACGGGGATCAGGGAGGGTGGTAGTCTCCGAAAAGGTTACTCAGTTGAGAGGAGTACTCCACCGGTTTCATGACCTCAAACTCGAAATCTTAGTAAGGAAGGTTTCTTTAGGGTCCCAACATGAGGAAGTCTTACCTAACCAACCTAGAGGAACGTCGGGTTCCCTGAGAGTTTTCAGGAGGTTGTGGCGTCAAGTTTTCGTAGTTAAGAAGCCGCGAGTCGGAAGAAGTGTCAGGTTGAGAGTGTAGGTATGTACTGGTGACCTTTTTTGTCTCGGAACTGATCTACCTGGAATCAACTGTTTTATTACAGAGACGAAAACTTATACGATAGATCCAACCAGTATTGAAAAGTAGGTTTCTCATTCGCAGAAAATTAAAGTACCGACGTCAGTGGTAGACGTCACTAAAACCTCAGGTTTTTTTCTTTCAGACTGTGACAAAGGGGTAGATAAAGGGTACTTCACTACCCTGGTCTGCGGTATTAGAAGTAAAAGACTTACAACTCGAAATTCGGTTGAAAAAGTGAGAGGAGAAAGTGAAAGTAGTTCTCCAAAAAATCGAGGAGAAGTGAAAGACGGTATTCCCACCACAGTAGACGTATAGACTCCAATAACTATAAAGAGGACCGTTAGAACTAAGGTCGAACACAAAGAAGGTCAGGTCGTAAAGAGCACTAAATGAGACGTATATTCAATTTATTCGTCCCACTGTTATATGTCGAAACTGCATGAGGAAAAGGATAAATCTTGGTCAGACAACAAGGTACAAGTCAAGTTTGACAACGAAGGACTGGACGTATGTCTAAAGAGTTCTCCGTCCAGTCCACCAGACCATAAGGGTAGAGAGAGTCTTAAAAGGTGTCAAAAAACACTAGGTGTGTCAGTTTCCGAAACCGTATCAGTTATTTCGTCTTTATCTACAAAAAGACCTTGAGAGAACGAAAAAGGTACTAGGTCGCCTACAACCGTTAAACTAGAGACCAAGGAGACGGAAAAGCTTTTGGTCGAACTTGTAATCCTTCAAGCACCAAGTGCATAAGAGGTACAGAACCTCTTAAAACTCGTAATGAAATGATCACACACTCTACTTACTTTAACACACCATCAAACTCGTCAGAAACCGCAACGGAAAGGAACCTTAACCTTACTTTTGACTGGAAAAGGTCAGGACACCGGTGACGACTCAAAAGGTTTAAACGACTGTATAACTCACGTCGTGAAAGTGTCGTAGTAGAACGTCCTAAACTTTCTAGAGTTGACCTTAAGGTAGTGGAGGTGATCGAAACAAACTCCACTACGAAGGATTCCGGGTGAACTGAAGTAAAAGGTTCTACAGACCGAGATCTAATCACTAGTGTAGTAGTACTAATACACCCAGCACTTCTAGAAAAAACATGTCAAGAAGGTACATAAGGACGGTGGAGAAGAATTATAGAAGACGAAGACAATCCAGGTATGGTAAAGACAGGAAATAGTCCGGTAGAAACGTACTTTATAAGAGAACCATAGAGAGTAAAAGAACTTCTCTAGAGATCAGAAAGGGTAAGACAAGAAAAGGAGATAAAGAAACGTAACTAGTGACTTCTTCCGAAAGAATAGAGAAGAACGACAAGAAACCTTGAGACGTAAGTTTACGAATATAGAAAGGAAAAGAGGAAACGAAAAGTAGAGAGAAGAAAAGTGTCGATAAACATTCCGGAGGGGTCCGTCGGTAAAACGAAAAATAAATAAATAAAAAAAACGTAAAGAAAAGGTACCCCTACCAGAACTAGGGACAGAGGACGTGTCACAGTGCTTGGAGTAAGGTATCAAGTAGTCCGTGAGACAGATAGTCTAGATCCGGGAATTTAGATAAAGAGTGAAGGTGACATATTAGTATTCCTTAAACTAAATCTAGTATGGACTTACCAGATCGCCAAAAGGGATGAAAGAAGTTAAATTCAGACTTAAACCATTATTCTTCAAGTACTAGACTCGGTGTCAACCGAGGACCAGAACAAAAACCACGGACATATCTCGAAGAGGTAGAAACCGACGTATCTTATATTAGTTAGACTAAAACCACAACTGGTAGACCGCTACAGGTACACGTCTCAGAAGAGGACACAACAACCTTCTCCCACAAACGATACTGGTCACGTAAAAGAACCGTTTTGAGATAATCAGAAACAGGACGAAGTAAGACGTAAGGTTCCGGTTTAAACGGACAATGAGGTCCACAAAGAACTGAAGGATGAAAACGTAAGGTGAGGGGATATTACTTTTCCTATAGATAAAACCCACAATCAAGATTTTCCAGAACATCCAGAAGTATCTTGGCAAGTTGAAGTCGAAGAAGTCACAATGACTAACTCCGTATCTGAACGTATTGACACTATAACTTACCAAACGGAACCTCTGCTTGTTTCTAGTAAGACAGCGTAAACTCTAACGTAGGTTCATGACGTAAAAACTGAGAAAACAACTGGTACTACCGATGAGGTAAAGAAGACTCCCTAAGGACGGACGTCATCATCTATATTACCAGTAGACTCAATTTAAGTGGGCAAGGGCAGGTAAAATCAAGTGACTAAGGATCTTACAGCTGCAAGTCGGAACGGTAGACAACAAACTGGTGAAGGTTAAACGGAACTAAGTACGTGGACTGTAAGGTCCAAGGATACGTTATAACAAGAAATGTCGTAGCCTAGAACGAAGATAGTGGTCAGAGTAGGTGTTTACCCATAACAAAAACGAAACCGAGGTAGGGAAGTAAGAAAAAAAAAAAAAAAGAGACTCTAACTATTTATATAAAAAGGATTTGACTCGGTAATTTTAAACTCTGAAATTTGTATCATATTTAACCTTTTCTACTAAATTTTATTTTTAAACTCGTTTATATGATGTAAAAAAAGTATTAACAAGGATAAAGGAAGTGTATGAATATATAGGGTTATCAAATTTCAAACCATTGATTTAAAAATAAAATAAAATAAAATAAAAATAAAAATTTTAAAATTTTAGAAATTAAGAATGTACGCAAGGGTTTGTACTTGGGGGGAGGGTGGAGGGAGGGGTGTTGTAAAGAGACTCTAATCAACAAACAGTCAACGAAGTAAACGATAATAAAGGAGGGTAAGTCTTCTGACAGAAAAGTGGAACGAATATAAAAGGAAACAACACGTCTTCGAAAATTAAAATTAATCTAGGGTAAACAAATAAAAACGAAAATAAAGGTCTTAAGACCCTCCACCTAGTATCTCCTAGGACGACACTAAATACAGACTCTCACAAAACGGATACAAGAGGAGATCCTCAAAATATCAAAGACTAGAATGTAAATCTAGAAATTAGGTAAAACTCAAATAAAAACACATGCCACAATCTTTCACTAGATCAAAGTAAGAAAGACCTCAATAAAGAGGTGACCAGAGGACACCGTATAACCCGTGGATTACTGGACCCCTCAAGGAGAAAGCCATAGGATAGTAAAACGGAAAAGGATGACAAGTACCCCAAGAGTTCCGTTCTTATGACTTCACCGAACGGTAAGAGAAGAGGTCACCTGGTGCAAGACAGTCCGGAGAGGTGGTACTGGGCGGACAGAACCCAACGGGGTGTCCGTAATGAACCAAAGTAACTCAATCTGTTCCGACACCAGGATCACACTAATCTAACTGATCAAAAGAGACTCATACAAAAGTCACACAGACGGGAGACTACGGGAGAACGTTGTGGATGGTAGAATGAACCCAAAGAGAATGGAACCCGCACCCCATAGAGAAGTGCCGACGAGGTCGTTTCGTATCGGTGACGAAGAATGGAACCTGTTCCCCATAGAGGACTGACCGTGGCAAGGACTGGAAGTTGCACCCTATTGAGGAGATCCGGGAGGACGGGGACGTGTCGGTGACGAGGAGCCTTACGAAGAGGATCGTAGACCGGGACCGGAGCCCGCACCCACCGAGGAGGGTCGACGGTGTGCACCGGAGCCCGAGGTCCACCGAGGAGTCCCAGAGGTGGGGACCGGACACAATTAATAATCCACAATGAATAATCCACAAGGAATTATGTTAATCTAGAGTTAAAGAATCTGACTTTATATTATAATTATTAGTTTAGATGGTCCGATGATACTCAATATGTACTTCACTATTATTTCAATATATATTTCGATGTATATTGATATATTCAGTGACACAACAACGACAATAATGACAAAAATAAAACCATCATTATTATATGATTGATAATTAATCATATTAATTCAGTGATTCAGTGAATAAGCACAGACTGAGTAACGTTGGGGTACCTGACATCAGATAGTCCGAGGAGGTAGGTACCCTAAGAGGTCCGTCCTTATGACCTTACCCAACGGTAAAGGAAGAGGTCCTCTAGAAGGGTTGGGTCCCTAACTTGGACCCAGAGGGAGTAACATCCGTCTGTGAAATGGCAGACTCGGTGGTCCCTTCAGGTTATTATATGTATGATTATGATATTATTAAATCCGAATCTAAGAATATTTATATATATTAAAATTATAATAATCGGTAGTTAGTTTCCACAAATCAATTAAAAATATGTTATAAAATATTCTGTTCAAAATAATATTCTATCATCGAATACTCTATTTTTAGAAATATTTCTTTTAAGAATTTCTCTACCCTTATAATATAACGGAATGAACAGAGGACTCTTTGGAGATACTTCTAGTATTTCGTTGTCCATCTCGGTCTGTACCTTGTCGTCTGGTCAAGTTTTAACCTCTTCCTCATACTGTTCCGACATATAACAGTGGGACGATTAAATTGAATTACGTCTCATGTAGTACGTTTTACGGTCCGACCTCCTTAGTGTTTGATATTAGTTATAACGGTCCTCTTTATAGTTGTTGCAGTCTATGTGTCTACTATGGTGAGATTACCGTCTTTCACTTCTCTTTGTTTTCTCGGAGAAGTACTCCCACTTTCTTAACCGAACTTTATGTCGTAAATTTTTTAGTCTGGTAACGTAGACCAGGGTAGTGAAGTTCCGTTTGTCTTTCCCCTTTTCTCCTTTGTCACTGTCTAAAATAAAACTCCCTCAGATTTTAGTGACACCTACTACCAACATCGGTACTTTAATTTTCTGCGAACGAGGAACCTTCGTTTCAAAATTATTTGTTTATGTCGCATAATTTTTCGTCTTTATAGTAAAACGGTTACTTCCAGGTACATAGTTTCCATACTAAAAAAGGTCATCAGTAAACGTTTACATTCTCAACCTAGTATTCCTTTAGACTCTCGATTTCTTAACTACGAAGACTTAACATCGTGACCTCTTCTGAGAACTCTCAGGAAACTTGATTGACGTTCCCCTAGTTCGGTCAACTAGGATTTCCCTTATTAGGACTTATAAGAAACTTTCATGACTACGACTTCGACGTCAAGGTTATGAAACCGGTGGACTACACTTCTCGGTGGAGTAACCTTTTCTGAAACTACGACCCTTCTTAACTTCCGTTTTCCTCTTCCCTCGTTGACTCCTACTCTATTAATCTATCATAGTACCTGAGTCACCTGTACTTAAACTCGTTTGAAACCCTCTATCACCTTCTGTCTCCTCGGACCTTAGGACGTTATGTACCTTAGTGGTTCTCAGACTGTACGGAATCGTTGATTTGTTGTTATTGTCGTTATTTATTCTGTGAAGACTAATATTTACGATTTAACTACTGACTTAGTATTTAAACACTAAAGAATAAAAAGTAAAGGAAGTATCTGAAGAAGATTGAAGAGAATTTTACGACCATAAGGGAGTACCCCAGAACGGAGTCGGTGAAACGGAGACATTTAAAGGTAAGAACTAATCTTAAATGAAGTACTAAAAATTATAATGAAAATTTTATTTCAAGTTTAAGGAATTCACTACGAAATATTATATAGAGAACTAACAAAGAGTGTGTGGTAATATATCAGGTGAAGAGGACTTTATGGTTCGGGGTCGCTTTTACCGGAAAAATTTCTAAAACTCAGGATTCAAGAGAATAACCGGAACTGTTGAGACGTTTACGGTAAGGGAGTTGAAGTCTGTAAATAACGTATAGACACCTTATTGAAGATAAGGAGGAAGTGCATACTTGTATTGATATTATCTAAGTTCTTGAGAAAAAGATGTAGATGTAGATGGGAGATCACTCAATTGGAGAGAAAGTACATGAGACTATCATAAAACGGAATAGAGATAACACGAGTTAACGATTCAGTATAGACTGAGTCACATTGTGGTACTAGATATCGGACGGTTCAAGGAGACAGGTACCTTAAAAGGTGCGTTCTTAAGACCTCACCCGACGGTAAGGGAAGAGGTCTTCTAGAAGGATTACGTCCCTAGTTTGAGTGTAAAGGACGTAACGTCCGTCTAAGTAATGATAGACTCGGTGGTCCCTTAGGGAAATAATAGAGATAGTTTGGACTATAAATTGAGAAACAAATTAAGATACGGAAACAGTAACCTAATAAATTCCAGTTATTATCGTCCTTAAGACAGAATGAGTAACTCAAAGGGATTCGTTCCTGACCTGGTCAATAAATCAGTATGAGTTATTTATGTTTAGTTACTTTAAATACCAGAGCAGAAGTGTACACACTGTGCAAATGGACCACAGATAACTTAAAGGGTGAACATAGATTTTCGAGTCGAAACATTCTCACTTAGAGGGTGGTAGGGGGAGTTTGTACAAGGAGAAGTATGTAAGAGATAGTATCTTCCACCAAGAGACGAAACGTACGATCTGAACGAGGAGAGAAGAGGTTTGGTTAGTAATTGGAACGGTTTACACACAATGTATTTTTCTACAGTCTAAGTAGGAAAAAAGATAAATTCACGTGTCTTCTTTCTAAACTCCTCCTATCATCACCTCTGAAACGAGTTCGGAAGAAGTAAGGGGACGTAGTTAGTTACAGAGAGGAACCGAGGTTGTGACAAGAAGAATTTAGGTAAAAGGTAAGTGAACCTTCCCACTTAATGAATGTTGTGTCTAGTGTCTAACAGTGAAAACACGAAATTTTAGAAGTTTTCATTTGTCTTTAACATGTAACTTGAACGTTTATGAAGGATGTATAAACCTTTCTTATTAAATACTCTAGGAACACACTTCACACTATAAAGATTTCTTTCACGGTGTTTTCTAATGATCTTTGACAAAGGATAGAACCGATCATATACTTTATCCTTATCAATTCCTAAGTTTATTTTTGTTTGTGTCTTATTATAATATATAGTTATTTGTGTATAATATATATATATATATATACTTTATGTATATGATACCTTGATAATCCTCTTCCTTTACCGTTGGGTGAGGTCATGAGAACGGATCTCTTAGGGCACCTGTCTCCTCGGACCACCCGACGACAGATATCTCGGTGTGTCACAGTCTGTGTTGACTTCACTGAATCGTACGTACGTACGTAACCTCTTCCTTTACCGTTGGGTGAAGTCATAGGAACGGACCTCTTAGGGTCCCTGTCTCCTCGGTCCACCCGACGGTAGATACCCAAGTGTGTCTCAACTTGTACTGACTTCGCTGAATCGTCGTCGTCGTCGTCGTACCTCGATAATGTATTGAGGAGACCTTCGGGGTAATAGAAAATCGTTAGTCTGAAGATAATAATCACGATGTTGTAGGAGTTGTACACCGAAGTGAATTTCCAGGTACCACCGATGAATTCGAGGTCAGTCCACAGGATTCACAAATTGTCAGTTGTCCTTCTTCACTGTCTCTTATTTTGGTGTCGTGGGGGAATACGTTAGGGACCAAACCCTTCTAGGGGACCTCTTCCCGTACCGTCGGGTAAGGTCATAAGAACGGACTTCTTAGGGTACCTGTCTCCTCTCAGACCACCCGATTTCAGATACCCCAGTGTTTCTCAATCTGTACTGACTCGTTGAAAGTGAGTGAATGAGTGGAGGAGTAAAATGTGTACATCAATGTGTACGTTAAAACTTAGTTCCAATACTCCCGAAAGATCTGATACAACGTCTTATAAGAAATAAAAAAGACAAAAGGTGTACACAAATATACAATTTAGATTGAAAAGGAGTTTTCAAACTATTTTGAACAGAATTTTATAAATCCGTACTTCAGACTTTTTGGAAAAATTGATACAAAGTTGAAGAAAGTACTCAGTTATTGTAGTAAGTTTACAAAGTAAAGAAGAACACAGTGTAAACAATTCTATGTATTTTACGTAAACACACTTCACGAATTACTTAAGATCGTCTTTTACACAAGAGACACTATGATTAAAAAATTTGAAAAATCTTGAAAGAAGTACAAGGTTACGTCCATGTTGAAATTATTATAAGGTATTTCGGATTTCTATGAAAGGTTAAAATCGACATTTAATGATGTATTATTGATATATAAAATAAGTTTAAAGATACAAAAATAATTTAAAAACTGATTGAACTCTGTACATGTATCTTTGGAGGTTGACACGAGTATCTAAAGAGTTAAAGAATGACATAAGGATAACTAAAAACGAAATATACACTAGATAAAATTATATCTTATGAAATCTTAAAAATTGTAGAAGGATCCTTTAACTTGGAAAAAATGTGACACATTACTTTGAGAGAGAGAAGTTACTATGAAAAACAGAATTCCGGAGAAAAAAGTTAGAAAATTGTGTCGATTATACATTTAAAAGAAAACCGCGTATACACAGTTTATATGGAATGCGGTATTAAGAAAAAAAAGGGACATAAGAATCTAAAAAAAAAATGAAATGTATAGAAAAAGTGAAATGTTGACAGTAAGACGTGACAATAGATGATACATACAATATACAAATTAAGAGAGGTTTGGGTTTTCTATTCATCTTAATAATAAGACAAAACAAAGACTTATTAATTTTGAATCAAATTTATTAAAAGGGTTTCAGTATATTGTCAGTTACTCTCTGGTTTCGGAGCCATCAGTTGTTTGAGGACGGAAATTCACGAAACAATATGATATACGGTTCTTTTCAAATGTAATACAAGTAACAAGGAATGGATTACTCCCTCCCACTACTTACGGTTCCGAATCGTTTGAAAATGATATGTCTCCGTCTATCGTCCGTCAAATCAGAAACGTTACGCCAAGGACGGTGCTGACCACAACATCGTTTTTCTTCGGTGACTACGTATTATGTACTTACTTACTCGTTAATATTCAAGATTACTTTGATATAATATCCGTGACTTTAAAATTAAAATATATTATATGTATTCGATTTACAAAATAAAAACAAAGTGAGAGAGGGGAGATCTGTAAATTTTACATTTTTGGTAATTAAGGAATATACTTCACTTCACTTCACTTTCAGCGAGTCAACACAGGCTGAGAAACGCTGAGGTTCCCCTAAAGAAATCCGGTCTTATGACCTTACCCATCGGAATAGGGAAGAGGTCCCCTAGAAGAGTTGGGTCCCTAACTTGGGTCCAGAGGGTGTAACGTCCATCTGAGAAATGGTCGACTCGGTGTTCCCTTCAGGTTCTTATGACCTCATAAATCGGATAGGGAGGAGGTCGCCTAGAAGGGCTGGGTCTTTAGTGTTAACTTGGTCCCAGAGGACGTAACGTCCATGTGAAAAATGGTTGACTTGATAGTCTCTTCAGGTTAAGGAATATCAGATGTCGTTCTGTTAACCCCCGGACCGGGTACTTGACGTCAAACGTTTTGCATATGTCTAGCGGTAAAAAAATTTGAGAATTGAAAATCTGTAACACAACAACAAATTATTCTAATTGACATAATTTAATTTTCAAGTGATTGTACAATCTTTACCAAGAGGTTAATATATCGACTTCCTCACAATGTTGTGTACATACTCGGACGTTTGGAAGGGTCGTGTAGAGAATGAGTATGAGGAAACCTCACAGAATTATATTTGAGTTTGTTTTATGAGAAACAATTTAAAAACGAATCTTAGGTTGATTATTGAAAAGACTGTTAATAAAAGAACTACTAAAACAGAGATTAACCAATTAATCTTATTTGACTAGAGATTGTAACTTTAGGTTTAGAGGTTCGATACTTAATAATCAAACAAAACATTTATACATAGACGGTATTTATAAAAACGAACGAACTCCTTAAAAATGTAGTATTACGTAACATATGATGTACAATTATCCAATGTCTTTTTTTTTTTTTGATAAAGTCTAGTTAAAGTCTTCGTTGACAACTGAGTTTAAATTCCTGGTACAAAGTCACACACCGTATACATACCAGGATAGTTTCATTTCCTCACCCACTTTATGTTTTATTTTTCTCCTATACCCAGTTATAGTCCAAGTTTCTTTATCCTCTAAGATTATGGGAAACGACTGACTGTTCACTAGTCAGTATAGGGTGAGATGTTAGGACATCGGAAGTTCCTAGGAGACAGACACTCTAAAAAGGTTCGTTCTTATGACGTCACCCAAAGGTAAAGGAAGAGGTCCCCTATAAGGGTTAGGTCCCTAACTAGTTTGGGTACAGAGAACTCAGACAACGTAACCGTTCGTCTAATAAATGGTCATCACGGTGGAAATCCCCTCCTGTTTTATCAGAGTACTGGTTCACCCGAAATAGGGTCCCTACGTTCCTAAGAAGTTATAGGAGTTTAGTTAGTTAAATTATGTGGTGTAATTGTTTAACTTTTTATTTTTGGTATACTAATAGAGCTATCTAAGTCTCTTTGAGAAACTGTTTTAAGTTGTAGGTAAATACTATTTTTGAGAGGTCTTTCGTCCTTATCTTCCTTGTATGGAGTCGTTTACTGAAATGTTAAAATTTTTTTAGTGTTTCTTTTCAATTTTTTTTTATCTTCGATATATACTGTTTGGGTGTCGTTTGTAATAGGAGTCACCACTTTTTAACTTTCGTAAAGGGGATTTTACTTCTTGTTCTGTTCCCACGGATGAGAGTGGTGATGATAAGTTGTATCAAAGCCTTCAAAACCGGTGTCGTCAGTCTCGTCTTTTTCTTTATTTTCCTTAGGTCAAACCTTTTCTTCTTCATTTTGAGAGTGACAAACGTCTACTGTACTAGGAGATGTATCTTTTGGGTTTTCTGAGGTGGTCTTTCAATGATCTCGATTAGTTACTTATATCATTTCAACGTCCTATATTAAAATTGTGTCTCTTTAGGGAATGTAAGGATATGTGATTGTTACTCTTTTGTTTCCCTTTGATTCCTTTGTTAAGGTAAGTGGTGACTTTGCTTTTCTTGCTTTATGAATTCTTATATAGATGGATTTCTTTGTTTTCTGGATCTATATCTTTTGATATTTTGTGACCACTTTCTTTAGTTTCTCCCGTGTGTATCTACCTCTTTATATGTCACAAGTACCTAGTCTTCTTAGTTATATCACTTTTACTCAAATTATGTGTTTCGTTAGATATCAAGTTACATTACATAGTTCGACGGTTACTATAAAAAGTTTCATCTTGTTATTAAAGTGTTAAACATACCTTTATGTTTTTTGGAACTTATCAGTTTCGTTAGAACTCTTTTTTCTTACTTTGATCTCCTTAGTTGGACGGACTGAAGTCAGAGATGATGTTTCGGTGTCAGTAGTCCTCTCAAACCGTGACCGTGTCTCTGTCTTTATATCTAGTTACCTTGTTTTATCTTTCGGGTCTCTATTTAGGTGTGTGGATACCTGTGGAATAGAAACTGTCTCCTCCGTTCTTACATGTTACCTCTTTTCTGTTAGAGAAATTGTTCACCAAGATCCTTTTGACCAGTTGGTGAACATTTTCTTACTTCGATCTTGTGAAAGATTGTGGTATGTGTTTTTATTTGAGTTTTACCTAACTTCTAGATTTACATTCTGGTCTTTTATAATTTAAGGATCTCCTTTTACATCCGTTTTGGGAGAGGTTGTATTTGATGTCGTCCTAGGAGATACTGGGTGGAGGGTCTTATAACCTTTATTTTCGTTTTCATTTGTTTACCCTGGATTAATTTGACTTTTCGAAGACGTGTTGGTTCCTTTGATATTCGTTCCACTTTTTCGGAAGTCTTACTCTCTTTTAATATCATTTACTTCGTTACCTTTTTCTTAATTAGAGTTTTTATATGTTCGTTGAGGACGTTTAGTTAAGGTCTTTTTATTTTCTGGGTTAGTTTTTCACCCGGTTTCTTGATTTATCTGTAAAGAGGTTTCTTCTGTATATCTACCGATTGTTTGTGTACTTTTCTACGAGTTGTAGTGAGTAATAGTCTCTTTACGATTAGTTTTGGTGTTACTCCATGGTAAAGTACGGTCAGTCTTACCGACACTAGGTTTTCAGATATTCGTTATTTACGACCTCTCCCACACTTCTTTTCCCTTGGGAGAACGTGGCAATCACCCTTACGTTTGATCATGTCGGTGATACTTCTTGTCAGACCTCTAAGGAAATTTTTTTTTTTTTTTTTTGACCTTTATCTGGACGTGATACTGGGTCGTTAGGGGACGACCCGTACGTGTGACTTCTTTGGTCTTATCTTTCTCTGTGCACATGGGGTCACAAGTAGCGTTGTGACAAATATTATTGGTCCTGTACCTTCGTTGGATCTACAGGTAGTCCTCTGCTTACCTATTCTTTCGACACCATGTATATGTGTTCTCTTATAATGAGTCGGTAATTTTTCTTATGTAAACTAAGTAAAAAAAAAATAAAAATAACGTTCACGACTAAATAAAAAAAATAAAAAAATAAAAAAAAAATAAAAAAAAAAATTAAAAAAAAAAAAATTTAAAAAATAAAAAAAAAAATTTAAAATTTTAGTAATTAAGAATGTACGCAAGGGTTTGTACTTGGGGGGAGGGTGGAGGGAGGGGTGTTGTAGAGAGACCCAGTAGGGGTAAACTAAGTAAAAATTACTCCACCTACTTTGACCTCAGATAATATGGCTCACTTCATTCGGTCTTTCTTTTTGTGGTTATGTCTTACGACGACGACGATTCAATGAAGACAGTACAGGCTGAGACACGTTGGGGTATCTGCCGTCGGGTGGTCCGAGGGGGCAGGGACCCTAAGAGGTCCGTTCTTGTGACCTCACCCAGCGGTAAAGGAAGAGGTTACTCACTTTCACTTTTTGCTTTCCCTTCAACGAGTCAGAACAGACTTAGAATCGTTGGGGTACCTGACGTCGGGTGGTCCGAGACGGGAGGTATCCTAAAAGGTCCGTTGTCATGATCTCACCCCACTGTAACGGAAGAGGGGTTATGTCACATGATTACGTATATATACCTTAAATCTTTCTATCATTGTTATTGGGACATACGCTCTGTCGTTTTCTCTGTGTCTACATATCTTGTCAGAAAACCTGAGACACCCTCTCCCTCTCCCACCCTACTAAACCCTCTTACCGTAACTTTGTAAATATTATAGTATATTCTTTACTTAGCGGTCAGGTCCAAGATGAGTACTATGTCCTACGAACCCCGACCACGTGACCCTACTGGGTCTCCCTACCCTACCCCTCCCTCCATCCTCCCCCAAAGTCCTACCCCTTGTGTACATGTGGGTACCGTCTAAGTTCAATTACATACCGTTTTGATTATTTTATAACATTGTATTTTAATTAATTATAAAAAATTCTCAGACTTCTTTATTCTAAAGATCTTCTTTTCCCTCATTTCTTTCTTCCGTAAGAACCATCTCATCCGTCTTATTTAGTTTTACACTTTCACTTTTTCGAGTGCCTCACATAAAGTCTACGATTCTTCAGACCAAACCAATTTAGAAACCGTATGCCCTAAATGTCCCTCCACGTTCAACTCTGGTCACTACACCAACACCTCTGATACGAAGTGATTCTAATTACCAACCGGGACACGGTAACACATAAATGATTTCAAAAATTTTGAACACTCTTTCATACCTTACATTGATTTTAGTAGTTAAGTACCTTCTTCTCTATTCTAGATGATTTGTCTACCTTATATGGTCTTCTCAAACCACTGATTTGTGTCATTAGTAACAGTATGTTTTCTAATGTAAGATTGAAAAAGTTTCAAATAAAAGACCAAAATAATACAAAACTATCAACGGTCTAATACTGGTTATTGTTTGCTTGTAAAAAAGAGATGATCTCCTTTTATCGTATTTACAAGAGGAAATATTGTAGGACGGTGAAGTTAAACGTTTCATCTCTTTTCTTAAAAATCCCTATAACGAGGGACCTTGCAAATGTAAAAACGGATGATATAGGACGGTCTTTACTAAGGTACAGTATCCTATTCAGTACACTCACGTGTAGAATGAAACCAAGAGAGAATGAAGTAACCCTTAGCAAATCGAGAAAAGTATACTTTAAATCTTTTACTATAAACTTTCCCCGTAAAGATAGTTAAGATTATTCTTTTCTAAACTCGATATTCAGCAAATTTTAAAAACAAATGAATATAGAATTTTAGGGTGTTCGTATTGGAATTTTCCAGTTAAATCTTTTTCTACTGTTCATCTCATATTTTAATTTTGATTCTAAAACAGTGACTATATAGGACTTTTATAATAAAAAGACGTCAAAATATAGTTTAAACTATTAAATACAATTAAGAATAAATGTAAAAATGGACTTTACATACAGTAAACTTCATAAAGTAAATGAAGTAAAATACTCAAAATACAATAGATAAATGTAATAGAGAACCATTTCTTAGACGGACGTTACGTTCTCTACGTCCAAACTAGGAACCCAGTTCTTCTAGGGGACTTCTTCCTTTACCGTTGGGTAAGGTCATGAGAACAGACCCTATAGGTTACCTGTCACCTTAGACCACCCGATGGTAGTTATCCCAGAGTTTCTTAGTCCGAATCGTTGGTTGTTAAGTGAGTCAATGAATCTTTTATTTACTATATATCTTAGTTTCTAAAGTGTACGGCTAATTCGGATTTTTTTATGGGAAGATTCAATTAAATTTACTTTTTCTTAAAGAGACATGGAGGTAGGGTCGGGGTTGCGGTACTTCTAGATGAAAAAAAAAAAAAAAAAAAAAAAAAAATTGTGGCCTCTATATGTATCACATAATTCCTCAAGTCAATTTAAGTCAAGTCAGTGAGTCGGCACAGGTTGAGAAACTCTGGGGTACCTGACGACGTAAGGTCCGGAGGGACATGTAGTGGTTGAGGGACTCGAACGAGTTTGAGTACAGGTAACTTAGTCACTACAGTAGGTCGGTAGAGTAGCAGGCAGTAGGGGTAGAGGAAGGTGGAAGTTAGTAAGGACCGTAGTCCTAGAAAAGAAAGTAAAAAAAAGAAAATAATAATAAATAATAAAAAAAATTAAAAATGAAATGTTATAACATAACCAAAATGGTATGTAGGTGCACTTAGACGGTCCCCACATGTACACAAGGGGTAGGACTTGGGGGAAGGGTGGAGGGAGGGGCTTGGTAGGGAGACCCAGTAGGGTCACGTGGTCGTGGTTCCTAGGACATAGTACGTAGTTTGGACCTGACCGTTAAACGTCGTGACAAATGTTATCGGTCCTGTACCTTCGTTGGATCTACAGGTAGTCGTCAACTTACCTATTCTTTCGACACCATGTATATGTGTTACCTCATAATGAGTCGGTAATTTTTCTTATGTAAACTTAGTCCTAGAAAAGTTTACTCAGTCAAGAAGAGTGTTCAACCGGTTTCATAATCTCAAAGTCGAACTCGTAGTCACGAAGGTTACTTATAAGTCCTGATTAAAGGAAATCCTACCTGACCAACCTAGAGGAACATCAGGTTCCCTGAGAGTTCTCAGAAGAGGTTGTGTTGTCAAATTTTGGTAGTTGAGAAACGGTGAGTCGAAAGAAGTCTCAGGTTGAGAGTGTAGGTATGTATTGATGACCTGTTTGGTATCAAAACTGATCTACCCGGTCACAACCGTTTCGTCACAAAGACGAAAAATTATACGACAGATTCAACCAGTAATGAAAAGAAGTTTAGAAAGTTAAAGTACCGACGTCAGTGGTAGACGTCACTAAAAGCTCGGGGGGGTTTATTTCAGACAGCGACAAAGGTGACAAAGGGGCAGATAAATGGTACTTCACTACGGTACTAGAATTAAAAGACTTACAACTAAAATTCGGTTGAAAAAGTGAGAGGAGAAAGTTAAAGTAGTTCTCTGAGATCAAGAAGAAACAAAAGACAGCATTCACATCACAGTACACGTATGGACTTTCACTTCAACGAGTCAGCACAGATGAGAAAGGCTGGGGCACCTGACATCGGGTGGTCCGAGGAGACGGATACCCTAAGAGGTTCGTTCTTATGACCTCACCCAACGGTAAGGGAAGAGGTATCTTATAACTATAAAGAAAGTCGTTTAACTAAGGTCGAACACGAAGTAGGTCTGGTCATAAAGAGTACTATATGAGACCTATATGCAATTTATTCATCCCACTGTTACATGTCGGAACTGAACGAGGAGAGGACTAAACCTTGGTCAGAAAACAAGGTACAGGTCAAGACAACTAAGAACTGGACGTACGTCTAAAGAGTTCTCCTTCCAGTCCATCAGACCATAAGGGTAGAAATTCTTAAAAGGTGTCAAAAAACACTAGGTGTGTCAGTTTCCGAAACCGTGTCAGTTATTTCGTCTATATCTACAAAAAAGACCTTGAGAGAACAAAAAGGATACTAGGTTACCTACAACGTTAAACTAGAGACCAAGGAGATGGAAAAGATTTAGGTCGAACTTGTAGATTTTCAAGATCCAAGGACATGACAACTTCGCACCGAACCTCTTAAAACTCGTAATGAAACGATAGTACACTCTACTTAGGTTAACACACTATCAAACTTGTAAGAAAGAAACCCTAACGGAAAGAAACCCTAACCTCAGGGACCACCGAGTCTCCAATTTCGTAGACGGACCTTACGCCCTCTGGACCCAAGTTAGGGAGCCATCCCTTCCAGGGGACCTCTTCCTTTTACCGTGGGTGAGGTCATGAGAACGGACCTCTTAGGGTACCTCCCTCTTCGGACCATCCGATGTCAGGTACCCTAGGGTTTCTCAACCTGTACTGACTCGCTGAAGTGAAAGTGAAAAGAAACCCTAACCCTACTTTTGAGTGGAAAGGTCCACACCGGTGACGACTTAAAAGGTTTAAAAGACCGTACAACACGTGTCATGAAAGTGTCGTAGTAGAAGGTCTTAAACTTTATCGAGTCGACCTTAAGGTAGGGAGGTGATCGAAACAAGTATCACTACGAAGGATTCCGGGCGAACTGGAGTGTAAGGTCCTACGGACCGAGATCCACTCACTAGTGTGGTAACACCAATAGACCTAATAATTCTAGAAAAAACATGTCAAGAAGACACGTCAGAACGGTGGAGAAGAATGATAGAAGACGAAGACAATCTAGGTATGGTAAAGACAGGAAATAAACGGGTAGAAACGTACTTTATAAAGGAAGTATAGAGATTATAAAAACTTCTATAGAGATGAGAAAGGGTAAGATAACAAAAAGAGATAATGAAACATAATTAGTGACTCCTTCGGAAATAAAATAACTAACACTAATATTTTAACTAACAGTTATCTTAGTAGCACATACTTTTTCAAACAAAGAAGAGGAGACATATGCAAATGTAACGATTTACTTGGTTCAAACGTTTGATGTTTTTATGTAAATTTTTTAGTAAGAATTTTCATTGATGCATAAACCGTTCGACTAAATTCATATTTATGATAAAAGAACGACGTTCACATTCACACTCATCGTACCTTTATTGTAAATGATACAGATAAATATGGTATTTATCACTATAATGTGGACTATATAACGTAAAGACTGGATTGTTTCAAAATCAAAAGTATAGAAAGTGTCATTATTACTTGATAAGGATGGTTAATACTCAGAAAGAAAAATTTCTTTCTAAAAAGATAAGAAGTCCCATCCGATGTTAGTGTTCTGTTTGGACTAGTTTCTGAGATTACACTATATAGGTTGATCCCTAATAAAAACAAACAAACAAACGAAAATACGTACTCTACGGATCCTTTTTATAATTCCGTAGATTCACACATCTTCAAAAAAAAAAAAATACATATATATTCGCATCTAATTATTTTTGTTGTATTTTATTACAGTGAATAGAGTTCAGTATACATCGAAAAAACAAACAAAATACGACGGAATATAGCAAACTTTTCATTATATATATAAACCTTTAATTTGAACTTGGTTAACATTGTAGTGTGGTCACGAAAATTACCTAAATGTGTATAAAGGTTTGAGAATTAACCCATATATATATATATATATATAAATACTGAATCAAAAGAAAATACTGAATCTATGATTAAGTTTATTTTTCATCTAGTTTCCGTCTCCGTGGTGGTATATATACGATACAAGGATGATATCGAAGAAAACAATAGATGGAACGGAAAAAGATAAAACCATAAGAAATAATAATAAACCGTATTATTATTGTTGTAATAAACCATAAGAAATAATAAAAAATAAACAAATTAAAAATAAAATATGATCTCGTATCAACTAATGGTTTCAACACAACCAAAATCCACATGTCGTTTCACTAAGTCAATATGTATATATGCATAGATAAGAAAATGTTTAACAAAAGGGTAAATCCAATACTGTCTCATAACTCGTCACAAGGGATACGATATCTCATCCAGGACCAACACCTAACGATGGGATCGAGGAATTTACTGAAGAGACGAAAACAGGAACACGGATTGGAACCACTTAAATCTTGTTTTGTATACTGAACTCTATTCATGTAACAAGATTGAAGTGGTCCCAATCCGTATTCGGGTGTTACAAAACTACTAAGTATGTAAAAATATTTGTTCTTCGTATACGATGTTTTACGTTCACATTTTTTGTACTTGTGACTTTCTACAATTAATATCTATAATCTCCTGACAAAGATCACCACAGACTCCAAAAAGTTTTTAATCTTAGATTATTTTTAAAGTTCGTGAGTATATCCCGTATTTTATACGTCCGTACTAAGATTTTTGATATATACATTTGAGTAAAGTATCAGTATCGTAAGACTTCACCGACTATAATAAAGATAAACATTTCTAGTATTTAGGCTCCGGATGTCTCAAACTTATTGATCAGGTTCTATTTTGTCGTTCAGTCACTTTCTAGGTCCGAAGTTTAGACCCATGAAGTTTAGGTCCTGAAGTTTTAGACACGAGTTGTGTGATGTGATACGATGGTTACTTCTGAAGGTGGAAATTAAACTTAGTCTCTATCCCTTAAGAGACTTTCAGGTTACCAATCCCGAACCATGAAAGTGACGGTCCCAGGTGTAAGGTAGGGGTCAGTCCCTTAATTCTGGGACGTTCGGGTCACCGTCCTTTTTTTTTTTTTTCTTAGCCTCTATCGATTTCTTCTACCGTCTCATTCGTCTGAGACCTGTCAAGCAGATATAGTGATGCGGAGTGACCCTTTAGGGTTGTTAAAGACTTACCGAGTCTTTTCTTGGTCAGTGTCTAGGTTTATAAAGTCGAAATCTTTAAATAAAGTCGTACCTGTAGACTCACGACGTCGACGACACATACCAGAAAACACACCAGTGTCCACAACCGACATAATGATCTCGTGTGTTACCTCTTACTGTTCCGTTCGTATCATCCCTGACGGTCGGGGTTCTCTATTACACGGTTCAAATCATGACTTTCAGTTTCTGTAAGGACACGGTCAAAAGAAGATTTACGTAAAAATAACTTCTTTTTGTTTCGACAGAAGATTTTTGTAGTAGACACGTACCTATTTCCTACCGTGACGGAATTTTTCTCATCGTAATCGTCCGAAACTTTTAATTTTAAAATAAAATTAATTTTAACTTATATCATCTGATTACTTTAATCAATGTAGTTCCTTATTGGTGAACTTATAGTTCATTTGTTATTCTTAGATATATAAAGATAAAATCCTTCATTTTTACAACGAATACAAAAGTACCCTTTTTTAATTTTTCACTTTTTATTTGGTATTGGTCACGAATTTTTTTGTTTGTTTGTTTGTTTTTTTTTTTTGTGGACCTTGAAAGATATTTATCTCCAAAGTTACTGACATAATTCTTCACGAAACCAGTTCCCCTGATCTCGAAAGGAATATCCTCAACTCAGTAGGTTGACTGAATTTGTTTATAGACACCTACTACTAATAAGTACACATGATAGTGTTCTACTTATATGTGTATTTGATATCTAGAACTATCGTTTTTCTTTTGTCATGTGTTCAGTGACATTACATTTATGTAATTCTTTCATTGTACTATTTTAATGTTTCTTTACAATCCTAAGTTTCCTTTTTCTAGGAGAATATTCAAAACTCTGATTCTACCAGGATTCATCCTTAATCTTAAACTCAACCACGGATTCTTCAATTTCGTACGTAAGTTGACCTCTTTTTCCTTCCGTAAGGTTCCTACCCCTCTTAACTCACTTATTTCCCCTTCTCTACCCTTCTATTTTAAAGTTGTACTTACCTCTAGACAAGTTTAAAAGCCCTCGTTTTAAAGTCATTGGATCTTTTCTAATGTCAGATCATTGTCTTGACACTTGGTTTCCTGTTCATGATCCAGAACAAGTTTGAGGAGTCTGGTCACCAACCTATATATTGTCCGTAAACCTTATATTCACTTTAATTTACTGAACATTCACTTTACAATTTACTTTTTTAAAACATTATTATAGATACGTCTATTGGTAATACATTAATTACATTCTCTCACGTACACGAGTCATAACAGTTTGAGAAACTCTGGGGTATCTGACATCGATTCGAAGAGACAGGTACCTTAAAAAGTCTATACTTATGACCTCCCCCGACGGTAAAGGATGAGGTCTCCTAGAAAGTTTAGATCCTTAACTTGACAGTAGAGGAAGTAATCTTTCGTCTAAGAAATGGTGACGTCGTTACATTTGGTATGTTCTGTGTAATTCCGTGTATGTTCTGACACGTGTCCTTGTTTCTTATGTCTAATTAAACGGATCTGTCAGTCTCCTCTGAAGCTTTTCCTATTATAAATTCGATTCGTCTAAAATTTCTCATTGTTTCTCCGAAGGTCTACTTTACTCATTTCTTACCATAAAAAAAATCTCTACTGTCCTGTATGTAGTCGTACTATATAATACGTTTACCATTTAATGAGTTATACCAAATTATTTTTTCCTTCATCCTCTACTAACCGTCCCTCTTACCCTGACTGACTCTTAACCCTGTATACTTTTGTTTATTTCAACCTAACATATACGGGAGGACTCTTATATCTGAGACACGGGATTCATTCCCCCACGGTTATTAATCTCACAACTATACTATTTTCAAAAACAAAGTTTTGATACTGTTAGTTATACCTCTTACTTCACCATTCAAAGACGTCTGATCCTTTTCGTTGCTACTTTTAATCTTGCACTGTATATTTATTCATTTTTACTCGTACCCTTTTGGATATATGTAATAACATTTTGTATTTTCATTTCACTTCAGCAAGTCAGTACAGGTCAAGAAACGCTGGGGTACCTGATATCGGACGGTCCGAGGAGACAGTTACAGTTACCCTAAAAGGTCCGTTCTTATGACCTCACCCAACGGTAAAGGAAGAGGTCCCCTAGAAGGGTTGGGTCCCTAGCTTGGGTTCAAAGGACGTGATGTCCGTCTGAGAAATGACAGACTCGGTCGTCCCTTCGAGTGTATTTACGATGACGATGATGATGACGATTCAGCAAAATCAGTACAGGCTGAGGCACACTGGGGTATCAACTGTTGGGTGGTCCGAGGGAGCAGGGACCCTAAGAGGTCCGTTCTTGTGACCTCACCCAACGGTAAAAGAAGAGATTCCGTACTTTCACTTTTCAGTTTCCTCCACAATATAGGTACTTAGTAGTCTCATACGACCGAAATCTGTTTTAAATAGTAAACCCTAAACCTAAGTCTACAATAATAAAAAAAAGAAAATTCAAGGGTGTAAAATTGAAAATACAATGAGAATTCATTGTTTTTCGTTTCATTATGAAATTGAGTACCTAGACTGTAGTCAAGATATAAAGTTGTACATGATTTCTACGATCATTGTAGTTATATGTGTAAAAAGAAGTATAGTATTATGTAGTCAATATCATGACGATTCAGCGAAGTCAGTACAGGCTGAGACACGCTGGGGTATCTGCCGTCGGGTGGTCCGAAGGGACAGGGACCCTAAGAGGTCCGTTCTTGTGACCTCACCCAACGGTAAAGGAAGAGGTTACGTACTTTCACTTTCACTTTTCACTTTCACTTCAGCGAGTCAGCACAGACTGAGATCGCTGGGGTACCTGACGTCGGATGGTCCGAGGAGGCAGGTACCCTAAAAGCTCCGTTTTCATGACCTCATCCTACAGTAACGGAAGAGGTCAATATCATGATAAACCACATTATCATTATGTATATATCTTATACTATGTGTATATCTTATGCCTACTATTTGACGAGATCGAACGATGTCGGAATATTACATGTATCGTAGGACTACGTTCCTTTCAAACTGACACTACTGGGTTTATAAATTATATAATTCATAAACTCATGTACTGAATCGTTATGGGAGGTTGAATTGTATTAAAAAAAAAATTTATTTGGGTTAGTAAGTTAGAAAGGGATAAAGATTCGACGGTTAATCAGGACTCCTTTCTGTATTTTACCATTACGAAACATGGTAATGTTTGACTAGATCCGAGAGTGAAGACGATTCACTAAAGACGAATAGAGATGAATTTTAGAACAATGAAATGGGTTTCAAGAATAAATTTCATAAAAATATAAAAAGTGTCTATATTTCGATCCAAAAAAAAAAAAAGGAGGGAATTAAGAGACCTTTAGTTCAACAAAAAGAACTCCGGTAAATTGTACTCGATGGAGTTATAAATAGGTGTAGTCTTCCTAGACTTATAATGAGGATACAAGAAAAACGGAAGTTCTTTATCAGAAACTCCTATAAAGAGGTTTACAAGTTCCCATTGAGAGGTTTTTAAAAGAGAGTATAATGGGAAACCAGTAGATGTGTTGGAGAAACTGGAAGTTAAAAGGGAGAAGCAGATATGTATATTCATTTTAAAGAGGTTGACATTCGTTTGAAAATCGTGAGAAAATTGGACTTGAGAGGACTCTGTCATACGATTTAGGGAGTAGTAGTGTAAGTAACGTTGTCTCAGATGTTTTAGGAAGGATGTAAAAGTGCGGAATTGGGAAACATTAAACCCAAGATGATGGTAGTGAGATGGGGTGTCTAAATTGGAGAAGTTTTTAATTGGAAGTCGAGAGGTTTAGGTTCAGACGAGGTCTATAAAGTATAAGAATTTACGAAGAATAAGAAATAGGAGAATTTAACGAGAAACTATAGACTATGATTAAACGTGATCAAAAACTTTGAAATAAAGGTACTAGTAGAAGTCATGTCAGTCTGGAGGTATCGGTATCCAAGATGTGGACTTTTAAGTTGTTTGACGTCTAGTTTTTATAAGTCTTTTTAACGATCTTCCAAGGGGTTTATTTTTAATAAATGTATCATAAATATAACGTAATCCAAAGTATTCATTATAGCTCTAATAAATTTCTTATAACCTCCTACATGTCTCAAAGTACGTTTATGATATAAAGTATATTCCCTAAACTAGTTGACACCTAAAGCCTTAGACGTCGTCAGGACTTTGACTATGAGACTTCTATGATTCCCTGTTGATACGACAAACAAGAGACGGAGTACAAGGAGTAGGATTCGTAATCATAAGAGGTGTAAGTCAGGAATGACGAGTTGAGACGAGAGAGTTGTAAGAGAGACCTCGGTTACGACAAACATGGTAACGAAAATTACCATTTTTACAAAAATTTATTAAAACTAGACTTACTAAGGACTTAGAGATGGAGATATACTCCAGTACGATTTCGAAGTCAGGGAAAAAGAGTTTGTTTAAGGAGATTCTTCCATATTAATTGTAAGAATTTATTTGATCCATAACTAACTAAATGTCGATTATAAATTCTTTATTCGTGACTTTACTAATCCTAATTTCCTCGTATTATATATGTAAAACACAGTCTTTTTTTCATACATATTGGGTACCTTATATATGTACATGTACATATATATCTATCTATATGTATAAACACACATCTTAAATATTGAGATTCATTTAAACACATATACCTAAAAACATAATAAAAATATGAATTTGAAAAGACATTCGACTTTAATAAAGGTTTACATTTAATATTTTTATAGACGTTTCATTAACTTTAACATGACTCTCCATAAAGTATGAAAACTTCTTTAAATAGTATTTTGTTCTTTTAATCTATGTTTATTTGATTAGAAAGTTGAGTTCTACGAATTTTTTGTTTTTCTGTGTGAAATATATAGATTCCATTTGTACTTCTTTTTTAATTTATTACACCAGTTCCTATTTTTAATTATATACACTCATTATATATACTCATAGGGACAACTTTTGATACCTTACAGATAAAAGTAACCCCGTAACTAACTGAGTTCCTCAACGAACTTTCTTATTTACGTAAGTCAAGTCAAGTCAAGTCAGTGAGTCAGCACAGACTGAGAAACGCTGGGGTACTTAGTGTCGTGTGGTCCGGAGGGACAGGTAGTGGTTGAGGGCCTCAAGTGAGTCTGAGTGCAGGAAGCTCAGTCACTACGGTAGGTAGGTAGAGTAGGAGTCAGCAGGGGAAGAAGAAGACGGGGGTTAGGGAGGGTCGTAGTCTCAGAAAAGGTTACTCAGTTGAGAAGCGTGGTCCACCGGTTTCATGACCTCAAACTCGAAATAGTAGTAAGGAAGGTTCCTTTAGGGTTCCGACTAGAGGAAGTCTTAACTGAGCAACCTAGAGAAACGTCAGGTTCCCTGAGAGTTCTCAGAAGAGGTTGTGGTGTCAAGTTTACGTAGTTAAGAAGTCGTGAGTCGGAAGAAGTGTCTGGTTGAGAGTGTAGGTATGTACTGATGACCTTTTCGTTATCGGAACTGATCTGCCTGGAACCAGTCGTTTCATTATAGAGACGAAAACTTATACGATAGATCCAACCAGTATTGAAACGAAGGTTCCTCATTCGCAGAAAATTAAAGTACCGACGTCAGTGGTAGACGTCACTGAAACCTCGGGGGTTTTTATTTCAGACTATGACAAAGGTGACAAAGGGGTAGATAAAAGGTACTTCACTACGCTGGTCTACGGTACTAGAAGCAAAAGATTTACAACTCGAAATTCGGTCGAAAAAGTGAGAGGAGAAAGTGAAAGTAGTGCTCCGAAAAATCAAGAAGAAGTGAAAGACGGTATTCCCACCACCTTAATGTCTCGTGACTAATCAAGAGTTTTTCTATTTACATAGTTTGGATGGGATGACAGATGGATGTCGTCAAAGTAGTACACATCGGAAGTGAGTGTGAAAGTTTCGGAAGTCCCACAACCTAAGATTGTTCCTGTATCGAAACCTAGAGGTCAAGAAGAGGATATAAACTAGTAGGTAAGAGGACAAGAAAAAAAGAAGGTGGTAAGTCTATGTAAAAAATTTTTTAGTTTCTACTTCAAAGGTCTATATATTTCACTTATTGATAAAAGAAGTAAAAACAAAGTGTAAAAGACACCAAAGTAAAATATAACCAATGATAGAGTATGAAATACACTTTATTTTGAAATTTCGAAGATATATCTTAATCTAGAATGTCTTTTCTTTGCGACAAATGAGTAACCATGAGAGTTAAATAATAATAAGTCAGTGACTCAACGCGGGTACAGACGTTGAGGTACCTGACGTCTTACGGTCCGAAGGGACAGGTAGTGGTAGAGGGTTCCAAATAAGTTTGAGTGCAGATAGTTCAGCCACTACGGTGGGTTGGTAAAGTAGGAGACAGTAGGGGAAGAGGAGGACGCAAGTTAAAAAGGGTAGTCCCAGAAAAGATTACACAGTCGAGAAGCGTAGTCCACTGGTTTCATAACCTCGACGTCGAAGTCGTAGTTAGAAAGGTTACTTATAAGTCTCAATTAAAAGAAATCCTGACTGACCGAACTAGAGGAACGTCAGTTTCCCTGAGAGTCCTCAGAAGAGGTCGTGGTGTCAAACTTTCGTAGTTAAGAAACCGTGAGTCGAAAAAAATAGTAGGTTGAGAGTGTAGGTATTTACTGATGACCTTTTTGTATAGAAACTGATATTCCTGGAAATGTCCGTTTCGTTACAGAGACGTCATTCATAAAGTACTAGACTCGGTGTCAGTCGACGACCAGAACAAAGACGACTGACACGTCTCGATGAGGTAGAAGGCGATCTTTTCTTATATAGGTTAGACTAAAACCATAACTGGTGTACCACTACAGGTACACATCTCAACAGAGAACACAACAACCTTCTTCTCCTACGATACTGGTCATGTAAGAGAACCGTCTTCAGACCATCAGAAAGAGGAGTAAGTAAAACATGAGGTTCTAGTTTGAACAGACTGTAAGATCCATATACAACTCAAGGATGATGACGAAAGGTCAAGGGATATTACTTTTAGTGTAGAAAAAAACCACAATCAAGATCTTCTAGAACATCCAAAAGTCTCTTGGTAAATTGACACCGAAGAAACCGTAATCACGAACACCATATCTGATCCTAATGACACTACAACTTACGAAACGGAACCTTTGTTTGGTTTCAGTAAGATATTAAAAACTCTGACGGGTGTTCATGACGTGAAACCTTAGGAAACAACTGATATTCCCGACAAGGTGAATAAGATTCCTTAAGGACGGTTTTCATCATCTATATTACCAGAAGACTTTAATTTAAACGGGTAAGGACAGGTAAAAACAAATGACTAAGGACTTGACAACAACAAGTGAGAACGGTATAGGACAAACTAGTACAGGTTAAATTGAACTAAATACTCGGATTGTAAGGTCCAAGGATACCGTTATGACAAGAAATGTTGTTATGAAGTGAAAGGAACCTTCTTTTCATTACTGTTTGGAACTGTCGTATCATTTTTCGTCTCTGTACTGAAACGGATGCTTCTAGGTTTCGATACCAAAAATATCATCAGTACATGTCTACACTCTCGACCTGTCGTTTTCTCCGACTTGTGACTTCTTGACTACGGAAACTAGACACCACAACCTCTTCTGAGAACTCCCAGGGAACCTCTCGTTTCTCTAATTTGGTCAGTTAGCATTTCCTTTGTTGTGACTTATAAGTGACCTTCATGACTACAACTTCGACTTCGAGGTTATGAGACCGATGGACAACGTTTCTCGACTAAGAAACCTTTTCTGGAACTACGAATCTTTCTAACTTCCGTCCTCCTCTTTCCCTTTTGTCTCCTACTCTACCAACTTACCGTACTGACTGAGTTACCTATACTCAAACTCGTTCGAGACCCTCTACCACTTCCTGTTCCTTCGGACCACACGACGTCGGGTACCCAGAGTTTATCAACCTGTACGGACCGGTTGCCTTGATGTTGTTGACGAAAGATTTTACGACAGATCCAAACAGTATCGAAAGGAAAGGTTCCTCGTTAACAGAAAATTAAAGTACCGACGTCAGTAGTAGGTGTCACTAAAAGTCGGGTTCTTCAGAGATAAAGGTGACGAAGGAGTAAATAAACCGTTTTCAATAACCTGACCTACGGTACTAGAATGCAAAAACTTTCTACTCAAAATTCGGTCGGACAATAGAGAGGAGAAAATGGAAATAGCTCTCCAAGAAGTTAAGGAGAAGTGAAAGACGGTAGATCCAACACAGTAGACACCTTCAAACAACGACTTGGTACTTTCTGCGACCCTAAGAAACGGAGGTCCCCTCTTCTTAAGTTAGGTCCCGGTCTCTGCTCCGAACTAGAGAGTCTCGAAAACACATTATCTCAAAATAATTTCATTTTTTCCCTATCTCTTACGAAAACTGTATCTATAGTCTTCCCCGGTCTTTCTCATGGGGGAACGATCACAATCGTTACCTCAATATATGAAAATTAATCAATAATGTTACTTAGTTTTTTTACAGACCTTCAACATTTTCAAAATGGTCTGGGTGAGGGTGTCAAATGTAAGATTCTATGGTCCTAATGAGTGTTCCAAAAGTCCTTCTTCTTTGACAGGAGTTCGTCCTATACAACAACATCTTAGGGATCATGTCTCAAATTTGACTCAATACATTAACTGATTCTGATTCTTTACATCTGTTTTTTTTTTTTCAAACAGGAAAGTAGGAACTCTTAAGGTCTGGGGAGAGAGGAACCCCTGTGGCCTGGAGAATAGTTGGACGGATCCTTAACTGAGAATGGACGTATAGACTTCAATAAACATAAAGAGGACCTTTAGAACTAAAGTCAAACTCGAAGTAGATGGAACTGTAAAACGTACTACATAATACGTATATTCACTTTATTCTTCCCACTGCTATATGGAACTGTATGACGAAAGGGTTAAACCTTAGTCAGGTAACAAAGTTCAGGTTAAGATTGACAACGAAGAATTGGACGTATGTCCAAAGAGTCCTCCGTCTTTTCCACCGGAAAATATGGGTAGAAAAAAAAAATTAAAATAAAAAAAAATGAAATGTCATGACATAACCAAAACGGTATGTAACTATACTTAGGTGGTGTCCACATGTACTCAAGGGTTGGGACTTGGGGGGAGGGTGGTGGGAGGGGTATAGTAGAGAGACCCAGTAGGGTCACGTGGTCGGGGTTCGTAGGACATAGGAGATAGTTTGGATCTGATCGCTAAGTAAAGAATGTACTATCATATGTACAAAGTTACAGTAAGAGGGTTTAGTAGGGTGGGAGAGGGATAGGATCTCAGGTTTTCAGACAAGAAATGTAGACACAGAGAAAACGACAGAGAATCCCAATAGTAATGGTAGAAAGATTTAAGGTATATATACACAATCATATGACATAACTACAAAAAGAAAGACCGAATGAAGTAAGACATATTAGCCGAGGTCAAAGTAGGATCTTGACTAAGTTTACATAAGAAAAATTACCGACTCATTATGGGGTATCACATATACATGGTGTCGAAAGAATAAGTAAGTAGACGACTACCTGTAGATCCAACGAAGGTACAGGACCGATAATATTTGTCACGACGCTACTTGTAACCCCATGTGCATAGAGAAAGTTAAGACCAAAGGAGCCACACATACGGGTCTTCACCCTAACGACCCAGTGTTCCGTCAAAATAAACATCAAAAAATTCCTTACGGGTGTGACAAGAGGTATCACCGACATGATCATAAGGGCATAAGGGTAGAAAAATTTTTAAAAGGTCAAACAACACTACATTTATCAGTTTCCGAAGGGTATCAGTTTACTTCGTCTTCATTTACAAAAAGAGTTTAATAGAACGAAAAAATACTAGGTCAACTACAACCATTAAACTAGAGACCAAGGAAACGACAGAGATTTAGGTCGAACATGTAGACCTTCAGAACCAAGTACATGACAACTCAGGATCGAACCTCTTAAAACTTGTAATGGAACGATCGTACACTTTCCTCACTTTAACAGACTTGTAAGAAATCGTAGCGGAAAGAAACCCTAAACTTACTTTTGACTGAAAAAGGTTAGGATACCGGTGACGACTCAAAAGATTTAAACAACGGTATAACTCACGTCGTGAAATTGTCTTAGTAGAAAATTCTAAACTTTATAGAGTTGACTTTAAGGTAATAGAGGTGATCAAAACAGGTATCACAACGAAGGATTCCAGGTGAACTAAAGTGTGAGGTCCTACAGACCGAGATCCACTCACTAGTGTTGTAACACAATGGGACTAGAAGTTCTAGAAAAGAAAAAAAAATAATATATATTTAAATAAATAAAATTAACCACCAATTAATGAAATGTCATAACATAACCAAAACGGTATGTAGTTGTACTTAGGAGGTGTCCATATGTGCACAAGGGGTAGGACTTGGGGGAAGGAAGGAGGGAGGGGTATCGTAGAGAGACCCAACAGAGTCGAGAAGACACATAAAAACGGTGGAGAAGAAGGATAGAAAAGAAGACAAGTCAGGTACGGTAAAGACAGGAAATGACACGGCTAGAAAAGTACTTTACAAGGGAACCATATAAACTAAATGAACTTCTCTAGAGATCAGAAAGGGAAAGATAATAAAAGGAAATAAAGAAACGTAACAAGTGAATCCTCCCGAAGGAATAGAAAGGCACAATCAGAAACCTTGAGATGTAAGTCTACCCATATATAAAAGAAAAGAGGAAACGGAAAACGAAGAGAAGATCAGAGTCGATAAACATTCCGGAGGTGTCTGTCGGTACAAAAGGGAAAAAACGTAAAAAAAAAAAGAACACCTACCAAAACTAGTGACAGAGGACGTGTTTGGAGGTAGATACCAAGAAGTCCATGAGATAGTCTAGATTAGGGAAATTATATAAATAATGGAGGTGACATATTGGTACTCCCTAATCTAAATCCAGTATGGACTTACCGGATCACTAAAAGGGATGAAAAAAAGTAAAATTCAGACTTAAAACGTTATGCCTCTAGTATAAGACTCGGTGTCAGTCCACTGTCACAACAAAAACGACTAACACATCTTGAAGAGGTAGATACCGACATTTCTTTTATTAGTCAGACTAAAGTCATAACTGGTAGACCACTACAGGCGCACATCTCAGTAAAGAACACACCAACCTTCTCCCACAAACGATACTGGTCACTTAAGAAAACCGTTTTGAGACAATCAGAAACAAGACGAAGTAAAAAAATGAGAATCCGATTGAACGGATAATGAAGTCTATAGAGAACGGAAGGATGAAGACGTAAGGTCAGGGGATACTACTTTTCATGTACAAAAAAGCACACACACACACAATCAAGATCTTCCTGAACATGCAGAAGTGTCTTGGCAAGTCGAAGAAGTCGTAATCGTCAACCCTGTATCTGAACCTAATGAAACTACAACTTACCATACGGAACCTTTGTTTGTCTAGTAAGACAGTAAAAAGTTTGACGTGGGTTCCTGACGTAAAACCTGAGAAAACAACTGAAACACCCGGTGAATTAAAGAAGATTTCCTAAGAACTGGTTTCATCATCTATATTACCAGTAGACTTAATATAAACGAGTAAGGGCAGGTAAAGTCAAATGACTAAGGATTTTACAGCTACAAGTGAGAACGGTAGAGGACAAACTGGTGAAGGTTAAATGGAACTAAGTACCTGGATTGTAAGATCTAAGGATACGTTATAAAAAGGAATGTCGTAGTCTGAGATAAAAGTGGTGGTCTGTGTAGCTGATGACCCATAACAAAGTCGAAACTGTGTCTGAGAAGTAAAGAAGACTTCGATAAAAAGACGAGAAGAGGTCATTGTATAACCGTGGATGACTTGACACTCAAATAGAAAGTCGTAGTATAGAAAAACAAAAAAGTATGGCAAGTACACCAGGAGTTCTTTCCTTACGACTTAGGGAAGAGGACACTTGGTACAAAAGAGTCTTGCGAGGTAGTACTGGTCAGGTAGAACGAACCGGGACGTGTCGTACCGAGTATCAAAGTGACTCGATGGGTACACCAATTAAACTAATCAATAGACACCAACACCAAAAGTAAGACAGACGGGAGACTACGTACTTCTATTCCCCGAACACTTTAGAAGGACTATGTTTCCTGACCGATACCTCTTTTCACCCAGAACGAGACCGGTATGAGCCATTTAGAAATTAGGTTAAAAGACGACTAGACACCCAGACATAAGGGCGGGACATCACACGGAACTCGAGTGTGATAACATCCCAATTACTGCTGGAGGAGGTTTTCCTAAATACGGTCACATGGTATTGAGGGTCACAATGTCCTTCCCCTTGGAGAAGGTCCCGGACTTTCATCCGAGAAGAGATTGGTAGTCTTTACCTAACAGGTTCCTCTGTGTACTCGACTGTTTCGTTCTCTAATAACCTTTCCACCGGTCTCTTGTCATCCCATTTCCTTAGGTCCTCTTCACGAGAGGTGTACCGAGTGAAACTACCACTAACCCTAATCAAAGACACAATAGAAACCGGGTAGTAAGACTGAGTCTCAGAAAGGACCACCGTGTGTGTAACGAGTAGGTGTTACCTACGATCACTCTTCTTAAGAACCTTCACCAACCTGTTAACTACAGAGGAAAACTGGAAAGACTTGAGAAGGTCAACGAATAATCAAAATACAAGGAATGGTCCTGGAGAATAGTATTTTGTTACGTTTTCCAATGTCACCACGGATCCGTCCCACTCACCAAAGTCAGTCGTACCAAGGTGATTGTGGTATTGACGATGTCAGTCACAGGGACCGGGTCGTTGTCCGGTGACAACTGGGTGCGGAGTTGGTCTCTGAGGTCTTATGAGTGTCCGTTCAGATTGAGTCAGAGACCACCCCGGTGACGAGTAAAAAGGACCCAGGACCACGTGTGTTCCAAAACAAACACGGGAGGTTCTCACATAAAGGGGTCAAGACACCTTCAAGACATTAGTTTTGGGTGAATGGGAGTTTCAGTTTAAAGAACCCCCAAGAGTCAGGGAAAAGACCTAGGGGTCCAACCTCTTAAACAACACCCGTGATCTTGAAAGTGTTGTCACATCTTGAAGAAACCACATTAACAAAAGGACAAACACCCAGCAGATGAACCACCGAGATATCACCCCGATTACCACTGGAGGAGGTTCTCCTGAATACGGTGTGTGACTCGGAGAGTCCTGACAACGATGGTCTAGGAACAGGGACACCGATGGTCTAGGAACAGGGACACCGTCCTGTGACGACTGGACACGGAGACGTCCTCTGGGAGTTTGTGAGTGTCCGTCTAGACCGAGTCAGAAACACTCCTAGTGACAGGGAAAGGGACCAAGATCACTTGTGTTCCAAAACAAACAAGTGAGGTTCGTAGAGACCGTCATACTCTAAACTAAAATTTACACTAACGTGGGGATGATGGTAGAACAACACAGAGAGGGAAATGGGAATCTGCCCCTCTTACTAAAGACCACCATAGGTTGTGAGAGGGTGACTACCAACAAGTTGTCGATCAACGTTAAAACCACGTTAGCGTCCTCTTCTAATCGTGTTCAGGTAGATGAGACGGTAGAACTCACAGGTGAGAAAGATAAATATCTATCCTAATTAAGTTGAGTTTCAAGAAAATCTTTGGTGAATATTAGAGGGTAGTGGATCCGTTATTACCTTACGTTGAAAGTAAGTGTAAAAAAATTCAAGACCCCTTGAGAGAAATTGGAAATAAAAATTATGTGTACGTAAAATTGCACATATAACGAGTAAACATACTAATACCACACTAGTGAGTGGCTCTCAGTCTGTAGGACTTTACGTTTCAGTTCACCCGGAATCCTTCGTAGTGATACTTGTTTCGATCACCTCCACTACCTTAAGGTCAACTTGAGAAAGTTTAGGACTTTCTACTACGACACTTTCACAAATGAGTTATACGGTCGTTTAAATCTTTTGAGACGTCACCGGTGTCCTGACCTTTTACAGTGAAAAGTAAGGTTAGGGTTTCTTCCCGTTACGGTTTCTAACAAGTTTGATGTCGTGTTAACTTGTATAGAGTGTGTGATCGTTTCACTACAAGTTTTAAGAGGTTCAGTCTGAAACTGTCATACACTTGATTCTTGAATGACTAAAAGTTCTACCTAAAGTTTTTTTTGTCTCCTTAGTTTCTAGTCTAACAGTTATAGACAACCTAGTATATGTTCCGTTCTCTTAAGGTCTTTTTGTAGATAGACAGATTGACTAATACGATTTTAGAAAAAGATACGTCTAATGTTGTTTGACACCCTTTAAGAAGTTCTCTATTATCATAGTCTAGTGAAGGGGACAGAGAACTCTTTATACATACGTCCAGTTCTTAGTTGTCAATCTTAGTCTGTACCTTGTTTTCTGACCAAGATTTAACCCTTTCCTCATACAGTTCCGACATATAACAGTGGAACGAATAAAATGAATATGCGTCTCATGTAGTACATGACCTACGTCTCATGTAAGGTCTGACCTACATTGGGTTCGATCTTAGTTCTAAAGGTCCTCTTTATAGTTATCGAAGTCTATACGTCTACAGGTCTCTTCCGTGACCGCCGGGTGAGGTCATGGGAACGGACCTCTTAGGGTCCTTGCCTCCTCGGGTCACCCGACGGTAAATACTCCAGCGTGTCTCAGTCTGTGCTGACTACTCTGAATCGTCGTCGTCGTCGTCGTACGTCTACAGTGGTGGAAATACCTTCTTTCACTTCTCCTTGATTTCTCGGAGAACTACTTTCACTTTCTCCTCTCACTTTTTAGACCGAATTTCGAGTTGTTAGTTTTATACTTCTAGCACCGTAGACCAGCGTAGTGAAGTACCGTTTATCTACCACTTTGTTACTTTTGTCACTGTCTGAAATAAAGCCCCCCTAGGTTTTAGTGACGTCTACCACTGACGTAGTTTACTTTACTTTTATACGAACGAGGAACCTTCCTTTCGACTGTTGGATCTGTCGTATAATCTTTCGTCTCTGTAATGTCTGTTTCCGGGTAGATCAATTTCAATACCAAAAGGATCATCAGTACATACCTACACTCTCATCCTGATATTTCTTTCGACTCGCGGTTTATTAACTACGAAAACTTGACTACAACCTCTTCTGAGAACTCTCAAGTAACCTACAGTTCCTATTGTTTGGTCGGTTAGAATTTCCTTTAGTCAGGACTTATAAGTAACCTTCATGACTACAACTTCGACTTTGAGGTTATGAAACCGGTGAACTACGTTTCTCGACTGAGTGACCTTTTCTGGGAATAAGACCTTTTCTGACTTCTGTCCTCCTCTTCCCCCGCTGTCTACTACTCTACCAACCTACCGTAGTGACTGAGTTACCTGTACTCAAACTCGTTCGAGGTCCTCAACCACTACCTATCCCTTCTGACCACACGACGTCAGGTGCCCTAACATTTCTCAGTCTGTGTTGACTTACCGACTTGACTGGATTCGGGTCTTCTTTATCTTTTATAATTGTCTGACTAATATTTATGATTTACTTAAACATTAAAATTTTGAGGGTCGTTTATTTTCAAATCCTGGGCCACCAAGGCGTCCGTTTCAGATTGTAAATCTCTTCTCAATCGTGTATAAGAAAACTTGGATAAAATTTTTTTTTAACGTCTCCTACCTTGTTGAAACTTGAGTAAGTTACTCCAGTGGTAGTGGGACTATTGTTTTGGTCTGGGTCTATGATACTTCCTTCTTTTAATGTCGGTTATAGTGTCTATTTGTATCTAGGTTTTTAGTAGTTATTTTATGTTCGTTAGACATAGGTTGTTCTGTAATTTTCTAGTATATGGTACTAGTTCACTCTGAATTAGGGTCCCTACGTTCCTAAAAAGTAATAGATGTTTAATTAGTCACACCACATGGTTTAACTTCTTATTTTTTGTTAAAGTTATGTACGTCTTTTTCGAAAGTTATTTTAAGTCTTTATTAAACACTGAGAGGTCTTTCTTGAGAGAGACTTTATTGAGAGGTCTTTCACCCTTGTCTCCCTTGTATACTGTATGGGTGTCGATTGTAGTATGAGCCACCACTTTTCCACTTTCGTAAAGGAGACTCTAGTCCTTGTTCTGTTCCTACAGGTGAGAGAGGTGAAAATAAGTTGTATCAAAACCTTCAGGATCGGTGTCGTTAGTCTTTACATTTTCTTTATTTTCCTTAGTTTTGACCCCTTTATCTTCATTTTAACAGTGATAAACGTTTACTGTACTATAATAATATGTACACTTTCATAATCAACGAGTCAGCACATGTTGAGACGTTGGGGTACCAGACATCCGTTGGTCCGAGAAGACAGGTACATTAAGAGGTCCCTTCTTACGACCTCACCCATCAGTAAGGGAAAAGGTTCCATAGAAGAGTTAGGACCCTAGTTTAGACCCAGAGGACGTAACGTCCGTCTAAAAAAAAAAAAAAAAAAAAATGGTAGACTCGGTGGTCTCTACGGACTATGATATGTATCTTTTAGGATTTCTACGAATGAAAACTTCAAAGTCACTTGGGTTCTCATTTAATATGTGTTATTGGATCTTTTTTGCCAACCAGGGGTTTCTCTTCGTAAATAAAGATGTGACGTCTAAATAAAAGGTTAGTCGTTCTTCCATAATTCGAAAAACTCATTACGAACAAATTTCTAAGTCTCCTCTCCCATCTGAAAACAATTAACATTTTATTTGTTTAGACTTCGTCTTTGTCCTCCAATACGGGTTCTTTTTGACTTATACAAAAGATTTCGTATTTCTATTGGAACTTTTGATAAGGGGAGTGACTTAAATCCTGGTGAATATTAGTTCAGTGTGTATCACATAGACCGGACCCTGATTCAAGAGACAGTTAATATCATAGTTATTGGGAACTGGATAAGTCAAATCTGTAAAAGGGTGGTCCTTTGAATATACTAAAAACGGAGTAAGGGACTCCTTTAAAGATCTATAAATGATTAATTAGAGTGTTTAAGTAGTCGTAATTGAAAAATTTCGTACTAAGACTCACTTTTACGTAAGATGGTGCTATACACAAACTACAATTGTATCAAAGAATCTTTGTTTTAGAGTGTTGGGTCTCAAAAGTCTATAAAAGTTCAAAACTCTGAAAAATTCGTGTACGAATACAAAGTCACTATTATTGATGTCTTTTAATCGCTTCCCAATAACTTATAGGAAATATTGATACCCCACAAACTAAAGTCAAAAAGATATTTACACACTTAAAAATGAGAGGTAGAAAATGGTCTCTAGCTTGGGTCCAGAGGATGTAACGTCCACCTAAGAAATGGTAGACTCAGTGGTCCCTTCCGGTTCTTATGACCTCACTCATCGGATAGGGAAGAGGTCCCCTAGAACGGGTGGGTCCTTAGGTTGGTCCAGAAGACGTAACGTCCGACTAAGAAATGGTCAACTCGATGGTCCTTTCGGGGGTAATGTACCTTAGTTTGTTATTCCGTTTCCATGTCCCGAATCAAAAATTCCACTACAAAAAGTGTAATCGTAAGTGTCTGAGACTCTCCAGACTTCTATTAGAAAGTCCAGACACTAAAGGGTTCAAACTCTTTGTGATGGAATTTAAGTTCTGACTTAGTTTACCTATTCACTGTCCTACTTCTAATACGTGACAACACTCATCTAGAAACACAGGTAGAGTCTAGTGTGGTTCCTTGACGGGTGTAGAGTAGTTGTTTTCGGGTTGTACTGAAATATTTCCTTCTCTTTATAAACACACGATACCTTTCCATTTCCCGAAACCCAAGTTTGTCTTGACCGAGCCTAAATCTAATACCGAAGTCGTAAAAGACCGACCAATAGTCTGAAAAGTAAAGAGACCATCCCGACTTCTATCTCACTTTATTATTTACGTTTCAACATAACCATGAGTTTAGTTATGGTCCGGGTATTATTGACAAATTATTTCCAACGAGGGTGAATTGAGTCTTAAATCGTACTTTTACTTTATAAGACTGTGGTTTAAGTCACCAAAATGGAAAAATTACGGTTTCATTTTGATAATGCAGCGAGTCAGTACAGGTCGAAAAACACTGAGATATGAGACAGGTTCCTCTAGGTTGGTCAGGTAAGACTTCCTCTAGTCGGGACCCTAAAGAAAGCTTCCTTACTACGATTTCGACTTTGAGGTCATAAAACCGGTGGAGTACGCTTCTCAACTGAGTAACCTTTTCTAAGACTACGACCCTCCCCAACCCCCGTCTTCCTCTTCCCCTGCTGTCTCCTACTCTACCGACCTACTGTAGTGACTGAACTACCTGCACTCAGACTCACTTGAGGCCCTCTACCACTCCCTGTCCCTCCGGACCGTACGACGCTAAGTACCCCAGCGTTTCTCAGCCTGTACTGACTCGCTGACTTGACTTGACTTGACTTGACTGACAGGTACCTTGAGAGAGCCGTTTTAGTGACCTCACCCAACGGTAAAGGAAGAGGTTCCCTAGAAGGGTTGAGTCCCTAGTTTGGGTTCAAAGGACGTAACATTCGTCTAAGGAATGACAGACTCACTGGTCCCTTCGAGAATATTACGGTTCAACGGGAACCCCCTTTTTTTTTTCATTTTATTAAGTTCCTATTTACAAAAAATGACACCAAGAAATAACAAAGGTCACTTCTTGTCTTTTATATACATAATTAACATAGTAATGGTACCTAATTTTCCGTAAAACTTGATTAGATTAGACTTTGTTAAATGACACACATCAAGAGTTTGTAAACCCTTTCAAATTTTGGTTTTAATTCTCTTGTGTTTCGGGGTGTTAGAAGAGTAAAGATCTCAGTGAAAGTCAGAATCAGAGCGTGTCGACAATATGACCCTTGGTAGGTTGACGTGTCTCTATCTAGAGAAAGGTGAGTAAACGTATTAAGACTTAAGGAAAGTCTCCTACGTATTATGGTCACGTCTTTATATTTCTGAGTTGTTGTCAGTAGATTCCTTCTTAAGTTAGTTGATCTTGTCGACAAGTAGTCTTTACAACGTTTCGAAGGAAATAGTTGGTATACAAAGAAGGACTGTCAACGTTAAGGTTTTAATATAACCAATGGAAAATAAGCCCATATCATAATTTTATAAAGAGTTAACGTGGTAAGTTTTGTACTTTTCGAAACTTTATTTTGTAATTTTATCGAAGAACCAAACACACACACATATATTTTCTCTCTTTTTAGAATACGTGGTCATAAATCGAAGTAGAATGAGTCAAAACGTTTCAACGTAACATTATGTAATTAGTAAATATACAACTAAATCTACATCGTTTTAATAATCTCGTATTAGTAGAAGTTACGATTGGATGGACCCAGATGTAGGACTAAAATGGAGAATATAATACACTGACACCCAACGAATAGAGACACAAGGAGTGAAGTTGTACAGTTTACCTCTGTTATTATGATGGAAGGGATATATGAACAAAACTTTCTAACTCGCGTAGATACTTTTTCGTATCTTGTAACAAACTTAGTAGTATTTATAATATATTCAATATCAAAAGTATTAATCATGATAAATTGTAATAGGGTATTTAAATAGGAATAAAAAATTCGTTTAATTAACGCCATATTAAACCAATGGGATATTAGCCCGAAGGGACCACCGATTTTACCGTTTCTTAAACGAACGTTCTTTCTCTAGGTCCAAGTCAGGGACCCAACCCGTCTAAGGTACCTCTTCCCTTACTGTTGGTTGAGGTCATAAGAACGGATCTCTTGAAGTACCTACCTCCTTGGACCGTACGATGTCAGGTAGTCCAGTAATACTCAGTCTATACTGACTTACTGATTAGTCTAAATTAAACCTTCTATAAATGAAACCTTCTGTTTTCTTCGTAAAAGATATCAGACAATCTGTAGCGTAAAAATATTAAACGTATGTCTGATCTGTCTATCGATAATTTTGAAATTAATACAATAATTTTGTTAATAAAGTTATAATTAAGAACTTATACTGGTAAAGTATCAAATTTACCGTACTCATGTCCCCAGACGGGGGTGAACAAGTAGAAACATTGGGACCATTAATCGTGTCATGACCTGTACATAAATGTGAGTTAGTCACACACGACTCTATATAAATCATTTGCTCTAGATAAATCATTTACTCAAGATAAATCATTTATCACCTATAACCGAATATACAGAACTTTAAAACACTAAAAAACATGTTTAATAGAAAAGATAACATAGTGTTATTTCATGGTTAAAAGGTAAAAATTCAGTACGTTTGAAATTTGAAACGTTCATAAAGAAGGTTAGTTTCCAAATCGGTATGAGGAAAACGACCGTATTTAGTCTAAACACAACAATTTTTTTTTCACTTTCACTTTCAGTGAGTCACCACAGGTTGAGAAACGTTAGAGTACCTGATTTGTCAGGCACCTTAAGAGGACCGGTCTTATGACTTCACCCATCGCAAAGGGAAGAGGTCCCTTAGAAGGGTGGGGGTCCCTAGTTTGGGTCCAGAGGAAGTAACGTCCGCCTAAGAAATGGTTGACTCCATAGTCCCTTCGGACAATTTTTCTTTTCTTGAGAATTTTACATTGATGATAACGTTCCTTTTTTATTAAAATTTTTAAATTCGTAGTGAATTAACCTATCTGATATCAGCACCAAGAGTTATCTCTAAGACTAAGTTACCTATACCCTACATGAAGTCTTAGACATCTTTAAGTGGTTACGAATAACTTTCAGCAAACGTATATACACGTTTTACACGTATACAATTAATAACGATAATATAACTAGTTAATATAGTCAGACTTTCCGTTATTTACGACAAAGGTTATAGTTTACCCCTTATTCATTCTATAATGTCCCTCCCATCTTATTTTTTCATAATATTTATTTATTTTGTGACTAATTCCTACTAAATTAAATAAAGACCTCTTCCGGTACCGTGGGGTGAGGTTATGAGAAGGGACCTTTTAGGGTGCCTGCCTCTTCGGACCACCTGACGTCAGGTACCCCAGCGATTCTCAGCTTGTGACTCGTGATGACTCTCTGAAGTGAAAGTGAAACGTGAAAGTGCGTAACCTCTCCCTTTACCATTGAGTGAGGTCACTAGAACGGACCTCTTATGGTCCCAACCCCCTCGGACCACCCGACGACAGATACCCCAGTGTATCTCAACCTGTACTGACTTCACTGAATCGTTGTCGTCGTTAAATAAAACTAAATAAAAAAAATAAAAAAATATATTTAAATAAAGAAAATTAGTCTCCAATTAATGAAATGTTATAACATAACCAAAACGGTATGTAGTTGTACTTAGATGGTGTCCATATGTGCACAAGGGGTAGGACTTGTGGGGAGGGAGGAAGGGGCATGGTAGGGAGACCCAGCAGGTCCAAGTTACGTACTATAACCTACGAACCCCGACCACGTGACCTCGTTAAATAAAGACATTCCACAGTGTCTCTGTATTTTACAAAGAACCCTTCAACGTTGATTGGTAGTGGAAATCTGTAAAGATTATTTCGAACTTGATTCGTACACGACTATATCGAATCTGGAAATTATAAAAAGTTTACTATCAGGAAAGTATCCTTTGAATGTTATATATATTAGTTTAATACGAGTGTAGAAATGTCAATACAGTTTTTCAGTGAACAAGGTATAAATTTATTGTAGATCGATTAGAGAGTTGAAGACCTAAGACAGAAAATTAGATGATAATTTTAGTTTGTTAACTTTGTACTTTTATAACCTCTTGAGAACGGTTACCATTGTTAACGGATCCCATTTCCACAAGTGCGGATCTTATTTTACACACGATAATTAGTCGTCAAATAATTTTACGAAAAATTTTTATAATTACTAGAACAATGTCGTGAATTCTAGTACAGTAACTCCACGTAGATGATAATATCACCAAATAACGTTCAGTACTACTTTCACTTCGTATTAAAAAAGAAGAAATCCAGGTAAGTAATATTGTTTAAAGTTTTAGATTAGTAATTCGTCACATCTAATATGAAAGTTATATAATAACTAAATACTTTGTAAATACAAATATTACGAAATGATAGAGGAATACTCTTCAAAAATCCACTTTCTCATGATTTGTCTTAGGTTCTGACCTAATTAATATGATTAATTAAATGATTAAGTAAGTAAATTGGTTCTTAAAAGTCCACGACCACAACATAGTACATGACACTATCTGAGACCACTAGTTTAATGTTTATTCTATGTCATATATAATTAAAAAGAGAACATTAAGCCACACCCCGTTTTAAGAACCAGGTATTGGTTCCAGAAAATAACACTCCAAGAAAGCTAAAAAACATTCTATTCGGATTTACATTACACTTGTAATGAGACTTCCTCGTCAAGACAGATTTATAAATTGGATTTATCTGTAAAGAGGTTCCTTCTGTATGTCTGCCGATTGTTTGTATACTTTTCTACGAGTTGTAGTGAGTAATAGTCTCTGTACGTTTAGATCCGGTGTTACTCCATGGTAAAGTGTGGTCAGTCTTACCGACGTTAGGTTTTCAGGTGTTCGTTATTTACGACCTCTCCCACACCTCTTTTCTCTTGGGAGAATGTGACAACCACCCTTACGTTTGATCATTTCGGTGATACCTCTTGTTACACCTCTAAAGAATTTTTTGACCTTTATTTTGACGGTATACTGGGTCGTTGGGGTGACGACCCGTATGTGTGACTTCTTTGGTCTTAACTTTCTCTGTGTACATGGGGTTACAAGTAGTGTCGTGACAAATATTATCGGTCCTGTACCTTCGTTGGATCTACAGGTAGTCGTCTACTTACCTATTCTTTCGACACCATGTATATGTGTTACCTCATAATGAGTCGGTAATTTTTCTTATGTAAACTTAGTCAAGATTACTCCACCTACTTTGACCTCGGCTAATATGTCTCACTTCATTCAGTCTTTCTTTTTGTGGTTATGTCATATGATTGTGTATATATACCTTAAATCTTTCTACCATTACTATTGGGACATAAGTTCTGTCGTTTTCTCTGTGTCTGCATATCTTGTCAGAACCTGAGACACCCTATCCCTCTCCCACCCTACTAAACCCTCTTATCGTAACTTAGTACATATTATAGTATATTCTTTACTTAGTAGTCAGGTCCAAGTTACGTCCTACGAACCCCGACCACGTGACCCTACTGGGTCTCCCTACCATGTCCCTCCCTCCACCCTCCCCCTTGTGCACATGTGGGTACCGTCTAAGTACAACTACATACCGTTTTGGTTATGTCATAACATTTCATTATTATTATTATTTATTTACTATTTACCAATTTTATTTATTTATTTATAAATTGGATGTGTTGTCACCAAACTTAACTTAGTGATCGTTAAGGTGGTTCATAATCCGACATTGTACGACAGTTCCATGTAGGACTTGTAAGTCTTTTCTCTTTACCTGAGGGAGTTAGTTTCTCTCTTTAGAGGAAGTCTCTGATCTATTTCCCATCAATGGTCTCGGTCATGAGTGGGGGTACCTTTACCTCCGTAACGAAAGACTGAGGAGTCTAAGAGGAGCCTTTTGTCTCCACTTTTCGTGAGAAAAGGAATCACATACAAAATTTGTAATGACACTAAAAATAAGTAAGTCAAGACCACTTTTTTTGTCTTTCTGAGATTAGACCATCAAGTCTGGTTTCTGTCAAAGTCTTGACAAGTTTTAGGTAGAAAGAAGAGACGTATTTGTCAGTTTTTCGTAAATCAAGATCATCTGATATCAGTTTCATTAAGTATTTACTAATATATTATGAAATACTATATTTAAACTCGTCTGTATCACTTACTCATTATCACTAATAGAAAGGGGTTAACATGTACTTCGGGGTACCCAAATACATCTCGAAATAATCTGGGGGATGGGGAACTCTTTATGTTTTTGACATTACAACAAGGATGTCAGTACCTCAAATCTCTTTAAAGTCTGGTTCCTTTGTAAAACATTCGTTGTATTGTGTCCGACATTCTTCACTTCTTAAGACAAGTAACTCGACAAGAACTCAAGTCTTTGTCTTTTTGTTTGACCCTCTTAATACGTTCATAGTACATAGTATATTAAAACTACAAAATTTTACAACAAATGGTAAACATCATTTTATCTTTCCACTTAACTGTCATAAGGATCAAACCCCAAAATAGGGATCAAGACAAGAACAAAATAATCGTAATTGTTACTTTTATATGACAGAAATGTTACCAAATGAAGATAAATAATTTATCCTCATATAACTGACAAGTAACATTTATTCTCTAAGGGGGTTTCTTAGTTTCTTTATTTTCACTTACCTTGATCAGGTACGAACTAATCATTGTGATTATGATTTTTGATAACAACTTTTATTCTATTACAAGTTATATTTTAACTATAACTTACTGATATACTGTTCTTTATAGTAAGATCTTTAGTTTTATATCATATAATTTTACCGTAATTTTATAAGATTCGTCGGATATTTTGAGATACACTACAAAGATTTTAATTATCTTAATTCTATGAGATGTTATAGTGACAATTAAAGTTTACCTTTATAGATACGTTTATTTATCATCTCTTTTTTTCCGAAAGGTTGGTGATCAGATATGTAAGTACTGATCGACCTAACTTTTGATCTTCAGTCCATACTTTATTCCTGTTAGACAATTTCGGAAACTTTTACTACTATTATTTTTAAAAACTATTTGATATAAGTATATTTTTAGCTGTCACTGTACTTCTTATGAATTTTTACAACTTAATACCTTAGACCTTAAGAGTTCAGTTTCCTTTAGTCCCGAGTACTGATTTTATAGACGTCAATTTACACCTTCAATCTGTAAAATCAGTGTGTGTCCCTCTACCTTCGTAAATTACCTAAGATGGGAGCAAGACTTCCTTTTAGTTTGATTGTCCATTTATTCGTGAAAAACCTTTTTTTCTTGTGTTCTAAACCAAATTAATGTTTATGTTAACTATTTTTAGTCCTTTGTATTTTAACATGTTCTGTTTAATTCTACAATTGAAGCACTACACTACTTTATGTCTAGATATTTTTATCATTATCCGACGATCAAGACACTTAACGTTGATATTTTCCGTGAACTATAATCTTAAAATGGTTTCCAAGTTCCAAATATAATTTAGAGTTTCACGACTAGAGTCTGATGGGTCAAGTTAAGTCAAGCAGCGAGTCAGCACAGGCTGACAAACACTGGTTTACTTAGCGTCGTGCGGTCCGGAGGCACAGGTAGTGGTTGAGGGCCTCAAATGGTAGCTCAACCAGTAGCTCAAACCAAGTAGTTCAACCAGGTATTTCAACTACTACGGTAGGTCGGTAGAGTAGGAGACAGTAGGGGAAGAGGAGGACGGGGGTTAGGGAGGGTCGTATTCCCAGAAAAGGCTACACAGTTGAGAAGCGTACTGCACCGGTTTCCTAACCTCAAAGTCGGAGTCGTAGTCTGAAGGTTACTTGTGGGTTGACTAGTGGAAATCCTACCTGACCAACCTAGAGGAGCGTCAGGTTCCTTGAGAGTTCTCAGAAGAGGTTGTGGTGTCAAGTTTTCGTAGGTAAGAAGTCGTGAGTCGAAAGAAGTGTCAGGTCGAGAGTGTAGGCATTTACTGCTGACCTTTTTGGTATCGAAACTGATCTGCCTTTAACAACTGTTTCATTACGGAGACGAAAGCTTATACCATATATCCAATCAATATTGCAATGAAGGTTCCTCATTCGCAGAAAACTTAAGTACCGAGGTTAGTGATAGATGTCACTAAATCCTTGGGGGTTTTTATAAGACTGTGACAAAGGTGACAAAGGGGTAGATAAAGGGTACTTCACTACCCTGGTCTACGGTACTAGAAGCAAAAGACTTACAACCCGAAATTCGGTTGCAAAAGTGAGAGGAGAAAGTGAAAGTAGTTCTCCGAAAAATCAAGGAGAAGTGAAAGACGGTATTCCCACCACAGTAGACTTATAGACTCTAATAACTATAAAGAGGGTCGTTATAACTAAGGTCGGACACGAAGTAGGTCGGGTCGCAAAGAGTAATACATGAGACGTATATTCAATTTTTTCGTGTCACTGTTATATGTCGAAACTGCATGAGGAAAAGGATAAACCTTGGTCAGACAACAAGGTACAGGTCAAGATTGACAACTAAGGACCGGATGTATATCCAAAGAGTTCTCCGTCCAGTTCACCAGACCATAAGGGTAGAGAAAGTCTTAAAAGGTGTCAAATAACACTAGGTGTGTCAGTTTCCGAAACCGTATCAGTTATTTCGTCTTTATCTACAAAAAGACCTTGAGAGAACGAAAAAGGTACTAGGTCGCCTACAACCGTTAAACTAGAGACTAAGGAGACGGAAAAGATTTACGTCGAACTTGTAGACCTTCAAGTGCCAAGTATCTTACGACTTCGGACCGAACCTCTTAAAACTCGTAATGAAATGATCACACACTCTACTCACGTTAACACGTCATCAGATTCGTAAAACCCGCGACAGAAAGAAACCACAACCTTACTTTTGACTGGAAAAGATCAAGACACCGGTGACGACTCGAAAGGTTTAAACGACCGTATAACTCACATCGTGAAAATGTCGTAGTAGAAAGTCCTAAACTTTCTCGAGTTAACCTTACGGTAGTGGAGGTGATCGAAACAAACATCACTACGAAAGATTTCGGGTGAACTGAAGTGTAAGGTTCTACAGACCGAGATCTACTCACTAGTGTGGTAGAACTAATAGACCCAAGACTTCTAGAAAAAACATGTCAAGACACATAAGAACGGTGGAGAAGAATTATAACAGAAGAAGACAATCCAGGTCTGTTAAAAACAGGAAATAACTCGGGTAGAAACGTACTTTACAAGGGAACCATAGAGAGTAAAAGAACTTCTCTAGAGATCAGAAAGGGTAAGACAAAAAAGGGAGATAAAGAAACGTAACTAGCGACTTCTTCCGAAAGAATAGAGAAGAACGATAAGAAACCTTGAGACGTAGGTCTACGAATATAGAAAGGAAAAGAGGAAACGAAAAGTGGAGAGAAGAAAAGTGTCGATAAACATTCCGGAGGGGTCTGTCGGTAAAACGAAAAAACGTAAAGAAAAGGTACCGCTACCAGAACTAGGGACAGAGGACATGTTACAGTGCTTGGAGTTAGGTATCAAGTAGTCCGTGAGATAGATAGTCTAGATCAGGGAATTTAGATAAATCCAGTATGGACTTACCAGATCACCAAAAGGGATGAAAGAAGTTAAATTCAGACTTAAACCGTTATTTCTCAAGTACTAGACTCGGTGTCAGCCGAGGACCAGAAAAAAAATGACTGAATTATCTCGAGGTAGAAACCGACGTTTCTTATATTAGTTAGACTAAAGGTACAACTGGAGGATCACTACAGGTACACATCTCAGAAGAGAATACAACAACCTTCTCCCACAAACGATACTGGTCACACAAGAGAACCGTTTTGAGATCATCGGAAACGGGACGGAGTAAGTCATGAGGTTCCGATTTAAACGGACAATGAGGTCCAAAAGGAACTGAAGGATGAAAACGTAAGGTCAGGGAATATTACTTTTCCTGTAGAAAACCCGCCCCCCACAATCAAGATTTTCCAGAACATCTAGAAGTATCTGGGTAAGTTGAAGTCGAAGAAGTCGTAATGACCAACCCCGTATCCGAACCTAATGGTACTATACCTTACCAAACGGAACCTTTGTTTGTCTCTAGTAAGACAGTAAAAACTCTGACGTATGTTCGTGACGTAAAGTCTGAGAAAACAACTGGTACTATCGATGAGGTAAAGAAGATTCCCTAAGGACGGGTGTCATCATCTATATTACCAGTAGACTCAATTTAAGTAGGTAAGGTCAGGTAAAATCAAGCGACTAAGGATCTTACAGCTGTAAGTGAGAACGGTAGAGGACAAACTGGTGAAGGTTAAACGGAACTAAGGTCCAAGGATACGTTATAACGAGAAATGTCGAAATCTGGAACGAAGATAGTGGTTAGTGTAGGTGTTGACCCATAACAAAAACGAAACCGAGGTAGGGAAGTAAACAAGAGTTCGAAAAAGAGGTGATTAGAGGTCATCGTATAACCCCTGAATGGGTGGATCCCTCAAGGAGAAAGTCATAGGATAGTAAAAAGGAAAAGTGTGACAAGTATCGTAAGGTTTCCGTTCTTGTGACTTCACCAAACAGTAAGGGAAGAGGTCACCTGGTGTAAGACATTCTGGAGAGAGGATACTGGGTAGACATAACCCACCGGGGTGTGTCGTACCGAATTTAGTTACCGAATTAAAGTAACTCAATCTGTTCCGACACCAGACACACTAATCTAATCGATTAAAAGACACTAGTACCAAAGTCACACAGACGGGAGTCTACGGGAGAGTGTTATAGATGGTAGAATGAACCCAAAGAGAATGGAACCTGCACCCCATAGAGAAGTACCGACGAGGTCGTTTCGTGTCGACGACGAGGAATGGAACCTGCTCCAGCGGGAAGGACTAGAACTTGTACCTCATCGAGGAGAGTTGGGAGGACGTCGGAACATCGGCGACGAGGAGGCTACACCCCATCGAGGAGAGCCGGCGAGGACGTGACAGCGTCGGAACGTGAGAGCCAGCGGTGGGGACTGGAACCCGCACCCCATCGAGGAGAGTCGACGCGAAGACGTACCCAGGTAAAGTCAGCGACGTGAAGACGAGTTCGATGAGTTCCGGGATGATTAAAAAATAAAAGAGACTTGAATAGATCTAATACTTCTCTGATTGTGGTTAACATCATGTATAAACACTGTTAAAGACGTCGTAAGTCTCTGTACTACGTACACAGGATAACGTCAGAAGAAGCGTTGTATTAGACTGAGTCACGACCTGAACTTCTCCGAAAACGAAATGAACGGGACACTGGAACTCGTCAAAATAGAAAAAATTCGGAAGAAAAAAAAAAAAAGTCAACCTATTAGTAATTTCAGTTAGTATGGGATTTGACAAATGTCATGGTTAAGTTTAAGACAATAGAATAAACACAACTGTGACGAAGTTTCTTTTTGTGTCTTCCGTTATAAGACTGTACGACTTCACTTTAAATTCGAATGTATTCGTCTAAAACATTACTAATAGAAATTAAAGTAACACCGAGTCCTACTGAAATGACTGGTTTTCGTCGTGCGTGTGTGTGTGTGTTTACGACTCACTTTAGTAACATTATCAGAATTGTCAGAATTTACAGTTAAACTTTTTATCCAATGAAGAAGACTTCGTAAGGGGAAATCTTGTATCACATGACGTTGTGACTACCTACTAGTTCCGCCAGACTCAGTATGTTCACCTGAAATACGAAGAGGTTTAATCCTCTTTTGTGTCTTAAAAAAAAAATTAGTGAGATTGTCGGTACTTTACGACAATCGATAAGTTTTACGTTTTAACTGATGGTTTTGGACTCTCTTCTATTAGAAAAAAAAGGATGGTGGACGTACCCATTCTTGGTGTCCGAACACATCCTTGAAGAGGTTTAAAGAAAGAGGAAAAGATGTAGGAAAAACATATGTTTATCAAAGAGATCGATTGGACATCTTCTCTGTAGACAATGGAAATACATTCGGTTACATGTAACCAGATCCAGTGGAAAACAAAAAAATCACGGACGTACGACGTAGTCTAGAAAGATTCAAAGTGGGCCTTTCAGACAAATCGACACAGTCAGTGATTCCCGTGCACACAACAGTTAGGAGTTGAAGTCTGTGACCGTCGTCCATAGATCTCGAATGAATAGATAAATGTACGACTTCTTTACTGTACTTTGGAGATATTTAACGGTCAAAAATTTTATGATAGTTCATGTCTTTTAATTCCCCTTTTTTTTACTTCGTAGGGAATATATTAGAGTTACGGGAACATGTAGTAAGAAGGTAACGTAAAGTAGAAAGACAGAGTTCAGTCCCTTGTTTTTCCTAATTCATATTACAATATTTAAATTTTTTACATTCAGACACCTCCAGAATCATCTACAAACGTCCTATGTCTTTGAATGACACGATGATAACCATAAAATTTACGTTACGAAAATAAATAAATGAAAACAGTAAGTTATTAAAATAAATTTTTTATAATGACCTGACGTTCAGAGAACCTGTCGTTCCTTTAAGTTGGTCGGTTAGGATTTCCTTTAGTCAGATCTTATAAGTAACCTTCCTGACTACGTTTTTGACTTTGAGGATATGAAACCGATGGAGTACGTTTCTTGACTGGGTAACCTTTCCAAGACCCTTTCTAACTTCCGTTCTCCTCTTCCCCTATTGTCTCCTACTCTACCAACCTACTGTAGTAGTTGAACTACCTGTAATCAAACTCATTCGAGGTCCTCAACTACTGCCTGTCCCTTCGGACCACACGACATCACGTGCCCTAGTGTTTCTCAGCGTGTCCTGACTCACTGGCTTGACTTGACTGACTTAAAATAAATCACACAAAGAAAATAACTTTACATCAACCAAATGTTATGACACAGTCAAAGTCTGTATATCGTTTCACTCAGTCCATATATTTATATATACACACACAAACACACACACACTCGTGTGTGATTCAGCGAAGTCAGATTGAGAAAATCTCGGGTTTCCGACATCGGGTGGTTCGAGACGACAGGTACCTTAAGAGGTCCGTTCTTATGACCTCACCCAACGGTACGAGAGGAGGTCCCCTAGAAGGACTACGTCTCCAGTTTAAACACAGAGAAAATAGAGGACACAACCGTCCACCCAAGAAACGGTGATCGCGGTGGACCGTTTGAACACACACACACATATAACAAAAAGTTTAATAAAAGGGAATATCCTATAATGTTTATATTTATATCTAGAGATACGATATGTAATCTCTAGAACCGAAAATAGATACAATATATGTCGTCATACATATACAATTGGAGTTTGAGGATTAAATAGGGAGGGGTAGTAAAGGGGAAACCATTAATATTCGAACAAAAGATACGGACACCCAAATTGAGATAAAACACATAGTTAAGTAAACATAGAAAGAAAATAAAATTAAGACAAAACTGACACACCTAGTGTTGTTTGACCTTTTAAGAAATTGTTTACCCTTATAGTCTGGTAGAATGGACATAAGAATCTTTGAACATACGTCCAGTTCTTCGTTGTCAATCTTGGTCTGTACCTTGTTACCTAACTAAGTTTTAACCTTTCATCATGTAGTTTCGACATATGACGGTGGGACGAATAAATTGACTATACGTCTGATTTAGTACGTTTTACGGTCCGACCTACTTCGTGTCAACCTTAGTTTAACGACCCCTTTTATAGTTGTTGGAGTTTATACGTCGACTGTGGTGGGAATACCGTCTTTCACTTCTCCTTGATTTCTCGGAGAACTACTTCTACTTTCCCCTCTCACTTTTTCACTGAATTTTGAATTGTAAACCTTTGATTCTAGTACCGTAGGTCAGGGTAGTGAAATGACGTTAATCTACCCCTTTGTTACCTTTCTCACTCGTTAAAATAATAGCACACAAGGTTTTAGTGACACCTACCGTTGACTTCGGTACTTTAATTTTCTACGAACGAGGAACCTTCTTTTCAATACTGTTCGGATCTGTCGTATAATGTTTCCTCTCTGTAGTGAAACGACTGTTTCCAGACATATCTGTTTCGATACCAAAAAGTATTTCTTCCGATTCGTGGTTTCTTAACTAGAAAACTTGACACCACAACCTCTTCTGAGAACTCTCAGGGAACCTGTCGTTTCGTTAGTTTATTCAGTTAGGATTTCTTTTAGTTGGGACTTATGAGTAACCATCTTGACTACGACTTTGTAAGCTTCTCGACTGAGTAACCTTTTCTGGGACTACGACCCTTTCTGACTTCCGTCTTTCTCTTCTCCTGCTGTCTCCTTCTCTACCAACCTACTGTAGTGGCTGAGCCACCTGTACTCAAAGTCGTTTGAGGACCTCTATAACCTCTGGTCCCTTCGGACCACACGACATAAGGTACCCTAGTGTTTTTCAACCTGTACTGAATCGTTGACTTGTTTTGTTGTTACATTTCTCTTTTGTACGTTACAAATACGTATAGAAAACTCCTCCCAAAATAGATATAACAAGTAAATTTGTTTATATGAAATTTCTCATTTCCGTAAAGGAAGTTCACCAAATATCAGATCTTGTCCTGTGTCTGTGTTATCACTGTAATATGTAAAAAAAGAAGATCACAATAACTCTACGTTAACTATAAGTCGTGAAATACTTGAATTCTACGTACCGTATTAGTAAACTTAACATACGTAGTACTTTACAAATGGTGTATTCAAATCACTTGTAGATAGTGGATTATGTCTATGTTCTAATTTCTTTATCTTTTTCATATAAAAGAACACTATTTTTGAGTCCTAAACGAAATAGAAAATAAATATTGTACGTTGTCACAATTAACATAAATAGTACGACAAGTAATGTAAGGATCGTGAGTAAATGGAAGTTTAACCTTCAAACATGGAAAACTGACCAAACAAGTCAATGGAGAAGGGGACGGTATTGGAAACTACGTGTATATTTAGACTAGATAAAAAGATCCTAATATAAACAACGCAATGAATTCAAACATCATATTGACTGGATTTTATGATACAATCAAAGATCGTGTGTTGTAGTCAAGTCAGTCAAGTCAAGTCAGTGAGTCAGTACGGGCTGACAAACGTTGAGGTACATTGTGTCGTGTGGTCCGGAGGGACAGGTAGTGGTTGAGGGCCTCAAGTGAATTTGAGTACAGGTAGATCAGCCGCTAAGGTAGGTCGGTAGAGTGGGAGACAACAGGGGAAGAGGAAGACGGGGGTTAGAGAGGGTCGTACTCAGAAAAGATTACTCAGTTGAGAAATGTAATTCACCGGTTTCATATCCTCAAAGTCGAAATCGTAGTCAGGGAGGTTACTTGTGGGTTGACTAGAGGAAATCCTACCTGACCAACCTAGAGAAACGTCAGACTCCCTGAGAGTTCTCAGAAGAGGTTGTGGTGTCAAGTTTTCGTAGTTAAGAAACCGAGAGTCGAATGAAGTGTCGGGTTGATAGCGTAGGTATGTACTGGTGACCTTTTTGGTATCGAAACTGATCTGCCTGGAAACAACCGTTTCATTACAGAGACGAAAAATTGTACGACAGATCCAACCAGTATTGAAAGGAAGGTTCCTCATTTGCATAAAATTAAAACACCGTCGTTAATGGTAGAAATCACTAAGCCCTCGAGTTTTTTTATTCCAGACTGTGACATAGGTGACAAAGGGGTAGATAAAGGATACTTCACTACCCTGGCCTACGGTACTAGAAGTAAAAGACTTACAACTCGAAATTCGGTTGAAAAAGTGAGAGGAGAAAGTGAAAGTAGTTCTCCGAAAAATCAAGGAGAAGTGAAAGACGGTATTCCCACCACAGTAGAGGTATAGACTCCAATAACTATAAAGAGGACCGTTAGAACTAAGGTCGAACACGAAGAAGGTCGGGTCGCAAAAAGTACTACATGAGACGTATATTCAATTTATTCGTCCCACTGTGTTGTATCACTAAGTTATAAAGATACGTAAAATATTACTAGTGGTGTCATTGAGGTCAATGACTAACAGTGATGTTTTTATATATTAATAACTGATATAAGGGTTGTGACATTTAAAATATGAGTACTGAGTAATAAACGTTGATATTCAAACATTGAGAATTAAAGGGAGTGGATAAAGATAAAAGAGGGATTTGGGTAGGAAGACCGTTGGTGTACAAACAAGAAATTTAGACACTGGGTAAAGACAAAAAGATACGAATAAATAAACGAAATAAAAAATCTAAGGTGTGTTCAGTTTATCATATGAGAAATATATAGAGACAGACTTGAATAAAGTAAATTGTATTATGGGAGATACAGAAAGGTAAAACAGTGACTCTTGTACTAAAGTAAGTAAAAATATCGACTCAGTCTTTAGTAACACATATATATATTTATATGTGTTGTAGAAGTAAGTAAGTAGGTAAATAACCGTGAATTCCGGAAAGGTATAGAAATAATAACTTTACTTGTATCCCCACGTATATAGAAAAACTTACACACAAAAGTAAAAGAAGTCTATTTATGCGTTCACCTCAATATTATTAAGACAAAAATTGCAAAACTCCTAAGAGGTATTACAAAAGGTATCACCGGTGTGGTAAAATGTAAGGGTAGTTGGCACGTGTTATCAAGAGAAAAACGGTGTAATAACGGTTGTGTAATAAACAACAGGAAAACGGTAAGACTTTTCACACTCCATTGTAAAGTAGTACCAAAATTGAAATGTAAAGGGACAAATAATCAATACAACTCATACAAAAGTTCAGGGAAAACCGGGAGAGAGACAGAAGAAACCTTTTTACAGATACATCTAGGAGACAGGGAAAGAAGTTGTCTAATAAATGATAAAAATAAAACTTAACATACTCAAGAGATATACAAAACCTATCATTGGAGATTACCATACACAGTAAACATTTATATAAGAGGGTAATTACCCACTGGTAAAGAAAGAAAGAAAAAAAAAAAAAAAAAACTGTCAAAGGGAGTGACACGTTTTCGAAAAATCAAACTACATTAGATTAAACGAATAGAAACTCCTACGCGTCTCTTCCGTCACCGTGGGGTAAAGTCATGAGAACGGACGTTTTAGGGTACCTACCTCCTCGGACCATCCGACGTCAAGTACCCCAGCGATTCTCAGGTTGTGCTGACTCGTTGAAGTGAAAGTCAAAAGTGAAAGTACATAACCTCTTCCTTTACCGTTGGGTGAAGTCACAAGAACGGACCTCTTAGGGTCCCTACCTCCTCGGACCACCCGACGGCAGATACGCCAGTGTGTCTCAGCCTGTACTGACTTTACTGAATCGTCGTCGGTATTTTAGTAACGATTCTGGTTATAGTTTCTCTTATGACGGATAAAATAAGGTCCTTAAAATCAAATTACAGAATGTAAATTCAGAAATTACATAAAACTCAAATAAAAACATATACCACACTCTTTCGTCGGGTCAAACTAATGAAACGTACATCGACATGGTTTGTTGTAAATAAATTCTCAGACGAAATGGAGTAACATTTGAGCCGAGGAAACAGGATCTAATTAACTCGTATATTGACACTTGATTAAAGACCCGAGACATAAGACCAGGTATAAATAGGTGCACAGACAAAGACACGGTCATGGTATGACAAAACTAATGATATCCAAACAACATATCGAACTTTAGTCTATCGTATTACAGAGGTCTAAAACAAGAAAGAGTTTTTAACAAAACCGATAAACTTTAGAAAATACAAAGGTTGTTTAAAGTCTTACTAAACAAGTGAACACACTTTTTACAGTAAAAAATTTATCCCTAACGTGGTTTAGTGTCTAACGAAATCCATCATACTAGTAATATTGTTATATTAAATAAGGTTAGGTACTCGTACAACAGAGAACAGTAGAAAACACACCAGAAGTTAAAGAAAGAACACAGAATATACAGAGGTTTATGTCTAGAAAATGGAGGAAACAACCTAAATAAGGAGATATAAAATAATAAAAACCACATTAATGTTAACAAGAAAATTAAAAATAAAGACTATGAAACTACAATCACATATATGTTATGTTGTCTAAAGATGTATAATTAAAACACGGGACCTTAAATGGTTTAATAATGAAGATTTATAGAACTAGTATATAAATCTTAAAATATAAATATCACAGTACAGTAGATGTCACTGTATAAATAAAGAACGAAAGGTTAAACCTCCAGAAAATAAAGAGAAAAATCAGACTAACGACACCGATGTTTAAGACTATAATACGACTCATTTTAACAACTCTCATTGGTAGGAACAGAATAAGGACTATAATCTCCTTTAAGAAAGTGGAAAAATGGTAACTTATACTGTGAATCGAGTCAAGTCAGTGAGTCAACACAGTCTGAGAAACGTTGGGGTACTTAGTGTCGTGCGGTCCGGAGGGTCAGGTAGTGGTTGAGGGCCTCAAGTAGGTCTGAGTGTAGGAAGCTCAGTCACTACGGTAGGTCGGTAGAGTAGGAGACAGCCGGGGAAGAGGAGGACGGGGGTTAGGGAGGGTCATAGTCTCAGAAAAGGTTACTCAGTTGAGAAGCATACTCCACCTGTTTCATGACCTCAAAGTCTAAATCGTAGTAAGGAAGGTTTCTTTTGGGTCCCGACTAGAGGAAGTCTTACCTGACCAACCTAGAGGAACATCAGACTCCCTGAGAGTTGTCAGAAGAGGTTGTGGTGTCAAGTTTGCGTAGTTAAGAAGCCACGAGTCGGAAGAAGTGTCAGGTTGAGAGTGTAGGTATGTACTGGCGACCTTTTTGGTATCGGAACTGATCTACCTGGAATCAGTCGTTTCATTACAGAGACGAAAACTTATACGATAGATACAACCAGTATTGAAAAGAAGGTTCCTCATTCACAGAAAATTAAAGCACCGACGTCAATGATATATGTCACTAGAACCTCGGGGGGTTTTATTTCAGACTGTGACAAAGGTGACAAAGGGGCAGATAAAGGGTACTTCACTACCCTGGTTACGGTACTAGAATGAAGAGATTTACAACTCGAAATTCGGTTGAAAAAGTGAGAGGAGAAAGTGAAAGTAGTTCTCCGAAAACTAAAGGAGAAGTGAAAGACGGTATTCCCACCACAGTAAACGTTAAGACTTCAATAACTATAAAGAGGGCCGTAAGAACTAAGGTCGAACACAAAGAAGGTCAGGTCGCAAAGAGTACTACATGAGACGTATATTCTATTTACTCGTCCCACTGTTATGTGTCGGTACTACATGAGGAAAAGGATAAACCTTGGTCAGACAACAAGATACAGGTCAAGATTGACAACGAAGGACTGGACGTATGTCTAAAGAGTTCTCCGTCCAGTCCACCAGTCCATAAGGGTAGAGAAAGTCTTAAAAGGTGTCAAATAACACTAGGTGTGTCAGTTTCCGAAACCGTTTCAGTTATTTCGTCTTTATCTACAAAAAAGACCTTGAGAGAACGAAAAAGGTACTAGGTCGTCTACATCCGTTAAACTAGAGACCAAGGAGACGGAAAAGATTTTGGTCGAACTTGTAGTCCTTAAAGTGTCAAATGGATAAAGACTTCGGACCGAACCTCTTAAGGCTCGTAATGAAATGATCGCACACTCCACTCACGTTAACACGTCATCAAACTCGTAAGAAACCCTAACGGAAAGAAACCCTAACCTTACTTTGACTGGAAAAGGACAGAACACCGGTGACGACTCGAAAGGTTTAAACGACCGTATAACTCATGTCGTGAGAGTGCCGTAGTAGAAAGTCCTAAACTTTTTCGAGATGACCTTACGGTAGTGGAGGTGATCGAAAGAAACATCACTACGAAAGATGCCGGGTGAACTGAAGTGTAAGGTCCTACAGACTGAGATCTGCTTACTAGTGTGGTAGAACTAATAGACCCAGTACTTCTAGAAAAAACATGTCAAGAAGACACATAAGAACGGTGGAGAAGAATTATAGAAGACGAAGACAATCCAGGTATGGTAAAGACAGAAAGTAGTTCGGGTAGAAACGTAATTTATAAGGGAACCTAGAGAGTAAAAGAACCTCTCTAGAGATCAGAAAGGGTAAGACAAGAAAAGGAGATAATGTAACGTAACTAGCGACTCCTTCCGAAAGAATAGAGAAGAACGATAAGAAACCTTGAGACGTAAGTCTACGAATATAGAAAGGAAAAGAGGAAACAAAAAGTGGAGAGAAGAAAGGTGTCGATAAACGCTCCGGAGGGTTCTGTCGGTAAAACGAAAAAACGTAAAGAAAAGGTACCCCTACCAGAACTAGGGACAGAGGACATGTTACAGTGCTTGTAGTTAGGTATCTATCCGTGAGATAGGTAGTCTAGATCCGGGAATTTAGATATCGAGTGAAGGTCACATATTAGTATTCTCTAAACTAAATCCAGTATAGATTTACCAGATCGCCAAAAAGGATGAAAGAAGTTAAATTCAGACTTAAACCATTATTCCTCAAGTACTAGACTCGGTGTCAGTCGAGGACCAGAACAAAAACAACTGACATATCTCGAAGAGGTAGAAACAGACGTTTCTTATACTAGTTAGCCTAAAGTCACAACTGGGAGACCACTACAGGTACACGTCTCAGAAGAGAACACAACAACCTTCTCCTACAAACGATACTGGTCACGTAAAAGAACCGTTTTGATATAGTCAGGAACGGGACGGAGTGAGACGTAAGGTTCCGGTTTAAACGGACAATGAGGTCTACAAAGAACTGAAGAATGAAAACGTAAGGTCAGGGGATATTACTTTTCCTGTAGAAAAAACCCACAATCAAGATGTTCCAGAACATCCAGAAGTATCTTGGCAAGTTGAAGTCGAAGAAGTCGTAATGACCAACCCCGTATCTGAACCTAACACCACTATAACTTACCAAACGGAAACTTCACTTGTCTAGTAAGACAGCAAAAACTCTAACGTAGGTTCATGACTTAAAGTTTGAGAAAACGACTGGTACTACCGTTGAGGTAAAGAAGACTCCCTAAGGACGGGCGTCATCTATATTACCAGTAGACTCAATTTAAGTGGGTAAGGTCAGGTCAAATCAATCGACTAAGGATCTTACAGTTACAAGTGAGAACGGTAGAGAACAAACCGGTAAAGGTAAAACAGAACTAAGTACCTGGACTGTAAGGTCCAAGGATACGTTATAACGAGAAATGTCGTAGTCTGGAACGAAGATAGTGGTCAGTGTAGGTGTCGACCCATAACAAAACGAAACCGAGGTAGGGAAGTAAGAAAGATCTCAATAAAGAGGTGACTAGAGGTCATCACAAACCCGTGGATGACTGACCCCTCAAGGAGTAAGTCATAGGATAGTAAAACGGAAAAGTATGACAAGTACCCCAAGAGTTCCGTTCTTATAACTTCACCAAACGGTAAGGGAGAGGTCACCTGGTGTAAGACAGTCTGGAAAGGTGACACTAGGTGGGTAGAACCAATGGGGTACCCGTATCGAATTAAAGTAACTCAATCTGTTCCGACACCAGGATCACACTAATGTAACTGATCAAAAGACACTCATACCAAAGTCACACAGACGGGAGACTACGGGAGAACGTTGTGGATGGTAGAATGAACCCAAAGAGAATGGAACCCGTACCTCATAGAGAAGTGCCGACGAGGTCGTTTCACGTCGGTGACGAGGAATGGAACCTACTTCCCATAGAGGAGTAGTGACGGAAAGGACTGGAAGTTGCACCCTATCGGAGAGATCCGGGAAGACGCGGACACGTCGGTGGTGATGAACCTATACCCCAAGGAGGAAGGCCACCGGTGGGGACCGGATCCCGTGTCCCACCGAGGAGGGCCGGCGGGGACTGGAACCTGCGTCCCATCAAGGAGAGCCGGTGACGGGGACCGGAGGTTACGCCCCATCGAGGAGAACCGACGACGGGGACCGGAACCTGCGCCCCATCGAGGAGGACCGGTAACGGGGACTGGAGCCTACACCCTATCGGGGAGAGTCGGTAAGGACGTGACAGCGTCGGACCGTGAGAGCCGACGACGGGGACTGGAGCCTGCACCCCGTTGAGGAGAACCGACGACGGGAAACCCATACCCCAGAAGGACCGAAGACGAGGACTGGAGTCTGCACCCCATCGAAGAAAGTCGGTTCGAATCAAGTGGTCAACGTCGGTGGGCGCATTTAAAAAGTAAATCTGAAGTAATATGACTAAATACAAAGGAGATATGTGTGAAATAATAGACAAAAAAAATAGTATTTATAACCAATCTAAAACAACTTTCTAAAGGGGTGTAGATAACTTTACTAATATAATAAAACAAGAAGTTAAACCATTGTACCATTCGTGTAACTAACTGAATCCTTACCACTTGATAGGAACATAAGGACTTTACTTAGGTTAAACTAATAAAACATACTAAAACATTACTAGTAACTTAACCCAACCGATTATAAAATATCTCTTTAAAATGTAGATGAAATAGTCTCTATCATCGGATCTTAAAAGAAATAACACTATAGAAACCAAACTGTAGTCCTACCACAAGTATAGAATGTTACTCAAACATTCATAAGGAAGAAAACGACAAAACAACCGATTAAATTCTTCCTACCCACCATTACGAGGAGATTTATAAACGATCGTAAATGGACAATACAGTTATTTGTGGACACTAGAAACAACTCTAAAAAAAATTAATTACTGGGTTAAAATAACCATTAACCAGAGAAGTATAAATGAATCACTAAATTAGAACCCTATTCCTTGTAAATATCCTTAAACAGGTAAAGAAGATCCAACAGTTAGAATAATCGTATACTAACAAATATTATTAAAAAATACTAGGAAACATAAAGACACTATAGTCAACATTACAGAGGAAAAATTGAAGATTGAAATAATTAAAATTTGTAGAGAAAAAGAAAAAGAAAAGAAAAGGAACTACTCGGACAGATGTCCAAAAAGTTAGAACGAAGAAAAAAGTTTATTGGTCGAGAACCAAAGTAAGTACAAAAGAAGGAAATAAATAAATAAAATAAAAATCAAGAATACAGTAAATAAAGATGATACTATGAATACTTACAAAAAGGAAGATGACTCAAACAAGAAATGTCGTAACCCGAGATGAAGGTAGTAGTCAGTGTAGGTTTTGTCACATAACGAGAGTGTGGACGAGACAGAGAAGTCAGGCTACGACATTTCTTATCACAACATATCCTTAGACCTGACGAACCAGGTATTTAGTTCGATTCGACCTTCACCTATTTGTCCTCCACCGTTTTCACTCGTAGTTGTAAAATTCTTAGTCACTTTATTTTACCTGACTTTATCCACTTAAATTAAGTCCACTGGTAAATATACATGATGACACCCGTTCTTAGTGAATCTTCTTTACGTCATCGGGAGCATCAGTTGTTTTCTGAGGTTTTCGTCATGAAACCACGTTAGAATTTTTACTGTCTTACTAGAGACATGTAAAGGTTCCGTCTGGTATGTTATGGTGTCATTAGATTCAGATACGGAGTTGGTGATTACGACTTCTTCGACTTCGACTTCGACTTAACAAGATACTTCTGGATGTTCTAGAAGATCTTGATTGTGGTTTTTGTCTACAGGAAAAAGTAGTGTTCCCCGACCTTACGTTTTCATCCTTCAGTTCTCCATGGATCTCATTGTCCGTTCAAACCGGAACCTCATTTTTTACTTCGTCCCTTTCCGATTGTTTCAAAAGGTTCTCTTACGTGATCAGTATCGTTTGTGGGAGAAGGTTGTTGTGTTCTCTACTGATATGTGTACCTGTACCAGTCTACCAGTCATGTCATTAGTCTAACTATTATAAAAAAACGTCTGTTTATATCTATTCGAGATATGTCAGTCGTTTTGTGCTGGTCCTCGATTGTCACCGACTCTAGTACTTGAGGAATAATGTTTTGAGTTTGAATTTAACATCTTTCATCCCTTTTGGTGATCTGTTAAGTCCATACTAGATCTATTTTATGAATTGTTAATGAGTCACTTTCACTGTTTATGTAAGCTCCGTAATTTAGATTATCCGTCTTGATACCTACCTCCAAGTACTGTAACATGTCCTTCGTCACTAAGTCTTGTAGGGGGGGTTTTTATTTACATATTTCCGTTTTTCCAACAGACTCCTCCGGAATGTTTATCGACTCTTTTCTTCTCTTCGATTTCCGTTTCCACTTTTCCTTTCTATATGGGTAGCTTACTTCTCAAGGTTTCTTATCGTTCCTCTCTTTCTTCGGAAGGAGTCACTAGTTACGTTTCTTTATCTCCTTTCGTTATATTACCCTTTCTAATCTCTAGAGAAGTACTTTTAATCTCTATGGTTCCCTTTTGAAGTATGTTTATACCCATTTTATTTCCTGACTTTAACATACCCGGATTGTCTTCTTCTTCTATAATTCTTCTCCACCGTTCTTATGTGTCTTATGGATATGTTTTTTCTAGAATTACTGGGTGTATTGGTGACCAATTGGGTCTACCATACTAGTGAGTGGATCTCGGTCTGTAGGACTTTACACTTCAGTTCACCCACAATCCTTCGTAGTGATACTTGTTTCGATCACCTCCACTACCTTAAAGTCAATTCGGTAAAGTTTATGATTTTCTACAACGACACTTTCACGACGTAATTTATACGGTCGTTTAAACTTTTAGAGTCGTCACTAGTGTTCTGATCTTTTCCAGTCAAAAGAAAGGTTAGGGTTTCTGCCCATTACGGTTTCTTACAACATTGACGACGTACGAACGTGAGTAAAGTGTACGAACGTTTCATTACGAGTTTTAAGAGGTTCGGTCGGAAGTCGTCATGTCATTGACTCTTGAAGGTCTATAAGTTCGATCTAAATCTTTTCTGTCCCCTTGGTCTCTAGTTTAACGGTTGTGTACAACCTAGTATGTTTTTAACTCTCTCATGGTCCTTTATAGATGAAGACACTATAAATGATACGGTTTCAGAAACACACCTAGTGTCGTTTGACACCTTTTAAGAATCTCTGACTTTGTGGTCTGTTGGGATGTACGGAGGACTCTTCAGACACACGTCTAGTTCTTCGTTGTCAATCTTGACCTGTACCTTGTTACCTGATCAATGTTTAACCCTTTCCTCAAGTAGTACCGACATATTACAGTGGGACGTATAAATTGAATGTACGTCTAATGTAGTACGTTTTGCGATATGACCCACTTGGTGTTCAACCTCAGTTCTAAAGTCCTCTTTATGGTTATTAGAGTCTATATGTCTACTGAGGAACTTTCGTTTCTTGATTTCTCAGAGAACTACTTTCACTTTTTCCTCTACTTTTTCAACTGAATTTTGAGCTGTAAGTTTTGTAATTCCAATACCGTAGGCCAGGATAGTGCAGTACCTTTTATCTACTCCTTTGTTACCTTTGTCACTGTCTGAAACCAGAGAAACCGAGGTTTTAGTAACGTCTAACACTGACGTCGGTACTTTAATTTTCTACGATGTCGGTATGGTAGGACTTACACGGGCTAGAGTAGACTAGAGCCTTCGATTCGTCCCAACCCGGATTGGTCATGTACCTACCCTCCGACGGACTCTTATGGTCCATGACATCCGAAAAGAAACTCCCGAAAGGACCACCGAGTCTGTCATTTCGCAGACGGACGTTACGTCCTCTGGTCCCAAGTTAGGGACCCAGTCCTTCTAGGGGACCTCTTCCTTTACCGTTGGGTGGGGTCGTGAGAACGGACCTTTTACGGTACCTGACTCCTCGGATCATCCGATGTCAGGTACCCCAACGTTTGTCAACCTGTGCTGACTCGCTAAAGTGAAAGAAAAGAAAGAAACGAGAGACCTTCTTTACTGATTGGATCTATCGTATCATTTTTCGTCTCTGAAATCAAACGGTCGTTTCAAGACAGATCAGTTTCGATACCAAAAATGTCATCAGTACATATCAACACTTTCAACCTGATATTTCTTCTGACTCGTGGTTTCTAAACTACGAAAACTTGACACCATAACCTCTTCTAACAACTCACAGGAAACCTGACGTTCCTCTAAGTTGGTCAGTTAGGATTTCTTTTATTCAGGACTTATAAGTAACCTTCCTGACTACAACTTCGATTTTGAGGTCATGACACCGATGGACTAAGTGTCCATCTTCCTAAGACCCTTTCTAACTTCCGTCCTCCTCTTCCCCTGTTGTCTTTTAATCTACCAATTTACCGTAGTGTCTGAGCTACCGGTACCCAACCTCGTTCGAGTCCCTCAACCACTACTTGTCCCTTCGGACTTCACGACGTGAGGTACCACAACGTTTTGAAGTCTGTACTGATTCTCTGACTTGACTTGACTTGATGACCCAAAACAGACCCAAAACGAACAAGATGAAAAAAAATGAAATTACTTCATACGTTAATCAAGTAAATGAACTAAAAAAAATACAAAGGGCTCCGTCTCAAGATAGTGGTATTTGAAGAGTGAATGTTAATTAAACAACGTTGGGTATCTAAAACCCAGTAACACAAAAACAAAAAGAGGTCTATAAAAAAACCAAAGGAGAAACTAAAGAAGTTACCAGGTAATCAACAAAAATCGTACAACAAATTGGAGGTTTATAAACACTAAAAACGTAAAAATTATGTTTGACAATTATTTTATCAACTAAATATCAGTGTATCGTTACACTAGTCTTTTCTACGAAGGGTACTTAAGTTAAAAAAACACAAATAACTAATTATAAAATACCGGATCGTGGACTAGAAAGGATCTCTTACAAGGTACATGTGAACTTCTCTTATATATATGACGGCGAAACCTACCTTACGAGACAATAGAAAATTCAGGTAACCGAGATACACAGTAAATTCGAGTCACAAAGGAATAACTAAACCTACTAAACCGGTAACTACATTTACTCCCCTATTTCAGGTGATAATAATAACACAAACGAAATACATAAATCCACAAAGATACATCCCTGTTATAAATAAATGTCACAAAATAGAAAAAGAATCTAACTAGGGAACTAGTAGAACAATGTCAGAAACAAAATTACAGACAAAACAGAATATATTTATAACTATGAGGTCGAAAGAAGTGAAAGTACCTTATAGAAAAGAGTAGAGTGTACGTCAGAGACACACAAATATAGACTTCATTCAGAGAACCTCCGTCGAAGACATACCCAGAATAAATACATATGTAAGTCAGTGAGACACAGAAAAGAAACCTGGTAAATCAGATAAATGTAAATTCCATTAATAATTATCAAAACATGAGTAACGGTAAAACAATTAACTAAAACCTAATAACAACTCATCAAAAAACCAGGAAAGAAAGGACACTAAACTACTGATAGAAATCTCTATATCAGTTTACAGAAAGAGATAAGGTATCCATATAAATACTGCCTAAAAACCAAACACTAATGGTGACAACAATAACAAGTCAGCGATTCAGTACAGGTCGAGAAACATTAGGTTACTTGAAGTCGTGTAGTCCAAAGGGACGGGAAGTGGTAGAGGGTCTCAAACGAGTTTGAGTATAGTTAACTCGGTCGTTACGGTAGATTGGTAGAGTAGGAGACAGTGGACGAAGAGGAGGACAGGAATTAGAAAAGGTCGTAGTCCTAGTAAAGGTTACTCAGTCGAGAAGTGTAGTTCACTGGTTTCATAACCTCACCAATGGTACTCCAAATATATGTGGTAGGATACATATGTAATAATAAAATTCAACGACAAGATTCAAGTTTACGTAAAATTGTCGGGTGAGGGTAAATGACAATACTGTAGCACAAAATGTGAAAGAACGAACACATATAGAATTAATACGTGATACGTATTTCTACTATAAGGATGAAACTAGAAAATTCGAAGGATGATCGACATATACACCAGTTAAATAATTGAATTGACATATAAATGGAAATGGTTGTTTAGAAAGGAAGGTAGGTAAACTATAAAGATCAACACCGAAAAAGAAAAGATGAATCTCTTCCGGGTTCTTGTAAAGAACATTTTGGGAAACGATCGAACGACTTGAGGGAGTTTAGTCTTACTTTAGGGACGGTCTATCGGAAGAATTTACTTTCCGAAGAACCAACACGTACAAAGGAAAAACAGTAAACATTTATATAGTACGATAAGGGAATACCCAAGAAGAGACCGCCGAATTTGTCATTTCTTAGACGGGTATTACACCCTCTGGGTCCAAATTAGGGACCCAGTCCTTCTAGGGACCTCTTCCTTTACTGTTAGGTGAGGTCATAAGAACGGACCTCTTAAGGTACCTGTCTCCTCGGACCGTCCGATGTCAGGTACCCCAACGTTTCTCAACCTGTGTTGACTTGTTGATTGTGTAAGGGAATACTGGTTGTCTTAAGGACGACTTTTCACACGACTATCTGAAAACCCTTAAGGAAATACGAATTGAACAACGAAAAGGGAACGACTAAAATTATTCTAAAGAATTAAATTAAAAATGGTAAAACTTATACTATACGGAATCACACATGAAGGTCAAACTAGGACAAACTCTGAGAGACACTAAGGACCTGGACCTATAAACAAAGAAAGAGTCCGATTCCTTTAGAGGTCGATAAAACAGAAGTTTATATTAAAGACGGGGAAGAGATAGTAGAGAAAGGTCCTGGGGATTTTATAATTACAATTATACGAACTGTAACAAGGTATCAAGAGGATTGACAGGAGTATTAAAATGACAAAAAAGGAAAGAAGAAAAGTCGAAGGTGAAAAGAAGGTCAAGTGTTTAGACAAGGAAGTATAGTAGATTAGATGAAAATTAAGGAAGATCATATATAAAATAAAGTCAATATCATAAGAATTCAAGACAAACTTAGAAAAAATATAAAAGGTTAAGGAACAATTTCAAGAGTTACACAAACAGGTAAGAATAGAGTTCATGAAACTCGTAGAAATACTAGTAATAGATCCTGAGAAGTAACCCCTCTAACGAATAGAGGTGAATCAAGAAGAAGATCCCTAAGTAAAACAAAGTAAACCTTGTATAGAAACAAGAAGAGTAAAACAGGTCAAACGACAAAATTAAAAACATAAACAATACAATCAATTTAAACGACTAGAACCTCTTAACCGAAAAAGATACCTACAGAGTACGTACCCTACTTAGGTGAGGAGATCAGTGGTCCTGATATACGAGATCCCCTCGGGGAATGTACTTGACGTACCCGGAAAGATAACACTTTCCGACTGATGACACCCATCAGAACATTCACACCGAAAGGATATCAAGGTGACGAAAGGTCTGGGACTGAACACGTCGTTTACAACCGGTCACACCGGTCCAGAATTATACCGTCCGACACATCGAAGTCCGATAACGACCGGGTCTTCACTCTCCTCAACTCAGGGTCTCACTGATCACGACCGGTCCCCTAGGGTCTAAATGACAACCGAACAACTACCACCCCAGTCAAGGATTGTGTCGACCGATGTCCAAGGTCTCACAGGGTTTCCATCACGACGGAACGACCACTTACCATAGTTTAGGATTCCACTCACCTAATCCTCAGGTTACTCAGAACCTGACCCACGTTGTACGGTTACTCTTCGTAACCTCGTGTTACACCACGATCCGGACCACAGTCATGACCACTCACCCTGGTCCCGGGTCCCATAGTGTCCTGATCATGACAGAGTGACTACCCACTTCGGTAAAGGACCCCGATAACGGTTGGGTGACCATTTGACATAACCTAAGGACTTAGACAACGATATCCCTCGTTTATAGAGTCTCGACTATAGTCAGGTGACCAACCACCCCGTCATCGGATCCCTCAGGTCTCTGATCAAGGTCGGGTGAACCCGTACCTCGACCCTGGGCGTCAGAGAATAACGGGAACGTTATCCTCTGAGTCCTCAGGGACTTGATCACGATCTGACGACCACTCTTTCCGACCCAGGACCGGGGAGAATACTCGTCCCGACACAGAGTCTCATCGACCCCTGAGTCCCCACAGGACTCCGTCGAAGGAACCACCGTGTACCTCGACATCAGAGTGGGTCTATCAACGAACCGGACTCTGTAGAACCATGATCAAGGTACCAACCCAAACCCAACCCAAAAGTACGATTAGTCGAACTCCCTCCTAAGACTTAACCACGAACGATCGTGGTCACAAGAGTGCTGTCTTACTCGGAGACTTTTACCGACGAAGGTCACAGACACAAGGGTCCAACTTGAGGTAAACGGAAGACGGAGAGACTCAGAGTCGTTCATGTAGATTGGGTCCGAGGAAAGTTTGGTGAGGAATAAGGGACCCAGGAACTCGTACACTCTAAAACACACACGGTAAATTCTCACGTTAGATAAAGGATGTACAGACCGAGGAGACTTTCATTCGGAGTAAACTGCAGGTTTTAGTTTGTAGTAGTTAAGGAACCAGGTACTAGGGGTCAGACCCCACGAACGACACCCCGAACCTAGGTAACGAGGAACCCCTCTTTGAAACAGTAACAGGACAAACACCCAGTAACTGGGTACCCATACCTAGAACTTATATGGAATAAATATGGGAAAGATTGGTATAGTAATACCAGATAAGAAATGTAGAAGTCAACATCTTTTGGAAAAGAAAGAAAGAAAGAAAAAAAAAAAAAACCAACCAGAAGTCTAGAGACAGTAGTTACGAACAAAACAAGTCAAGTCAAGTTAGTGAGTAAGTACAGTATAAGAAACGTTGAGGTACGTGACGTTGTGTAGTCCGAAGGGACAGGTAGTGGTTGAGGGTCTCGAATGAGTTTGTGTACAGGTAGCTCAGACACTACGGTAGGTTGGTGGAATAGGAGACAACAGGGGAAGAGGAGGACAGAAGTTAGAAAGGATTGTAGTCCCAGAAAAGGTTACTCAGTCAAGACACGTAGTCCACCGGTTTCACAACCTCAAAGTCGAAGTCGTAGTCAGGAAAGTTACTTGTAAGTCCTGACTAAATGAAATCCTACCTGACCAAACTAGAGGAACGTCAGGTCAACATTAAAACAACACGAGTACATTAAAACAATTCGAGTCCCAGAGGGATGTGGTGGTTGAAGGATTTAATTATAAATTTCAGAGTTAGTCCCTATACCAGTTCAGATACGGTCAAATAGTTGACCAACTAGGTATTATGTGTTTATCCGATGTATAAACAGATGAGTATTTAATTTAATAACTCTAAAAATTTATTACGTAAGTTTTAGTACAATCCAAAAGTGTCTAAGGGAAATAAGAGAAAAAATTCCTTTTCATACGTAATGGTTGTCGCTTTGTTAAAGAACACCGTCGTCAGATTTTCGTAGTATTAAAGTAATTTTAGTGAAACCAAGTCAAGTCCTTAGTAAATATCGATCGATGGTATGTGACCTGTGACACGGTTGAGAACCTCTATGTTTATTTTCATTCTGACCCAATCATGAGGTACCCTAAAATCCGATCTCTTTCATCTAAATTCACTCCTGGTCATTCAGAGAACTTTTGTATGGACTTCGGTTACAGTAAAGGATATGAAAATTTCTACATCTGTCATTATTCCTGTGATGTGTATATACTCATGTATTCCTACGGGGAGAAGATGAGGAAGGAGTTCTTATTTATCTCCTACTCCCTATTACGGTCAGTCCATAATCCTAGTGTTATAGAACTGTGTTAGGGACACCTCAAAACCCTTGGGGGTTTACGTACGTAAGAAGACGGAGAGAATTTTACCTGGAAATTTGTAAGAGTCATTTCGTCCTTACTTACAAGAGTCTCAACTTCCGAAAAGAAAGGGTGTCCCTCAAGTCTTCGTCACAAAGTCATCTCTCTCACTACACAGTCGAAATGACTCCAGGGTATTAAATCTCCTTCCTTTTGTTTATATACGTTATTGTCCGTCTATTAAATTAAGGACAGACAGTCGATAAGTGTTTATATCTGTATGGGTTTCACGATGAACTTGTGGTTCCTTCCTAAGGTTTGGTCTGACCACTTCGATACACCTCTCCTTACATCTTTTTAGAAGGGTCTCTTCACTATAGAGTCAGAACTTTTCAATCATCAATGGTTTTTCTTACCCTAGAGTTCCTTCCCTATTAACCTATTTGTTCCTATACTTCCACATATTTAATACCAAGATATAGTTCTTCGGGATTTATTTGTCTGACAATACTTGTACATACAAAATTTGTCATTGTTAAAGAAAGGTGAAATTTACTAGAAAAAATAATAGTCGGTTAATTAAGTCTTGAAGTTATGGACTGATTTTGGACGATACCGATTAAGTACAACTCCAAACTCTCTTTTGTTTTTTTAGGACATTTCGTTAATAGGAAGTTAATTTTTGATTTATTAAAAATTTTTGACGATATCATTCACAAAGATCTGTAAATAACTAGAATCTTCTCCAGTTTCATTGTCTCTTTATAACATAAGGTACTTGTTATACTCACAGAAACTACACGAAGGGAGAGGGTACTCTTACTTTTAAGGTACTTTGTATGACGAAAACGGAATAATAAGTGTCGAGATAGAGGTTGTATATTTTGTCTTCAACAATATATACATCAATACAATATCAACATATTAATATATCAGTTTTTCACCCCTAAGTTACTGTCCGTCCTTTCTAGATCACGGAGAGGAATGACTCAACTGTGTAATCATCTGTCCGAAATCGGATCCTATCGATCTCCCGTAACATTTGAACATATTTTTTTTACCGTAGAAATCAAAAGGAATGGATATTGACTTTTAATCGTAATTTAAATTAATAATTATATCCGGTCTTTAGTGTCTCCATAATCATCATTTACACTGAGACAGTGGTAATTTTTGGTATCTATTATGGAAAGTCGTAACGTCCATAGACTTTTATAGTAAAAATGAGGAGTACTATAAAAAATTAATTAAAAAAATTAACTTCCTATTAACGAAATGTCTTAAAACTACAAAAGACAATTTGGAGTTGAACTTAGTCGGTATCCATAGTATATAGGAGAGGGAAGACTTGGAGGGAGGGTAAAGGGAGGGGTGGGGTGGGGAGATCCAACTAGGTCTCGGGGACAAACTCAAAGGACTCGGTATGTCGTTTAAGGTTAATCGATAGATAAAATGTATACCATTACATTCAAAGGTACAATGAGAAAGGTATGTAGAGTGGGAGAGGAGGGTAGAGGGATAAAGGTATTCAGATAATAGATACAGACAAAGAGGTAACAACGGGAGATTTATTTAATAAGTCATGGTAAAAAGATCTAAGTCATATACGTAATCATATGTCATAAAGAGAAAGAGAAAGATTGAGTGAAGTGAGACATATTATTCAAGATCCAAGAAGGTGGAGTAATCTTGACTGAGTTTACAAAAGGAAAAATGCCGACTCATTATGAGGTAACACATTTACATGGTGTAGAAATAGGTAAGAAAACAGCTACCTGTAGATCAAATGAAAGTAAAAGATCGATAATATTTATCACAAAGTTACTTGTTACCCTATTTTTCTGTTAGGAGTCTTACCCTCTTTTATTATCGTTTATTTTGTTGACTGTTTCCTAAGTAATTGTTTTATATGTTCGTCGAGTATGTTGAGTTACGGTCTTTTTGTGAGGAGTACTAAAAATTCAACAAACGATAACTGAATGGTGATCCAAAATAATGACTTACATTATTAATTTTTAGTCCTTATAATCATACAGTAGTCAAATCAATAATTACAGAACTTATATATAAAGTTATATTGTCCAAAGAAAAACAATAAGATTCATTGGATAGAACACGGAAATTTTCGTAACAAGACTCTTCCCTTGATTATTTGGAGTAGTCTTATGATTTATCCAAGTACTATGGTTTTAAACAATTCTTGAGGTTCAGATCTTTATATTTTCTTGAATTGATTTTTAATTAATAACAAGTTACTATACCGTTGACATGACTATCCCCTTCTTATCTTACGACAGTGTATATATCCTATCTACTCACAGAACGTTTCTAAAAGTACGGGACGAAGCAGACTTTTGAATCATGCTCTTATATGTACATGTCTGTGACTTCCTTCAAATAACACTTTCCTTGGTCTACACTGACACACTCATCTCCTCCACTCACAAATCTCCTATTCTTTATGTGAATGCGATTGACTCTGTTCTTTTTTTTCAAACGTGCAATAAGGTTCCTATTATGTTTCGATAAGTACTCAAAATTTTTATCTCATTTTCTAGTGAGACCTCACTTATATATACCCCTCCCCGTTCGTAATTCGTCCCTCTGGTTAATTTTATCAACGTTATTAAGTCCCAGTAACAGACTTACGATGTAACAGTAATCTTTTTATGTCTATTTCTTTTAGTTGTACCACGATCTTGTAGTTACAAATAATACAAAAGCATAAGTTGAAGTGATTACACCCTGTGGACTGAAGTTAGTGACCAAACCATTCTAAGGAACCTCTTTCCTTTGCGATGGGTGAGGTTATAAGGTCGGACTTTTTAAGGTACCTGAGATCGGGTATCTCAGAGTTTCTCATTCTGTACTGACTTGTAAGGGAAAGTGAAAGTGAAAGTTCTACTAAAACAATAATCATTGTATTTAAAAGTTTGATGGTGTGTTAACATGAGTAGAGTGTGTGATCGTTTCATTACGAGTTTTAAGAGGTCCGATGCGAAGTCGTCATACACTTGATTCTTGAAGGTCTACAAGTTCGACATAAATCTTTTCTGTTTTCTTGGTCTCTAGTTTAACGGTTGTAGGTGACATAGGATCTTTTTCGTTCTCTTAAGGTCTTTTTGTAGATGAAGACAAAGTAACTGATACGATTTTGGAAACTGACACACCTAGTGTTGTTTGACACCTTTTAAGAATTTTTGTAACTTCATGGTCTGGTGGATTGGACGGAGGACTCTTTATACATACGTCCAGTTCTCAATCTTGTCCTGTACCTTGTTTCCTGACCAAGGTTTAACTCTTTCCTCATACAGTTCGAACATATAGTAGTGGGACGAATAAATGGAATATGCGTCTCGTGTAGTACACTTTAAGACCTGACCTACGACCTGTTCGACTTTACTTCTAACGTCTTCTTTGTAGTTATTGGAGTATATACGTCTACTATGGTGGGAATATAGTCTTTCACTTCTCCTTGATTTATCGGAGAACTACTTTAACTTTCTCCTCTCAATTTTTTTTTTTTTTGAACGAATTTTGAGTTGTACGTTTTTTACTTCTAATAACGTAGGTTAGGGTAGTGAAGTACTGTTTATCTACCTTTTTGTCACCTTTGTCACCCTCTGACGTAAAAGAACGCGAGGTTTTAGTGTCGTCTACCACTGACTTCGGTGCTTTAATTTACTGTGAAAGAGGAAACTTCTTTTCGATACTGTTTGGATCTGTCCTATAAATTTTCGTCTCTGTAATGAAAGGGCTGTTTATAGGTATATCAGTTTCGATACCAAAAAGATCATCAATATATACCTACACTCTCAACCTGTTATTCTGTCGACTCATGACTTTTAAACTACGAAAACTTAACACCACAACCTCTTCTGAGAACTCTCAGGGAACCTGACGTTTTAGTTTGGTCAGTAAGGAATTCCTTTAGTCAGGACTTATATGTAACCTTCCTGACTACGACTTCGACTTTGAGGTTATGAAACCAGTGGAATACGTTTCTTGACTGAGTAAACTTTTCTGGGACTAAGACCCTTTCTAAGTTCTGTCCTCCTCTTCCCCTACTGTCTCCTACTCTACCAACCTACCGTAGTGACTGAGTTACCTGCTCAAACTCGTTCGAGACCTTCAACCACTACCTGTCCCTTCGGAACACACGACGTCAGGCACTCCAACGTTTCTCAGTCTGTGCTGACTCTCTGACTTGACTAGATTTGACTCGTATTCGAAATAACGAGAACGGATTATGTTGATAAAAGTAAAGTAAACTACCAATTTCCTTCATTACAAGTCGTTTAATGTTTACGGTTACGTCGCCATTCAGGTACGTTCTTTCTGATGGTCGGTTGACGGAAGTCCTTTCGGGTAAAATTAGTAGTAGGATTCGGAAGTAAACCTATATCAATAAAGAACTACTCGAGATAGTAAAATTTCCTGTGTATAGTCAATCAAGTTGAAATTAAGATAGAAATCGGTTTAAGAGAGAAAGGACACGACGAACAAGGGGTCCTATTTCAAGTTATAAAAGTAACTAAGGTAGGTTGATTAAATATTTAGATTTTAGTTTACGGGATACAACAAGTCGTTTTAATAAGTTTTAAAACGAAAAAAATCGTACGTAAGTATATAAACCTATAAAAGACGACTAATTTACGATTTGGACAACAAAAGAAAGATTTAGGTAACTTCGTACTATGTTGAAAATAAAACAAATATATGTTAGTAAAATGTATACTAAAATATATTTTAAATATATACTAAAAAATTCAATGTATAAAACCTCTGTTAATCACTTGAGACCTTTGCTGTCTGAACCAATAATTTCGTAAATCAGAGATAAGATTAATCAGAGTACCTATAGTTACAAGTAACATCAGTTTTTAAAGTTTATAAACTATTTGTAACATAGTAATGACATAAATGAAAGTTGGTTGGAGGACACGTTCGACTAAATGTAGTTACAAGAACAAGAAGGTAGTAGGACACTCCATGTTCTCTTCCGTTTATCCATCAATAAATCTTACATTTGTGTACCTTCTTATTCTTTTTTTTACATAGAAGAAATATTCTATTTCTCTGAGACATTTATTTATTTTATCTTAAATAAAAGGAAATTTGTAAAAAATCTATCGACATGGTTTGAATGGTGATTCGTTATCTAATTAGGTAACTATTTATGACTACTAAAAAGAATATTTCTCGAGTATCTTCTAAAAGAGAAAACAGAAAGAAAAGGTACGTTACATTTGAAATTATAGGATAAAACAATTACTCTTATTTCTTCGGGTTTATTTAGTCTCTGATAGGTATTCCGTGATGTAATCTTCGTTACTGTATAACGTTTATGATTTCTAAAACATAAATCTACTGTTTTCTCTGTATATATTTTGAGTAACAGTTTGTGCCAATAGTTTACTTTCAAATTACCCAACATACGTGGAAAATCTTTTATTAATACCATATCAACACGTGTTTCAACGAAGTCAGGTCAAGAAACGTTGGAATACCTGACATCGGGAGACCCGAGGAGACAGGTATCGTAAGAGGTCCGTTCTTATGACCTCACCCAACGGTACGGGAGGAGGTCCCATAGAAGGGTTGGGTCCCTAGTATTGGTACAGAGTACAGAGGACGTAACCGTCCACCGAAGAAAGGGTAGTCGTGGTAGACATTTCGGTTAGTACCATATATGTGTATTGTTCCTTTTAAATTTGACAAAACCAAGATCTTTATACTTATTAATCCTTCGAACTAATATATCACTCGAACCCCCAGATACTAACGTGAGATTGAGTGTTAAATTGTGACGTACGAAGACATAAAACGAACCTTATGGTAGTGGTTTAATTTTAAGTAAGGGAATTTAGTAGGATTAATCAGTCAAGAGGTTGTAGGAAGGTTAGATTGAGTACCAAATAGGAACAAAAGATCCATTTATAATGGGTAACGAATTTAGTCGAATTAATATGGTGAAAACCTTTGGTATCACCTAAGGACATATAACATAGGTAGAGAGGAAGAACCTTAAACATTAGTCATAGTGTGGTGAACGTTTATTAATCTCCGGTTAAAGACGATGAATAACAACTGAAGTTGACGAAAGATCGTTCTTACATTTGAGAGATAATCGTACAGAAGATTATGTGTCGTTTCTCGATTTACATAAACAACTCACCGACTGATGTTAAATTTACCCGAAGGGAACACCGAGTCTACCGTTTTTAGACACATATTACGTCCTCTAGGTCCAAGTTAGGAACCCAGTCCTTCAAGGGGACCTCTTCCTTTACCTTTGAGTGAGGTCATAAGAACGGATCTCTTGAGGTACCTGAATCCTCAGACGACCCAATGTTAGGTACTTCAGCGTTTCTCAATCTGTGTTCACTTACCGATTTCGAAAGTGAGTGTTAAATTTATTATCTTTAATTCACTTTACAGGATATTTATAGTTAATCTAGGTACATCAGGTTACATAGTAAATTTCGAACACAAAGGAATGATTAAAAGACAGACCTACTACACAGGTAACCACACTCAGGCCACAATTTAAGAGGGGAACACAATAACAGATAAAGGGGAATATATCAACAATTGTAAACGGAATACATAACTCCGAAGGTACTACCGAGTCTGCCATTTCTAAGACGGACGTTACATCCTTTGGGTTCAAGCTAGGGACCCAGTCCTTCTAGGGGACCTCTTCTCTTACCGTTACGTGAGGTCATAAGAACAGACCTTTTAAGGTACCTCTCTTCTCGAACCGTCCGATGCCAGGTACCCTGGTGTTTCTCAGTCTGTACTGACTCACTGATTGTGATACATAACTCCTCGAAGATACAACTCACATACATATGTGTGTGTGTGTGTGTGTGTGTGTGTGTGTGTGTGTGTGTATATATATATATATATAGAAGAATCTAGTTGGTAAACTAGTAATATACCACAGGAAGGAAAAGAGAACATTACCAGAAATGAAATTTTTGATAAAATAGACTATACTCATACCGATGAGTACGAAAGAAAACTAAATATAAACGTACCTTATGGAAAAAGCTAGGGGAGTGAAAGACAGACAAGACATCTGTCTTATATATCCCTAGAACAAAAAATAGGTAAGTCGGTCAGACACAGAAAGTCGACCTTTTAAATCGGGTAAATGTAAATTCCATTAATAACTAAACATACTAGGAAAATGGTAAATGAAATAATAAACCGAAACAATAACATCTAGAAAAGACAGAGAACACAAAAGACAGATCTCTTCAAGGAAATGTAAACACATTTCGACTAAAACACCACGACTTAAGAGAATTGAAGACGAATAGACATTTCTAAAATTAAAGAGACAGCTTAGACTTACTATAGGAACGACCGATTAGAACCAACATCCAAAAAAGTAACGTAGTGAAATTCATATGGGACGGTGAGGAAAGACCGGACTTCTCAAAGAAAACTTTTTAGTCGGTAAACGGAATACCCCTACGGAATATACAATATACAACGCAAAGAGAACAACGAAGATTATAAAAGAAACACAAATTAGAATAATGTAACTAATTATACGAGAACTACTTTCACTTTCACCTCTCACTTTTTCAACCGAATTTCGACTTGTACGTCTTTTACTTCTAGTACCGTAGGTGAGGGTAGTGAAGTACCCTTTATCTACCCCTTTGTCACCTTTGTCACAGTCTGAAATAAAACCCCCCGAGGTTTTAGTGAAGTCTACCACTAACGTCGGTACTTTAATTTTCTGCGAATGAGGAACCTTCTTTTCAATACTGGTTGGATCTATCGTATAAGTTTTCGTCTCTGTAATGAAACGGCTGATTCCAGGCAGATCAGTTCCGACACCAAAAAGGTCACCAGTACATACCTACGCTCTAAACTTGACACTTCTTCCGACTCGTGGTTTCTTAACTACCAAAACTTCACACCACAACCTCTTCTGAGAACTCTCAGGGAACCTGACGTTCCTCTAGGTTGGTCAGGTAATACTTTCTCTGGTCGGGACCCTAAAGAAACCTCCTTTACCATGAAACCGGTGGAGTACGCTTCTCGACTGAGAAACCTTTTCTGAAACTACGACCCTCCCTAACCCCCGTTCTCCTCTTCCCCTGCTGGCTCCTACTTTACCGACCTACCGTTGTGACTGAGCTACCTGTACTCAGACTCACTTGAGGTCCTCAACCACTACCTGTCCCTCCGGACCGCACGACGCTAAGTACCCCAACGTTTCTCAGCTTGTGTTGACTCGCTGACTTGACTTGACCACACAAAAAGGAACACAAATAGGACACACCCTGAGAGACCCGAAGGACATTAACCCACAGATAAAGGAAAGGCTACTATCCTTTCAAAAGTCGATATCAGAGGAGTTTTAAAAATAAAAAAAAAGAAAAGAGAAGAAGAAGAAGACACTAGGGAAATTAAGTTTACAACCACACGAATTTCTGAGTCTGCAGAGACTCCGACAGGAGTAAAAAAATATAAGGTAAAAAGAGATAAACCGAGACGAAGTCAACAAAGGTGATAAGATAGAGGGTCGAGTAAATAGGTAAGGAGATGGAGTCAATAAGACGATACCCAAGAGGGATTGTACAAAAAAGAATCAATAACACACCAAGTGACGACTAACAGATAAGAAAAAAAGAAGATCTAGGAACAATTTGTAAGACACATAGAAAAGTGATACAAGGAAATAAGACGAATAACCACGGAGGTAAAATAAAGGTCTTAAAACGTAGTACAAATGATAGTAAGGAGACTTAAGAAACCATCTAAGTCTAAAGGATAAAGGAGAATCAAACAACCACCAAAAAAAAAACAAACAAACAAAACAAAACAAAACAACAAACAAACAAACAAAAACCAAAAATGGTACAAAGAAGTAGATGACGTGCAAAAAGACAGGAAAGTAAAACATACTAAATGACGCAAACACCGGAGAAAAGACGTCCAACGTTCCAACATCAAGGAGAACAAACATCTCAGACGGGAGTTTTCCAGCCCTACCTGATCTCGGAAAACTCCCAAAGGACCAACCTCCCTGACCACGAACACAAGACTACCCATCTTGACCTGGTACAGAGAGACTTCCTATCACTGTACAAGTCACTACACAACCCCAACAGAACCTCGTCCCTTACCAAACCCATCGGATAGACGATTACCCATACCAACACAAGAATAAAATGACTACCAAACCGTACTCCACGGACGGTGACCTCGAACGATCGAAAACCCACCTCGGACCAGAATCACAACTCTACCTCCGAAAACCCTCTCGAGAGGGGTTAATTACAAGGTACCCAAGGTCTCAAGAGACCGTCAGGTTGTAAGATTTGAACCCCGGGGGTAGAGTCTTAAAATGGTCCTGAGGTGTTCGATATGTCGTGTCTTGTCTTTCTCTTTCTCTATTCCACCACCCCCGACCCCCCTCTTTCAGTTCCTTCATATGTTTATTTTTTTCATTACCTGTGTGTTCTGGGGTTCTGTTTACCAATTTCGTTGTTAGTTGTCTATTCTTGTGGGTTTCTTTGAGTGTGTGAGGACTTGTCTTTCTTCTCTCTATTTCTTCTCGTTTTGGTCTCTAGTCTTTTCTTCTCTAGTTACATCGGTTATTTGTTTGGGTATATATTTTTGTTTATTATTTTTGGTATGATCTTTTTATGTTTTATCTTTTGTACTCCCCTTTACGTTGTATTGATTTCTTTTTACATTTTTATCCTTTTTTATCTTATTTTACTTAAATAAATTTTATCTCGAAATTTTTCCTTTTTCATTCAATTTTTATTTTTAATTTCCGTTTTTTTTCCTGTTGTTTTCTTGTTATGTTATTTCTTTTTTTGATATATATATATATATATATATATATATATATATACACTGACGTCGGTACTTTAAATTTCTACGAACAAGGAACCTTCTTTTCGATACTGTTTGGATCTGTCGTATAATTTTTCGTCTCTGTAATGAAACGGTAGTTTTAGGTATATCAGTTTCGATACCAAAAAGGTCATTAGTACGTACCTACACTCTCAACCTAGTATTTCTTCCGATTACTCGTTGACTTACCGTTGATATATGTATATATACATAGTCAAGTCAAGTCAGAGAGTCAGCACAGACTGAGAAACGCTGGGGTACTTAGCGTCGTGCGGTCCGGAGGGACAGGTAGTGGTTAAGGGCCTCAAGTGAGTCTGAGTGTAGCTAGTTTAATCACTACGGTAGGTCGGTAGAGTAGGAGTCAGCAGGGGAAAAGGAGGACGGGGGTTAGGGAGGTCCGTAGTCTCAGAAAAGGTTACTCAGTTGGGAAGTGTACTCCACCTGTTTCATGACCTCAAAGTCGAAATCGTAGTAAGGAAGGTTTCTTTAGGGTCCCAACTAGAGGAAGTCTTACCTGACCAACCTAGAGGAACGTCAGGTTCCCTGAGAGTTCTCAGAAGAGGTTGTGGTGTGAAGTTTTCGTAGTTAAGAAGCCACGAGTCGGAAGAAGTGTCAGGTTGAGAGTGTAGGTATGTACTGGTGACCTTTTTGGTATCGGAACTGATCTGTCTGGAATCAACCGTTTCATTACAGAGACGAAAACTTATACGATAGATCCAACCAGTATTGACAAGAAGGTTTCTCATTCGCAGAAAATTAAAGTACCGACGTTAGTGGTAGACTTCACTAAAACCACGGGGGGTTTTATTTCAGACTGTGACAAAGGTGACAAAGGGGTAGATAAAGGGTACTTCACTACCCTCGTCTACGGTACTAGAAGCAAAAGACTTACAACTCGAAATTCGGTTGAAAAAGTGAGAGGAGAAAGTGAAAGTAGTTCTCCGAAAAATCAAGGAGAAGTGAAAGACGGTATTCCAACCACAGTAGACGTATAGACTCCAATAACTATAAAGAGGGCCATTAGAACTAAGGTCGAACACAAAGAAGGTGAGGTCGCAAAGAGTACTACATGAGACGTATCTTCAATTTATTCGTCCCACTGTTATATGTCGGAACTACATGAGGAAAAGGATAAACCTTAGTCAGACAACAAGGTACAAGTCAAGATTGACAAAGAAGGACTAGACGTATGTCTAAAGAGTTCTCCGTCCAGTCCACCAGTCCATAAGGGTAGAGAGTCTTAAAAGGTGTCAAATAACACTAGGTGTGACAGTTTCCGAAACCGTATCAGTTGTTCCGTCTTTAACTACAAAAAGACGTTGAGAGAACGAAAAAGGTACTAGGTCGTCTACAACCGTTAAACTAGAGACTAAGGAGACGGAAAGGATTTTGGTCGAATTTGTAGTCCTTCAAGTGTATAACGACTTCGGACTCGTGATGAAATAATCGTACACTTTACTCACGTTAACACGCCATCAAACTCGTGTGTATATATGACTCTCTCTATCCCTCTCTCATTCTTACAGGAGGACTCAGGAGGCATTAGGAGTAGTGTGTCACTCGATTAGAAGGATGAGTACTTCAGTAGGTTATAGAAATCTTTCCAGAGACCTGGACGACACCCGTGACACCCCAGTCAAGTCTGAGTCTAGACAGGAATGAGATCGAAGATGAAAGAAGGTTTCAGGTATTAAAGGGGGTTGTAGGTGTTACAGTTCTATTAACGTTCCTAAATTAGGTGACACGGACCGCACGACACTAAGTACCCCAGCGTTTCTCAGTCGGTGCTGACTCTCTGACTTTATTGATTGATTGATTGAATGGACAGTAAAGTCCTCGTTTCAGGGAAGAAGGATTCCGTGTGTCGGGGACCCCGAGTCGAAACCAAAACCGTGATGAAGACAGACATTCGACGGAAGACCACAGATAATGGGTAAGTCTGTTCTTTCCTGTTGTCATCTTCGAATAATCCCGAGTGAACGAGTCAGTCCGACTCATCTCCTTCACCATCCCGTCGGTGTCAGTCCCAAAGACACCTCACGGACGACACCGGCTTCGGAAACCCTTCAACGATGTCAGACCCCGTCAAGTACGTGAGGGGGTTCGATAAGTACGACCCCAACACCTAGGGAGTCGTCTTGGTTGGACGTGTCCGAAAGTCCTCCAACACCCGTCTCTGGTCGTGGACGAGTGTTGAACCACCATCGACGTCGAGGACCTCAGCCCTGGTACCGTCGGAGGACAAGATATGGAGAACTTGGGTGTGACTGAACCGTCATTGGTTCACCGATAGTAAAGGGAGAGACCCTGACGTTTGACGTCAACGTCCATCGGGATGGAGACCGTAACAGTGACCGAAACCACATAGATGAAGACCTCAGTGTCAGGTACCGTCACCGAGTCGGGTGGATACTGTGATTACTTCTGCCCCAGGACGTTCGTGCGTCACAATGAAGGGTCGTCGTTACAAGAGAACTGAGAAAACTTTGGGGTCCGAAAAGGGACCTGAGGGAGTCGGTACACGTATGATCGAAGTCTTATAGAAGTACCGACAGTTGTGGTCAGAAGAGGGACACCCGACTCGGAATTCGGACTCGGAGTCGAGGGTCGGGGGTGAGTGGTTACTCCCGTGCGTTTGTCAAAGAGTCGACCCTTCACAAACAGTCGTTACTAGAGACGTCACTTAAGAGAGGTAAAAACGGAAGGTTCGTGAACAAAGAGGTAAGGAGAGACTCTAAGACTTCGAAAGAGGACAGGAGCGGGTACTCCCCAAAAGGTTCACATACCTTTGAAAAGGAGGAAGTTCAGAGGGAAAGACTCGGTAATCAAAGGTAGAGTTTAGGAAACAGAGAAATAAAAGGGTATAGAAAACGGGATGGAGTAAGTCACCTCTAATCGAACGACAAAACCTTCAGACTCCAGAAGACGGTCACAAGTCTTACACAAGACATCTTCAACAAGGTGTACGTCTACATAAAAACTACATAAACACTTCTCTTCCACTAGAGGGGTAGAATAAGGACGTAGTATGACTTTCAAGGGGATAATTAAAAATCTTATTCTATTCGGATCAAACTTAAGAAGGAGGAGATACATAAGTAAATAAATCGTTTATAAATATCTTTGATGACACACGGTTCTTGATAGGATCTAAATCGTTATATTCGTTCTGTTTACTTTAGTGTTCTGTGTGTGTGTGTGTGTGTGTGTGTGTTTTATCTCGATACTTCTCCTTATACTTCGCAATCATCCTCCCACCTAAGTGGACAGTCCATTGAAACTCATTCTAGACTTCCTTCACTTCCCAATCGGAACTCTTATAGATACCCTCTCAAAAGTCCGTTTTATTTGTCAACACTTTTGGACTCGTTCTTTTGTTGAAGGAATATCACGAACTCCTTATCACTACTTCACTTCTCCGACCTTTTTATCCTACTCCTCCTCTTATTCCTTCACCCGAATCTCTCCAGTACCTACAATATAATGTACCCTGGGACTTCCTAGATCAAAACTTACTTTTCTATTTACTGTAATATACTGAATGCAAAATCGTTCTAGAGACACAAATGACTAACTGTTAACGTCACCCGTCTTTGTACCCCGGTAAATCCTCTCATAATGTTATTAGGTTCTTTACGTACCTAAGTGTGATCCCATACCAGTGTTTACCAATTTATGTCCTATACAAAACTTCCATCTCAGTTATCCTGAACACGATACTACCTCATACTCCTTGTACCTTCCTTATCGTTACTGTAGTTCAAAAGTCAGAGAGTCAAGTCAAGTCAGCGAGTCAGCACAGACTGAGAAACGTTGGGGTACTTAGCGTCGTGCGGTCCGGAGGGACAGGTAGTGGTTGAGGGCCTCAAGTGAGTCTGAGTGCAGGTGACTCAGTCACTACGGTAGGTCGGTAGAGTAGGAGCCAGCAGGGGAAGAGGAGGACGGGGGTTAGGGAGGGTCGTAGTCTCAGAAAAGGTTACTCAGTTGAGAAGCGTACTCCACCGGTTTCATAGCCTCGAAATCGAAATCGTAGTAAGGAAGGTTTCTTAGGGTCCCAACTAGAGGAAGTATTACCTGACTAACCTAGAGGAACGTCAGGTTCCCTGAGAGTTCTCAGAAGAGGTTGTGGTGTGAAGTTTTCGTAGTTAAGAAGCCACGAGTCGGAAGAAGTGTCAGGTTGAGAGTGTAGGTGTGTACTGGTGACCTTTTGGTATCGGAACTGATCTACCTGGAATCAACCGTTTCATTACAGAGACGAAAACTTATATGATAAATCCAACCAGTATTGACAAGAAGGTTCCTCATTCACAGAAAATTAAAGTACCAACGTCAGTGGTAGACGTCACTAAGACCTCGGGGTTTTTTATTTCAGACTGTGACAAAGATGACAAAGGGGTAGATAAAGGGTACTTAAATTGAGTCTACTGGTAATGTAGATGATGACGTCCGTCCTTAGGGAGTCTTCTTTACCTCATCGGTAGTACCAGTTGTTTTCTCAGACTTGACGCCATGAACCTACGTTAGAGTTTTTACTGTCTTACTAGAGACAAGCAGAGGTTCCGTTTGGTAAGTTATAGTGTCAATAGGTTCAGATACGGGGTTGGTCATTACGACTTCTTTGACTTTAACTTGCCAAAATACTTCTGAATGTTCTAGAAAATCTTGATTGTGGGTTTTTTCTACAGTAAAAGTAATATCCCCTGACCTTACGTAGAAAGTCAGAGATCGTCGGTCTTTTACCCTAACAGTAATGACTCTATTCCTGTCCGTCCTTTTGTGACCCCCCTCACTTCCTCTTAAGTCAAAAATTATACAATTAATACTCCACAAATAACAATTTAGAGGTTTGCCTTCACGATTCATTTATACAACCAGATCTTAATTCTCTCCTAGTTATAATTCTATATCTAAAACCTCAATAGTCCTAATTCTACTATAACTTTCCGTAGTACTAGTGATCTCCTATAATTGTGGACCTGTCATTCCTATCTTTTTATTTTCTTCAGGTTCATCACTTGATACGGGATCCACATGACACTAAACAACTCTACCTACTCTATTTTGGTTATTTTATAACATTTCATTAATCGGAGGTTAATTTTACTTATTTAAATATAAATTTTTAATTAATTAATTAAATTTTTTCTTAATTATCTCAGACTCATTACTTACCGATCTTTCTTCCTTCCCGGAAGAGGTCACCGAGTCTATCACTTCTCAGACGGACGTTAAGTCCTCTGGGTCCAAATTAGGGACTCAGTCCTTCTGGGAGACCTCTTCCTTTACCTTGGGTGAAGTCATAAGAACGGACCTTTTTAGGGTCTTTCTTCCTTTTACTCCATTCAAACCATCAAGATCTACGGTTCATAGTTTACCAAAGTTCCTTCTCACCAGTAAACTCATTTTACGAAAAATAATTATATTTAACTCATACTAATCCGGACTTTTTAAGGGTAGCCTAAGTTGTTGACGAGGAGTGTTCTTTTCAGAGTGGTTTTCTTCAATTTTGAATTAAACACGACTTCTTTCTTATCTTCTCTTTAACTTCTGTTGTTCTTATTTGTTATGAAAGTTCCTCAAAACGACATTTCTTTTCCTGTTTTTACTTCGTCATCGACTTACCTTTTATTCTGGTTCTACATCTTCTTTATTGTCGTACGGATATTTCGACTATTTACTAGGTCTCATCTTTTTCACCACTAAGACCTCTCTTTCTACAGGAACTTATCCATTTCCTTCTACATTACATTCCGTGTGTATCTCCTGAACCAGAATTGATCCTTGTGTCCATTACTTGAGTGTCATTGTCCTCTTTTTCACCTTATAAACGTGTGTCTCAGTCGACGTAAACATCTATATCACTGTCATCGAATACTTTCTAGAAAAAACTTTCGGATTCAAATATTTATTATCCGAAGAGACTATCGAGTCAACCAATTCTTAGACGGACGTTACGTCCTATGGGGACAAGTTAAGGGTCCAGTCCTTCTAAGGGACCTCTTTCCTATTCGATAGGTAAGGTCATAAGAACCCTAAGGAAACACCGAATCGACTATTTCTTAGATGGACTTTATGTCCTCTGGACCCAAGTTAGGAACACAACCCTTCTAGGGGACCTCTTCCCTTTCCGATGGGTGAGATCATAAGACCGGATCTCTTTAAGTACCTGATATATCAGGTACTCCAACGTTTCTTAACCTGTACTGACTCGCTAAAAGTGCAAGTTCAAAAATTTATTTTATCCCCAATTCCAGTAGAAGACTTTGACTCGTACACTTTTTTTAACTCTTTTCTTTTCTAAATCTTTAGTGGACTCTATCATCCTTTCTTATTTAATCCTTTTGTCACATACCAAAGGACCTTGTTATTTTCCCTGTGATTAAACATACTGACTCTAAAATGGGTTGGTGTAAGTTCATATACGTACATCCGAGGTGTACTATTTCTTAACTTAAATTAGACCCAATCTAAAAAAAAGTATATTTATGTTATTTGACCTATCTCAATTTACTTAACTCTCACATACGTTCACATTTTAGGTACTTAAAATCCGATCAAATTCTCTGTTCTCTCAAGGTCTTTTTGTAGATAAAGACGAAATAACTGATACGGTTTCGGAAACTGACACACCAAGTGTTATTTGACACCTTTTAAGATTTTCTCTACCCTTATGGTCTGGTGGACTGGACGGAGTACTCTTTGGATATACGTCCAGTCCTTCGTCGTCAATCTTAACCTGTACCTTGTTGTCTGACCAAGGTTTATCCTTTTCCTCATGAAGTTCCGACATATAACAGTGAGACAAATACTTTGAATATACGTCTCATGTAATACTTTTTGCGACCCGACCTCCTTCGTGTTCGACCTTAGTTCTAACGACCTTCTTTATAGTTATTTGAGTCTATACGTCTATTGTGGTGGGAATACCGTCTTTCACTTCTCCTTGATTTTTCGGAGAACAACTTTCACTTTCTCCTCTCATTTTTACAACCGAATTTCGAGTTGTAAGTCTTTTACTTCTAGTACCTTAGACAAAGGTAGTGAAGTACCCTTTATCTACCCCTTTGTCACCTTTGTCACAGTCTGAAATAAAGACCCCCGAGGTTTTAGTGACGTCTAACACTAACGTCGGTACATTAATTTTCTGTGAATGAGGAACCTTCCTCCTAATACTGGTTGGATCTATTGTATAAGTTTTCGTCTCTGTAATGAAACGGTTGTTTTCAGACAGATCAGTTCCGATACCAAAAAGGTCACCAGTACATACCTACACTCTCAAGCTGACACTTCTTTCGACTCGTGGCTTCTTAACTACGAAAACTTGACACCACAACCTCTTCTGAGAACTCTCAGGCAACCTGACCTTCCTCTAGGTTGGTCGGGTAAGGTAAGATAAGATAGAGGAGATAAGATTTCCTCTAGTCAGGACCCACAAGAAACCTTCCTTACTACGAATTCGACTTCGAGGTCATGAAACAGGTGGAGTACGTTTCTCAACTGAGTAACCTTTTCTGAGACTACGACCCTCCCTAAGCCCCGTCCTCCTTTTCCCTGACTGTCTCCTACTCTACCGACCTACCGTAGGGGCTGAGCTACGTGTACTCAAACTCACTTGAGGCCCTCAACCACTACCTATACCTCCGGACCGCACGACGTTACGTACCGCAGTGTTTCTCAGCCTGTACTGACTCACTGACTTAACTTGACTTGACTTGACTTCTCTGTTCTTTTGTGTGTTTCTGTTACTCCCGATCTCGTTTTTGTCACCTTGGTTAACTGGTTCCTAAGATTACCCCAGTTTCTTAACAACCTTATACCCAGAACCCCCTTAATCAACCTCCTTGTCCTTTACTTCAAATCTCCGATTGACTAATACATCCCTAACGTCAAAAACAATTATAGTGTCGACATAGCCACCCATACTCACCGATGTCACACAACCCACTTTAATTCTATCGAACTTTTATTCTTTGTTGTTTTAACTTCCTTTTTTTTTTTTTTTTTTCTCCTTCTTCGGATCCTGGTGTTAGATGATTGATATTGAAAACCCTTCAATGAATTGGTAAAGACTTGACACCTAAAAACGAAGGTGAGAATAAAAGGTACCCCTCTTTTTATAAAATTAACCTTTAAAACACGATATTTATTATTATTTGTGATATAAATAACAGAAGTCACGTATTCGAATTACGGGAAAAACTCCGGTTGTTTCCTATTTTGATGTCTCTCCAACTTGAACTGAGTTTTATTCTTTCTTGAAAGATTGTTTTATATATTACTTTTACCTCAACTCAAGGAAGACTAGTGTCTCCACACGTTCTTTTATAAAATATTACGATTACCACATTGTGGATCCATACTCAGTGTTTCTTTTCTATACTTCGTCCAGTCATAATATCTGTTGCAACTTCTATTAACCGTAGGCCATACGGTTAAGATCTTCTTTCTCCATCGTTTGAATCACCTTACTTCTTTTTCTTATTGAATTGGTTCTGTGGGACGAATCCAGGTCTATCTGTCTACAAAGTAGTCAACCTAGTTACTGGGTTTTGTTCGAATGTCTGGGTCCTGTCGACTCAAGGTCCCTGACCGTCACCCTTTTATCTCGTATTCTTGTCTTTTCGGTTTACCTTCGACCTCAAGTTCTCTTTTTTAGGAAGACGATCACCTTGTAGTTTTCATTTCGGTCTTACAGTCACGATCTGTTCTACAACTTTATCTCGAAGATAAGTAAGGACAAATTCTCGACTCAGTTAGTGAAAATCTAAATCTTGTTAGACTCTATTTATCTATGAATGTCATACTTCTGCTCATCTGTATGTAATTGTCGTTTGTTTTAGACTTCTAAATCAATTGGAGTAGTCACTGAGTCCGACAGTTTTACATCCTTCACAATCGCGATTAACTTGACATCGGTGTTTTACTCCTTTTACCAAACTATATGTTTGTTCGGATAGTTGTTTACGTTAATAATTATAAAGACTCAGACAATATCATCCACCCTATAAGAGAAAGAAGAGTTGTTAGTCATTTCGAAATATTCCAAAAGATCTATAACGAATAATTTAGTTAAGTTTTAAGAATACTTATTTATGACTATTAAAGAAATTACAAATGGTTCTTAACAAAAAGAAATATTCGTATAATTTATATTAAAAAGAATCATTTTAAGTAGTGTATTCAATTAAAGTTTCATATACAGGAACTTTATAGTTGTAAATAAAAATGAAGAAAGTTTTTCTAATAAATATCGATATAAGATAATTAAATATAATTCAATACTGTATAATTCTTATATTTATAATACGTGTGATATATGGACGTATCTGTCACGTATATATATATGTTTGTCTCCGTGTTCGTCTGTATGATCTTGGAGTATTATTATAATAAGTGATATATCACAATGAAATTAAAAAAACTCTTTTGTATTGTTTTCTCGACGTGAAACGTAGAGTCTATCTTTTTATCTCTACTTAAGACCGTGATAAATAGTCGACATGTTGAAAACTTTTCAAAGAATGGAAGTCATTTTGAGTTGAGATAACTTATCTAATTAGTGAGGAAGAAGTAACCCAACAACAGTTCAAACCATCAATTGCGTAGTACATGGTTTGTACACAGTTATTTAAAATCCGTAAAGGAGGGGAGACATTTAGGAAGAACTCTCGAGTTCTAAACTTATATATAGTGGAAAGACCAGATCTTCGAAAAAAAAAAAGGACTTAATAAGACAAAGAATAGATTCATATACGTTTGTACAAGTTTGGTTGACAGGAGGAGATCGAGATCAATAACGACAAGAAAGATGGTAAACTAGGGGAGGTAGGTAAAGAGGGTGTGCGACGAAGGTCGTTTTTGGTGGTTAGACAAGAGACATATTTATTTGAACAAAACAAAACAAATCTGAGGTATAAACTCTTTCTAGTATGGTATACAGGAAGAGACACTGTAGAGTGAATCGTATTTTGGGAGATGTAGGTAGGTACAACAGTGTTTACCGTTCTAAAGTAAGAAAAAATATAGACTTTTTTATAAGGTCAAACACAAACGTACGCACAAACAGTATTGAAGATATAAGTAAACAGGTAACTACCTATAGGTAACTAACTAGTTAAGTAAGTAACCCAACGAAAATATAGAATCGAGAACTCTTATTTACGGTGTTGTGTGTAACCTCACGTACATAAAAAAATTTAATCATAAAAACAAAGAAGTCCATTTATGGGTCTGTATTCAAATGACGTAACATACCATCGAAATAAAAATTATAAAAATCCTACAGATATAATAAAAGATAAGGGTAGTTGTCACGTGTTACCAAGGGAAAAGAGGTGTAGGAATAGTTGTAATAATACACAACAGAGTAACTTTTATTGATAAGACTGTCCACAGTTCACTATAAAATAACAACAAAATTGAATGTAAAGGGACTACTGATCGTTACAACTCGTAGAAACGGATAACTAGTAGGTATCCAGAAGTAATCCCTTTTACAGATAAATCTAAACGACGGGTGGAAAAGTAGTCCAGCACATAAATAAATAAAAAATACAACTTAGGATACTCAAGAAGTATACAAAACCTATAATTGGGGAATACCAAAAATTGTAAACATTTGTGGAAGAGGTTAGTCATCCGTCGAAAATACAAAACAACTATCAAAGGGAGTAACAATTTTGAAAGTAAACTACATTAGAGTAAACAAATCAAAAACGAAAACAAAGAGAACAGACTCCTCTGTATAGGTTTTTTTATAACGATTCTAACTACAGTTTCTCACATGACTCATATAAAAGAGGATCCTTTAAATTCCAAAGTTCATAATGTAATAAACAAAATCAAGACACTTTTTACGGTAACCATAAACCTACCCGTAACGTAATTTAGACATCTAAACGGAACCCTCATACCAGTAAAATCGTTATTTTTAAAAAGGTTAGTCACTCGTATCTTATATAAAAGCAAACGAAACAATAGAAGTTAAAGAAAGTAATTATATCAATTTCCTCATGTTCAGAAAGGGGAGGAACCAATCTAAAAAAAGGATTCATATAATGTGAAAATCTACTCCAATAAAAATTAAAGATAAAGACTATCGAACAACAATCACATATCTTTACGTTGTCTAAAGACGTACGATTAAAAATAGAAAGTTGAAATATATAACTTATATACTTAACTTATTTTCATGAAGTAAATAACGAAAATTAGCAACAAAACCACCGTAGAAATCCTAAAAGATATACATTGTCGTATAGAAGACGTTCATCACAGTCAAAATGAAGAAGGAAAGGTTAAATATAAAAAATTATTTAAATAAATAAAATTAACCTTCGATTAATGTTATAACATCACCAAAACGGTATGTAACTGTACTTGGGTGGTGTCCACATGTATACAAGGGGTAGGACTTGGAGGGAAGGTGGTGGGAGGGGTCGGGTAGGAGGAAAAACAAAGAAAAAGACCAAACTAACAACACTGATCTTGAAGGTTATGAGACAATTACAAAGAAAGAGAAAAAAAACCGGTAATTATACAACTCCATACAAGGAAAATACGGATGAAGTAACTCTGAAAAATAGTATTTACTTACAACTTAAAGGAGTTTTCTCAAAAGATATAGATAACTGTACTACTATACTAAAAATAAAAAGTGACAAAGACACCGTATAGTGTGACTATGCAAGTGTCTGAAACTTAATGGGAACGTAGGTACCCTACTAAGGGTGAACTAGTACCAAAATATTAGGAAAATTACTAACTTAAACCAAATTGTAATCAAGGTATTATATTTCTTCTGACTCCCAAATAATAAACCTCAATAACTGTGAAACTTCAGATCTAAGAAAGGATCGATTATTATGTAAATCCAGTTACACATTTTTTTTTATTTGTGTAGAAATCATATGTAAGTATCTACATATGTACTTAAATCTAATATTATACTGTCGAAATACATACTATAATACAAAGTATTTCGTATTGTTTTCAATAAATAAGTACAATTACACTTTCGTTTAAATGTGACTGTTCAATTAATAAACAAAATTGACGAAACCCCGTATTAACTCCATTAATTTGGGTATCTGAAAAGACTTTTTATAAAAAATTTATAAGTAAATGTCGATTTATTTAACTTGACGACAAAGAGAGTATTAAAATTAATCAATTCGTTATATGTGACATTTAGAAAGTCAATTTCTTGTGAAATACTCGAGAATTACTTGAAACAAAATCCGAAGTTTTAATATCTACACCACGATCAGAGTTTCATACGAATATTACATCAACCATTTAACTTTTCTATTCACTACGATTAACCACGATATTGGTTTTTTAATTTATAGTTCTGTGACTATTGAACTTTAAACGTTAATTCTTCTCGAGAGAGAACACACAAAGAATAAAGGATCTAAACTTTTTCGGTTTCCATTTAAACTCTATTCTTCTTACTCCATAAACTTTCTTTTAATATTTTGTACAAATAAACGATAGAAATCTTTGAAACAATATCTTATGTAACAATTAATAAACAAAAACTACATTTGAAAATAAAATTCATATCTAATCATTAGATCACTTAGTGAGAATATACTGTATGAATACTTTACAATTGATTCGTAGAATTAATTATGTATACTTATTATGACAATGGTTCGGAGTTACTCATTCACTGGTGTGTTCCCCAGAAAACAGGTGACGTCCGTGTTTACGATTAGTTTACTTCGATCCAAGTTATATTCGTTTAGTTCTGGAAATAAGTAACTAGTTCTTTACTTTTTCTCTCTTGAGCATGAGATTTCTGTGTAAGAGGAGTTTCTTTCCCGTCATCCCTTAAAATTCCCCATTTTCCTTCTTTACTGAAGTCCCGAGATCTCTAAAGGTCCCCTTCTTTCCGTCGACCCGTGTTTGAAGGTGTAATAAAATGTGGATCATCTCCTGTTTATTGGAAACACGTCTTTACCATTACTTCGTTTTAATTGAACCTGGGGAGTACAGAATAGACGCGTCTGTACAAGGACACCAGTTTAGTCTTGGTGAATTCCCGGCACCGGTTGTACATAGAGAATTTCACGTCTATCTTTTGTAGAGACAGTTCGCGGTCCCCGAAAACCTTATTTGCGTCTCGATTTAGTTCCGACCTAGTAGATCCAAAGTCCCCGTCCATACCCACTGTTTTATTGGAGATTTTTATTAAAGTGAGTCTGAAACTTTTTGCATTTAGACTCGTTCCCTATCTAGTCTTCTAACACTAACTGTATATGTGTGATGATATATAATTTCTCTATTGATTATTCCTGGATTATATATCGTGTCCCTTGAGATGACTTATGAGACTTTACTAGATTTACCCTTTTCTTAGAATTTTTCTCAGCTGTACATATGTACATATTAACTAAGTGAAATAACATGTCGTCTTTAATTGTATTATAACATTTCTAAAACTTCTTTTATTTATGTATTTAGACTTATAATCAGTATAATACAGTATAATCAGTACTAATCAGTATAATACTAACTTATGTTTGAAATCAAAGAGGACCCGAAGGGACTTAAACCAAGGTTTAGGTCTTTCCTTATACAGTCCCGACATATAACAGTGGGACGAATAAATTGAATATACATCTCATGTAGTACTCTTTACGACCCAACCTACTTCGTATTCGATCTTAGTTCTACCGGCCCTCTTTACAGTAATTGAAGTCTATACGTCTACTGTGGTGGGAATACCGTCTTTCACTTCTTCTTTATTTTTCGGAAAACTACTTTCACTTTCTCCTCTTACTTTTTCAACCGAATTTTGAGTGGTAAGTCTTTTGATTCTAATACCGTAGACCAGGGTAGTGAAGTACCGTTTGTGTACCCCTTTGTTACCTTTGTCACTCTCTGAAATAAAACCCCTCGAGGTTTAGTGACGTCTACCACTAACGTCGGTACTTTAATTTTCTGTGAACGAGGAACCTTCTTTTCAATATTGGTTTGATCTATCGTATAATTTTTCGTCTATGTCATGAAACGGTTATTTCCAGGTAGATCAATTTCGATACCAAAAAAGGTCATCAGTACATGCCTACACTCTCAACCTGATACTTCTTTCGACTCGCGGTTTCTTAACTACGAAAACTGACACCACAACCTCTTCTGAGAACTCTGAGGGAACTAGACGTTTCTCTAGATTGGTCTGGTAGAATTTCCTTTAGTCAAGCTTATAAGTAACCTTCCTGACTACGACTACAACTTTGAGATTATAAAACTGGTGGACTACGGTTCTTGACTGAGTAAACTTTTCTGGGACTACGACCCTTTCTGACTTCCACCCTCCTGTTCCCCTGTTATCTCCTACTCTACCGACCTACCGTAGTAGTTGAGCTACCTGTACTCAAACTCATCCGAGGTCCTCAACCACTACCTGTCCCTTCGGACCACACGACGTCAGATACCCGAGTGTTTCTCAGCCTGTCCTGACTCACTGAGTTGACTTGACTTGACCTGAAGGCACTATCGGGTCTACCACTTCTTAGACGGACGTTATATCCTTTGGGTCCAAACTAGGGACCCAACCTTTCCAGGGGACCTTTTCCCTTACCGATGTGTGAGGTCATAAGACGGATCCCCTAAGGTATCCGTCTCCTAGGACCGTCCGTAATCAAGTACCCCAATGTTTCTCAACCTGTACTGACTCGTTGATTTTGAAAGTGAAAAGTGAATCAAAGGGGAGGGGAAGTACCTAGTGTCGGAATAGGAGTACTTCCCCGAACATATTTAGTTACTTTGATACTCGGTACGGTACGTCCCGATGGGTTCCCCCAGTATCACTTCTTAAGACTGTTTTACTTCAGGTGTCCTCTTCCTATACCTTTAAGTGAGGTTATATTAACGGACTTCTTGGGTGTCTGTCATTACTTTTCTGTTTTTTCTGTATTTTGGTCTTCTAAAAGTTGGACTCGGAGAGTCCAACTTTTCACAGGTTATCCGATAACCCCTTCTCACCTCCCGTTAATGATTATATAGGTCTTTCTTACTTCCCAAACCCGGTTCGTCTTTACTATGAATCAACACCTACACAGTCCACCACTTTAATTTCGGGTTACGACGTTTTTGTCATACCCCATTTAATCTGTACCATTTTGTCCTCTACCGTTCTAACTTGTAGTTGTAAAATCCTTAGTCACTTGATTTTACCTACCCTTACTCTACTAAATTATTTTTACCGGTAATATAGACGATAACACTCGTTCTTAGGGAATCTTCTTTACCCCATCGGTAATAACATTTGTTTTCTTAGACTTTACGTAATGAAACTGGAGATCCTATTCCTATCAAAAATAAATCGAAACGAAGTGTCGAAAGTAGGTAAGTCAGACCTCAAATCGAACGTTGAAGGTAAAAAAAATCATGTAAAGTAGAAAAAACGTAAGTTTGTTAATTATAGACATACAAAATAAAAGGTGGACTTTAATGTTGGAACATATAACATCCTACCCCAATATAAGGAAATTCCCTCCGGGGGATTTCCTCTCGTACCGTTGGGTGAGATCATGAGAACGGATCTCTTAGGGTACCTGTCTCCTTGGACCACCCGACGTCAGGTATCCTAGTGTGTCTCAACCTGTACTGACTTCACTGATTTGTCGTCGTCGTCGTCATTTCTGAAACTTCTCTAATATATCGTTTAACGTCACTACCTTCTGTCCAGGTTCTTTAGACGAGTTACTTCTTAATATCAGGGATCTCAATCATCCTTTTCTACTACGAATCAAATCGTGGATTACTGAATTTCACGGTACGGTGTGAGTGTACCTCTACAGGGTATCTTTCAACTTTCTTGCCCAGACAAAAAGTCCTCTCTCCACCTACGTTGAAGTCTTGTAACAAAAGTGTAATTCTCGGACCCATTGGATGATGTAAGGAGTAGGAGGAAACGAACAATACGATATACGAGGTTTATTGTCAATTATCAAATAATGTGTATTATTGTCACTGTCTCTAATAAGTCTACTTACTGTAAGAATCTTACCGTGTTTGAAGTAGACTCACTGTGAAAGTAGTGGAATCTCGTGTTTTACGTACGATTTTTCTTTAGACACTGTCTACGTTGAAAATGTCGGGCTGGAGAAGGGAAGTGCACGTATCTCCTCTCGTAGTTAAGTCAAGTCAAGTCAAGTCAAGTCAAGTCAGCGAGTCGACACAGATTGAGAAACGCTGGGGTACTTAGCGTCGTACGGTCCGGAGGGACAGGTAGTGATTGAGGGCCTCAAGTGAGTCTGAGTGCAGGTAACTCAGGCACTACGGTAGGTCGGTAGAGTAGGAGACAGCCGGGGAAGAGAAGGACGGGGGTTAGGGAGGGTCGTAGTTTCAGAAAAGGTTACTCAGTTGAGAAGCGTACTCCACCGGTCTCATGACCTCAAAGTCGAAATCGTAGTGAGGAAGGTTCCTTTAGGGTCCCGACTAGAGGAAGTCTTACCTGACCACCCTAGAGGAACGTCAGGTTCCCTGAGAGTTCTCAGAAGAGGTTGTGGTGTGAAGTTTTCGTAGTTAAGAAACCTTGAGTCGGAAGAAGTGTCAGGTTGAGAGTGTAGGTATGTGTCCTTTTTGGTATCGGAACTGCTCTGCCTGGAATCAGTCGTTTCATTACAGAGACGAAAACTTATACGATAGATCCAACCAGTATTGAAAAGAAGGTTCCTCATTCGCAGAAAATTAAAGTACCGACGTCAGTGGTAGACGTCACTAAAACCTTGGGGGGTTTTATTTCAGACTGTGACAAAGGGGTAGATAAAGGGTACTTCACTACCCTGGCTTCGGTACTAGAAGTAAAAGACTTACAACTCGAAATTCGGTTGAAAAAGTGAGAGGAGAAAGTGAAAGTAGTTCTCCGAAAAATCCAGGAGAAGTGAAAGACGGTATTCCCACCACAGTAGACGTATAGACTCCAATAACTATAAAGAGGATCGTTAGAACTAAGGTCGAACACAAAGAAGGTCAGGTCGCAAAGAGTACAACATAAGACGTATATTCAATTTATTCGTTCCACTGTTATATATCGGAACTGTATGAGGAAAAGGACAAACTTTAGTCAGACAACAAGGTACAGGTCAAGATTGACAACGAAAGACTGGACGTATTGACCTGGGTTTATTGACTTCCCGTTCGTCGTTCTATCTCTTACATCGGTGTTTCCCGAAGACAATTATCGGTTTGAATTCACTGGAAATGGTGTACTACGGTTGTATTGGAACTTTTATCAGTGTTCAAACTATACCCTAAAATCTTCAGTATACAAAAGTTGGATTTGTAAAGGAGACAAAAATTAATTGAAAAATGCTAACTTTTCTTTTAGTTCTATATATTTAACGATCTAAAGTTTGGTAGGTGAAATCTATTCCTTTAATCCTGTTACCTTCTTTTTCAAGGGAAGTAAAAAGACTCCGTGTATCTAATTCCTGGATTTTTCGTCTGAAAGTTCAAACTCGTGATAGTCCAAAAAAACATATATTCAAAAGGTAACTCAGTGATATTTTGTAAAATACCAAATTCCTTCTTGATCCCGTAGGTTCCTATCTTTTCACCTTTACATAGAAATAAATAGACGTACGGTAATAACTCTTTGTATGGTCGTCTTAAGTTCTTGGACACCAGATTGGTAATATAGACTAAAACCTAGGACCGAAGGCGAGAATAATAAATACACTGGAAGACGTTACGACAATTGTAGAACATGGAACGAAAAAGGTAGACAATTTTACTCCTACCAGTACTTAGATAAACTCACTGTCGATAAAGTATATTAAAGTGTTATCACTAGTCGTGTATTATACGTGAGTTAATTAAAATATAAAATATTGTTCGAATGTAACAATATGAAATAGTATACATTCGGAGAGTTGTTACGTTACTTTATACGTCCGTAATGTCACGGAGATTGACCAACTTAACACAGGGGAATTTTTTTCTCTTTTTTTGTGACTTTAGGGTTGTAGGTCATTGAATCTCGTACTGGAATGAGTGTATATCCTAGTGACTTCTACATAAATCAATTCTATTTCAGTATGAATTTTCTATTTCAGTATGACCCCGAAGGGTCCACCGAGTCTGTCATACCTTAGACGGACGTTACGTCCTCTGGACCCAAGTTAGGGACGCGGTCCTTCTAGGTGACGTCTTCCGTGTCGTTTGATGAGGTCATAAGAACGGACCTCTTAAGATACCTGTCTCCTTGGACCGTCCGATGTCAGGTACCCTAACGTGTCTCAATCTGTACTGTATTGTGAAAGTGAAAGAAAAGTTTTAGTATGACCTCATCCCACGACAATTAGTTTATACAGATTCCTTAGGACTTTTCTGTTGTACACTTCGGTCTCTATGTTTCGCTCTCACGGTACACTGTTGATTTCGTCTGTTACTTCCATACCTCGAGGTTCGGTGCGTGTCGTTTCTAACATTCGTTTGGTACTCTTCGATCCTTTTACGTTTCTTTCTAGAGGGATGTCTAAAGTCTCCTTCATGTGAAGACGGAACTAAAATCTAAACATTTGACGTTTTCACACTTCTATTACATGAAATCAACAAAATTCAGTGGTTTAAATACCAAAAACAATGTTGTCGAGATCCTTTGATTATGTTAAGGGTAAAGTATTTATTCCTTTAAGTCCGGGTCTGTCATTTTCTAAGTAGGTTCTACTGTATTAATCATTCATTTCCTTCGTTATACAAAACCTAAATTCTAGGTTGAGGGACAGAGAAAGGTCGTAATGAAGTATGTGGAAGGTAAGGTCCGTCGGTACTAAGAGTTGATCAGGAAGGAGTGACGGTCCGTACATATGACACGTAAACCGGTATCTTTCTTTTTACACAAGTACTGACCAAGGAGGTGTGTTCTGTAGTGTGACTGTCAAACGTATATATTACAAGAGAGTCGGATTTTATAAAAGGAAGTAAAAAGGAAGCGTTTTTAGGAGTGGGAAGTTTAAGATTCAATCTGTGGGGTTTTAGGAACAAAAAGTAGATGGAACAGTCCTAATGAGGAAAAAAAAGGACAAATATAGGCACAAGATAGTAATAAATAATAGGTAAAAAAAAGTGAATCGAGAGTAAAGTAAGTCAACACAAACGTCCACTAATCATTGAATTTACTTCCGTAATCATTGGAGTACTTAAAATTTAAGGAATCTTCGTCCTAGTTATTTGATTCCGTAAGTATTCAAAATTTACGTAGTGAACGATGTAGACAAATACCGCATACATTGGAAACAGGATTAGAGGTTGGGTCTTTGACTAGTTGTCCGACAATCCCTGTCTCCCTTCTGAAGGTACTGTCACATACTTAGAACCCGAAGGTCATCAAACAGTGACAAAGACAACACATAACTAACCTAGAGGCAAATATGGTGATAAGTATGGAGAAGGAACCTCTTCCTTTACCGTTGGGTGAGGTCGTAAGAAAAAAAAAAAAAAAATGAAATAAAATGAAATGTTATGACATAACCAAAACGGACCTTTTAGGGTACCTACCTCCTCTGACCGTCCGATGTCAGGTACCCCAGCGTCTCAGTCTGTGCTGACTCGCGGAAGTGATCGTGATATGGAGAAGTTGACGCACAGAAGACAACGTCAAATTTAAAGTGACTTAGAAATCTTGTGGGATTTGATTCTCGAGTGAAGTAGAGTTATAAGTTCTTTTATCACTCTGACTTTTGAATCTCAGTTTCAACGTAAAATCTTTAACAAAAGTATTTTATTATACAATTCTTTCCTTTTTCAGTCTTAGACTTAATAAATTAATTTTAACATAAATTCGTTAAATTAAAACCGTTATAGTGAGAAAGATTTCTTTGAAAGTTTTCTAGAACGATCAAACTTAAGACATTAAAAATAAAGGACAGGTATTAAAGGGTGGTTTTCAATTCAATTTTTTTAATATGTGTATGTGTATACGTGTGTGTATCCCTGTCATGTAATCTGGTTTTAGGTTGTGTTTGATACTGTAGCATAATTCGTCTCAGTCTGACTAAAGTGACGATGAGACTTCATGGGTGTTTTACGTCGTCTCGATAATGTGTGACGTCTACTCGATCGGATTCGAAACGATCGATATTTCCAAGGGTCTTTACCCTTTTAGGAACATGACATCTTCTTAAACGTAATGTTTCTCTACCATTATAGTTTTTGAATTCATCTTGACTTTTATGAATCGAAATTCGGTTCGGTAGGGAAACATATATACTACGATAAAGTTGAGGACGTCGTAGAAAGTAAGAAGTTCCATTATTCCGTGAACTGTTCACTATATTTATACCAAAAAATTGACCATACGCTATTATTGGTTCTATTTCAAATTTACTGTCGTCTTCTGAAACGAACCTCACGACGGACTTCGGATGGGGTTTCCTTTCGTTTTTACAGAAACTCTTTTTTTTAGACTCCAAATGACTGGAAAGACAAACTAAAATGAACTAAAATCTCTTACTAAACAATTCAAACCCTTACAATCTATGAATGACATTCACGAATACAAATACGTCTGACTACAGTCGTTGTATCTAAAATTGGAGAACCCTTTCTTTGTACAAAACTAGTGAAAACGTACATACATTGTAAATCGTATTACAACCGTTTGTCATCCCATAAGTTCTTTACGTAAAAAAAAGATGACTAAAAGGAAAATGATATAAACAAGTGTAAGAATAAGATAAAGGAACATTCAAATGAATTTAAAAAAACACAAAACCTTCATTAATTAATTTTACACTACTTGACCCTGAATTAATCGGAACAGATGACTTTTTTTTTTGTTTTTTGCGTGTTGTATTTTCAACTCTCGATACAAAATAAGTCGTCCGAAGAATCCTAAACATCTTCTGTCGTAGAGTTTACTTAGACTCTCTGATGAGGGTCTTCCGCTCATCCCTTGGTCCTAAGTATCCTCAAAAACGTTGTTACCCGTCCATCAGTCTTGTAGTTTTCCAATAATTTCTTTCGGTCGATAGAGTTGAATTCTTTAAATCCCAAAAAAATATATACTTAGTACATCATGGATCTCCTGACGTTGTAAGAAACAAATGGATGTACCGACCGTCGTAAGAATCAAATGTCGGAATTAATTTATCGAATTGTATGAATACATCATATTGCCGTCCCTTTTCTCGTTTTGATAGACTTTCTTCTTCCACCTCAGTTATACCGTGTTTTAATATATTGGTTTTACCTAAAAAAACTACCCTAATATATTACAAACCCGTAATCAAAAAGTCCAGACTTATGTTACACAATACATAAATAACCGGTTAAGGAAAGACGATGGAAATTATGTCAACTACGAAGACTGGCATGGATTACAGTATTATAAGATTGATGAGTCCAAAAAAAGTCATAAAAATCCGATAAGGGTTACAAAAGTCAAGAAAATTTTACTTTCACCACCATTCGTTATACAATTGAGAGAGAGTCAGGTTAGAGTAAAGTGTGTAGAGGTAATTAAAGCAAGTCATAAAGACAGTCCTAGAAGAGTTTACGTAACACTATTTTGTCCTAAGAATAGTGACGAATGTTTTTAAGTAAACCTTAGTGTTACAAACAAACGTCTATAGAGGGTTTCCTAAAAGGTCCCAACCAAACCTGAATAATATAATGTCTCAAACTTAATGTCTTAATGTCTGGTATTTCGGTTGAAATAAAAAAAAAAGAAAAGAACGGTATTAGTAAGTCAAAGAGATTTCTTGTCCTTCTTGAAACACCAATTCAAGAACACCACCACCCCAGTTTCCCATGATTCGATTTTTTTTTTTTTCTTCCTCTCTCTCTCTCTTCTCCAGTTTTTACCTTCTTTCTCTTATTTTTTTTTCTTTGTGTTTACTTTTTTAGGACTCACTTGAGTTCTATGGTCCACCATCTTTCCCACAAAACGTTCTAATTTACCCTGGATGAGTGTTTTGTCATTCCAGCGCAAGGAGGTTCTATAACACCAATGAAGATAAAACGAAGTCAAGTCAAGTCAAGTCAAAGAGTCAGTACAGACTGAGAAACCTTGGGGTACTTGACGTCGTGCGATCCGGAGGGACAGGTAGTGGTACCAAACCAGGTAGGTTTGGTACAGGTAGCGCAGCCACTATGGTAGGTTGGTAGAGTAGGAGACAGTAGGGGAAGAGGAGGACGGGAGTTAGAAAGGGTTGTAGTTCCAGAAAAGTTTACTCAGTCGAGAAGAGTAGTCCACCGGTTTCATAACGTCAAAGTCGAAGTCGTAGTCAGGAAGGTTACTTGTGGGTCCTGACTAGAGGAAATCCTACCTGACCAACCTAGAGGAACGTCAGGTTCCCTGAGAGTTCTCAGAAGAGGTTGTGGTATCAAGTTTTCGTAGGTAAGAAGTCACGAGTCGAAAGAACTATCAGGTTGAGAGTGTAGGTAAGTATGTACTGATGACCTTTTTGGAATCGGAACTGATCTACCTGGAAACAACTGTTTCATTGCGGAGACGAAAAATTATACGACGGATCCATCATTTACAGAAAATTAAAGTACCGACGTTAGTGGTAGACGTCACTAAAACCTCGGGTCTTTTTGTTTCAGTCGGTGACAAAGGTGACAAAGGGGTAGATGAACGGTACTTCACTACCCTGTTCTACGGTGTTAGAAGCAATAAACTTACAACTCAAAATTCGGTTGTAAAAGTGAGAGGAGAAAGTAAAAGTAGTTCTCCGAGAAGAAGTGAAAGACGGTATTACCACCCCAGTAGACGTATAGACTCCAATAACTATAAAGAGGACCGTTTGAACTAAGGTCGAACACGAAGTAGGTCGTGTCCCAAAGAGTACTACATGAGACGTATATTGAATTTATTCGTCCACTGTTATATGTCGGAACTGTATGAGGAAAAGGATAAACCTTGGTCAGACAAAAAGGTACAGGTCAAAATTGATAACAAAGGACTGGACGTATGTCCAAAGAGTTCTCTGTCCAGTCCCCCAGAGCATAAGGGTAGAGTAAGTCTTAAAAGGTGTCAAATGACACTAGTTGTGTCAGTCTCTGAAACCGTATCAGTTATTTCGTCTTCATCTACAAAAAGACCTTGAAAGAACAAAGAAGTTACTAGGTCACATATAACCTTTAAACTAGAGACTAAGCAGACGGAAAAGATTTGGTCGAACTTGTAGACTTTCAAGTTACAAGTGTATAACGACTTCGGACCGAAGTCTCTTAAAACTCGTAATGAAATGATCGCACACTCTACTCATGTTAACACACAATCAAACTTGTAAGAAACCGTAACGAAAAGAAACCCTAACCTTACTTTTAACTGGAAAGGGTCAGGACACGGGTGACGACTCAAAAGGTTTGAACGACTGTATGACTCTCGTCGTGAAAGCGTCGTAGTAGAAAATTCTAAACTTTATCGAGTTGACCTTAAGGTAGTGGAGGTGATCGAAACAAGTATCACTACGAAGGATTCCGGGTGAACTGAAGTGTAAGGTCCTACAGACGAACTGTAGGACGAACTTTGTACATTTATCTAGATTTTAATTTACAATGAAAAGTTCAAGACAGTATAATATGTTTCGTAATTACATTATTATAAAGTCGATTGTTACTTCAAACTTTTATCTTGATTGATATTTCAGGATATTCCAAATTTAAACTCCCTACAAAAATTCTATACTAAAAAATTTAATTAATTACATATTTAATACCCGACTTAACGTAACGGTGGTTTAAGTGTACAACTTCGGGATGGAGGGTCTTGGAGTCACATTGATATAAACCTCTATCCTGAAAATTTCTTCACTAATTAAAATTTCCGGACATTCACCCGGGATTAGGTTAAACTGATTACAGGAATATTCTTCTCGTTTAAACCTGTCTCTCTGTACTCCCTACGTGTTCTTTTTCTCATATACTTCTGTGTCTCCCTTCCGTCGTCAGACGATCGGTTTCTTCCTCCGGAGATAACTGATTTTTTATAAGTGTTGGATTTTCAACTCAATATAAAATAAGACACCATTAAAAATCCTGAAGTTCGGGACCTCTATAGTAGAGACCATTTGGACTCTCTTAATGAGGTTCCTCCGTTTCTCCCCGTCAGTTCTATGCATTCTTAAAATGTAGTTTCCTGTCTAACAATATATAAGAATTATTTTCTTTTGGTCTATACAGTCCAATTTCTTAAATCGTGAAAAGATAAACACCCTTCTACGTTCTGTGACCCGAGTGACTTTAGTAAGGAATAATTCTATTCCTTTGAAACGACAGAACAGTTATCGTTCGTAGAGTCGATAGACATCGGTCATAGGATACGAAAATGGAGGACTCAAAGGAGTTCTGAGTGGCAATCCCTCACCGATATCAGACTACCGACGATCTACCGTTCATAAGAAAAGGAAGATCGCAAGAGAGTCCCGAGTGGTCGAGTGACGGGTCACCACCGACGTACACTGTAGTAAACACATGACTATACCGTCCGTTATAAGGTAAAGAGATATGCTGTTTCAAAGTATATCAGTTTCGATACCAAAAAGGTCATCAGTACATGTCTACAATCTCAGACTGATATTTCTTACGACTTGGGAATTCTTAACTACGAAAACTCAACACCACGACCTCTTCTGAGAACTCTAGCGAACTTAACGTTCCTTTAGTTCAGTCAGTTAGGATTTTCTTTAGTTGGGACCTATAAGTAACCTTTCTGGCTACGACTTCGGCTCCGAGATTATGAAACCGATGGACTATACTTCTAGGTTGAGTAACCTTTCGTTGGACTACGACCCTTTCGTCTATTACTCCACCGATCTATTGTAGTGATTGAGTTGCCTGTACTTCATCTCGTTTGAGACCCTCTATCACCTCCTATCTCTTTAGAGTACGTGACTTCAGTTACCCGACCTTTTCTTAGTCTACACTAAAGAACTGATTTCATTTTGTTGTTAAGTTAAAGAGTGGATTTTCTTTGGTTTGAGTAGTCGTAGAACTAGAACTTGAAGGTCTGACATCTTTACGTTCTTTACTTAAAGACAAGAAATTCGGACAACCTGTCATAAAACAATACCATAGGGATCGTTTGATTATGTTGTGCGTATACCAAAATGTTCAGTTTGTCAGGTCTCAAACGAGTTTGAGTAGAGGTGACTCAACCACTACGGTATGTTGGTAGTGCAGGACAGTAGGGGAAGGGGAGGACGGAAGTTAGAAACACTCGTAGTCCCAGAAAAGGTTACTCTCCTGAGAAAGGTAGTCCACCGGTTTCATAATCTCAAAGTCTAAATCGTGGTCAGGAAGGTGACTTATAAGTCCTGACTAAAGGAAATTCTAACGGACCGAACTAGAAGAACGACAGGTTCCCTGAAAGTTCTCAGAAGAGGTTGTGGTATCAAGTTTCGGTAGTTAAGAAGTCACGAGAAAAATAAATAAATAAATAAAAATGACAGATCGAAAGTGTAGGTATAGACTGATAATCTTTTTGGTATCGAAACTAATAAGTCTGAAAACAACCGTTTCATTGCAGAAACGAAAAATTATCCGACAGATCCAAACAGAGGCTCTTCCGTTACCGTGGGGTGAGGTCGTGAGAACGGACCTTTTAGGGTACCTGCCTTCTTGGACCGCCCGGTGTCAGGTACCCCAGCGATTCTCAGCCTGTACTGACTCGCTGAAGTGAAAGTGAAAAGTGAAAGTACGTAACCTCTTCCTTTACCGTTGGGTGAGGTCACAAGAACGGACCTCTTAGGGTCCCTACCACCTCTGAGTACCCGACGGCAGATACGTCAGCGTGTCTCAGTCTGTGCTGACTTCGCTGAATCGTCGTCGTCGTCGTCCAAACAGATCCACAATATATAAATGGATAAATTTATAGTAAAACACAATAAAGAAATTCAAAAAAAACACTTCACTTTCACTTCAGCGAGTCAGTACAGGCTGAGAAACGCTGGGGTACCTGACATCGGATGCTCATAAGAGGTAAGTACTTTAAAAAGTCCGTTGTCATGACCTCACCCAACGGTAAAGGAAGAGGTCCCCTAGAAAGACTGGGTCCCTAGCTTGGACCCAGAGGACGTAACGTTTGTCCACGAAAATGCCAGACTCTTTGTTACAAATTACTAAGTGTGATTCTTTCTACCTCTAAATCGAGAATTCCTGGAATAAGGTGATTGTGTTTTGGTGTAGAATATGTGGAAAGTGTAGAGAGTAGAAATGTTATATTTAAGTAGTAAGATAAACCACGAAAGTAAAGATACTAATGACTTTATAATTAGTGTTAATTCGGTGTATCTCGTGGTACTCATATTAACCTGTTATAAGTAAAAGGGACCTCAATTATTAAAGGAATGTCTAACATGTGTTTATTGTTCAGTCAATAGAAAAGTCTTTCTAGAAGGTTATTTGGTCCCCAGAGAAGTAAAAAAATTAATCAAAAAATAACTTTTTATTAACGAAATATCTTAAAACGACAAAAGACAGTGTGGAGTTGTACTTAGTCGGTATACATATGTATACAGGGGAGGAAGCACTTGGAGGGAGGATAGAGGAGAGGGTAGGGTGGGGGTTCCCGACCATGTCTCGGGGACAAACTCAAGGGACTCTGTTTGTCGTTTAAGGGTAACTGATAGATAAAATATACCGTTACATTCAAAGGTACAATGAGAAAGATATGTAGCGTGGGAGAGGAGGGGAGAGGGGTGCAGGTATTCAGACAAGAGATACAGAGAAGAAGTTAAAAGGATCTGAGGTATTTATGCGTAATCATATACTATGAGTAGAAAGAGAAAGACTGAGAGAAGTGAGACATATCATCCGAGATTCAAGTGGGTGGAGTAATCTTGACTGAGTTTACCGAAGGAAAAATGCTGACTCATCATAAGGTAACACATATACATGATGTCGAAGAAACAGGTAAGTAGACAGCTACCCGTAGATCCGACGAAGGTACAAGATCGATAACACTTATCACGTCGTCACTTGTGACCCCATGTACGTGGAAAAAGTCAAACCCAGTGACGTCCCATATACTATCCTCACTCTATCGACCGAGTATACCACTAAAATGAGGATCAAAAACTTCCTTAGAGGTATGGCAGAAGCTATCACCGACATAGTTAAATGTAAGAGTGGTTGTCACGTCTTCACAATGGAAAAGAGGTGTGGGAAAGGTCGTAAATAACAAACGTTTGTAAAACTACTACCGGTAAGACTGACCATACTCCACTATAGAATAACATCAAAACAAAACGTAAAGAGATTATTACTCTCTACAACTCGTAGAAAAGTACACAAACAATCGGTAGACATACAGAAGAAACCTCTTTACAAACAAATGCATAAAAAGAGTGAAAAAGTAACCTAACAAACAAAAAAAAGACCATAACTCAACTTACTCGACGAACATATAAGACCTTTAAATAGGAAACATTCAACGAAGTAAACGATAATAAAAGAGGGTAAGACTCCCAACAGAACAAATACCAAAGGAACTGACACGTTTTGAAAATTCAAATTAGTCCAGGGTAAGCAAATGAAGACAAAAATAAAGGTAATGAGATCCTCCACCCGGTATCTTCTAGAACGAAACTAAATACAGTAGTTCACAAGACGGATACAAAAGGAGATTCTTAAAATATCGAAGACCAGAATGTGAATCCAAAAATCACATAGAAACACATACTACAATCCTTTACAAGATTAAAGTAATAAAGTATACATCGACAGGTCAAAAGGGTCATGGTGAATAACTTCTGTGATAGAAACGGGGTAACATATAAAAACTAAGGAAACAGTTTTTATTCCATGGGTATCCAAGTACTCAAATAAAGACCCGAAAGATAGAACAAGGTAACCAGATATAAAGACAAAAACACGGTAATGGTATGACAGCACTAATGACATCGAAACATCATGTTAGACTTCAGTTCTTCCGACTGAGGAGGTCGAGGTAAGAAGAATGAGTTCTGACGAAACCGATAAGTCCCAGAAAACACAAAGATCCAGACACTTTTCAACTATCCCTAGTGTAACTTAGACGTCTAACGTAAACGGTCGTACCAGAAAAAGTGTTATGAATGGGTCCTAGTACCTTATAGAGAGGTATACAAATACAGTAGAAACTAAAGAAAGTTGTCACAGACTATTAAGAGACATATGTCAATAAAACAGAGGAATCCATCCAAAGAAGGATCTATAAAATAAACAACAACAACAACAATAACGTTGTCACTTACCCTAACTAAGGAACTAAAAAAAAAAGAAAGACTAAAAAGTAACAACTATACATCCTTACGTTCACTAAAGACATATAACTAAAACATAGGACACTGAGACGATTTATGTGATTAATTGAGATCATTAAAAGACTATGACAGAATTCCCAAAAGATACATATCATGGCACAGTAGACGATTGTCACTCTCGAAACGAAGAAGAAAAGACTAGACCTAATGAAAATAAAGAAAAAGAAGAGACTACTGACATCGATCCTAAAGGTTTTGTTACAACTTATTGTCACCACTCTCACCTATGGGAACAGAACAAGGACTGGATTCCCCCTTACGAACGTCCAAAAGTGGTAACTCTTATTACAAACGACACCTCAATATTACATACCGGAAATGATACAACTCCATCCAAGGAAAATACGGGTAAAAACTTATCAAAATTAGTTTTTACACACGACTTAAAACAGTTTCCGAAAAAGAAGTAGATAACTCTAACAACTTGCCAAAAATAAAAAGTTAAAGAATTTTACCACATAATGTAACTAACTAAACGTATATAACTTCTGAGGAACGTAGTGACCTCATTTGGGTTGAACCAGTATCACATACGCAAAACATTACACAACAACTTAAGACATTCGATCTTAAAACAACTCCTAAAAACATAGATACAAGTAGTCACTATGACCGGATATCAAAAGGAAAAAGACAACAAATGCAGACCAAAACCACAATCCCACTACCACCGGAGTATCTTACTCAGACCTTCGTAAAGAAGGAGACGTTGAAAAACTTTCACAAAATCTTCATCTCCGTATTCGAGAAGAGATTTATAAACTATCTTAAATGGGGACTTCAGTATACCAGGACACAAAAAACAAAAAGTTTTTAAAACTAGTGTCAAAGCTAAAATCACGAACATTAACCCAACAAGTATTAAAGATAAAGAAGGACCAAGTTAGAACCTTCTAACTTATAAAGATTGTTAGACAGGTAAAGAAGGTCCAACAGGTAAAGTAACGGTTTATCAACAAGTTTTATCGGAGTATTAGGAAACATAAAGACGTAACAGACAACATTGGAGAAGAAAAAGTCGTCAATAAAGGTTGTAAAATAGAAGGTCGAGTAACTAGGTAAGGAGACGAAGTATATAAGACGATAACTAAACAAGGTCTCATAAAAATTAAAGTCATTAAACAACAACCAGAGATATACGAATAAGAAATTAAAAAGATCCAGAAACAATTAACTAAGAAGATAAAAGAGGTAAAAAAGTTCCAAAAAATAGTGGAAAAGATAGTAATAAGACTTAGGAAAGAGTCCATCAAACGGATAAAGGAGAAGTAAATAAACCTGAAGACACAAAGATCAAACAAGGAAGTGAACACATCATAAAGAAACGGAAAGTAATAAAACAAATTTGAACAATATAAACTTCAGAGGAAAAAGGTCCTAAGTTCCTACTTAAGAAAGGAGCAAAACCAAAGGCGGGAGGATTACAACCAGGTAACCAAACACATTCGAAACATATCCCACTCTAAACACGATTCAAAAACAAAAACAAAAACAAAAAGGGGAGACTACCCGCTGCGACTTACTCCACCATTAGAACAAACGACTTCTAACCCGAACATGAAAAAAGAACAAACAACAAACCTACTCCGTAGGACTCCGTCGTTCCCACTATGGTCCAGAACGTATGTTCACCAACGGAAACCCCCTTAAAGGTGATAAACTATAAAGGTTCCAATTCTCAAGAGACCAACAGATCACAGAACCTCAGTTATGAGGGTGAGATTTCCGAGTATCGAACTAGAGACCGGTTCTTGTCTCTAAGGTGTCCATCAAACAATACCGTAAATTACCCTAATTGTGTTTACGGGTTTTTCTTCTTTGGTTTCTACTTGGAGTCTGTTTACTGTCAATGTTTTAGTTCGTTTAGTATTAATTTTATTACCTTATATGTGTGTCTGCATATTAGGTATTCGTTTAGTTTTGTCAGGTTGGTTTTATTTCACGTTATCTAACCGGTCCGTTTGTTTCCTTTGATTTTTAATATAGGTGGTCAATTCTTGTATTGATTGATTTCGTGTTTGACCTTATGTTTTGATTTCACTCCGCGGTTGACCCTTCATTTCGTTACTTTTGTTTTGATTAGTTATACCGATCCTTTTCTTTGTTTTTCGTTTTTTCTTACTTATGTTTACGTTACAATTTATCTCCATATATTTCTTCTGTATATATAATTTCTAATTGACGTTCCTCTTTTCTTGTCACCCTTTTCGTTTGTTTCATTATTTACATCTTATTATTATTACCCAAATTTTTCACTTTTTTTATTTTTTCTTCTTCTTTTCTTTTTCCTTTTGAGGTGTCTTGACTTTTTCCGGTTGTATCTCCGTCTGCAAATATTGTCGTCATTTTTCAGACTAATTTTTTTTAGTTTTCGAATTAATATAAAGTATCACGATTATTTTAACTGTTGATTTTGTCTCCATTTCTTTCCCCCTCTTTTTTTATTTTTCTTTAACTTATTTTGATGTCTTGTTCAGTTTAATATTCTTATTATTTACCAAAAGACCTCAGTGACGACAGTCACAGGAAAGGGAACGTCCCTCAGTGTCAGGTGGAGTGGAGGGATCCTACGAGAGGTTGTGACGTGACCAGTGACCTGGACTACGCCCCCGTGGAGTCTAAGATTAGACTAGGACGAGAACACACAAGAACGGAGGTTACAGGTGTCGATAGTCTTGACCACACAAAAGAAAACACCCTCGAGAGTCACAGAAAATTGTACAAGGTATCTGTGTCTCAGACGGATTAACTAGAACACCTAAATTAGACGTCAAACATGTTGATTGCCCTTCCAAAACCCAGAAGAAGTAACCGGTGTGACGGGGACCTAAAGTTTTCACCAAAATAAAGTTGGAGACGTACACCCAATAGGTGACCCCAAACACAGACTCTGAAGGGACCTCCTGAACCCAGACGGGGTCACTCCCGGTTCACACCTCCACCACGTCGACGAACTCAACGTACCGTAGACCGTCGTGGTCAATGAGTTCCCTCAACCACCTATCCCGTCGACCTTTATATCACGAGATCTTCCCATACCGTTGGGTAAGGTCATAAGAACGGACCTCTTGGGGTAACTGTCTCTTCGGACCGTCCGGTGTTAGGTGACCCAACGTTTCTCAACCTGTACTAACTTTGTTGGGGGGTACACCGTCGAAATGGGGGTTACTCTCAACTCGTTCTTCAACCGTGTCGACGAACTCAGTGTCCCTGGGACTGTCACGGTTCACACGTCCCTGTGTCTGACGGAATCGGTGTCTTCAATACCGGGATAGTCTCAGAAAAAAAAAAAAAAAAAAAAAAAAAAAAAANAAAAAAAAAAAAAAAAAAAAAAAAAAAAAAAAAAACTCGGAGACAATTCACTGTTAGTCTTCCGGAGAAACCGATCAAAAAAAGACATCGAGACGGACAAGTCCGTGAATCTCCCGAGGGAACGGACCCTAAAAAGAGACAACAAGTCGTACAGTCCGTGTATCTCCCCGGGGGACCTGACCCCAGGATGAAACAACAAGTCGTGTAGTCCGTGAAGTTTCCCCGTGGGACCCAACCCAGGATGAGACAACAAGGGACTCGAACTACCCGGTCGACGACTACGACCGTACACCCCTCTATCTCTGATGTCACTACTATTCGTTAAGGGTGGTGTTAGAGGAGGGAGTGCAGGAGAGTCAGGTAGAGAGACGTCAGTTGTCGACGGGAGTGAGACCCTAAAGACGTGTTAGGGATATGAAGTCGAGGGTGGACGACGTGGAAGATCCCCTGGACTCAGGGAGAGGTACCATACATACCGACACTGTTCCTGATAGACAAGAGTAAGATAAATCCGACGGTGTCTAGTCGACAAAGTGAGAGTCGGGATGTACAAAGAGGAGACTGGGTCTGTTAACGGGATTACACCCTAGTCTGGGGACGAAATACACGGGGTGTACGACTCCCGTCCAGGTCAGGACGATTGTGAGGACAAAAAGGGGGGGATCAAAGAAATAGGATGACTCAAAACGTGCCCAGATGCATAAGAAAAGGTCACCAGTCCATGAGGAAAGACGAGAGTCGACTACAAGATGTTCGTGAAGACACAGACTTCCATAGGTAATTCCGTATGTAGTACCATATGATACTTCCATATGTGCTATACCATATGGTATAGTACTTCCATATGTAGGTAAGGACTACATAGATACCTGTCTCTACATGGGGTACAGGGGGATGAGGAGGTGGTTGAACAAGGAGGACAGAGGAGCAAAACTTGTCCAACGGTACAGTAGACTTCCGTCCGTAAAGGAAATTTTGACCCCGAGAAATAAAATTCGGGTCAACTACTACTACCGATAAAACAGTACTGATCATACTACTAAGTAGGTCCCTCGTTACCACCGTTAGACTCATAACATCGGAGTTAGTCGGGAACTAAGGTCAGAATAAGGTCTCTTACCCGGGTAAGGACAACAATCAGTGACTTTTTTCATTTACTGAGTCACATTAGTCGTTGGTGTTAAAAAAGAGTGTTAAACACCAGAGTTTCTCTCATAGTGATTAGACGATTAAATATCCAGAGGTTAAAAGTCCGGTTTTTCGATTCCGGTAACCGTTAGTGGATACTCAGTCATTTTTATATTACTCCAAGTACTTCCTCTCGTAATAATCGATCTTCATACCTTTGTTCGAACTCAAGACGAGTGATTTGTTTTACTGGTGTAAGTAAAAGTTGACACACCAACCATTTTGGAAGTCATAAAGGCACCTGTAGTGATCTGAAGTCGGATCGACTTTGTAGTCACTGGTAGTCATTTGATCCAGGTCCGTAAGTCTTCTTAACTACATTTGATCTCCATAGTGACACGGTCTCTAAAACAAGTCTATCATGTTAAAGAAATGGATTTTAACTATACGACGACACAGATACGGTCACTGTAAGAAACGACAGATTATCAACTCCGAACGACCGGAAAACTGGAACAATATGTAACTCAGGTTCAACTGAATGGGTTTCTACCCTTACAGTCCAGTCTCAGATTTTCGATGATACACATTCTGTAACTAAAGTTGTTCTTGGTTCTTTGTTTTTGAGGAAATGTTTTCGTACGTGGACCATCGACACAGTCCCTGTGTTTTCTAAGTACAGCTACGTACTGTTTTAGGGTCATGTTATAACATTTCTTTCATAGGAGGTTATTTAATTAGTTTTTTTTTTTTTTTTTTTCTCAGGGTTTGGTGTTCCCATAGAGAGTCATGTTTAACGGAAGAAAACGGTCTTCAAAGTTAACCGTTTTAGTAGTCACTGTCTCTGTAAATAGAGTTTCCTAACTCCTCGGGGGTTCTATGATAGTGAAGAGGTTGATATCGTGAAGGGTAAACCCTTGTAGGGAGACGCCATAAACACTTGTAAGTATCATATCCGTATGTTATGGTTACTACACAAGATGTCATCTTTGGTGTTATTGTGTCACTTAATCGTGTTTTCCGGACTGAGTAAGGTCGAAGAGAGGAGTGACCCTTGAGACAAATTTAGAATAGTCAATTTACTCCCATAAGGAAGAAGACTCGTCCTTTCTCATCCTATGACCCGTGGATATATGTTGGATATAAAGTTTAGAACTTTCTACTACGATACTTTCACGACGTAGGGTATACGGTCGTTTAAACCTTTTGAGTCGTCATCGGTGTCCTGACCTTTTCCAGTCAAAAGTAAGGTTAGGGTTTCTTTTCGTTACGGTTTCTTACGAATTTGATGGTGTGTTAACGTGAGTAGAGTGTCCGATCACTTCATTACGAGTTTTAAGAGGTTCGTTCCGAAGTCGTTGTGTACTTGGTACTTGAAGGTCTACAAGTTCGACCAAAATCTTTTCCGTCTCCTTGGTCTCTAGTTTAACGGTTGTAGGCGACCTAGTACCCTTTTCGTTCTCTCAAGGTCTTTTTGTAGATAAAGAAGAAATAACTGATACGGTTTCGGAAACTGACACATCTAGTGTTATTTGACACTCTTTAAGACTCTCTCTACCCTTAAGGTCTGGTGGACTGGACGGAGAACTCTTTGGATATACGTCCAGTCCTTCGTTGTCAATTATGACCTGTACTTTGTTGTCTGACCAAGGTTTATCCTTTTCCTCATGTAGTTCCGACATATAACAGTGGGACGAATAAATTGAATGTACGTCTCACGAATAAATTGAATGTACGTCTCATGTAGTACTCTTTGCGACCTGACCTTCTTCGTGTTCGACCTTAGTTCTAACGACCCTCTTTATAGTTATTTGAGTCTATACGTATACTGTGGTGGGTATACCGTCTTTCACTTCTCCTTGATTTTTCGGAGAACAACTTTCACTTTCTCCTCTCACTTTTTCAACGGAATTCCGAGTTGTAAGTCTTTTACTTCTAGTACCGTAGACCAGGGTAGTGAAGTACCCTTTATCTACTCCTTTGTCACCTTTGTCACAGTCCGAAATAAAACCTCCGAGGTTTTAGTGACGTCTACTACTAACGTCAGTACTTTAATTTTCTGCGAACGAGAAACCTTCTTTTCAATACTGGTTAGATCTATCATATAAGTTTTCGTCTCTGTAATGAAACGGTTGTTTCCAGGTAGATCAATTCCGATACCAAAAAGGACACCAGTACATACTTGTACTCCCAACCTGACACTTCTTTCGACTCGCGACTTCTTAACTATGAAAACTTCACACCACAACCTCTTCTGAGAACTCTTAGGGAACCTGAGGTGCCTCTAGGTTGCTTAGGTAAGACTTCCTCTAGTCGGGACCCAAAAGAAACCTTCCTTACTACGACTTCGACTTTGAGGTCATGAAACGGGTGGAGTACGCTTCACAATTGAGTGACCTTTTCTTAGACTACGACCCTCCCTAACCCCCGTCCTCCTTTTCCCCTGTTGTCTCCTACTCTACCGACCTACCGTAGTGACTGAGTTACCTACACTCAGACTCGCTTGAGACCCTCAACCACTACCTGACCCTCCGGACCACACGACGCTAAGTACCCTAGCGTTTCTCAGCCTGTACTGACTCGCTGACTTGACTTGACTTGACTATATGTTGTCTCCACATTTTGAATTAAGGGAAGGGAGTGACTGTATGACTCTATGCACATATATTGGAAGGAAAGGGGAATTCCTCTGGGTTGGGGTGGTAAATTGTAGAAATAGGAATTTCGTCGACTGTGACCCTTCAGTGACCCTTCTTCTATACCTCTTTCCTCTCCTGAATCTCCTTCTTTCGTCGAGACATCATCGATCCACGACGAAAGTAAAAGACAGAGTCAAACACCAGTCAAAGAGTAAGAAGTCATACAGTTGACGTAATTGTCCCGTGACTCTCGGGGGTTTGATCAGTTTCGAAGTAGACATCAAAGACTAATTTCAAATAGATCCTTTTTTTTTTCAAATAGATTAAGTTCCTTTACATGGGTTTTTCCGTTTTCGAGGGTAAATCGGTGGTTGTAGGTGATGTTTTGTTTTTGTTTTGAGACTCTAGAAGACAATAGAAGACACTTACCTAATCTCAGACAGTCCTATCTGACATTCTCTCTACTTCGGACTGCTACCGGAACGACAACTGTATGAAGGAATTTTTGTAAGATATTGGACGGAGGTGAACGTTTGTATAAGAATCACTCTCACGGGTTAGGACTTTGATAATAGACTGTACATCCTTGTGGAAGAATGGGGTGTTTTACTCGTCATGTACGGATGTATGATTCAGTGAAGTCAGTACAGGTTGAGAAACGTTGGGATACCAGACATTGACATGCCTGTCAGAGAGAACAGGTACCCTAAAAGATCCTTTCTTATGACTTCACTTTCACTCACATCACTTCAGAGAGTCAGCACAGGCTGAGGATCACTGGGGTACCTGACGTCGGATGGTCCGAGGAAGTAGGTATCCTAAAAGGTCCGTTCTCATGACCTCACGTTACGGTAACGAAAGAGGTTCCCCTAGAAGGACTGGTTCCTCATATTGAGTACAGAAGACACAGAGACGTAACCCTCCACCCAAGAAATGGTGACTCGGTGTACCCTTCGGGTCTTACTTGTCATCATTACGTTATGTCATACCATCTGGACTCTGACGTATAGTGTGACCGTTCCTTCAGACGACAGACCTTATCTCAATTGTTACTGATCCCGTTCATATCCCGAAGGGACCACCCAAGTCTACTATTTCTTAGACGGACGATACGTCCTCTGTACCCAAGTTGGGGACACTCAAGTTAGAGACCTAGTCCTTCTAGAGGACCTCTTCCTGTATCGATGGATGGGGACATGTTCACTCACTGATTGTACGTGTTTCCCGCGACAAACCCGTTGACAGAAACTTGGGTGTAGAACAATGAGTCAGTCGTTGGTACAGAAGTTAAGGGGGAGTGATTATCCTTACCCTATTAAATGACGGAACGTACTACTATATCAAATCAGTTGTTAAAACGATGACTAACCTAAAGGAAATTTCGAACATTTGGTCGGAAACCAACTTTCTGGGAAGACGAGAGTCTTACGGTAATGGAGAGGTGTAAAGTAGGAGTGACGGTTTTGACAGTTCTTAACATTACCTAGACTCTAACGTGGGACAGACATTCGATTGATCAATAGGACTATAATAAAATACTTACGACCTCCTTCTGTTTTAAGAGGACTTAGTTTCTACTTTCTGTCAAATAATGAGTATCGTTAGTGTCGACGATCTCATAATAGTAAAAATACAGGTAAAGAGTTCGAAGTTAAATGTCTTTTACTTTGTTTTTCTCAGTCCACTGTGGACATATGTGTCATACAACGTAGATTCCTTTCCTTGGGATCCGACTCCTTAAGACTTAGAAAAAGTACCCGTCATCCGTACACATTGGGACACGTGGTCTCCTCTGTGAGAAAATGAAGGTCTCGAAATTTGTTTGGATGAGAAACGGGCTCTTCACTTAAGATAAAAAGTTCCACCAAACGATATGTTGTTAGATACTTTTTCATCGGACCTTTTTTTCATCAAGAGGTTTTGTACGTGTTTATATTTTTCAGTACTTCTTAACAAAGGACTGCTATCCACACTCTATTTGTAAACAAGAATTTCATGAACAAATCTCATTTAACAAAGTTTTAAGAACGGAAAGTAAAGACTCTTTGAAAGAATAACAAAGAAACCATTAAAGAAGAAGAGACACAAGACACGAAAGGAAATATTTTACAGAGTAATAAATTAGTTTTCTAAAACACACACACACTTATTATGAAAATAATTCAGTTAAAGTATATATTATCGTTTCCACAGTATAACTACATACCGTTTTGGTTATGTTATAACATTTCATTAATTGGAGGTTAATTTTATTAGTTTAAAAAAATCTGAATAGAAGATTAAAAAACATACAAAGGAGAGTAAAGATAAACACATGAAATTCTCTAACAAGAATTGAAAAAGAAGATTGAACCAATAATTTAAAAAATAAAGACGACAGTAAAAAAAAAGGTTTAAATTTAAGATCCAAAGTGGGTCTCCCTACCATGCCCTTCCCTCCTCCTTCCCCCCAAGTCCTACCCCTTGTGTGCATATGTACACCGTCTAAGTACAACTACATACCGTTTTGGTTATGTTATAACATTTGATTAATTGGAGGTTAATTTTATTTATTTAAATATAAATTTATTTATTTATTTAAAGACTTACGAAGAAAAGTTTTCGAATGAGAAAAAACAAAGTACTCATGTCATGAAAACGAATGGAGACTCAGAAGAAGACAAGGTTCTTAAAGACACAAGGGAAATTCAAGAAAAAACAAAACTAGAGGTAGAAATTAGAATTTCTGAAAAAACTTACACACTATAAGGAACAGATAAACAGGAATAAATTTTAACTCTATTATTGTTGTTGGTTTTTGTTTCTTTTTTACTTTCCTTTGACGGATCTTCGAGACATTGTTATCGACTTCGAACAGTTCACTAAACGTAGTAATGTCTTACTCATCTCTTCTTAGATGACAAAGTTGAGGAATCCAGAACCTGATTCCCGATTTAGGAATTCAAGAACTTGATGAGTTATAGGGGTCCTTCTTAGTAATCAGAGAGCAGATAACATACATTGGCATTACCGGTGTTAAGAACCTTTACTCAAACTTTTCCCCTGACTCTAAGAAGTGGAAAATTATATATCTGAAAGTGGAATAAGGAAGACAAATTATGTCACGGGAATGAGAGTCGAGACGACATTAGGAGGTGTCCGTCATTTGATTGACAAAGGACCGTCCTAATTTCTCTTTTAGATCCTTTGATTGGGTGAGATAAAGACAATAAAGCAGGATGACTAACAGGTAGGAAGTCTTCATTGACTGTGGAGGTTTAGTACTCTGTAACTACAAAACGTCGTAATAAACAGAACTAAGAACAAAGGAGGTAAAGTTTGGTGTCGAAAATAGACGGAGACGAACAGATTTATTCAGTGATATAAAAGTCAAAGGTTATACAATAACTATAGAGTTCACACGAGAGTATAACATAGGTTAAAAGACATGAAGACACGCAAAAACGGAAGTGACGTCTACCACTGACGTCGGTACTTTAATTTTCTGCGAATGAGGAACCTTCTTTTCAATACTGGTTGGATCTATCATATAAGTTTTCGTCTCTGTAATGAAACGGTTGTTTCCAGGTAGATCAATTCCGATACCAAAAAGGACACCACTACATACCTACACTCTCAACCTGACACTTCTTCCGACTCGTGGCTTCTTAACTACGAAAACTTGACACCACAACCTCTTCTGAGAACTCTCAGGGAACTTGACGTTCCTCTAGGTTGGTCAGGTAAGACTTTCTCTAGTCGGGGCCCTAAAGAAACCTCCCTTACTACGGTTTCGACTTTGAGGTCATGAAACCGGTGGAGTACACTTCTCAACTGAGTGACCTTTTCTGAGACTACGACCCTCCCTAACCCCCGTCCTTCTCTTCCCCTGTTGTCTCCTACTCTACCGACCTACCATAGTGACTGAGCTACCTGTACTCAGACTCACTTGAGGCCCTCAACCACTACCTGTCCCTCCGGACCGTACGACACTAAGTACCCCAGTGCTGACTCGCTGACTTGACTTGACTTGACTTACAGTAAAATCAACTTAAAGTCCTCCTTCGTTTTTATTAGTAGAAATAAGTCAGACAGTACAAATTGGTCTTGTTACTATCTAAAAATTCCTTCCCTGCCGGATAACTCTAGGTTTTATCCTTTTCTGAGAGTGAAAGATGTCTACTTTAACTCCAAAGAAACATACAATTAACTCGTTGTGACAAACGTTTCGAGGTTTATAAACTTTTATCTTCACAAATTCGAGTCGTTAACGAAAGTTTACTGGATTGTATTATAGATCCGACGTGAACTTTTATAACTTATTTTACCAAAAATTCGAACTCTTTAAGATTTTATAGATGAACTTTAGACTTGTCTAAGGTTTTTATATGTAATTTGTTTTTTAAGTATTTTATAACGTTATTCTTTTATTATAAAACAATATGTGTTTACAAATTCTACTAATTCCTTCTTTTAAATGTTTCAAATAGATTGTGAAGGACTTCACTCGTCAGAAACAAGGGTTAAAGGTCTCTTGACGTTTTACTCCGTCTTTCGTCTTTGGAAAATATCCTATTTCCTATTCTCTATCCTTTCTCTTTTTTATCTTTTACGTATTTCTTGTGTCTTTATTCATATTTAGGGTCTCAACCGAACTACAAACTTCTTACTGATCTACAAAGTTCTTACAAAAAGTCTGATCTACAAACTTCTTACTGATCCAAAGACCAATTTATCTCGTAAATGTCCCTGTTTTCTCACAACTAACCCCCCTTTTTTTATTTTCGTGTTAGATTTGTGACTCCTAATACAAATACTTGAACGATTCCTGAATTCGGGACCTACGTCGGAGAGTTTCTCGAAACTCTCTGATGGGGTTTCTCCATTCCATACTCGGTCCTATATGTCTATAAAAACGTTGTTTTCGGTTCATCAGTCTTGTAGTTTTCTGATAACAATAATTTCTTTTATTACGTAGAGTTCAATTGCTTAAATCCCGAAAAGATATACACTTTGCTACGTTCTCAGACCCGAATGACTTTAGTAAACTATCTGTAGAACTGACAGATTCCCGAAGGGACCACCGAGTCTCCAATTTCGCAGACGGACCTAACACCCTATAGGCCCAAGGTAGGGACCCAACCCTTCTAGGGGACCTCTTCCTTTACCATTGGGTGGGATCATGAGAACGGATCTCTTAGGTACCTCCTTCCTCGGACCATCCGATGTCAGTTACCCCAGCGTATCTCAGCTTGTGCTGACTCGTTGAAGTGAAAGTGAACTGATAGATCCCGGTGATAGGACAAAAAGAGGTAGGACTTATGGAAGTCCCATGTGTCGTCCCCACCGATGTCACCGAATACTGGACTACCAGTTTTGTAGGAAACAAATAATTATATTGTTCACTATGAAAAAGAAAAAAAAAGAAAAAAAATTAATAATAAAAATTAAAATGAATTGTTATGACATAACCAAAACGGTATGTAACTACTTATATACTCTTTCGTCACCATGTATATGTGTTACCTCATAATGAGTCGGTAATTTTTCTTATGTAAACTTGTTCACTATGAAAAAGTAGGTGTTTTCAATAGATTTAAAGTCAGACGACTGTACGGGGGTGGGGGTGGGGAGTCGTCCTCACCGAGGTAGGATCCGGATCATTAAATTAAGTTATATTCTATTGTTACAGTCACTGTATCATAAACGATTTAATGTAACGATTGACTAATGTTACTTCGTTTAATATTTTGTATATCTTCTTTTTTGTCGTTTGATCTCTTTATTGGATTTCAATTTAAAGATAAAACCTTTTTAAAGAGTACAATTTCGTCGAATAGAATTTTAGTTAGGAAAAGTAAAGTATATAAATGATTTTATAACATTAAAATAAATTATTAGTCTCCTACTCTTTTCTTACAGTATCGATAAGACCATATTGGTAGAAAGTTTTTCATTTTCTTTACTCTCGATTTTTTTTCTTAAAAAAAAATTCAAGAGAAGAAAATAGTCACGATGTTTCGAACTCTCATTTGTCTCGATATACTATAACGACGACCAATAAAATATTAGAAGTAGTAGTTTTCTTGTCTTCCCTTTGATTACCACTATAAGTTTTCGTTTTAATAAGTGAATAATTCAGAGGAATGTAAGATCATATGACGTATTTATAAAAATTTAGTTATCAAATATAAATTTAGTTACGAATAATTGATTTAAACGAAGGAATATATGTGTTAAGTTATTACTCGAGGTCTAAGACAGTTTGATGAATTATATAAAGATCATATTTCTTAAAATCACGTGTATTATTATTATTCTTTTTTGTGTACGTCGTTTGTGAAGATTATACAACACGGGAAAATTCTATAGCAGTCACTTTCTCCAGACGAAAAAGTCAATCTTAAAATAACATTACGATAAAAATCTGTAATTTTGTCCAGGCGTTCTAAAATAAAGATGGACTGTTAACTGTATTGTTTATACTTAATTTATCCTAATCAGTAAAATTTTATGTTCACTTCCCATTGTCGATACCTATAAAGTTTATATAATAACAATGAAGAGGTGTTTTGAATGAAATAAAAAGTTGATTAGTTCACAAAGACCCACAACAACTCCCTTTTTATTTTAGAGGACTCGACAAAACCAGATAAATTCTCTGTGTCATAAGTACGACTCAGGTCTGCCTGAAAATTTACACCTGTTTACTGCATCGGTTCGTATGTAGAAAATACGTACTCTTTGACACCAACTGTGTTATCGGTGGAGGTTGAGACATACACCATACATGGGTCTACTAAGGTATACAACCTTACGTCGATTCGTGACAATGATCACGAATTGTCGGGACTCCGACGGTCATGTTCCATCTCTCCGATGATTTTATCTACTTTTAGTATAAATTCCTTCGAACATGGAGGACTAGTGTTAAGTTTAATTCCTCTCTAAATTTGTACTGTAAAACGGTCAGTTGTCTGAAAGATCTTCTACTCTCTGACCACTCTGTTTAGACACAAAAGTTATTTTCACAATCCGAAAGTCTAAAAGTTAAAAACACACGGGGTACTAGACTAAAAAGTATGTACCACATTGTTTTGAAAATTTCTAGACATCATGTTAAGAACTCTTTACCAAATAGACTTTTGTAATATCGGAGTACGGAATTCCCTAATGGAGGACAAGATACGTCTCAGCGTTCTACACTAAAAACTGTACTCTAACGGAGAATTTACATGTCTCTGTTAAAAGTCTAAATAGAGTCTCTTATCGAAATTATAATGTTTGACTTTTAAAGAGGAATTACTCTTCCTCCTGTATCTCAAGGGTCATAAGGGTCTGTCTGAATTTTATTCCTTTTCTCAGTCTCTTAGTGGATTTTTATTATTGAGATAAATAACCCATGAATACAGTCACTAATGTCACCTTTGTCACAGTCTTAAATAAAACCCCCCGAGGTTTTAGTGACGTCTACCACTGATGTCGGTACTTTAATTTTCTGCGAATGAGGAACCTTCTTTTCAGTACCGGTTGGATCTATCGTGTAAGTTTTCGTCTCTGTAATGAAACGGTTGTTTCCAGGTAGATCAGTTCCGATACCAAAAAGGTCACCAGTACGTACCCACGTTCTCAACCTGACATTTCTTTCGACTCGCGGTTTCTTAACTACGAAAACTTGACACCACAACCTCTTCTGAGAACTCTCAGGGAACCTGACGTTCCTCTAGGTTACTTAGATAAGACTTCCTCTAGTCGGGACCCACAAGAAACCTTCCTGACTACGATTTCGACTTCGAGGTTATGAAACCGGTGGAGTAAGTTTCTCAACTGAGTAACCTTTTCTGAGACTACGACCCTCCCTAACCCCCGTCCTCCTCTTCCCCTACTGTCTCCTACTCTACCGACCTACCGTGGTGCCTGAGCTACCTGCACTCGAACTCACTTGAGGCCCTCAACCACTACCTGTCCCTCCGGACCGCACGACGCTAAGTACCCCAACGTTTACCAGCCTGTGCTGACTCGTTGACTTGACTTGACTTGACTACAGTCACTACAAGTGTATATGTGTGAATATGTCTGACTATTACAGATTAAGAGATACCATATTTCATATTACCATATTTCTTCTATGGTAATATTGAGAAGATGTCTACTCTTCTCATTTTGAGTAAATCCAAATCATTGAATACCTTTTGGTAGGTTAAACGTTCATTCTCTCCCTAAAATTGACTCCTGTACAGATTTTAATCCTTAACTTTTTAGTTCAGGTAAACTTCAACTACAGGACTAAAGACTGTTACGTTCTCATTATTGTAAGAAATCGTCCTCACTGTACCTCAGTTCTTTACAGAGGATTATACATTAGAAGAATGAGTCACTTAGACAATTTTTAACTCTTCTGAAGTCTCCTGCATACATCTTACTAGAATTAAATCTTTGGAGTAGACGGTCCCTGTTTTCATCGTTACTGACGACCGAAGACCTTTATTTTGGACGTCAACAGAAACAACCTTTGTTTCCCTGATACGATCCATCGCATTTGACTTTGTATAGTTGATGGGTGTAAATCAGGAGTATTGTCGTGTACGTGTATGAGTCTGTGAGTCAACACAGGTTGAGAAACGTTGAGATACCTCGTATCGGGAGTTCTGAGGAGACAGGTACCCTAAAAGAATCATTCTTATGTCCTCAACCACGGTAAAGAAACAGGTCCCTTGAAACGGTTAACTCCTTAGCTTTGACGTAGATAAAACAGAGGCCGTAACAGACCACACAAGAAGTGGTGACCGTGTTGTACCCTTTTGGAACGATGTCTCTGAGAATTTTACTAGGTCAATATTCTATATAAGGGATAAAGTACAGTTGTACATAATTGTCTCTAGGACTATAAATAAAACCCTTTACAAGTTTGTTCTCCCTTTATAAAAGACTAGATGTCACTAACAAAGGTGAAAGAAAGTGAAGTCAAGACGAGTCAGTGAGTCAGTACAGGTTGAGAAACGTTGGGGTACTTGACGTCGTACGGTCCGGAGAGACAGGTAATGGTTGAGGGTCTCAGGTGGGTTTGAGTACAGGTAACACAGCCACTACGGTAGGTTGGTAGAGTAGGGGACAGTAGGGGAAGAGGAGGACGGGAGTTAGAACGGGTTGTAATCCCAGAAAAGTCTACTCAGTCGAGAAGTGTAGTCTACCGGTTTTATAACCTTAAAGTCGAAGTTGTAGTCAGGAAGGTTACTTGTGGGTCCCGACTAGACCAGATCCTACCTGACCAACTTAGAGGAACGTCAGGTTCTCTGAGAGTTCTCAGAAGAGGTTGTGATATCAAGTTTTCGTAGTTAAGAAGCACGAGTCGAAAGAAATATCAGGTTGAGAGTATAGGTATGTACTGATGGACTTTTTGGTATCGAAACTGATTTGTCTGGAAACAACTGTTTCATTACAGAGACGAAAAATTATACGACGGATGCAGCCAGTATTGAAAAGAAGGTTCCTCATTCGTAGAAAATTAAAGTACCGACATTAGTGGTAGACGTTACTAAAACCTCGGGTTTTTTTATTTCAGACTGTGACAAAGGGCTAGACAAACGGTACTTCACTACCCTGGCCTACACTCCTAGAATCAAAAGACTTACAACTCGAAATTCGGTTGATAGGAGAAAGTGAAAGTAGTTCTCCGAGAAGAAGTGTGAGCGGTATTGCTACCACAGTAGGTGCATAGACTCGAATAACTACAAAGAGGGACGTTAGAACTAAGGTCGAACACGAAGTAGCTCGGGTCGCAAAGAGTACTACATGAGACGTATCTTCAATTTATTTTTATGTTATATGTCGGAACTGCATGAGGAAAAGGATAAACCTTGGTCAGACAACAAGGTACAGGTCAAGATTGACAACGAAGGACTGGACGTATGTCCGAAGAGTTCTCCGTCTCGTCCACCAGACCATAAGGGTAGAGAAAGTCTTAAAAGGTGTCAGATAACACTAGGTGTGTCAGTTTCCGTAACCGTTTCAGTTATTTCGTCTTCATCTACAAAAGGACCTTGAGAGAACACCTAGTAGGTCACCTACAACCGGTAAACTAGAGACCAAGGAGACGGAAAAGATTCTAGTCGAACTTGTAGACCTCAAGTGTCAAGTGTATAACGACTTCGGACCTAACCTCTTAAAACTCGTAATGAAATGATCGCACACTCTACTCACGTTAACACACCATCAAATTCGTAAGAAACCGTAACGGAAAGAAACCTTAACCTTACTTTTGACTAGAAAAAGTCAGGACACCGGGGACGACAGGCTTAAACGACCGTATAACTCACGTCGTGAAAGTGTCGTAGTAAAAAAATCCTAAACTTTATCGAGTTGACCTTAGGGTAGTGGAGGTGATCGAAACAAGTATCACTACGAAGGATTCCGGGTGGACTGAAGTGTAAGGTCCTACAAACCGAGATTCACTCACTAGTGTGGTAGCACTAATAGATCCAGTACTTTTAGAAAAAACATCTCAAGACATATAAGAACGGTGGAGAAGAATTATAGAAGACAAAAACAATCCACGTATGGACAGGAAATGACTCGGGTAGAAACGTACTTTAAAAGGGAAACATAGAGATTAAAAGAACTTCTCTAGAGATCAGAGAGGGTAAGATAATAAAAGGAAATAAAGAAACGTAACTAGGACTCCTTACGAAGGCATAGAGAAGAACGATAAGAAACCTTGAGACGTAAGTTTACCTATATATAAAGGAAAGTAGGAAACGAAAAACGAAGAGAAGAAAAGTGTCGATAAACACTTTGGAGGAGTCTTTCGGTAAAACGAAAAAAGGTAAAGAAAAAAGAACCCCTACAAGAACTAGGGACAGAGGACATGTCACAGTACTTGGAGACAGGCATCAAGTAGTCCGTAAGACAGACAGTCTAGATCAGGGAATTTAGATAGACGGTGAAAGTGACGTGTTGACATTCCCTAAACTAAATCCAGTATGGACTTACCAGATCACCAAAAGGGATGAAATAAGTGAATTCAGACTTAAACCGTTATTCCTCAAGTACTATACTCGGTGTCAGTCAAGGGTCAGAATAAAAACGACTGATATATCTCGAAGAGGTAGAAACCGAAGTTTCTTATATTAGTTAGACTAAAGTCACAACCGGTAAACCACTACAGGTACACATCTCAGAAGAGAACACAACAACGTTCTCCCACTAACGATACTGGTCATACAAGAGAACTGTTTTCAGATAATCGGAAACGGGACGGAGTAAGGCATAAGGTTCCGGTTTAAACGGACAATGGGGTCCACAAAGAACTAAAAAATGAAAACGTAAGGTCAGGGGATATTATTTTTCCTGTAGAAAAACCTCACAATCAAGATTTTCCAGAACAACCAGATAAAAGAAATCTACTGTATTTTACACTCATCTCTCCGTCTTTCGAAAAAATAGATATATATTTATATTTAAATTTCAACATCTGAGTCTCTATCCATTTCACCGCCACCCCTTGATTCAGTCCCTTTGTACCCTGACACTTTCATTTAACCTCGTACTTTGTACACATCTAATTTCACCTTTTCCTGTATTTTATCTGGGTGTATTTTATCAACGATACTGGATTTCGATCCTCGAAATAATTTTAGTTCTCTTTCATTAACTAGACTGTGACCTTCTGTAAAAGTTTTGTGACGAAATTAGTAAAATGAGGGAAGACTTTTTAGTAATATGAATAAGGTATAATTTATTTTGGGTTTGAGGAATAGGGGAAAGAAAACGAAATTGTTAATGAGGTAAGACACACAACTCTTTAAGTTACCGTGTAAAAGATTAACCCGTCATTTCACTGACTAAACACAAAATTCTCTAGTGATTGTCGTTTACGACACAATCACCTTCCTTTATCTTTGAACCACCACGATCACCATTTGTTAAGTGGACGGTTACGTCCTCTGTGCCAAAGTTGGGAACATAGTCTTTCTAGGGTACCTCATCCTTTGTAGGTAGGTGAGGTCATATTAACGAACCTTTTTAAGGTACCTGTCTCCTTGGAACGTCCGATGGCAGGTACATAGTTTCTCAACCTGTACCGACTTGTGTGTGTGTGTGTGTGTGTGTGTGTGTGTGTGTGTCTTTGATATCTGTTCCATTGCTAAATCCTTTGATTACGTCACCAAATCACAATTTCCACTTTTCCGATATTTTGTCATATTCACCTTACCCTGAACGTAACCTGAACTTAAAGTTTTACGATTCTAAATAGATTCAAAGGAGTTACGTAAAAAAAAAAAAAAAACAGAGTTCCGGTAAATGTTTTTTAGGTTTTCTGTGTACTCTACTCTTCACCCTTCTCTTTTCGTTTGAAGAGGGACGACCAAGGATCAAGGGTACCTCAACTACTACCAAGGTCAGTACATATACTGTTCGATGTAGAGTCCTCCAAAAGTTTAGAATATCTGTTCAGTCTTCTAACATCTCTACGGCAAATACCTTAAATTTCCATCTTCTTTACAACTCTTGAAGAGTCAGAAGTGAACGAAGTAAACCAAGTGAATGAACTTCAAAATAGTTGAATCAATCCGTATCTATACTGTATATTTCCCGAACAGTCCACCGTGATCATCATATCTTAGACGGACTTTACGTCCTCTGTATTCTCTACGTCTAAGTTAGGGACCCAGCCCTTCTAGGAAACCTCCTCCGGTACCGCTGGTTCACGTCATAAGAACGGATCTCGTAGGGTATTCCTTCTGTTGTTTAGGGTAAAACCAGTAAGACCCAAACTCCACTGAACAACAAGTCAGTGATTCAGCACAAGATGAGATGTCGGGGTACCGACATCGTACCGTTCGAGGAGACAGGAGGTGATATAGGGCCTGAACCAAGTTTAATTAAAGGTAACTCAATCACTACGATAGGTTGGTAGAATAGGAAACGGTGAGAGAAGAAGAAAATGGGAGTTTAGAAAGGATCGTGGTTCCGGAAAAAGTCATTCAGTCGAGAAGAGTAGTCCACCGGTTTCATGACCTCGAAGCCGAAGTTGTAGTCAGGAAGGTTACTTATAAGTCCCAACTAAAGGAAATCCTAACTGACCAAACTAGAGGAACGTCAGATTCCCTGAAAGTTCTCAGAAGAAGTCGTGGAGTTAAACCTTCGCACTTAAGAAACCGTGAGTAGGAAAAAATACCAGGTTGAGAGTATAGACCTGTACTGATGACTTTTTTAACTGATATACCTCGGAACTGTCGTTTCTGACAGCCGTTTCACTACAGAAACGAAAAATGATACGACAGCTCCAAACAGTATCGAAAAGAAGGTTCCTCGTTCATAGAAAATATTTAAAGTACCGACGTCAGTAGTAGGTGTAACTAAAAACTCGGGTTCTTTTAAGTTCATAGATGTTCCGACTTGATAATGGTATTTATGGACTTTACGGTATCATCATCATTATCTTTCACCAAACCGAACGTCAAATGATTCTTCACGTGTGATGTGTTATTTTGTAAGTGTAAGTTGACCTTTTCTTAACCCCTGTTTATTTCAAATATAACAGACTTAAATATCCAAGTTGAACCACTATAAACGATTACTACATGACGTTGAGTATTGGGGACAGTGGAATCGAGTATTTTACTGTTGAGTCTATTTACATAGGAGTATAATATATGTTTAACCTATCATATTTTCTATTAAATTTCATCGAAAACATCAAAATAGACCAAAATTGAACCCCAGACCACCTAACCACTCAAGACAAGGCAATAGACAAGAAAGTCCTATAAAGAGAACGAGAAGGTTAACTCTCATCAAAGAAACAGAAAAGTAAAATGAATTGAAAACGACAGAGACACGTAAAACTTCTTTCTCAATATATGACACTAGAACTTCCCCAGAAAAAGACACCCTCGTAGGGACGAATCTGACAGAAACAATCGTCAAGACCAAAATTATACCTACGGTCTGTGTGGATAGGAGTTACACACGACCAACAGTAGGGGAATTTCCCACACACCAACCACAACCCCTCAAATTTCGAACATGTCCTACACTCCACTCTGAAGGAAGGACGAGGTATCGATAACGACGTGACAGTCCCTTCCCCAGATTACTTTGTTCAGTCCGAGTACGTTAGTGTCTCCTGACGGATAGCTTTCCAGAAACAACATGGGTCTTGGTCGAGTTTCAGAACAGAGAAAAAGACAACACACGTAGGGGTAAGATCACGAACTGACATCGTACCTCAAGTACCTGGTAACACGGGTAGGGTAAGTCTGACCCCTGACCCCACTCGACCGTCGGTGGTCACGTTCGGCGAGGGAAGGAACTACTAACTGTTTCGTCGAACGTCCATGAGGAACGTTTATCTCAGATCAAGAGAGATGGAGGACAGAGGTAGCGTCACCAAGAGGGCCGTCTGTTGTATGAATGTCCCAGAGTCCTGACGCTACGGGTCTAACACCGAACTGGACGAGTGAGGATTCCCGATCCCAGACGGGTATGTCTTCCAAAGAAACAATGTATAGGGAGGGTCCAGGACTAGACTACAGAAAAAAGGGTAAAATGAATCAATACACCTCTATAAAGAACTTCGAAACTAATATATCTTACAGAAGGCGGTCAAAAGTCAATCAAGATGTCCATCTAAATAAAAAATACACAAGACCCCCTTCTACTCAAGGTAAAGGAGGATGAGATGGTAGAACGAGGGGAACATACAAAATAAAAATTTTACGACTAATCGAGACACGAAATATTCTATACCTTATACCACGGGAATATAACAAAGGATGGATACAAGTTGGTAGAAAGTCAACATAAACAAACAATACAAAGATGAAAATGTACTAGTTATAAATAATTTAAATAAATCACACAAAAAAATTTCGTATTAGGGACCTGTAACAGAGTTAATAAATAAAATTCCTTTCGTTGTAAGTAGTTGTTAGTGAAATGGTACAGAAAGATAAAATTTTGTTAAATAAAAATAAGTATACAACTAATCAACAAAGTTTTATCAGTGACATTTTCTTACAATATTATTTGATAACATTAACAGGACTGAAACCCTTTTTACCCTTGTAGACTGATATAGTATCAATCTTTTGTAATCGTTCCCTTTCTTCTCGACTGTGCCAAGATTTCCAACGACAGAAATATGGATATATGTATGTTTATGTGTGTGTGTACGTATAAGGTAGAAGGTATAGAGTTAAGAAGTTATAAAGTATTATAGATCATTGATAATTGTACCATTAAATTAGACACGTTCTGTCCTTCTAAACAAATTAGGGAACTTTGTGTTTATCCCGAATTTTAGAATCGATTCTGTAAATGATTTGATTCACTTGTATAAAATTTCAAAGTCCCTTTTCGTTGTTCTTACGTTAAACCTTTTTATTACTCACAGTTCAAGTAGTGTCGGGTCACGGGGAGGAGACGACAATGATAGGTTTGGATTCGTTGTGCAACGAGACAGTGGTAGACTTTTAAGCTGAGTTTGAACCTTTTATAGTGATACAAAAAGAAACAAAGAGTTTCCTTTTACACTTTATTTTTAGTTAAAATGTACATTTTTGTTTTGTATTATCTTCTAATCACACTTTTATAAATTCCTGTTTACTACAGAGTCTCGGGTTTAATAGGGTGTATACGACGAATATGTGAACCGTGATAGGGAATGTTTCGAGACTAGTAAGACACAATTTTAGTCGTCTGAACTTATATTGCAGTGATTTGTCTCTTACTGTACCATCGTACGATGATGTGAAACCGGTGTGATCACTTTACATAAACCCTTCTCGTTACGATCATAACAGATCCCCTTTGTGTCATCGTAAAATGTCAGTTCTTCTATATTTTATAGAATTCACTTAGTTTCTCGATACCTTTTATACGAAGAATGGATCTTTATACGTCGTTTTGTATTTTAATAACTTTCTTTAAACGTGCATATTCATAATAACAGGACGATGTGTTTCTGGATAAAATCGAAGGTGTGACTAACCGGAATTCCCTATTCAAGTCGAAGGACACATAAATTCGTCTATGGGGTCGGAACTCGTACGGTCGTCATTCTACTACATGATTGTTTCTCTTTTACATTGGTCCGACTAACAAATTTACAGTCAAAGGACATTTATCGGAAGTTACTTAAAATTATAGTAGGATTATTTATGTTGAGTAATCATATCACATAAACTAAGTTGTCAAAGACTAGTTATATACATACTCTAATTCCTCATCAATTCTTTTAATAAGTAAAAAACAGTATTTTATGTTTCATTAGGAAAGATAAAGATCTTTACAATTATAATTTAACTTTTAGATTTTTGACTTGATAAAATAAGAGATAAAGTACGTAAGATATTACGTAAAACTAAAAAATTATAAAATTTAAAGTAATAATTTGTAACATGTATTAAAACATTCTAAACTCATTTTGTTTAGTTTTTTCAAACAAATACAACTGTTTAAAATTTATCTCTTAAAAGAAGTAGTGAATTTCATAAGATACTAGTCTATATTTTTTGAACAAAATGTGTGCTCCCTACGTAGGTAATGTACTGTACCAAAAATGATTATATGTGATTATTTATAAATTGAACGTTGAAAAATGTTTAAACATATATCATATACTTTCACTTTCAATTCAATGAGTCAACACAGGTTGAGAAACGTTAGGTACCTGACATCGGATCGTGCGAGGAGGTAGGTACCCTAAAAGGTCCGTTCTCAAGACCGACGACGACGACGATTCAACGAAGTCAGCACAGACTGAGACACGCTGGGGTGTCTGCCGTCGGGTGGTCCGAGGGGACAGGGACCCTAAGACGTCCGTTCCTGTGACCTCACCCAACGGTAAAGGAAGAGGTCATATACCATATATTTATTGTGTTTTTACACAATATGTGACATATCATCACATTCAGTGGATTAGTACAGGATGAGAAACGTTGGGGTACCTGACATCGGGTGGTTCGATGAGATAGGTACCCCAAGAGGGCCGTTCTTCTGATCTTACCCAACAGTAAGGGAAGAGGTCCCCTAGAAGAGCTGGGTCCCTAGTTTGGGTGTAGAGAACGTAACGTTCGTCTATAAAATGGTAGACTCGGTAGTCCCTTCGGGAGAATATGTGACACTTCTTTTACAATCAGCAAGTCCGGACAGGTTCAGAAACACTTGGGTACCTGACATCGGACGGTCCAAGAAGACAGGTACCCTAAGAGGAACATTCTTATGACCTCACTCAACGGTACGGGAGGTGGTCCACTAGAAGGGTTGGGTCCCTAGTTTGGGTCCAGAGGGTGTAACGTCCATCAAAAAAATGTGAGACTCGGAAGTCCCTTCGGGTAAGTCAAATCAGTCAAGTCAGTGAGTCAGCACAGGTTGAGACACACTGGGGTACTTGATGTCGTACGGTCCGGAGGGACCGGTAGTGGTTGAGGACCTCGAATGAGTTTGAGTACAGGTAACTCAGTCACTGTGGTAGGTTTGTAAAGTAGGAGACAGTAGGGGAAGAGGAGGACGTGAGTTAGAAAGTGTCGTAGTCCCAGAAAAGTTTATTCAGTCGAGAAGCGTAGTCCACCGGTTTTATAACCTCAAAGTCGAGGTTGTAGTCAGAAGGTTACTTGTGTGTCCTGACTAGAGGAAATTCTACCTGACCAACCTAGAGGAACGTCAGGTTCCCTGAGTTCTCAGAAGAGGTTGTGGTATCAAGTTTTCGTAGTTAAGAAGTCACGAGTCGAAAGAAATATCAGGTTGAGAGTGTAGGTATGTACTGGTGACCTTTTTCGTATCGGAACTGATCTACCTGAAACAACCGTTTCATTACAGAGACGAAAAATTATATGACAGATCCAACAAGTATTGAAAGGAAGGATCCTCATTCGCAGAAAATTAAAGTACCGACGTTAGTGGTAGACGTCACTAAAACCTCGGGTTTTTTTATTTCAGTCGGTGACAAGTAAGGTAATATGTGACATGTTTACAGACTTAGATAATTTATGTCTACACATACTAAAAAAATAAATCTAATACGATTTGATACTAAAAAGTAAGAGTAGGAAGTAAAATTATTTATTCTTTATTTAGATACTTAAGTTGTCACCCGTCTCAGTTTACGACTACTTTACATTGGTTAATACAGGTTTATTGTTAGCTGTCTAGGTACCCGACAATAATTTATAACATAATTATGACCACTAGTTAATTGATAAACCGGTTACCTAAGGGTCTACTATGTATAATTTGAGGTATTAGGAAAATATCGAAAATTAGTTGTACTTTTTTTCACTCAGTAAACTAAATCTTTTAGTCTTTGATAACCACTATAAACTCTCACCACAGAAATCACACTTCAATCTTTATTTTCCAACGTTCTTTTACTCAAGTCGTCTATTTGTGATCAGTAAACTCTTCAAACTATTACTTTCTTTCTTCTTTTCGTTATGTTATTAATTAATCCTACATTCTTTCACTTTCACTTTCAGCGAGTGAAAGTTTTTCAATATTTCACAGGCTGAGAGACACTGGTGCACCTGATATATCAGGTACCTTACGAGGTCCGGTCTTATGACCTCACCCATCGGTGAGGGAAGAGGCCCCCTAGAAGGGTTGGGTCTCTAACTTGGGTCCAGAGGACGTAACGTCCACCTAAAAAGTGGTCGACTCGATAGTCCCATCGGGATCCCACTCTCTCCCATTCCTATTTGTCAAATAGTTCTACCTTCCCAGATCCACACAAACTTCTATCTTCCATTCTCGACTAGACGCCTCTAAACTTATACTCTTTCTTCTTCCCCTATTTCAACCATTGTTTTTATATAACAATTAATTATCTTACAGTCGAGTTCTTATAAGGGAAACGAAAGGAGTCATTACTCCTCACTGAGAGGATCCGACTATCTTTCCCTTTCATTTATCAGTATCATTGTACCCTGAGAGCTTCATCGTTGAAACTATATAAGGAAAGGGGAGGAAGAAAGGTGGTCTAGACCTCGTGTTTTTCTCTTTCCTTTTTCATGATTTACGATTGAACTAGATAAACTGAGTTAATAAATTACTTGTTACTCCCATCTTCGATCATAACCTTGGTGGAGTGTTAAAGTCACTCTTCTGACAGGTTTCTCTACCTCACCACTGACTTTTGAAAATCGGTAACTCGGCTCTCATTAGTACTCCACTATATCACAATACTTCTCATGTCTGATCGACTAACCACCTCAATGATAGGAGGGGTAAACGTACACACGTACGATTCAGTGAAGTGAACACAGGTTCCGAAACGTTGGGATACCTGACATACTTGTTTGGAGGAGACAGGTACCCTAAGAGGTTCGTTTTTATGATCTCACCCAACAGTAAAGGATGAGGTTCCCTAGAAGGATTAGGTCCACAACTTGCACACAGAGAATGCAGAGGAAGTAACCGTAAACCATAGAAATGATGATCGAGGTAGACCTTTTGGGAACAGGAGAGAAATAAGACATAAAGAAAGAAACCGTGTAGAAGGAAGGAAGCATAATACTTGAGAAGTGGAATCCGAGAAGTGAGGTCTCGGAAGTATCAAATATGACAGAAACGGTAGTATTATTCAGTTACTGAGAGTTTGAAATAAAAGGTATTATTAGTATACTATCAGTACACTCAAACACTCAGGGTATGAGTCTTCAAGAATAAATCACCCAGACCATATGTCGGGTTCATATAAGAAAAATTGTTCGTGTTACACATCAAAAACTACATCTACTAGACTTTTATTGTAAAACTCTTTATCAGAATTCATCATATGTTCTTACTTAATTGATACACACACGTAATGAAGATTATGATTGAAACTAAAATATAAAATACACACACTAATAGGTATAAGTTTATTAATAAACACATCACATAGCTTGATCGTTGTCCTAAGTTTACTGTATCAATTTTAATCACTAAGGGGGACTATTCCTAAAAGGGTCTGTGTAATCCTTGTGTAACCGAGAGGCAGACGATGTAGGTTCTGGTCGACATCAGTAACCGTACTCTCTCTTTCTCCTTGTTGAAGTTTAACAGGAAGGTAATGACTCCTTTCCCGTTCTTCGTGTTAGATCTGATTTCACAATCTCTTACAAACTTCCTGTAGGAAGGTCTACAGAAAGTAGAAGAGTCAGTCTATCTCCTCGTTCTGGTTGACGTCTTCCACCCTGAGACCAAAGAGAAGTCTAGCATATTTATATCCTGTCTCCCTCTGATTTATATGTTTAGATTTCTCTTTTCTCTTCGTAGGACACCTTGGGTTAGGTTTTAGTCACAAATAAGGTATGATGGTACCTTATCCAAGAGTATCATACTTCTTTATAAAAGTTAGTCCTTAAGGACTTAAAACGGACTGAAAATTCCAAATTATATTATAAATAATAGAACACACATACACACACACTATACACACACGAGTCAGTGCAGACTGAGAAACACTGGGGTATCTGACATCGAGGAGATCCGGGGAAACGGGTACCCTAAAAGACCCGTTCTTATAATCTCATAGAACGGTAACGGATGAGGTCCCCTAAAAGGGTTGGGTCCCTAACTTTGACGTCCGCAGAGAACGTACAGAGAACGTAACCGTCTGTCTAAGAAATAGTGGAGTCTTCCGGATATAATAGAAAATTAATTTAAATTTTTTACTGTATAAATTCATAATCGTATGATAACAAAGGTTTATTCTTAATGTATAGTAATCCTTAGTGTCCCGATTCACTCTTCTGTTCTGTCTCATTAGTTGAGGTAAGATGAACGTTTCCTTGATCTCTCGATTGGGATGAGGTAAGGAGAGTAGACTTCTGTAAAATAAATTTAATCAAAGTTTTACTAACTGGATAAAGACCGTTAAAAGTTTTAGTGTGATTCTAAAACTAGTAATTTTATTTAAATTGAAACTAATAATCAACTAACGTTACGAGTTATTTTCCATTTGTAGTTTTTTACTCATAAACTGTGGTTGTAATAAAAGAAAAAAATAAAATAAAAAAAAAAATCAAAAAATAAAAAATTTAAAATTTTAGAAATTAAGAATGTACGTAAGGGTTTGTACTTGGGGGGAGGGTGGAGGGAGGGGTATTGTAGAGAGACCCAGTAGGGGTACGTGGTCGGGGTCCGTACGACATAGGACGTAGTCTGTATCTGACCGCTAAATTAAGAATGTACTATCATATGTGCAATCTTACGGTAAGAGGGTTTAGTAGGGTGGGAGAGGGAGAGGGAGACTCAGGTTTTCAGGCAATATGTGTAGACACAGAAAAAAGGACAGAACGTATGTCCCAGGAGTAACGGTAGAAGGATTTAAGGTATATATACACAATCATATGACATAACCACAAAAAGAAAGACCGAATGAAGTGAGACATATTAGCCGAGGTCAAAGTAGGTAGAGTAGTCTTGACTAAGTTTACTTAAGAAAAATTGCCGACTCATTATGAGGTAACACATATACATGGTGTCGAAAGAATAGGTAAGTAGACGACTACCTGTAGATCCAACAAAGGTACAGGACCGATAATATTTGTCACGACGCTACTTGTAACCCCATGTACACAGAGAAAGTTAAGACCAAAGGAGCCACACATACGGGTCTTCACCCTAACGACCCAGTATTCCATCAAGATAAACGTTAAAAAATTCCTTAGAGGTGTGAGAAGAGGTATCACCGATATGATCAAACGAAAGGGTGGTTGTCACATCCTCCCAAGGGAAAAGAGGTGTGGGAGAGGTCGTAAATAACGAACGTCTAAAAACCTAGCGTCGGTAAGACTGACCACACTTCACCATGGAGTAACACCAAAACTAAACGTAAAGAGATTATTACTCACTACAACTCGTAGAAAAGTACACAAACAATCGGTAGGCATACAGAAGAAACCTCTTTACAGATAAATCAAGAAACCGGGTAAAAAACTAACCCAGCAAATAAAAAGACCTTAACTCGACGTATTCAACGAACATATAAAAACTCTAATCAACAAACAGTCAACGAAGTAAACGATAATAAAAGAGGGTAAGTCTTCCGACAGAAAAGTGGAACGAATATAAAAGGAAACAACACGTCTTCGAAAATTAAAATTAATCTAGGGTAAACAAATAAAAACGAAAATAAAGGTCTTAAGACCCTCCACCTAGTATCTCCTAGGACGACACTAAATACAGTCTCTCACAAAACGGATACAAGATTATTTCTATTTTTAGTAGTTAGTTTATTAGTGTTAAGAGAAAAACACTCAATTTTACGAAATTTCAAAATTTAATTTAAGACCTTAAAGGTAAAGATATTTAATTCGGTATTATACTTGGAAAGATTATACTACTATACCGTACACACTTATCCGTGTCTGTAAAAGCAAGACATATTTCATTACACCAAATAAGACGACACCCAGATTGTCCGGGTCGGATGATGAGATATCTATGTGTAAAATACGAGTCCATTTACAAACGGGTACCTCAAGACCGGTACGTCCCACTAGATTCACCATAACCGATTTTACTACGTCTTTTCAACTGGAAGTAAACTACGAACCTTATCAGAGTTCAGACGGACTTCGTTTTTGTGACGAAGGGTTCAGTTAAGTCTTTCACTGTACTTCAACGAGTCATCACATATTTAAAAACGTTAGGGTAACTGATATCGGATGGTCCGAGGAAGTAGGTACCGTAAAAGGTCCGTTCTCATGAACAGACTAAACGGTAAAGGAGGAGGTTCCCTAGAAAGGTTGGGTCCCTAGATTGGGTCCAGAGGTTGTAACGTCCGTCTGTGAAATAGGAGACTCGGTAGTACCTTCGGATTAAGTCTCTTGATAACGTAATTTCTTTTGTGACAGAGACAGAACCACTGTCCCATTACTGATTACTGTCTGTCTCCGGACTTTACACTGGTGAGGGACTTTAACTGAAAGTCCGAGGATGATGGTGTCCAAAGAAGAAACTCTTGAAAAGATCAAGAACTATGAGTCATCTTAAAGTAAAAGAAGAAGTCACAGAGGACACAGGGGTATGTTTAAAACTCTCTGTTCCGAGAACAGGATAGGGTAGGTATATGTCCGAAGGAGATCGGACGGTAGATGACGACACCGAAACAGAGGAAGGAAAGACTACGATACCTCTGTATGGATACCGTCTAAAATGAGTGAGATCATTTTCTTCAATAACGATAACTTGAAAGTGTCATCACATAGAACTCGAGAATTCAATATAGATGATTAAAGTTGGAACATCTTTTCAATGAATACAAGTACAGATGAAAGGATGACATCTCCTTATAAGGACGGAGAGGACTGTGTCACACTCAACAAGTACCCGTGCCTGATCGAAGTAAAGAGAAATAAAGAGTTCAGATTTAATGATATAGATTTATATCTTTTCACGAGTTATTTATAAATAACTTACTTATGGTTCCTTTGTTCTAACAGAGGTAAAAAGGAAGATAAACTATTACCAAAGGAAAGTAATTGGAAAAAAAAAACCCCCCCCCCCTAGTAAATCAGAGATAGAGTAAAATAAACCGATATTTTACCATTTTTATAAGAAGGAACTTTTACATAATACAAACATACCGTACGACATAATTATAGAATATATTCACGTTAGTTATTATAGATTCTTAATTACCTAAGTTTTATTCTTAAATTTTATTCTAATTGGAAAAAAACCCCCCCCTAGTAAATCAGAGATAGAGTAAAATAAACCGATATTTTACCATTTCTATAAGAAGGAACTTTTACATAATACAAACATACCGTACGACATAATTTTAGAATATATTCACGTTAGTTATTATAGATTCTTAATTACCTGATTTCTAAATTTTATTCCTAGTGTTTAATGTATAAATCAGAATAAAGATCAAACAATTATTACTAACTATGAATTAAGGATATTAGTCGAAGAGATAAACACTTTATCTTTATTAGTATTGAGGGAGGTAAGAGACCACCGAGTCCACCATTTTTTAGACGGACGTCACTTCCTCTGGACCCAAATTAGGGACCGAGTTCTTCTGTGGGCCCTCCTCCCTTACCGACGGGTGAGGTTATAAAAACGGAGTTCATAAGGGTACCTGTCTCCTCGGACTGTCCGAGGACGTAGATACTTCAGTCTATGTTGACTCACTGATTGTGCAAGTGAAAAGTGAAAATATAACATGTGTTAAGTTATATATCTCTTTATATATCACCATTTGTAAAGATGTATTCTGTTCTTATCATGATATATATTGATTGTATTAAAGGTATTACTAGAATGTTTCTTTAAACGTATTAAAATTAGTATTAGTTGAAATTAAAAAATAAAATAAAATAGTCAATAAAAAAAAATGTTTTAAAGTAATTATTGATTTCTTTCACATTTGAATCCGGATGGAATAGATTTGAAAATGTTCAAATCTACTTAATGAATTTCGATATCTTCATCAAAGCCTAACGAAACAATAATAACAGTTTTGTTTAAAATGTAAAATTATATTAAACTGAGTAAAGTATTCAATAATATCTATCTATTATAATGTTGTAAAGTTTGTTAAGAATAAATGAAACTTATCATCTAATTTTAAGGACTTCCGAAAATAACAAAAAAAAAAAAAGGAACAGACTAATTTCATATCAACTAAATGTTATAACAGAATCAAACCCCATAAATTGTTTTACTAAGTCAATATATTAAAAGTCTAATAAAAGGTAATAACTAATAATATTCTACAACTTATATTTATTCAGAAATATGAGATATCATTTAGGATAAAATACATATCATTAAAAATAAACAATAAGGGTATGAGAAGTAAATAAGGAGAAAAGAAGTGAAAGGTAAAACCATTGACATTCAAATAAAAGACAAAGATAAAACATATATCTATATAAATATAATGAAAAATCTTAGGTTGTATATTCCCTATTGTATATTAGAAACGGACAGAATGTATACGATAAATCATACTATAAGAGATCCAGGTAGGTACGACGACGTTTATCGTTATAAAGTAAGAAACAATCTGACTCTCTATAAAGTAATATATAGTGTAGGAAAATTTGATTAGTAGACAACTACCCGTGAACCCAACAAAAGTATAGAAATGATAACATTTATTACAACGATACTTTTAACCCCATGTAAATAAAACAACTTAATGTATTCAGTCTACCAATAGTAGTTTTTCAGATGTTTATTATTTATAACCTCTCCCAAAAGAAATTTTTGATTTTTGTCTCGATAGTATACTAGGTTGTTTGGGGTGAGAACCCCTATATAGGTATTCTCTACTTTTGAGATAAGTAAAAATTCAGTTATTTAAGAAGAAAAGTATTCAATTTCAAAAGAGGGTAAAATTTGACGACTTGTGTTCGAAAGGTGTTACATTTTTGATGATTATCCATCATGTATTCATGTAATAAGACAAAGTTTAAGGTTATGACAGGGAGTTTTAAGTGTTGTATTGAGTATCCCCTCGAATTATTTGTATTACACTATCCACTTACACTTTCTAAACAAAACTATCTTTAAAGGTATGTATGGACGGTGTACATGGGTGTCGTAAATCTTACGGAATAATTATGTCGTATTACCTACAACTACACAATATTTCGTGACCACCACTACACGACACAAGTGTATGTACGTCTTCCAAACTTTATACATCAAAGAATATAATATTGTATGGGGTCTTAACGAAGTACCTTCGAGAGTTAAAGTCAGATAACACACATTCAAATTGAAAACTGTAGTTTTTCCTCTTTGTAGAGTGTCTAAGTTTTACACGACTTTCACACGTAGTCAATCTTTCTATATTAGAGTATTTCTTTAACCTTAGATTTAAGAGGAGTAAAATAATACGGACACCAAAGTATTTAACGAGCAATAGTATATGATAATTGGTTCTCCAAAGTGGAAAAAAATGGAAAATCTGGAAAAGTATTAGTTGGCAGAATTTTGGAGTTTTTTATATGACAATGGGGCGGGGATGGGGCTGTTTCGAGATTTTCGTTCGTTCCCCAGTCGGAGACATCTTTACTGAGATAATTCTTCGGGAAAATTTTTATCCCAGAAAGTCAGATCCAAGCTACGTCCCATGTCCTACGAACCCCGACCACGTGACCCTACTGGGTCTTCCTACCATACCCCTACCTCCACCCTCCCCCCAAGTCCTAACCCTTGTGTACATGTGGGCACCGTCTAAGTACAACTACATACCGTTTTGGTTATGTTATAACATTTATCAGAGGTTAATTTTATTTATTTAAATTTAAAAAAAAATTTTTTTTCTTCGGGATTTTTAAAACTTAAAACAAAACCCGAAGAGTTCGAAGGTCAGACAAGGTACCGATTTAAGTTTACTGATTGTAAGGAGGAACTCTAAAATTATCAAAGAGAAATTGAGAATAAAGAATTACTACGTTAAAGAGGAACCATTTTAGTTTATTCAGTTGTAAGTCTACGAACTTGACTTTTTCCTTATATCCTACGCGTAAAATTCAGAATTTTAAAAGTGAGAACAAAGACATATGTTGTAGAATTGGGGGTTTTTCACTTCTTTATTCGTGCTAAGACAGACGTCGGAACACCCTCCCTTAAACGAGAGAGACGTCTACTGACACTGTGTCAGTGTCGTCTTAACGTTCAGATCTCAGGTTTCGAGCACAGAGAATACCTGGGTGGAAGGTCTCATTTGTTTCTCTCTTTTGGTTCAGTCACATCTCCCAAAGACACTTCGGAAAAGAAAAAAAAAAAATTAAACCTATTTACAAGGAATAAGATTTCGATATAGAAAGGATGAGAAAATCTTAATTTTACATAAACAGATATTTTAATACGTCTATATCTACCATTATCGGTCTAAAAAATGTAAAAAATAGTAGGACTAAAATTTTATTTTTGTTTCACTTATGAAGGTAAAAACAACAACGACAGTAAGGTCTCTGACATCGCAGAACTCAGGTTCCGGTATACCTCTAAAGTGAGGTCAAGACCTAAACGTGGGGAGTCTAGATGTGTACGATAAAATACAATGGGTTCTGTTTCATCTTTATTCTTCTCTAGATACAGTGTCGATCACCCCGTGTTCAGTATCAGGAAGTGAGTAAATTAATTATAAATGACTCAAGGAAGGTGTATCATCGGTGACCTCTATGTCCAAACTGAAACATTTAAAAAAATTGAAATTAAAAATTTTCACGAGACCCTTCCGGAGTACCGGATAAACTCACTTTGAACTTTCTTTACTCTTTCGACACACAGAAAGACTCCTTTTCGTACCTTCGACCTCCCTTGTCGTACATGTTTCGGAACTTCTCTCTCTCATATGAAAAATATTAATTCCTTATAGTTACTCCAGTCAAATGATTTCGTTCCATTCGTTTGTCGACTCCTTTCCTTTTCTTTAAGTTGTTCATGTTCTCACCCGATTTTCACGGTTACATTTCGAATTAAATTTTTTTTTTTCATGAATTAAATTTATTCATAATTACACACATACAGACATAACGGGATCACAATCAGTGAGTCAGCACAAGTTGAGAAACCCTGGGGTACCTGACATCGGTTGGTCCGAGGAGACAGGTACCTTAAGAGGTCTTTTCTTATGACTCTACCTAATGGTAAGAGAAGAGGTCCCCTAGAAAGACTGGGTCCCAAACTTTGGTCCAGAGGACGAAACGTCCGTCTAAGATGGCAGAGTCGGTGGTCATAACGCGATTTACTATACCTTTCGATAGTCTGCCAAAACTCGTTTCTGCATCCTACTCTCGTCAAAAGGGTACATCGTGATCACCTTTTCTTTTTTTTTTTTGGGTGGACGATTACTTCCACTATTCTGTGTGAGGTCATAAGAACGGACCTCTTCGGAGTACTTGTCTCCTCGGATCCCGAGATGTCAGGTACCCCAGCGTGTCTCAACCTGTACGAACAGCTGAATCGAACTTACGTGAGTATATCCTAGTCTTGTCCTAGTTAGGCTGATGACACTCCTCTTGTCTGACTTTCTTGAGACCTCGGTTTTGTCCTATTGAATCCATTCTCTAATACCACTAAATCTGGTCTTGTTATCATCATTTCTACAACTCTTTACAGGTGTAAATAAAACTTCCGTCTTGGTTTTTTTAAATCTCTTATTTTCTAGATTGTTATCATCTAGTATGAAGGAACTTTACATACCCATTCACTTAAAGATCTCGTAAGATGGTTGTTTATACAATTGACATTAAAACGAATTCATCTGATACTTTGTTAGTGTACTATTAAAAGTTGGGTATGAGAGAACTAGAGAAGACTCCGTCGGTGAGGAAAATTTCTTCTTTACTTCCCCACTTTCGTGACTCTATGTTTCTTTTCACCTTAAAGTCCAGGTGTCTCTAGCCTTGATTGGTTAGTAACTTACTAAGAACTTAACAACTACGTTTAGACAAGGATCTTTTAATGCTTCGAATCCTCTTTCTTTTAGTTTGATCCCTGTTTAGAATTCTTATAAGAATCCAGAAATAAAGTTATGCTTGATTTTTCAGTGTATGAAGAAAAAGGAGAAAACAAAATAAGACGGGTTTCGATTACCTTCAGGTTTAGGAAAACTCTTGACGACTGTAAGAATCGAAACGGGGTAGGTCTAAAGGGGTTCCTGTTCCTGTTATAAGAGTCTCTGTGTTCTTGAACAAAAAAATCTAGTAAGAGATGGTGGTTGGTCGAGGGGTATTTATCGGAAAACGGAACCCGTTCAGTACATTCGTGAGACCGAATCGAAAACACGAGTGTAGTTTTCAAACTAATTTGACGTGACATTAAGGAGGATCGATATTTTACGAAACTAATTTGTGTCTAATTTTGACTTTCACTTTAGACGAACGGACTATTCAAGAGAACTAGAAACTTAAATGATCGGATACAACAAAACAAATTTTATTTATGGTAATACAAATAAACAATTGTGAAGATTTAACCATACTTTTCATAACTGTTTTTATAATATATATTATTCGTTTTTGAATTCATTTATTTCATTATCCGAATACAAACTTAAGAGAGTATACAGATTTTCAATTAAAACGAAAAGTCCTTATCTTAGGTAAGACAATTGCGTTTACATAGTGGGAAAATTAAAAAGGTTTGACTTTTTCGAACTTAACGAAATGAAACCTTAAGAACAGACCCTTTAAGGCACCCGTCTTTTCGGACCGTCCAATGTCAAGTACCCCAATGTTTCTCATTCCGTACCGATTCGATGAGGTCATAAGAACGGACCTCTTAGGGTACCTGTCTTCTCGGACCATCCGATGTCGGGTGTCCCAGCGTTTGTCAGCCTGTGCTGATTCGCTGAAGTAAAAAGTGAAAGTTCGTTGACTCGTGTGTATGCACGTATACATAGCAGGGAAATTTTTTTTTTTTTTTCTCACAACTATCCAAGTGTACATTCAGGAGTCTCTGTACCTAATCAATGTGAAACCGGTTTATTTTTGTTCTCTTGAATTTCCTCTAAGCCTCTAATAGATCTGTTGATTCTGGAGAAGTGTCTATTATGGAGATCTGAAAGAAAAAAATTAAATAAATTAAAATTAACTTCAGATTAATAAATGTGTATAACACCACCCAAAACGTCATGTAACTGTACTTAGTCGGTGACCATATGTACACAGAGGTGTAGGACTTAGGGGGAGGGTGTAGGGAGAGGTGGGGTAAGGAGTCCCAACAGGGTCCGAAACTCACGGGACGAAGTACTTAGTTTGAACGTATATACCATATAATATAATATATATACCATTATATATACAAAGTTAAGACAGGAGAGTTTGGTAGGGTGTGGGTGGAAGAGGGTATATCAGGTTTTCAGACAAGAAATGTAGACACAGAGAAAAAGACAGAACGTATCTTTTAGTAGTAATAGCAGAAAGATTTAAGGTATATATACACAATTATATGACATAACCATAAAGAGAAAGACTGAATAAAGTGAGACATATTATCCAAGGTCAATGTAGGTAGAGTAATCTTGACTTAGTTTACGTAATAAATAATATCGACTGACTATAAGGTAACACATATACATGGTTTTGAAGGAATAGGTAAGTAGACGACTACCTGTAGGTCCAACGAAGGTACACGATCGAGAACATTTGTCACGACGTTACTTGTAACCCCATGTACATAGAGAAAGTTAAGACCAAAGGAGTCACACACACGGGTCGTCACACTAACGACACAACATACTGTTAAGAGAAAGGTCAAAAAAATTCCTTAGAGGTGTGACAAGAGGTATCACCGACATGATCAAAAGTAAGGGTGATTGTCACATTCTCCTAAGGGAAAAGAGGTGTGGGAGAGGTTGCAAATAATAAAATCTACAAACTACCGTGGGTAAGACTGTCCGTACTTCACCATGGAGCAACACCAAAACTAATGGAAAGAGACTATTACAACTTGTTGAAAAGTACACAAATAATCGGTAGACATACAGAAACCTCTTTACAGACAAATCAATAAACCGGGTTAAAAACTGACCCAGTAAATAAAAAGACCATAACTCGAGTACTCGACGAACATATAAAACCTCTAATTAAGAAACAGTCAACAAAACAAACGATAACAAAAGAGGGTAAGACTTCCGACAGAAAAGTGGAACGAATATCAAAGAAAGGAACACGTTTTCGAAAATTCAAATGAACCCAGGACAAACAAATAAAACAAAAGTAAAGGTAATGACATCCTCCACCCAGTATCTCCTAGAACTAAACTAAATACAATCTCTCAAAAGACGGATACAAAAGGAGGTTTTTAAAATATCAAAGACCAGAACGTAAATCTATAAATTAGGTAAAACTCAAACACATACCACAATCCTTAACAAGATCAAAGTATGAAAATGTCTACCAACTGGTCAATAGGGTCGTGGTAAACAATTTCTTAAACGGAAAAGAGGTAACACATAAAAACAGAGGAGACAGTTTCTATTCTACAGGTAAGTCAAGTCAAGTCAAGTCAAGTCAAGTCAGCGAGTCAGTACAGGTTGAGACGCTAGGGTACTTAGCGTCGTGCGGTCCAGAGGAACAGGTAGTGGTTGAGGACCTCAAGTGAGTCTGAGTGCAGGTAGCTCAGTCACTACGGTAGGTCGGTAGAGTAGGAGACAACAGGGGAAGAGGAGGACGGAGGTTAGGGAGGGTCGTAGTCTCAGAAAAGGTTACTCAGTTGAGAAGTGTACTCCACCGGTTTCATCACCTCAAAGTCGAAATCGTAGTAAGGAAGGTTTCCTTAGGGTCCCAACTGGAGGAAGTCTTACCTGACCAACCTAGAGGAACGTCAGGTTCCACAGGTATCCATGTATCTAAAGAGAGACCCGAAAGATATACCAAGGTAAATAGACATAAAGACATAAACAAGGTCATAGTATGAGAGAACTATTGACATCGAAACATCTTATCAGACTTCAGTCCTTCCAACTAAGAAGGTCAAGGTAAGGAGAAAGAGTTCAAACGAAACCGATAAGTTCCAAAAAACATAAAGGTACGTTTAACACTTTAATAAACAAGAACAAGAGACATTTTATGGTGACCATCGAACTATACCTAACGTAACTTAGATATCTAACGAAACTTATCGTATGACGAAAGGTGATATAAATAAAAAGGTTAGATTCTTGTACCATATAAAGAGGTAGGTAAACACAGCATAAACTAAAGAAAGGAGTCACAAAATATCATGAGAGATATATGCAAAAAAATAAAGAAATCCATTTAAATTAGGGTTCGTAAAATAAGAAAAGCAACGTTACCATTTATCCTAACAAAGAAGTTAAAGAGAAAGACAAAGTAAATTCCCTAAAGAGACATATTTAAAATATGGGACGTTGAAATGATATAAGTAACTAATCAAGATCATTATAAGAACACCACAGGAATCCCAAAAGAGACGTCTTCCAGTATAGTAGATGTTTGTCACTCTTAAAACGAAAAAGAAAAGATTACACCTTAGGAAAATAAAATAAAATAAATAAAAGACTAACGACACCGATCCTGAAGGTTTTGATACAATTTATATTAATACAACTGTATACAAGGAAGATACGGACGAAAGACCTCTCAAAAATAGTATTTACCCACAACCCACAACTTAAAACAGTTTCCGAAAAAGACGTAGATAACTCTATAAGTATACCAAAAATACCAAAAAAAACCCCCCCATAACGTTATGTGTTAAATAAAATAAAATAAAAACTTATATTTAAATAAATAGAATTGACCTCCGATTAATGAAATGTTATAACATAACCAAAACGGTATGTACCTGTACTTAGACGGTGCCCACATGTACACAATGGGTAAGACTTGGGGGGAGGGAGGAGGGAGAGGTATAGTAGGGAGACCCAGTAGGGTCACGTGGTCGGGGCTCGTAGGACATAGTACGTAGTTTGGACCTGACCGCTAAGTAATGTGTATACTATTAAATGTACAAAGTTACGGTAAGAGGGTTTAGTAGGGTGAGAACGGGAGAGGGTGTCTGAGGTTTTCTGACAAGATATGTGGACACAGAGAAAACGACAGAATGTATGTCCCAATTGCAATGGTAGAAAGATTTAAGGTATATATACACAATAATATGACATAACCACAAAAAGAAAGACCGAATGAAGTGAGACATATTATCCGAGGTTATAGTAGGTGGACTTATCTTGACTAAGTTGACATAAGAAGAATTACCGACTCATTATGAGGTAACATACATACATAGTGTCGAAAGAATAGGTAAGTAGACTACTACCTGTAGATCCGACGAAGGTACACGACCGAAAATATTTGTCACAACACTACTTGTAACTCCATGTGCACAGAGAAAGTCAAGACCAAAGGTACCACACATACGGGTCGTCACCCTACCGACCCAACATACCGTCAAGATAAAGGTCAAAAAATTTCTTAGAGGTACGACAAGAGGTATCACCGACATGATCAAACGTAAGGGTGGTTGTCACATTCTCCCAAGGACAAAAAGGTGTGGGAGAGGTCGTAAATAACACACATCTGAAAAAATATCGTTGGTAAGACTGACCGTGCTCTACCATAGAGTAACACCAAAACTAAACGTAAAGAGACTACTCACTACAACTCGTACAAAAGTAAGGTAAACACAAACAATCGGTAGATATACAGAAGAAACCTCTTTACAGACAAATCAAGAAACTGGGTCAAAAACTAACCCAGTAAATAAAAAGACCATAACTCGACGTCCTTGACGAAGATATGAAAACTCTAATTAAGAAACAGGGAACGAAGTAAACGATAATAAAAGAAAGTAAGACTTTCGACAAAAAGGTGGAACGAATATCAAAGAAAGCAACATGTTTTCGAAAATTCAAACTCACCCAGGGTAAACAAATAAAAACGAAAATAAAGGTGATGAGACTGTCCACCCAGTACCTCCTAGGACGACACTAAATACAGCCTCTAACAAAACGGATACAAGAGGAGATCCTCAAAATACCAAAGACCAGAATACAAATCTAGAAATTAGGTAAAACTCAAATACAAAAACATAGTACAATCTTTCACAAGATCAAAGTAAGAAAATGTTCACCAACTGGCCAAAAGGGTCGTGGTAAACAATTTCTCTAACAGAAAAGAGGTAACATATAAGATCGGAGGACACAGTTTCTATTCCACAGGTATCCACGTACCTAAATAGAGACCCGAAATATAAAACAAGGTAACTGTATATAAAGACAGAAACACGGTCATGGTATGACAGAACTACTAACACCGAAACATCATCTCTGACTTCAGTCCGTCCAACTAAGGAGGTCAAGGTAAAGAGTTCTAACGAAACCGATAAACTCAAAAAAACATAAAGGTATGTTTAACACTTTAATAAACAAGATCGAGACACTTTTTATGACGACCATCGAACTATCCTTAACGTAACTTAGATATCTATCTAAACCCATCACATGAGTAAAAGTGATATAACTAAGAAAGAGGTAGATAATCACAGGAGAAGTTAAAGAAAGTGGTCACAAAATATCAAAAGATATATATCCAGAAAACAAAGAAATCCATCTATACAAGGATTCATAAAATAAGAAAAGTAACATTGCCACTTACCTTAACGAAGGAATTAAAGAAAAATATAAAAGAGTAATAATAACATATCCTTACGTTCCCTAAAGACACGTAACCAAAATATAGGATGTTTAAATGATATAAGTAACTAATCGAGATCATTGAAAGACCACCTCAGAAATCCCAAAAGATACATCTCCCAGTACAGTAGACGATTGTCACTCTCAAAATGAAGAATAAAAAGTTAACCTAAGGAAAATACAGAAAAAGACGGGACTAACGACACCGGTTTTGAAGGTTTTGATACAACTTATCATCACCACTCTTACCCGTGGGAACAGAACAACAAAAAAAATACAAAATTGAACAATTATACCACATAGTGTAGCTAACTAAACACTTATAACTTCTTAGGGACGTAGGGACCCTATTTCGGGTGAACCAGTACTATGTACTACAAAAATTATAAAACAACCTAGGATAAACGATCTTAACCAGTACTACATACTAGAAAACTTATACAACAACCTAGGACAAACGATCTTAAAACAACTCCTATAAACGTAGATACAAGTACTCACTACAACCGAACATCAAAAGAAAAAAACACCGTAGAAACAGACCAGAAACGTAATCCCACTACTACCACAGTATCTTACTAAAACACTCAAATGGAAGGAGACGTTAAAAGACCTTATCAAACTCATCCTTTCCACAATCCAAAAAAGTTTTAAAAACCATCTTAAGAGGACACTCCGGTAGATCAGGACCCGAAAACAAACAACCTTCTAAAAAATAATGTCAAAGTTAAAGGTACGAACACCACCCAGACAATTTTAAAAGATAAAGAAAGACCAAGTCAAAAATTTCCAGTACGAAAAGATTCTTAAACACGTAAAGATGGTTGAACAGGTAAAATAACCGTATATTAACGAGTATTATCAGAGAATACTAGAAAACATAAAGACACGACAGAGAACACTAAAGAGGTAAAAGTAAAGATTAAAATAATTAAAATAAGAAGAGGGGGTGGAAAAAAAAAGAACTACTCCGACCGATTGACAAACAGATAAAATAAATAGAAGAGTCTCTTGGTCGCAAATCAAAAGAACTAAAAATGGTCAGAGGAAGTATAGAAAGAGTAAACAAAGACGAGACTAAAAATACTTAAGAAATAAGATGATTAAAACTTTAAGAAGAAAAGGAATAGATCAACGAAATCCACATTTCGATCCTACAAATAAACTACAAAGATAAGAAAGAACTCCATTCGAAAATAACGATACTTAGAGGGAGGATGGGGACTAAAATGACTCAGGGTATCCAAAATACAACAGGACAAAAGTAAAAGGAAACAAAGAGACGTATAAAACTAAAAGAAAAAATAAAGAAGACACTGAACAATCAATAAGTCTTCGTACGACAAATCGGAGACATACAAAAGTAAAAATTATCAAAAAAAAGACATCAACTGTAGATTAGAATGACGTAACACTAATCTTTTCTACGAAGTTTACTAAAGTTAATAAAAAAAATTAAATGGTTCCGGTCTAAATACCGGGTCCTACACTAGACAGGACCTCTTACAAGGTGCACGTGAACTCTTTTTCTACTTTAGGTAACAAAACTTCACTTTACGGGATATCTATAGTCAATCGAAATTGACCAGGTAACGTAGTAAATTTCAAACACAAAGGAGGGATTAAAATAGAAACGAACTAGATAGGTATCCACTCTCAGTCCATAATTTCAGGGGGTGATAATAAAATAATGACAATTAAAGGGGAAAGTATGAACGATCGTAAACGGAATACATAACTCCCTGAGGATACAACCCACGTATATATTAACAATATAGAAGAGAAACCCAACTAGGAATACATCACAGGAAGAAACAGAGAATGACGTCAGAAATAAAGTTTCAGATAAAAGAGATTATACTCATAACGATGGGAACGAAAGAAAACCGGAGGTAAACTTACATTGTAGAAAAAGGTCGGGAATTGAAACTCAGACATATACAGGGATCCAAACTCCATCCAGAGACCATTTGTTGAATATATCCCCAGAACAAACATAGGTAAACCGGTCAGAAACAGAAAACAACTTCGTAAATTGGGTAAATGTAAATTCCATTAATAACTATTTATACTGGGACAATGGTAAATGAAACAACGAAACCCAAGTAAAAATATTTGGAAAAGACAAAAAGAACAGATCTTTTCTAGGAAATCGTAAACAACTTCACGACCAAATCACCACGACCTCAGAGAGTCGAAAACGAACAGACGTTTCGAAAACTGAAGAGGAGGTACAGACTTACTCTATCAACGACCCATCTCATTAGAACCAACATCCAAAAAGAGAAAGTAGTGAAATTTGTACGGGACGGTAAGGGAAGACCGGACTTCTCAAAAATAAATTTCTAGTCGAGAATAGGAATACCCCTAGGGGAACACACAATAAACAGCGAAAAGGGAACGACGGAAATTATAAACGAGAAATACGAACTAGAAGTCATTAAAGTAATTATGCACAGAACCCCACAAAACCGGAACCCAAATAGGACAAACCTTGAGAGACCCAAAGAACCTGAACCCACCGATAAAGGAAGGGGTAAAATCCTTTCAAAAACTGATGATACATGAGTTGATAAAAAAGTACGGTAAAGAAAAACATAAGAAGAAGATCCTGATACTAAACTTACAACCCCGTAAATTGTAACAAAGTCTCCAGAGACGCCAACAGGAGTAAAGAGAATTAAGAAAAAAAAAAAAGAAAAGAGGAGAGACGAAGTAAATAAAGGTGGTAAGATAGATGGTGAAGTGAATAGGAGAGAAAACGGAGTCAATAAGATGACAACTAGGGGAGGTCTCACGAAAATTACAGTCAATAACAAAACAAGTAATAAATAACTGAGAAGATATAAAGAAAACCAGGAACAATTTGTTAAGAATGTAGAAGAGTCAGGAACAGAGATCAGATAAATAGACATTAAGGTAAACCAAAAGTTCTAAAACCTAGTAAAAATGATAGTAATTAGACTTAATGAAAGGTCCATCTGAGGGATAGAGGAGGAGAAGACAAGTTAAACCACTCCAAAGTAGTACAAGAAAGTGGACGACTTATAAAGAGACGGAAAAGTAAACAAATCTAACGACACAAACCCCACGGGAAAGACTTCCAAACTTAAAGTAACAAGGAGAATTAACACCTCAGAGGAGGTGCACCCACCCCAATGTGGTCACTGAAGAGTTCCAAAGGATCAACTCCCTCGAACACAGACACAAGACCATCTACCTCGACCTAGAGGAGAGACCTCACGTTACTTCACAGGTCATCACTCAAAACCCTGCAGATAAAAAAACCGTACAGAAATCCGTCGGGTGTAAAATTACAAGTTCCAACACGAAGACAAAACGGTTTATTGATCACACGACACAGAAAGTGACCTTGAAAGACCGGGAACCCATCTAGAACCAAAGTCCCATCCATACCTCTGAAAACCTACTCAAGAACAGATAATTATAAGGGACCTGAGTTCTCAAGAGATTACAAGATTTCAAACTTCAATTATGAGGATGGAGATCGAAAACCAAGAAGAGAATGTCATCGGAGTCCGGAAGAGGTAGGTATGTCGTGTCTTCCATTTTGGAGATTCAATCACCACTTTCTCAAGAGGTGTCGGTCCTTGTGGGTCTCTCTAAGTATCTCAATATATCTATTCTCTTCTCCCTCTTCCCTCTATCACCACTGGTCCTCTTTTCCCCCTCAGTTTTCCCCTCTCTCGTTAAATCGGTAATTAGCTTAGGGATTCACGAGAGGTGTCGGGTCTTGTGGGTCTCTCTAAGTGTCTAAACCCATCTCTTCTCCCTCCTGCCTCTATCTCCACTGGACCTCCTCTTTTCCCTCTCAGTTTTCCCCTCTCTCGTTAGTTCGGTCACTAGTTTAGGGATCTACTTTTACCTATGACTTCTGATCTAAGGATTTTCATGTTTTAACTATTGTTTATAGTTTTTAGTTTCTGATTTTTCGATCTTACTCCAATTTGAGAGTTCTTATGCTATATTTTTTATGTTTTGTTTTAGTTCGTGTCTTCAAATTTTTTATATATACCTTAACCAAAAAATTTATCCCACCGAAAAAAAAAAAAAACTTTCCATTAGTATCCGATATTTTTACATTCAATTTTCTCATTGTTTCTTGATTAACAAATTTTTTTCAATTTTCACTAGTATAATTTTTATACAGATCTTTAAAGAGACCTCGACAACACCCGTCACACCACACTCAAGTAACAACCTATCAGACAACAAGGTCGACCACAAAAAAGAGTTCCAGATGTCTACGGGCAGTTTACGTGTCAAAGTCTTAATTGACGTCTCAAAATTAGACTATCGTAGACAGTGAAGGTCTCACCAAAGGGGAAGAAACAAATAGAACCGAAGGAGACAAACGTTCAGAGAAGTCACAGATTAAAGGTGGGACTGTGTTCCGCTTCCACCGGTGAATACATCTGAATGAACAAGTCAACACGACATCCCTCCCTCCCTGTGACGTTTTTTTTTTTTTTTTTTTTTTGATGACCGTACACACCCCTCACGAGTGTCACCTACCTGGTTTGACCCAAACGGTGTCGGGTCCGTCGTACATAAAGGGTGCAGGTGTGACGAGTCCGAGGTCCCACGAGACGTTCCCGTGACAGGGTCCATCCGGGACACAAATTACGTCGAGGGTCCAGATTCGGTGAATCGACGAGGAGTCCCTGTGTCTGGGTCTACAAGACAACAAGAAACGGGAAGGGTCCAGGTTCGTCGAACCGTTGACCCAGGTTTTGGGTACTTTGACCCAGGATCCTCTCACGTGACAGGGTCCACCCGGTACACAGAATAAGTGGAAAACTCAGGACCGGTGAACCAAAGGACCCACACGACGCTCACGTGTCAGGGTCCTCATAACACACAGAGGAGACCCCTTGAGTAAAGTCCAACACTGTGAGGACCGTCTACAGTTGACAGGTCCTAGAGTCCTTCTGTACCAATCGTTGACCCTTGGACGAGTGTCAAACCTCCTTCTACGTCAGAGACACCGGTTCTAACGTCGTTGGGAAAAGGAAGGTCGAGACCGACAGCGTACGGACGGAGAGACGGAGGTCCCTCCCTCCCGGAATATACCGTCGACCGAACGAGAGGAAACCATAAGTAAGTCGGGAAAGAAAACACTCGTACGGTCCCTAATGACACGCTATATCCTTGTAAAACACCCTTTCCAGAAACACACACAGAGAGACCACTAGGGTGTCAAACACAACGATTGAGTGTAAGCGAGGGAACCCAACAGGAGTCCCGTAAGCCCGGGCCAGGAATGGGATTCCTGGTTACTACGTCGGGTGTGAAGGGACGGGTCCGGGGGGGTGGGGGGCTGAGCGACCACCACTTAATCTTGTAGACACAGTGAAGAGGTAGAGGTGCATTTCAACGCCAATTCGTACATAAGACATAACTAAAAAAAAAAAAAGAGGTTCAATACAACGGGAGATTGTAAAGTTTTGAGGGGTGTCTGTGTGGACACTCTCCCAAGGGATGACACACCTTTGAAGAGGACGAAGTGATGAGGGAGGAGTCCCATCCAGAGGTAGGGTTTTATAAAATAGAAAAAAAAATAGAAAATATAAAACAGGATGGAGAAAAACTTCTCTAACCCAAAGGAAAGACCCACGGTCCACAGGAGGGGGTCAAGAGTCTTTAACAAAACACCTTCAACAAGTTGTAAGTTTCCTAAGAAACTACTTAGACATCTCCTCTTTCACCAGAGGGACAGGATAAGGAGGTGGTAGAACACTGACGGAGGAGATGGAGACCTGGAAGTGTACTGGAGAGCGTAACCAGAAAAAAAAAAAAAAAAGGGACGGTTACGAAAGATATTCAAGAGTTAATGTCGTACCCTCTTTAAACTTTTAATACTCGACGAATACCCGTTACGGAAGAAATAGAGACACAGGGGTCTTGGATCTAACTATCGATTGAGAAGTAAATCCAAACGGACGTTCCAAGACCAAATATGAAGTGTGAGGTCACATTATATATGTCACGGGTGAAAATGAAAAATTTATAGAGTCAAACGTACTATTTAAATTGTCAGTAAGATGAATAATTATATTACTCGTTTCAATTTATAAACCCCCGATTCTTTACTAGTTAGGTCAGACTTATTTAAACTCTACGTCTAGTGGAAGTCGGAACGAACTTTTTTTTAGTCTAATAAGTCACTTACTTATCAAATAATGACCACTAGTTCTTCCGTTTGATTCTTCTAATACTCTAATTAGTGAAGGATTCCTGTTTACTTCTGATGTCGATGTATAATTTGTTGATAGAGACTTTCGATGTGCTTCTGATCGTCTTTTCGAGAAGATGTTAATTCCTTTAGTCCTTGTTTTGAAGTGGTCCTACCGATCCTCTTCTCTCACTAGATCATTACTAGGTATAAGGTATCGTTCTTTGGGATTTCTCCATCCCTCATAGTGTTTGAGTCTCCAGGAGGGGTTTTTCGTTTCCTAAGTCCGAGGTGTGAACTGTGGGATGATGGTCCTAGTTGTGACCTTTCTACTCGGAGCAATCACCAAAGTTTTTGGTCAAATGGACCTATTCCATTACTGTTTAGTGTAGTGATAAAAAACGGAATTCTTTGGGCACTTGTCATAATTGATCAGTACTACACAAATAGACATTTTACTCACTATCCTTATTTAAGGACTACTGTTGTACATTTGTGAATTACCTTAGACGTATATGTTATAAAGAAACAATTATTAAGATTTTTAATCCCTTGTACCCATAAAACTTAAACCTTTTGTTTCAGGTGAAATTTTGATGACTGAAAAGATTACAGTAACGTACATTTAACAAAATTATCATGGATATCAATCAAAAGCCTCTTCCGTTACCATGGGGTGAGGTCATGAGAACGGACCCTTTAGGGTACCCACCTCCTCGGACCATCCGACGTCAGGTACCCCAGCACTTCTCAACCTGTACTGACTCGCTGAAGAGGAAGAAAAAGGGAAAGTACGTGACCTCTTCCTTTACCGTTGGGTGAGGTCGTAAGAACGGACCTCTTAGGGTCCTTACCAAATCGGACCACCCAACGGTAGGGACCCCAACGTGTCAACCTGTACTGACTTCACTGAATCGTCGTATCAATCAAAACTTCTTCTTTCCTCCATAAATAAAAATGTATATAAGTATACTTTAAAGTCTTTCATAAAAGTATCCATAAATATTGAAGTAAAAATTGTTTAACCTTAACTCTACCAAAATGTTATATTACTTTTACATTTATATATTATATCATATCTTACGTATGTATACCTTAACATATATATACATTAATATACGGATACATAAATTCGTAATATGTATATGGACTGATAGTGTGTGTAATATACACATATAATGAAATTTTCTTTATTCTCTGTTTATGTACTTTTTCTTCCTTTTTGGATCCTTTTATATCCTGATTTAGATCTGCTGGAGGATTTTGATTGTGGCTTTTCTCTACGAGATAAGTAGTGGTCCCTAACCTTCCGTTTTCATCCTTCAGTTCACTGTGGATCTGTTTGTCCGTTCAAAGCGGAACCTCTTGTTTTACTTCCTCCCGTTTCTGATTGACTTAAGAAGGTTCTCTTACGTGACCAGTACCCTTTATGAGAAAAAGTTGTTGTATTCTCTACTGATGTGTTCTTGTAGTTGTTTACTAGTTATAGTTTTAGTTTAACTAATGTAAGAAACATCTACTTCTACCTTTTCGACGTACGTTAGTCGTTTTTGTTCTGGACCTCGACTGACACCAAACCTAGTTTAGGTCCGAATTTGATTTCTTTCACCCCTTTTGGTGATCCCGTTGGTCTATACTGAATTTAGTTTAGGGGATACTTATACATCAACTCCATTACTTATCTAATGGAGTTGGCCATTAGATCAACTTCCTAATCTAGAATAATTGTCACTCGGATTTCTTCTTGATATGTCTTTTCTAGAAGTGCTAGTTCTATTAACGTTACCACACTAGTGAGTCGATCTCGGTCTGTAGGACCTTACACTTCAGTTCACCCGGAATCTTTCGTAGCAATACTTGTTTCGACCACCTCCATTACCTTAAGGTCACCTCGAGAAAGTTTAGGACTTTCTACTACGACACTTTCACGACGTGAAGTATACGGTCGTTTAAACCTTTGGAGTCGTCACCGGTGTCCTGACCTTTTCCGGTCAAAAGTAAGGTTAGGGTTTCTTTCCATTACGGTTTCTTACGAGTTTAATGACGTGTTAACGTGAGTAGAGTGTGTGATCATTACATTACGAGTTTTAAGAGTTTCGGTCCGAAGTCGTTATGCACTTGACACTTGAGGGACTACAAGTTCCACCAAAATTTTTTTCGTCTCCTTGGTCTCTAGTTTAACGGTTGTAGACGATCTAGTACCTTTTTCGTTCTCTCAAGGTCTTTTTGTAGATAAAGACGAAATAACTGATACGGTTACGGAAACTGACACACCTAGTGTCATTTGAAACCTTTTAAGACTTTCTCTCCCCTTATGGTCTGGTGGACTGGACGGAGAACTCTTTAGACGTACGTCCAGTCCTTCGTTGTCAATCTTGACCTGTACCTTGTTGTCTGACCAACGTTTATCCTTTTCCTCATGCAGTTCCGACATATAACAGTGGGACGAATAAATTGAATATACGTCTCATGTAGTACTCTTTGCGACCTGACCTTCTTTGTGTTCGACCTTAGTTCTAACGGCCCTCTTTATAGTTATTGGAGTCTATACGTCTACTGTGGTGGGAATACCGTCTTTCACTTCTCCTTGATTTTTCGGAGAACTACTTTCACTTTCACCTCTCACTTTTTCAACCGAATTTCGAGTTGTAAGTCCTTTGTGTCTAGTACCGTGGACCAGGGTAGTGAAGTACCCTTTATCTAACCTTTGTTACCTTTGTCACAGTCTGAAATAAAACCCCCCGAGGTTTTAGTGACGTCTACCACTGACGTCGGTACTTTAATTTTCTGCGAATGAGGAACCTTCTTTGCAATACTGGTTGGATCTATCGTTTAACCAAACAACAACAACAACAACAAAATGAAATTTTATGACATAACCAAAACGGTATGTAACTGTACTTAGGTGATACTCCCATGTACTCAAGGGTTAGGACTTGGGGGGACGGTGGTGGGATCTATCGTATAACTTGTCGTATCTGTAATGAAACGGTTTTTTCCAGACAGATCAGTTCCGATACCAAATAGGTCACCAGTACATACCTACACTCTCAACCTGACACTTCTTCCGTCTCACAGCTTCTTAACTACGAAAACTTGACACCACAACCTCTTCTGAGAACTCTCAGGGAATCTGACGTTCCTCTAGGTTGGTCAGGTAAGACTTCCTCCAGTTGGGACCCTAAGGAAACCTTCCTTACTACGATTTCGACTTTGAGGTGATGAAACCGGTGGAGTACACTTCTCAACTGAGTAACCTTTTCTGAGACTACGACCCTCCCTAACCTCCGTCCTCCTCTTCCCCTGTTGTCTCCTACTCTACCGACCTACCGTAGTGACTGAGCTACCTGCACTCAGACTCACTTGAGGTCCTCAACCACTACCTGTCCCTCCGGACCGCACGACGTTACGTACACCAGCGTTTTTCAGTCTGTGCTGACTCGCTGATTTGACTTGACTTGACTATCTATCTATATTTATCATTAAGTTTTTGAAAAAGTGGTCTCACTGGATTAAGATATTAAATTACAAACTACAGGAATGTCTTTCTTTCATCAACTATTATACAGGACTCGTTACGGTTCCTAATGTAGTAAAAAATTATATTTAAATAAATAAAATTAACCTCCAATTAATGAAATGTTATAACATAACCAAAACGGTATATAGTTGTACTTAGACGGTGTCCATATGTGCACAAGGGGTAGGACTTGGGGGAAGGTAAGAGGGAGGGGGAAGGTAGGGAGACCCAGCAGAGTCACGTGGTCGGGGTTCGTAGGTCATAGTACGTAGTTTGGACCTGACCGCTAAACAAAGTATACACTATAATACGTACAAAGTTACGGTAAGAGGGTTTAGTAGGGTGGGAGAGGGAGAGGGTCTCAGGTTTTCTGACAAGATGTGTAGACACAGAGAAAACGACAGTACCTTCGTTGGATCTACAGGTAGTCGTCTGCTTACCTATTCTTTCGACACCATGCATCTGTGTTACTTCATAATACGTCGGTACTTCTTATGTGAACTTAGTCAAGATTACTCCACCTACTTTGACCTCGGATAATATGTCTCACTTTATTCGGTCCTATTGTAGTAATTAGTTTGAGCTAGTGTCCCGTCGTAAGTGTGAGATAGCAGTTTCTTCTTTGAAACAAGTAATAACATTAGAAAAGTCACTTCCCTACCATGAAGTGAAGAGACACTTGGACCTTAATTTCGTCGTTCGTAAGGGATTGAACTTATCTTCCGTGTCACGAGATGCCTATACAGCTACCATAGATCCTTACGAAGTGTCAGTCCCTATGAAAACACCGTTTTTAATTAAGAACTATTCCCCTATTTTGATTAGGTTCGTCTTATCTTATTTTACAGGTAACATGATATCTGTTATAGTATCTCCTCTTATCTCCCGTAGGAAATTATATCCTGTCTTCCTCCGAAATGGTTAATTATCGATTCAGTAAAACCGGTTCTTGAATTTAAGAGGTAGTGGTCAAAAGAAATATGTTTCACTTTTGTTATTTTGATTGTGATACGTGTGTTTAGTTAATTATGTCAGATGATATTAAACCGTCTGGTGGTTACTAACAGTCAGTAAAATAATAATAGAAAGATAATAACCGGAACTAGTTCATTCCCTCCCCAATATATTTTTCCGTCTTAAAAATGGGACGGTAAGTCAAGTTAGATTGAGTGTGAATAGAATAAGAAAGAACTCACACCCCTTTTTTTTTTTTGATCCCTTTGTTTTTACTTATCCTTGAGTACGAATTTCTCTTGATCTTTCCATTCGATCTATAATGTTTATAACATTAAGTTGTAGAAACTTTAGTTATTGACACTGAGCGACGTATGAATCATGAAAGTTTTCATCGTATATCACGAACTAATTTTTTTTAATGAAGTCACTCTGCACTCCATATTAATATGTCTTTTCAAACCTTTATATTTCGTTTTCGTGTTAAGTTATATTATTCCAATCGTTACAGAAGAGTTTACCAGATTTCGATTTCGAATTTCATCCTAATATTCAACGTTGACCTATTTTTAATGTCTAAAGAATCGTACTCCTCGACGGTAACGTTACGTAATTCTGTTCTCTCTTGGACCAAATAAGTCGTGTGTTAGTCAGACATCATACTGTACTCACCACGTATGGAATTTTTCTCACCAAACCTTTCTATTTGTGGGAAGGGTGGTAGTAGATGTCAGGAAAGACAGGACGAAAAGGAAGTAAAAAGGAGTATAGTGAATGGTGAAGAACAGTAATATGATATTTACATAAACACATAAACAAATAACAGACCGAGTCGGTGACCTCCCATTTGAAGTACTTCCATCCGTGTACAATGATAAAAATAATAAACATATAGACGTCAGGGATCTCGTTAACGGACTGTATATCATCTGTGAGTTATTTATAAGAAACTTACCTTTTACTTTCGTATTATCCCTGAACGAATACTTTCTGGAATTTATATAATAAATCTTCTTTTTAGTCCTAACTGAACTATATTCAAATTTCTTGTCAACTGTTCAGACTCTGATAATGGATTCAAAGACTGATTTCACTAACTCATTTACCGATTATTGATTTATAATCAAATTTTTATTCTCAATTCCAAAACAAAAAAAAGTAAAAACTCTACCTGATACTACAACTCAGTATATAATACTAAGAAGGTCTCGACATCTCTTCTTAGGGGAATAGATAGTTCTTAAGTGTTTCATAAAGGGAGTTTTCATGTTGTCGTAAGATTTAAGTGAGATGGTATTCATTACTTCGACCGTTACCGTGGGGTGAGGTCACGAGAATGGACCTTTTAGGGGACCTACCTCATCGGACTATGCTACGTCAGGTACCCCAGCGATTCTCAGTCTTTACTGACTCCCTGAAGTGAAAGTGAAAAGTGAAAGTCCGTAACCTTTTCCTTTACCGTTGGGTAAGGTCATAAGAACGGACCTCTTAAGGTCCTGCCCCCTCGGACCACCCGACGGTAGATACCCCAAAGTGTCTCAACCTGTGCTGACTTCACTGAATCGTCGTCGTCGTCTTCGTATCTCGTTTGATGATATTGATTATTTTAGAATGTAAAACTCGAAGTAACGTATCTTCAGTTTCACCTGTTAATTCCTTAAGTTCATCGGACGGTGTCTTGACATATAAACTTTACCCTTTGTGTTAAAAACGTCAACTTTAATTGACTCAGATAGGGACTTGGACCGTACGACACGGTCTTTAGTGAGAAATAAATCTAATATTTGAGTCGTAGTAAAGGGATGATTTCTTTAAATTATCATTCATTAGTTTACATAAGTAAGAGTAACAGTGACTGTACTCAAATGTTAATGAAGAAGCTCAACTCGAACGGAGTCACTCTATATTTTTAATCTTATTAGTATACCACTTATGAATGAAGAAGAACACACAGAGACGATTTCTGTCTTTAACAGAGTGATTGACATAAGTTTAGGAAAGGGGTCTTTGTGGGGTCTTTTAATACATAACGATAAGGAAAAGATTTCTTTACTGTTTTCATTGTAAAATTTTGTGAAAGTTTAGTTATTATCACTTAACAAAACCAAAATACGTATTTTATATCTAGGTTTAGTTATAATAAATGTCATGTGTTAAGCTTTAGACTTATGTCAATTGACTATAAATTATACAATACTTTGTGAAACACATAAAGTAACGATTGCTACAAAAGTACTGATCAATTACTCTATATAACTGGAGTTTGAAGTTGAATCCTATCTTATTTGATTAACTAAAAATTCTTGGTCTTAAGATGCATCTCGTAACCGATACAACGTAGGAACGGTCCCAGGTCGGGGCCACCTAGGTCCCTTAAGCTTCGTCCCTACCGTAACCGTTCCTTTTGTAAATAAATAATTATATTCTAATCTAATCCTTCTTTATCACATCATCCTTTTAATTCACCTCTTTTTTCCGACTTATTGAACCAAATACACCCTTCGGTTATTTCAAGGTCTGTTCCTCGAACGTGGTAGATACAATCCGGTGGCCGTAGGAGAACATATAGTCCCCCACGGGGCGGAACCTGAGGGGGAGTGTACCTAGAATTTTCGACCCCGTTCATTCATATGTACCACTCGGAGGTGCGGGGTCTACCCTTAAGTCGGTCTTTAATCTCTCCTCTGTTCCCCTTTTGGTCAGATCGCTGACCGGGGCAGGAGATAACAAGTCTTCTGGAAAATATGAAAAACTAATATGTATCTCTAGTTACCCATTGTGTTTCAATACGTCTCAATCGTTGGGTCCGAGAATAGTTTTGGTCCGAAAAGAGAGACGTATGGATCAACATATGTGTTCAGAATCCATCAAATGTAGTAGAAGGCCGGTTTTCTCGGTTAATTGTAAAATGTCGGAAAAAAGACTATTCCTAAACAGTTGGTCTTCTGAATAAACACAACTAGAAGGGTTTCAGACCACGGTGAGAGTCTTTCGTGATTTATTTCAACGTAAGAATGTATCGTTCCTGTGTTCTCCTCACGTCACTATATATTGTTTCTCTTTTCATTAATTGAGTTTTCAGATCTCAACGATTGTACTTTTGATAATATATAGAAAAAGGTATAGGGTAAATGTAACTAATTGTAGGAGGGTCCACGGATTTTCTATTTCTTATACCTCCGGACCGTGGTCAGTAACTCAGTTGTCACTTTTGAGAGATGGTTATACTAAAAAATTGAGAAATCTTTTCCGAGACATAGAAATTCTACGAAATTCGAAACACGGAGAGAATCAACCTCCCGATATTCGTTAAGTGTTCGACATTCTCCAGGCCCCCTTGGACAATCCGTTCGATCTCTCAATAGTCTCCCCCAAACTCGACTTTGTAGGGAAAGTTTACGTCTTCTGATTTCGGGACTAAACTGAAAAAGGTCTCTTATAGTCTTCTGACCTTTTCGTCCGTCTAAGAATAAAAAACCGCCCACCTACGAGTCCTTTAAGGTCCCCCTTTTGGACTCCAGACTAATCGGAACGGTAGTCTCGAGACGACGTACTGGAACAGTGCCCACCTTAAGGAGTGCGACCGAAGGCCGTGTAGGAGTTGGTTTTTTTACTAGAAAGTCTCAATCGACTTCTAAAAGAAAAAATATTTGGTTTTCATACGGACAAAGATGGTAAATCTCATATTAAGAAAGAGTTTACTTAAAGTGTGAAGGAAATTGAGATTCAAAAAACGCTGAATAAAATCGAAAATAATTACTAAGTTCTTTCGACAGTACTTCTGACTAGTACTTTTGAGGTCGTTAAAGGTACCTATTGGATTCCTGAACGACTCCACACGTCTCGAGAATCAAGTATGTCGAGTACTTGAAGGAGACGGGGTCTGACCCTCAAAAACGTAACAGTGTAAAAATCCCAGAGCGATATATTTAATTCAGTAAAAGTACAGTGATATTAAGATGACTTTTAATAAGTGATATCTAAGTCTTTAATAGAAATCTAACTTGGTATTCTATAAACGACTTTAAACCAATGAAGTCTGATTGTCATTACAGTTGAAGTATACTGAGGTGGACTATATTACTTTTTATAGGACCGAAAATGTATCAATTCATGTTTTACTGTCTTGTGCATAACCTGAATCCCCGAAGAGTCCACCGTGATCACCATTTTTTGGACGGACGGTTACGTCCTCTATACTCTGTAACCAAGTTAGGGAACCTAACCTCTCTTGTATGGTTCCGTTTTCTGACTCTATCTCATGGTGGGTAGTACAATGAGTTGACGTTTCTCCGTTCAAATGATCACTATAGACTCTCACTCTCATCTACTCCAGTCTCTACACCACTTCATGGTATATTTCTTAGTTAACCTTCGAAACCTTGACACTCACTATACTAGACCGAACGAACGATACTTCTCAAACTTCTTCCGTTTCCGTCTCGTACTTTAGAACATTCCTGTATTAACATTATTAGATTTACTCTCCTCTATGACAAACCTGTCACCTACGTCTTTCTTTACCAGTCTAAGAACTGTATAAAATTTCTATCGTGACTGTCTTATACAATGTAGTACTCTACACAAACACTTTCTCTTCTCAACTACTACTGAACAAATTTCCGGAAGTGTTGTGTCGGAGTTGGAAGGAAAGATTAAAATAGAGGACGAGAGGGATAAGTGATTTTCACGTCAGTTTTTAACGGATCTACACTTTTTCCTTCCGAATTCAAGTTTGACATAGAGACGGTGAATAATCATATTATTAAACTATATTTAGTGTATTAATAGAAATAACGACAAAGAAGTGAATGTTCCGTCCCTATTATTATGATAGACTTATGATTGATTATGATTATTATGATTGATTATGATTGGTTTTAGTCTAACTAATGTAAGAAACATCGGTTTCTACCTCTTCAATATATGCCAGTCGTTTTTGTTCTGTACCCCGACTGAACCCGAGTCTGGTAGTAGTCGCGGAGTATCGTTTTAAGTCCGAATTTGATTCTTTCGTCTCTTTCGGTGATCCGGGTAGTCCGTACTGAATTTAGTTTAGGGGACACTTATGTCACCGCCACTGTTTATCTAAGTTCCCTAATCTAAATCTTTTGTCTCACGGACTTCTTGATACCGGTCTCTATGTTTTATAAGATATCCTCCGTCACTGGTTTTGGTAGGGTTTCTTTTTCTTTCCGTTCTTCCGTTTCACCAACAAATTCCTTCTAAGAGTTTTTCGACTCCTTTCTTTTCTTCACTTTTCGTTCATGTGGCTTGATTTAAGTCCTCTGTTCTTCCGTAAGAAGTTAGTTGTCACTTTTCTTTATCTCCTATTGTAGTCTTTCTCATTGTGATCTCTAGAGAAGTTCTTTTAACCTTTATAACTTCCTTGTAAAGTAGGTTTCTACCCGCGTCATTTCCTGTCTTTGTCATTTCTGGATTATCTTCACATTCTTTAGTTCTTCTCTAAATTTCTTATGTGTCTTCTTGACATGTTTTTTCTGGAATTAGGGTTACTGGACCTTTTGGTGCCACCACATCAGAGATGAGTTTCGGTCTGTAAGACGTTATACTTGAGTTCACTCCGAATCTTTCGTGACGACGGTTATTTCGATCACCTCCACTACCTTAAGGGTGTCTCGATAATTTTTAGGATTTTCTATACGATAATTTCACGACGTAAAGTAATACAGTCGTTTAAACATTTTGCGACGTCACCGGTGTCTTAACCTTTTTTAGTTAGGAGTAGGGTTAAAAGTTCTTCCCGTTATGATTTTTATACGTTTGGTGACCTGTCAACGTGAGTAGAGAGTACGATCATTCCAATACGAGTTTTAGGAGGTTCGATCCGAAGTCGTAATGTACTTTGTTCTTGATGGTCTACAAGTTCGACTCAAATCTTTTCCTTCTCCTTGTTCTCCAGTTTAAAGGTTGTAAGTGATCTAGTATCTCTTTTATTCCCTTAAGGTGTTTGTGTAGATGGAGAGAAAGTGACCCAGAAGGGACCACCGAGTCTCCCATTTCATAGACGGACGTTACGTCCTCTGGGCCCAAGTTGGGGACCCAACCCTTCTAGGGGATCTCTTCCTTTACCGTTGGGTGAGGCCATGAGAATGGACCTTTTCAGGGTACTTGCTTCTTGGGATCATCCGATGTCTGTTACCCCAGCGTTTCTCAGACTGTCCTGACTCACTGAAGTGAAAGTGAAAGAGAAAGTAACTGATACGACATACATGGTATCGTTGACACATTTGAGAATTTCTCTACCCTAATGGTCTGGTAGAATGGACAGAGGACTCTTTAGACATACGCACAGTTCCTCGTTTTTAATCTTAGGACATACCTTGACTGACCAACTCCTACCTCTTTCCTCATTCTTTTCTGATAAATAATAGTAGGACAAATAAATTGAATATGTGTCCCGTGTAGTATGCTTTACGGTCCAACCTACTCAATTTTCGACCTTAGTTCTACCGGTCCTCTTTATAGTTGTTGGAGTCTATACACCTCCTATGGTGAGATTACGGTCTTACACTTCTCCTTGATTTCTCGAAGAACTACTCCCACTTCCTCTTTGCACTTTTTTGACCGAATTTTGAATTAATTTTTTTTTATTTTTATTTTTTTGATTCTAGTACCGTAGGTCAAGGTGGTGAAGTACGATTTATCTTCCCCCTTTATACCTCTATCACTGTCTAAAGGAGAAGAACCCGAGATTTTAGTGACACCTACCACTGACATCGGTACTTTAATCTACTGACGAAGAACCGTCCTTTCGATACTGTTTGGATCTGTCACACAATTTTTCGTTTCTGTAGTGAAACGATTGTTTCAGACATATCAGTTCCGAAACCAGAAAAGTCATCAATAAATACCTACCTATACTCTCGACATATTATTTCTACCGTCTCGCGGTTTCTTAACTACGAAAACGTGACACCACGACTTCTTCTGAGGACCCTCAGGGAACCTTTCGTTCCTCTAGTTTGTTCAGTTAGGATTTCCTTTAGTTGGGACTTATAAGAAATCTTTCTGTCCACGACTTCGACTTTGAGGTTATGAAACCTGTTGAATAAGACCCTTTCTAACTTCAGTCTTCTTCTTCCACTGTCTCCTACTCTACTAACCTACCGTAGAGACTAAGTTACCTGTACTTGAAGTATTTCGAGGTCCTCTACCCCTCCCTGTCCCTTCGGACCACAGACGTCAGGTACCTGAAAACTTCTCAATCTGTATTGAACCTCTGACTTGTTGTTGTTATTATGGATGAAGTGTCCCGAAAATACCCGAGGTTATCATAACATTTTACTATTATTTTGTCTTTTGATTGGATAACTTATAACTATTAAATACTTCATAAGTAATTAAAAGAACGGAGAGACTGAAACGGAATACGACATCATCAAGTAAAGAGAAATGGCAGAGGTGGGTAATTAAGGATAGGAGGTTCTTAGTTTACCATTATGTCCAGTACTAGAAACATCACTTCAGGAGAGACTCCCCGAAATAATGAGGAAAGTTAAGTTGTAAGACGAAAGGGTTTCACAATCACATATTGAAATTATACGTTCTAATCCAGAATTCATGAAATTTTCGAATTATACTCTTTTTGTAATAAGTCCATTGACAATTGAGTATTTAAATATAATATTAGAGGAATACTTCTGTTAGTAACGTAAAATACGTTTAGACTTAACGTTTGGAATATATAAAACTATAATTTTTATCCATTTTATTCTTAACACTTAAAATATCATATGTGATTTTTTATCTATTTTAGAGTTCAATCGTTTATAAATCGATCTATAAATAAAAAATCTTTTAATTAGACATCAATCTAAAAATTTAATACGTTAAACGTTGTTACAAAAAGATCGTATTTCTCTCTAAAGTAATATAACATTTTTCTATGACTATTTATAGGGATCACGACTCCTTCATTTTTACGATCTCTGTTTGAAATTTTTGATGGGTTAATAAGAATCCCTTATAAGTTTTAGATGTCTCTGAGACAGATCTTTTTAACTGCAATTGTCATTCTCTCTTTTTACCCAAAGAATTTAGAAACCGACTAATTCCTACACTGACATTTGTGGTATAGTAATCTTAAATAAACTGTAGACTTTAGTTAATCTTTTTATGAACGTAGAAGTCTTCTAATTTTTATGGATCCTCAAGAAGGTTTTTGTTTATTTTAATGATGGTCATCTTGTCTAACAGTAATACGAATTTATAAGGAAGAGTAATAAAGAAGTCAAGTCAAGTCAGTGAGTCCGTACAGGCTGAGAAACGCTGGGGTACTTGACGTCGTGCGGTCCGGAGGGACAGGTAGTGGTAGAGTGTCTCAAGTGAGTCTGAGTGCAGGTAGTTTAGTCACTACGGTAGGTCGGTAGAGTTGGAGACAGCAGGGGAAGAGGAAGACGGGGGTTAGGGAGGGTCGTAGTCTCAGAAAGCGTTACTCAGTTGAGAAGAGCACTCCACCGGTTTCATGACCTCAAAGTCGAAATCGTAGTAAGGAAGGTTTCTTTAGGGTCCCGACTAGAGGAAATCTTACCTGACCACCCTAGAGGAACGTCAGGTTACGTGAGAGTTCTCAGAAGAGGTTGTGGTGTCAAGTTTTCGTAGTTAAGAAGCCACGAGACGGAAGAAGTGTCAGGTTGAGAGTGTAGGTATGTACTGATAACCTTTTTGGTATCGGAACTGATCTGTCTGGAATCAGTCGTTTCATTACAGAGACGAAAACTTTTACGATAGATCCAACCAGTATCGAAAAGAAGGTTCCTCATTCCCAGAAATTAAAGTACCGACGTTAATGGTAGACGTCACTAAAACCTCGGGTTTTTTTATTTCAGATTCTGACAAAGGTGACAAAGGGTAGATAAAGGGTACTTCACTACCCTGACCTACGGTACTAGAAGCAAAAGACTTACAACTCGAAATTCTGTTGAAAAAGTGAGAGACGAAAGTGAAAGTAGTTCTCTGAAAAATCAAGGAGAAGTGAAAGACGGTATTTCCACCACAGTAGACGTAAAGACTCCAATAACTATAAAGAGGATCGTTAGAACTAAGGTCGAAGACAAAGAAGGTCAGGTCGTAAAGAGTACTGCATGAGACGTATTTTCAATTTATTCGTCCCACTGTTATATGTCGGAACTGCATGAAGAAAAGGATAAACCTTGGTCAGACAACAAGGTACAGGTCAAGATTGACAACGAAGGACTGGACGTATGTCTAAAGAATTCTCCGTTCAATCCACGAGAACATAAGGGTAGAGAGAGTCTTAAAAGGTGTCAAATAACACTAGGTGTGTCAGTTTGCGTAACCGTATCAGTTATTTCGTCTTTATCTACAAAAAGACCTTGAGAGAACGAAAAAGGTACTAGGTCCCCTACAACCGTTAAACTAGAGACCAAGGAGACGGAAAAGATTTTGGTCGAACTTGTAGTCCTTCAAGTGCCAAGTGTATAACACTTTCGGACCGAACCTCTTAAAACTCGTAATGAAACGATCGTACACTCTACTCACGTTAACACGCCATCAAACTCGTAAGAAACGGTAACGGAAAGAAACCCTAACCTTACTTTTGACTGAAAAGGTCAGGACACCGGTGACGACTCATAAGGTTTATACGACCGTATACCTCACGTCGTGAAAGTGTCGTAGTAGAAAGTCCTAAACTCTATCGAGGTGACCTTAAGGTAGTGGAGGTGATCGAAACAAGCATCACTACGAAAGATTCCGGGTGAACTGAAGTGTAAGGTTCTACAGACAGAGATCTAGTCACTAGTGTCGTAGTACTAATAGACCCTCCACTTCTAGAGAAAACATGTCAAGAAGACACATAAGAACGGTGGAGAAGACTTATAGAAGACGAAGACAATCCAGGTATGGTAAAGACAGGAAAAGACTCGGGTAAAAACGTACTTTAAAAGGGAACCATAGAGATTAAAAGAACTTCTCTAGATCAGAAAGGGTAAGACAAGAAAAGGAGATAAAGAAACGTAACTAGAGACTTCATCCGAAAGAATAGAGAAGAACGATAATAAACCTTGAGATGTAAGTCTACGAATAAAGAAAGGAAAAGAGGAAACGAAAAGTGGAGAGTAGAAAAGTGTCGATAAACATTCCGGAGGGGTCTGTCGGTAAAACGAAAAAACGTAAAGAAAAGGGATCCCTACAAGAACTAGGGACAGATGAAATGTTACAGTGTTTGGAGTAAGGTATCAAGTAGTCCGTGAGATAGATAGTCTAGATCCGGGAATTTAGATAAAGAGTGAAGGTAACATATTAGTATTCCCTAAACTAAATCCAGTATGGACTTACATATCACCAAAAGGGATGAAAGAAGGTAAATTCAGACTTAAACCATTATTCCTCAAGTACTAGACTCGGTGTTAGTCGGGGACCAGAACAAAAACCACTGACATATCTCGAAGAGGTAGAAACCGACGTTTCTTATCTTAGTCAGACTAAAGTCACAACTGGTAGACCACTACAGGTACACATCTCAGAAGAAAACACAACAACCTTCTCCCACAAACGATACTGGTCACGTAAAAGAACCGTTTTGAGATAATGAGAAACGGGACGAAGTAAGGTGTAAGGTTCCGGTTTAAACGGACAATGAGGTCCACAAAGAACCGAAGGATGAAAACGTAAGGTCAGGGGATATTACTTTTCCTGTAGAAAAAACCCACAATCAAGATTTTCCAGAACATCCAGAAGTATCTTGGCAAGTTGAAGTCGAAGGAGTCGTAATGACCAACCCGGTATCTGAACCTAACACCACTATAACTTACCAAACGGAACCTTTACTTGTCTCTAGTAAGACAGTAAAAACTCTGACGTAGGTTCATGACGTAAAGCCTGAGAAAACAACTGGTACTACCGATGAAGTAAAGAAGACTCCCTAAGGACGGGTGTCATCATCTGTATTACCATTAGACTCAATTTAAGTGGGTAAGGTCAGGTAAAATCAAAACACTAAGGATCTTACAGCTACAAGTGGGAACGGTAGAGAACAAATGGAGAAGGTTAAACGGAACTAAGTACCTGGACTGTAAGGTACAAGGATACGTCATAACGAGAAATGTCGTAGTCTGAAACAAAGATAGTGGTCAGTGTAGGTGTCGACCCATAACAAAAACGAAACCGAGGTAGGGAAGTAAGAAAGACCTCAATAAAGAGGTGACTAGAGGTCATCGTATAACCTGTGGATTACTGGACTCCTCAAGGAGTAAGTCATAGGATAATAAAACGGAAAAGTATGACAAGTACCCTAAGAGTTCCGTTTTTATGACTTTACCAAACGGTAAGGGAAGAGGTCACCTGGTGTAAGACAGTCTGGAGAGGTGGTACTGGGCGGGTAGAACCCAACGGGTCGCCCGTACCGAACCAAAGTGACTCAATCTGTTCCGACACCAGGATCACACTAATCTGACTGATCAAAAGACACTCATACCAAAGTCACACAGACGGGAGACTACGGGAGAACGTTGTGGATGGTAGAATGAACCCAAAGAGAATGGAACCCCCACCCCATAGAGAAGTGCCGACGAGGTCGTTTCGTGTCGACGACGAGGAAAGGAACCTACTTCCCATATAGGAGGGTTGGAGGGAAGGACTGGAAGTTGCACCCTATCGAGGAGATCCGGGAGGACGCGGTCGCGTCGGTGGTGAGGAACCTGCACCCAACTAGAAGGGTCGGCGACGGGGACCGGAGCCCGTGCCCCACCGAGGAGGGCCGGAGGAGGGGAGTAGACCCTACACCCCACCGAGGAGAGTCGACAAGGACGTGGTAACGTCGGACCGTGAGAGCCGACGACGGGGACTGGAGCCTGCACCCCATGAGGAGAGTCGGTACGACTCACACGGCCGGCAGCGTCGGTGAACGTGACTCACGTGGTCGGTAGTACAAAGTGTTATTGGTTCAACTAAATAACACGGTGCAATTAGATCTTGGATGAGCAGAATAATGGAGAATCGACTTAATGAAGTAAAACCTGGGGTCTGCCAAAAGGGTAAAAACACAATGGAGGTAACATAAGAAATGTGGAATCAATTTACTAGGGAGATTTTGTGTCAGTACAAAAAAGTAGAGAGAAAAAATTCCGTGAATAAATGAATACATAAGTAAATAAAGTGACGTGACCCAGAAACAACGACACACGTCCGATGTACGATCAACATCACACACCCAAAGAAGAAAAAAAAAAATTAAAAGTTTTAAAATAATAACCTCATATTAAAGAAATGTTACAACACAAAGACAATCAATTTCCAGGAGGGTACAAGAAAATAATAAAAGAAAAAATTTAATTAAAAAAAAAATAACTTTCTATTAACGAAATGTCTTAAAACGACAAAAGACAGTTCGGAGGTGTACTTAGTCGGTATCCATATGTATATGGGGGAAGGAAAAGTTGGAGGGAGGGTAGAGGGAGGGGTAAGGTGGGGAGATTCAACTATGTCTCGGGGACGAACTCAAAGGACTCGGTATGTCGTTTAAGGGTAACCAATAAATAAAATGTATACCATTACGTTTAAAGGTACAATGAGAAAGGTTTGTAGAGTGGGAGAGGAGGGGAGAGGGATACAGGTATTCAGATAAGAGATACAGACAAAGAGGTGACAACGGGACATATATTTGAGAAGTCATGTTAAAAAGATCTAAGACATATATACACGATCTTATGTCATAAATAAAAAGAGAAAGACTGAGTGAAGTGAGACATATTTTCCAAGATCGAAGTAGGTGGAGTAATCTTGACTGAGTTTACATAAGGAAAAATACCGACTCATTATAAGATAACACATATGTATGGTTTGAGGAAATAGGTAAGTAGATAGTCACCTGTAGATCCAACGAAGATACAAGATCGATAACATTTATCACGACGTTACTTGTTACCCTATGTACACAGAAAGTTAAAATCAAAGGAGTCCCATATACGGATCCTCACCCTTACGACCCAGTATACCACCAAAATATTAATCAAAAATTCTTCAGAGGTATGACAGAGAGTATCAACGACATAGTTAAATGTAAGGGTTGTTGTCACTTTCTGACAAGGTAAAAGAGGTGTGAAAGGTCGTAAATAACAAGTATCTGTAAAACTACTCCCGGTAAGACTGGTCAACAGTGGTCACTCTACTATAGAGTAACATCAAAACTAAACGTGAAGATATTATCACTCGTCCCCTGTCCTTAGTTTTGGTAGGGGTCTTTTCTTTACGTTTTCTCGTTTTATAGACTCCTCCGGAATGTTTCTCGACACTGTTCTTCTCTTCACTTTTCGTTTCTTCATTTCCTTTCTATATGGGTAAACTTAAGTCTCAAGGTTTCTTATCGTTCTTTTCTATTCTTTCGGAAGGAGTCACTAGTTACTTTTCTATATCTCCTTTTGTTATCTTACTCTTTCTGATCTCTAGAGAAGTTTTTTTAATCTCTTTGGTTCCCTTATAAAGTACGTTTCTACCCGAGTTATTTCTTGTCTTTACCATACCTGAATTGTCTTCGTCTTCTATAATTCTTCGTCACCGTTTTTATGTGTCTTCTTGACATGTTTTTTCTAGAAGCACTGGGTCTATTAGTACTACCATACTAATGTGTGTTAGTGGATCTCAATCTGTGGGACCTTACACTTCAGTTCACCCGGAATCCTTCGTAGTGGTGTTTGTTCGATCACCTCCACTATCTTAAGGTCACCTCGAGAAAGTTTAGGACTTTCTACTACGACACTTTCACGACGTAAGTTATACGATCGTTTAAACCTTTTGAGTCGTCACCGGTGAGTCGTGACCTTTTACAGTCAAAAGTAAGGTTAGGGGTTCTTTCCGTTACGGTTTTTTAAGAATTTACTGTTGTGTTAACGTGAGTAGAGTGTTCGATCGTTTCATTACTTACGAGTTTTAAGAGGTTCGGTCCGAAGTCGTTATACACTTGGTACTTGAAGGTCTATAAGTTCGACCAAAATCTTTTCCGTCTCCTTGGTCTCTAGTTTAACGGTTGTAGGTGACCTAGTACCTTTTTCGTTCTCTCAAGGTCTTTTTGTAGATAAAGACAAAATAACTGATACGGTTACGGAAACTGACACACCTAGTGTTCTTTGACACCTTTTAAGACTTTCTCTACCCTTTCGTCTGGTGGACTGGACGGAGAACTCTTCGGACATACGTCCAGTCCTTCGTTGTCAATCTTGACCTGTACCTTGTTGTCTGACCAAGGTTTATCCTTTTCCTCGTGTAGTTCTAACATATAACAGTGGGACGAATAAATTGAAGATACGTCTCACGTAGTACTCTTTGCGACCTGACCTTCTTCGTGTTCGACCTTAGTTCTAACGATCCTCTTTATAGTTATTGGAGTCTATACGTCTACTGTAGTGGGAATACCGTCTTTCACTTTTTATTGGTTTCTCGGAGAACTACTTTCATTTTATTCTCTCAATTCTTCAACAGAATTTCGAGTTGTAAGTCTTTTGATTGTCGTACCATAGACCCGGGTAGTGAAGTACCGTTTATCTACCCCTTAGTCATCGACTGAAATAAAACCCCCCGAGGTTTTAGGAACGTCTACTACTAACGGCGGTACTTTAATTTTCTACGAATGAGGAACCTTCCCTTCAATACTGGTTGGATCTGTCATATAATTTTTCGTTTCTGTAATGAAACGGTAGTTTCCAGGTAGATCAGTTCCGATAACAAAAAGGTCATAGTACATACCTGCAGTCTCAACCTGATATTTCTTTTGCTCGGCTTCTTAACTACGAAAACTTGACACCACAACCTCTTCCGAGAACTCTCAGGGAACCCGACGTTCCTCTAGGTTGGTCAGGTAGGATTTTCTCTAGTCAGGACTCACAAGTAACCTTCCTGACTACAACTTCTACTTTGAGGTTATGAAACCGGTGAACTACGCTTCTCGACTGAGTAAACTTTTCTTTCTAACTCCCGTCCTTCTCTTCCCCTACTGTCTCCTACTCTACCAACCTACCGTAGTGACTAAGTTGCCTGAACCCAAACCCATCTGAGGTCCTCAACCACTACCTGTCCCTCCGGACTGTACGACGTCAAGTACCCCAGTATTTCTCAGCATGTACTGACTCGTTGACTTGACTTGACTTCTTACTCCCTACAACTCGTAGAAAAATACACAAACAATCGTTAGACATATAGACGAAACCGCTTAACAGACAAATCCATAAAAAGAGTGAAAAACTAACAAAAAAAAAAAAAAAAGACCATAACTCAACATACTCGACGAACATATAAAACCTTTAATTAGGAAACAGTCAACAAAGTCAACGATAATAAAAGAGCGTAATACACTCAAAAGAAAAGTGGAACGAATATCAAAGGAAACGACACGTTTTCGAAAATTCAAATTAGTCCAGGGTGAACGAATGAAAACAAAAATAAAGGTAATGAGATCCTCAACCTAGTATCTCCTAGAACGAAACTAAATCCAGTAGCTCACAAGACGGCTTCAAAAGGAGATTCTAAAAATATCAAAGACCGGAAGATTAACCCAGAAATTAGGTAGAACTCGAATAGAAACACATACCACAATCCTTCACAAGACTAAAGTAAGAAAATGTACATCGACAGGTCAAAAGGGGTCTCTTCCGTTACCGTTGGGTAATGTCATGAGCACGGACCTTTTAGGGGACCTGCCTCCTCGGACCATGGACCATACGACGTCAGGTACCCCAGCGATCCTCAGTCTGTGTTGATTAATTGATGTGAAAGTGAAAAGTGAAAGTACGTAATCTCTTCCTTTACCGTTGGGTGAGGTAACAAGAACGGACCTCTTAGGGTCCCTACCAAATCGGACCACCCGACGGTAGGTACCCCAACGTGTCTCAGCTTGTGCTGACTTCGCTGAATCGTCGTCGTCGTCGTCAGGTCAAAGGGTCGTGGTAAATAACTTTTCCGACAAAAGTGGGGAAACATATAAGAACGGAGGAAACAGTTTTTATTCCATGGGTATTCTCGTACCCAAATAGAGACCCGAAAGATAGAAAAAGGTAACCAGACAAAAACACGGTCATGGTATGACAGAACTACTTACATTGAAACATCATATTGGACTTCAATCTTTCGAACTAAGGAGGTCGAGGTAAGGAGAAAGAGTTCTGACACAACCGATAAGTCCCAGATAGTATATACCGGAAATGATACAACTCCATGCAAGGAAGATACGGGTAAAAACCTTCTCAAAATTAGTATCTATCCAAGAATTAAACAGTTTCCAAAGAAACGTAGATAACTTTACAAGTATACCAAAAATAGAAAGTTAAACAATTAGACCATATAGTATACCAAACTAAAGGTATATGACTTCTTAGGAAGGTAGGGATCTTATTTAGGTTAAACTAGTAACACATACTCGAAAAACTACACAACGACTTAAGACAAACGATTTTAAAACAACTCCTTAAAACGTAGATACAAGTTGTCACCATAATCGTACATCAAAAGAAAAACACAACAGAAACAGACCAAAACCATAGTCCTACTACCACCGGAGTATCTTACTTAAACCTTTACAAGGAAGGAGAACTCAAAAAAACTTTCTTAAAATCTTCCTATCCGTAATCGAGAAAAGATTTACAAGCTATCTTAAGAGGACACTTCGGTAGACCAGGACCCGAAAACAAAAAACCCTCTAAAAATTAGTGTCGAAGTTAAAGTCACGAGCATTAACCCAACAAATGTCAAAGATAAAGTAGGACCAAGTCAGAACCTTCTAGCTTGAAAAGATTCTTAGACAGGTATAGAAGGTCCAATAGATAAAATAACGGTATATCAACAAGTATTATCAGAGAATATTAGGAAACATAAAGACGTAACAGACAACATTGGCGAGGAAAAAGTTAAGATTAAAACAAATAAACTAAGAACGGAGAAAATAAGAACTACTCAGACCGATTCCCAAATAGTTAAAACAAATAGAATAGGTTCTTTGTCGAAAATCAAAATTATTAGAAATTATAACAAAGAAAATAAAAAGTAAATAAAGACGAGTCTAGAAATAATAAAGAAAGGAAGATCATTAAAAAAAAGAAGAAGAAGAAAAAGATCAACGAAATCCACATTTCAATCCAAAAGATCAGTTGCAAAAAGAACAAAGAAATCCATCCTAACATAACGATCTTTGAAGGAAGAATCTTGACGAAAACGACGTGGGATATTCAAAACTCAACAACACAAGAGTTACAGTGAAAAAAGATATCTTAAAAATTAAAGAAGTCATTTAACAACCAATAAATCTTTACACACAAACAGAAAGAATGGCAAAATAAGAACATTAACTATATATCAGAGAATCACAGTACCAACCTCTTCTACGAACTATAAAGTTAAAAGAATTTAAATGACTAAACACTGAGTTCTACACCAGATAGGATCTCTCTTACAAGGTACACGTGAACTTTACTATATAATAAGACGTAAACTTACCTTACAGGACTTCTATAATTACTCTAGGTTGAGTAGGTTACATAGTAAATTCTGAACACAAAGGAATAATTAAAAGACAAAACAACTAGACACGTAACCACACTCACTCCACAATTTTAGAAGATGATAATAACACGATAACAGTCAAAGAGGAAAATACAGAGAATCACAAAAAGAATACATAACTCCACAAGGATACAAACTACGTATCTATAAATGTTAACAATACCGAAGGAGAACCTAACTAGGGAACTAGTAATACATCACAGGAAGGAATAGAGAACATTAGAAGAAATAAAATTCCAAATAAAGCATTCTATATTCCTAACGATGAGGTCGAAAGAAAACGAAGGGTAAACGTACTTTGTATAAAAAGGTAGGAGAGTGAAAGTCAGATATACACAGAACTTCAGACTTCACCCAAAGAACATCTGTCGTATATATACCCAGAACAAAAAAAAATAGGTTAGTCGGTCAGACACAGAAAACCAGCCTCGTAAATTAAGTAAATGTAAATTTCATTAATAATTATATATACAAGGATAACGGTAAAAGATTAACAAACCCCAACTAAAACATCTAGAAAATAGAAGACAACATAAAGAACTAATATCTTCAGGTAAATTGTAAACAACATTTCGACCGAATTACCACGACTTAAGGAAAACGAACAGACTTTTCGAAAAAGAAAGAGGTAGTTAAAACTTACTTTAGGAACGGACCATGTCATTAGAACCAACATCTAAAAAAGGAAAGTCAAGAAATTTATATAGGACGGTAAGGGTAGACCGGACGCCTCAAAGACGACTTTCTAGTCGACAATTAGTATACCCTAAAGGGAACGTACAATGAAAAACGAAGAGGGAACAACGAAAAGTATAATAAAGAACCACAAATCAGAAACAATCAAACTAATCATACACAGAACTTCACAAAGAGGAACTCAAATAGGACATACCCTGAGAAATACGGAGAACCTGAACTAACCGATAAAGGAAAAGATACAACCTCTTTAAAAGTTGATATTAGAGAAGTTTTTAAAAGAGTGTGGGAAAGAAAGAGAGAAAAAGTAGACCCTGGGGATATTAAGCTTCCAACCACGTAAACTATACCAGGACCTCTAGAGACTCTGACAGGAGTCGAGAAAAGTAAGAAAAATTAAATAAGAAGAGAAGTCATCAATGAAGGGGGCAAAATAGAAGGACAAGTGACTTAGCAAGAAGACGAAGTCTATAAGGTGACAACTGAGGAAGATCTCATACAAATTAAAGTCATTAACACAATAAACAGAGACATACGAATAAGAAATTAAGAGATCCGGAAACAACTAAGAACCTAAAATAGGTAAATCAAAAGTACCAAAAAATAGTAGAAACGATAGTAATAAGACTTAAGAAAGAGTCCATTATAAGAATAAATGACAAGTAAATAAACCTGAAGACACAAAGATCAAACAAGGAAGTAACCACGTCATAAAGGGACGGAAAACAAAAGAAAATAAATTTCAATAACACAAACTCCGGAGGAAAAGAGTCCGAAGTTCCTTTCAACTCACGAAAGGAACTTCATCCAACTTAAGAAATAAAGAAAACCAAAGACGGGAGGATTCCAACCAGGTCACCAAACACACTTGAAGTATATCCCACTCTAAACATGACTCCAAAACGAACAACAAACGAACAAAAAGGGGACTACTCGTTCTGACTCACTCCACCATGAGGACAGACGACTACTGATCCAAACATAAAAACGAAACAAATGATAAATTTACTCCACAGGACGTACCCCACGATGACCACCAACCCACCACGGTCCAGAACATAAGTTTACCAAATAAAAACCACTCAAGAGTGATAAACTAAGAGGGATCCCAATCAATAGACCATCAGATCCCAGAACCTCAGTCACCAGGGTGAGGTTTCCGAGTCCCAAAAAAGAGACCAGTCCTTACTTCTAAGATATTCACCAAACAATACCTTAATTCCCTCTTATTTTGTTTATGGGTTTTTACTCTTTGGTTTCAACTTGGGGTCTGGTTACCGTCAATGTTTTAGTACTTTTATTATTAATTTTATTACCTTATATGTGTATATGTATATGTGGGTACTCGTTTCACTCTTGTCATCTTGTTTTTATTTCATGTCATCTAACTAGACGATTTGTTTCCTTTAGTTTCAATATAAAAGGTCAATTCCTGTTTTGACTGAACTCGTGTTTGACCTTTGGTTTGATTTCTTTCCACGATTCACCCTTTATTTCGTTACTTTTGTTTTGATCGTTTATACAACTCTCCTTTCCTTTCTTTCTTTTTTTATCTACACGTCTCAATTCACCTCGATCTATTTCTTAATATATGTAATTTCTAATTAACGTTCTTCCTTTCTTGTCATTCTTTCCGTTAGTTTCTTTATTTACATCTTTTTATATTATCCAAAATTTTTTAACTTTAAAATTCTTTCTCCTTTTTCACCTTCTTCTTTCTTTTTTCACTCCCTCCCCTCCTTTTGAGATGTCTTAACGTTTTCGGGTTACATCTCCGTCTCCAAATATTGTTGTTATCTTTCACACTGACTTATATGTGTATATGTATATGTGGGTATTCGTTTTAGTTGTGTCAGGTTGTTTTTAATTCATCTTATCTAACTGGGTCACTTGTTTTGATTTTTAATATAACTGGTCTTGTTTTAATTAATTTCGTGTTTTACCTTTTGTTTTGATTTAGTTCCACAGTTAACCTCATTTTTCGTTACTTTTATTGTGATTGTTTATAAAACTTTCCTTTCATCTCTTTCTTTTCTTTCTTTTATATTTACGTTTCAATTTATCTCCATCTATTCTAAAATTTAGTCACGTCTACCACTGACGTCGGTGCTTTAATTTTCTGCAAATGAGGAATCTTCTTTTCAATACTGGTTGGATCTGTCGTATAATTTTTCGTCTCTGTAATGAAACGGTTGCTTCTAGGTAGATCAGCTCCGATACCAAAAAGGTCATCAGTACATACCTACACTCTCAACCTGATATTTCTTTCGACTCCTGACTTCGAAACTACGAAAACTTGACACCATAACCTCTTCTGATAACTCTCAGGGAACCTGACGTTCCTCTAGGTTGGTCAGGTAGGATTTCCTCTAGTCAGTACTCACAAGTAACCTTCCTGACTATAACTTCGACTTTGAGGTTATGAAACCGGTGGACTACGTTTATAGACTGAGTAAACTTCTCTGGGACTACGACCCTTTCTAACTCCCGTCCTCCTCTTCCCCTACTGTCTCCTACTCTACCTACCCATTGTAGTGGCTGAGTTACCTCTACTTAAACCCACTTGAGACCCTTAACCACTACCTGCCCTCCGGACCGAACCACACCAGGTACCTCAGTGTTTCTCAGCGTGTTCTGACTCGCTGACTTGACTTGACTATTTTTAATTTCCCCTTGTTGTTTGCTTTCATATTTACATCTTTATTATTGTTATCCAAATTATTTAATTTTAAATTTTTTCTTTTTTATCTCCTTTTAAGGTGTCTTGACAATTTCGGGTTTTATCTCCATCTCCAAACATTTTTGTTATTTTTTTATACTGACTCCTTTTGTTCTTTTTTCTTCCGAGCTTTCGAATTAACATAAAGAATCACGGTTATTTTAGCTGTTGATGTTGTCTCCCCCCTTTGTTCCTTCTGTTCTTTTGCTTTTTTTAGGTTTCTTAGATATCTTCTTAAGTTTTTTATCCTTATTACTTACAAAAAGAACTCAGTGACGGCACTGAGTTCTTTCACTGAGGATCAGTGAAAAGTCGTGATCCTTAGTGTCAAGTGGAATCAGGGATCCTACGGGAGGTTACGACACGACACTCCTGTCGAGTCTAGGATTAGATAAGGATGAGGACACACAAGAAAGGAGGTTACAGGTGTCAATGGTCTCGATCACTCAAAAGAAAACACCCTCGAGAACTAACGGAAAAATATAAGGTATCTGTCTCAGACGAATCGTCTAACACAGGTAAATTAGACGTCGAACATGACGACCAGTCTTCCAAACCCTAGAAGAAGGAAGCGGTGTGACGGAGACCCAAAGTTAACACCAAAATAAAGGTTGAGACGTACACCCAGTAGGTGACTCTAAATCAAGAAGTCCGACGGGACTTCCCAAACACAAACGAGGAGACTCCCGGTCCACACCTCCACCACGTCGACGAACCCAGAGTCCCCAAAACCGTCGTGTCCATGAGTCCCCCTAACCGCCGATCGCATCATCCTTTATATTACGAGATCTTCCTGTACCGTTGGTCATAACCAGCTATGTGAGGTCATAAGAACGGACTTCTTGGGGGAGAGACTGTCTCTTCGGACCGTCGGGTGTCATATGTCCCAACGTCTCAGTCTATGACGACTTCACTGGGACACACGTATTTGTGTTCTGAAAATAAAAAAAAAGAAAAGAACGAACATCGTCGAGACGAGGTCATTCTCAACTCACACTTCCACCACGTCGACGAACCGAAAGTCCCTGGGACCACCGTGGTTCCCACGACCCTGTGTCTGTGTCTGACGGAGGAACCATCCTCAATACCGGGATAGTCTCAGAAAAAGGTTCGGAGAACATTGACCACTAGTCTTCCGGAGAATCCGGTCAACGAGAGGTATCGAGACGGACAAGTCCGGAAAGAAAAAAAAAAAAAATTACCTCCTATTAGTGAGATGTTACAACACAAGTCAAAACGGTATATCTTTGGACTTCCACACGCCCGAAAAGAAACACCACCGAAGACAACAACGTCTCGTACCCGAGATCAGTGAACTTGCAGTATCCAACGTTGTGTACCCTAGTCGTCAACACAGTGTACCCGGGATCTTACAAGTCCGAAGTCATCAACACCGTGTCCCTGGTCGACGAAACGTTGTACACTCTAGGAGGTACGGGTATGACTTTCCAACAACGACTCGGTACTTGATGCGGTCCTAAGAACCGGGGTCCTCCTTTCCTTAAGTCAGACCCCGGTCACTGTTCCGAACTAGTGAGTCTCGAAAACACATTATTTTAAAATAATTTTACATTTTCTCTATCTCTTCCGAAGACTGTATCTGTAGTCTTCCCCCGTCTCTCTCACGGGAGGGTGATCAGAACTCGTCCTTCAATGTATGGACGATCGTCCGACGATTAATCTCTTTCTTTTCCAGAGTCTTGAGTCTGTCACCGTGGTCCGGAAAGTGGGTGTTGTACACAAAAGTCTATTACAACCGTGTTCTACTCAGTAGGTCCCCGGTATTTTACCGACTGTATTTAGAACGTTTTTCCGTCCAAAGGTTCGTTTATGTATCAGAGTAACTGTATCTAATCCTCTTGTTAACATACTCATTTTACATGGTCAAACAACTCGGTTATAACCAAGACTCAGAATCCACTTTAGCTGAACTCCTTTCTGTCTCAAATCCTTTTTATTTATCAAGTAATTGTATCGAATTCTTTTTGTAAAGGTATACTTTTTACTTAAGCAATCGAGTTCCAAACTCTCCAGTCATCCACGGGTTGTGTGATGACCTCTAGTCACCTCTTTATTGAGGTCTTTCTTCCTTCCCTACCTCGGTTTCGTTTTTGTTATGGGTCGACACCTACTCTGACCACCGTCTTCGTTCCAGGCTACGACATTTCTCGTTATAAAGTATCCTTGGACCTTACAGTCCAGGTACTTAGTTCCGTTTAACCTTCACCAGTTTGTTCTCTACCGTTCTCACTTACAACTGTAAGATCCTTAGTCGTTTGATTTTACCTGAGCTTACCCACTTAAATTGAGTCTACTCGCAATATAGATGATGACACCCGTCCTTAGGGAGTCTTCTTTACCTCATCGGTAGTACCAGTTGTTTTTTCAGACTTTACGTCATGAACTTATGTTAGAGTTTTTGCTGTCTTACTAGAGACAAGCAAAGGTTCCGTTTGGTAAGTTATGGTGTTAATAGGTTCAGATACGGGGTTGGTCGTTGCGACTTCTTCGACCTCAACTTGTCAAGATAACTTCTGGATGTTCTGGAAAATCTTGATTGTGGGTTTTTTCTACATGAAAAGTAATATCCCCTGACCTTACGTTTTCATCCTTCAGTTCTTTGTGTACCTCATTGTCCGTTTAAACCGGAACCTTAAAGGGTAATTAAATAAAGACGTAAGTCTGTTGAGAAACGACTTGTAGATGACTTTTGGTTATCTTATACCTGTCTCGTTTCTTTATAATGAAAGTCCCTCGGATATTCTACCCACCCCCCCTCTCCCTTGTGTGATTAGTCAAATTGTAAGTTTATATACAAATTTGAACAATTTTTTAGAGACTTTCTTTACATGTCTTTCGATTTCTCCAATATACACTCCCTCCTCACTGAGTCAATCTTGTATTCACTATAGACTCTACTCTAGACTTTCTACTTCTCTTCTGTTTTCACCTTCCTAAGTACAACTACATACCGTTTTGGTTATGTTATAACATTTCATTAATTGGAGATTAATTTTATTTATTTAAATATACTTTTTTAGGACCTTCTTTTTTTTTAAAATTTCGGTGTTGTATTTTATGTATTTATTTCCCTCGTGATTGATCATACACGTTTCCGTGACTTTATGTATCATGACAAATATTGTAGACTCCCTCCGTTACAACGATCTCCCATCTTACGTTCCTTTCATCGCTATGTTTTACTTTGATGTTTCTCTCCCTCCCCAGTGTATACTGGTCTAAAACCAAACGAAGTATTTTCTTATCCTTTGTAACTTTCTAAGTAAGTTTCTTCATGGTATCTAAAAGGTCAATTTTTGCTCCATCTGTTCTTATTCAGATCAACGGTACATTTGAAGGCACTAGATCAAGATCTTTTCGGGTTCTCTTTATTCTTTTGTGCGTACAGACTCTCCTCAAGTCACGGACCTGGACACTGTTTATCAACTTTTATAAACGATATACGGATATATTTATTCCAAATACAACGTTGACTGTCTTTTAAAATTTCTAAATTTCATAGTAGAAGAGGATATAGTGATTTCATTTATACATTCCTAGTTCTTTGTTACTTGTGATGGCAGTCTTTTATGTTCTCCTGAATCCCTTTTAGATTCTGGGGTTTGTGGGTTTTATTTGTATAAACTTATAAAAAAAAAAGAGAACTAAGAAACATTTTTTTTCTTTTTGAATTTTGTAAGGTAGAAGGTCCAAATGTGTACACCGAAGTTTGTCACATTCAACTTTCTAGAAAGGAATAAGAGTGATACGGAAAGAACTTAAACAAACGAACGCTTCAGTGAAGTCAGCACAGGCTGAGACACGTTGGGGTATCTGCCCTCGGGTGGTCCGAGGCGGTAGGGACCCTAAGAGGTCCGTTCTTATGACCTCACCCAACGGTAAATGAAGAGGTTACGTATTTTCACTTTTGACTTTCACTTCAGCGAGTCAGCACAGGATGAGAAGGGCTGGGGTACCTGACGTCGGATGGTCCGAGGAGGTAGGTACCCTAAAAGGTCCGTTCTTATGACCTCATTCCAAGGTAACGGAAGAGACGAAAAAACTTGATCCTACATTTATTTACGATATCTGCGTCGTCGTCTATTAAAATTGGTTCGATGTTACAGGTTGAGAAAGACACAAGTCTCTAAAATCTCAGGTCTGACATTAAAAACTTGTACAATATAAAAAATTAAAATAAAATGAAATAAAATGAAATGATATGACATAACCAAAACGGTATGTAGTTGTACTTAGACGATGCCCATATGTGGACAAAGGTTAGGACTTGGAGGGAGGGTGGAGGGAGGGGTATGGTAGAGAGGCTCAGTAGGGTCACGTGGTCGGGGTTCGTAGGACATAGGACGTAGCTTGGATCTGACCGCTAATCAAAGAATATACTATAATATGTACAAAGTCACGGTAAGAGGATTTAGTAGGATGGGAGAGGGAGAGGGTGTCACGGATTCGACAAAACCTTTCCCAGGTTTGATTTACCACTGATTTAGCCGAGAAATCAAGATTGTACTACCGTAATTTACGACATTTCTAATGTCTTAGCATAAGGAAAGATACTGATTCCAAATTCGTGTATTTCATCAGGAAGTCTGTATGTGTAGAAAGAGAACCTTATACGATCGAAACCTACGGTCATTAACACTGTCTAGTCTCTTTAGACCATCATCCACTATAAACGTATCGTTAAATATCCTAATTATTTTCTCCGAGATTAAACTCATTCATAACTTATGTTCGACGACGATATAGGGAAAGAGTGAAGAAAATTTCGAATTGTCACAGGGTACCATGTCTGGTCAGGAGAGGAATCGTTTGGTCAAGGGTCTCGGAGTGACAAATAGAGTATAAATAGTATTACCGTATAGGGTATAACGTAAATTAATTAATAAGACTACTATAAGGAAGTATTAAAGATGTAAAAGTGAAGAGTAAAAGAGAAGTTAAAGAATGAAGAGACGTCATACTGAGGATATAAGTCGTAAGGTAACTACGATGAGGACAATACACATGGTCACTGGGAGATTAATTTTTCGTCAAAAGACAAGAATAGAGTCACCTCCAAAAAATTATCGTATGTTTATTAATAGAGAAAAAAACTTTAATATAGGTGAGACTGTATGTGAATAGGACTGAGAGGAGGAAGGGAAGACACATGTCTATCAACTTAGTTTATTTAGAACGTTTTCTCTTGTAGTTTGTTTATTCGGGTCGAAGACAACGATCGTCGACATATAGACCTTACTTGATCAGTAGGTTTTATCCAGTAATAAGTATCCAATATATTTTTTCACAACTACGTATTTCTATGTCATCGAGTTTTGACGAATTTAACGGTACTTAAATAAATCCTATTAATCGTTATAGTAATATATTAAATTGTAAAAAATTATAAATATACATATTAGATAACGTAAGAGATTATTGGTACTTTTTCGGAAATTAATGAGTAGTATTAGATTGTTACACTAGAACAGGTAGTGTGTAAAAGTAATGGTAAGATTATTTTAATAAAACCACGGAAACTTAAATAAATATGTTATGTTACGTTAAACGTATTATCAATCAAATGGATTTATTTATAGTCGAAACGATCAATTTAGGAAAAATTCTTAGTATTGAGACGAATATGACCGTATACAATTTCTCAAACCCTGTAGAAATAAAAATTATTTAATTTAATTTTACAATCGAAATTTATTTTCTTTCTAAAAAATTTTTAAACGTCATCACTTGAGGGGTAATCAGAACACTATAAATTCTCATCGTAAGTACAAGACTGGTTGTTATAAAGTGATCTAAAGTGTTCTAAAAGATTATTGATCCACTATGATTAGTATCGGTCTGTATCTTAATTTACTGAGTTGAACACTAAAAGATCATAGATATTGTCTATTCAATGTGTTAGTATCTAAGTCACCGTCATAAAAGAGACTCAATGTTATATAAGGGTCGTTAGAACCGTTTATTTATTCTGTTCGTGTAGACTCAACGTCACTTATTGTCTCCTATAATTTTAGTTTATGTTGAATCTTTTCTTGAGTTTAAAAGTTGACCCAAGACTTTGATATTAACACACGGGAGACGTGACATATCTTTTCTACGGTGAATAAAGACTGAAACTAATCACTAATAAAAATCCGTCTGTTGAAAGAAAAGGTAAATTGTTTCTAACACAGGATCCCGAAACAAAATAAAGTTAAGATATCAGTGAAGATTTAGACTTTTTAGTCTAAATTTTTACAACTTAAACTTGACACAAAATAATTACACTTAGAAAGTTATAGACAATACGTTGACGTTCGTATATATTTAAAGTAATCTTTCATATATCCAGATATAAGACATTTTAAGGACATCCGTCTTTTTATTGTCGGATAGTGACTGTACTTCGTTACTATCGTTTGTTTTCGTTACAAATTTTTTGACACGGTTCGATACCAGTATTCTCCTACACCCGCCTTTAATCAATAATAATAATGTTGTTTGTTCTTTTAGTTTGTTTTCCCAAAAAATAATGAAACTATATTGTTATTTATTTTACTCTTTTCACTTTTATACAATTGACTGTAAAAATTTTTCTTGTACAATTATCCACAGTTTTTACTTACTTTCTTGTAACTTAGTGACGACGACGACGACTCAGCAAAGTCAGTACAGGTTTAGAAACTGTGGGATACCTGACATTCGTCGATCCGAGACAGGTACTCCTAAGAGGTCCGTTCTTTTTGCCTGACCAACGGTACGGGAGGAACTCCCCTAGAAGGACTGGGTCCCTAGTTTGGACGTAGAGAATGTAGAGGATGTAACCGTCCTCACGAGAAATGGTCATCACGATGGACCTTTCGGGAAGTCAAGTCAAGTCATCGAGTTAACACAGGCTGAAAAACGGTGGGTACCTGACGTCGTACGGCCCGGAGTGACAGATGGTGGTCGAGGACCTTAAAAGAGTTTGAGTACAGGTAATTCAGTCACTACGGTAGGTTAGTAGAGTAGGAGACAGTATGAGAAACGAGGGTGAAATTTAGAAAAGTAGTAGTCCCAGAAAAGTTTACTAAATCAAGAAGTGTAGTGCACCAGTTTCATAACCTCAAAGTCGAAGCCGTAGTCAGGAAGGTTACTTATACGTCCTGACTAAAGGAAATCCTACCAGACCAAACTAGAAGAACGTCAGACTCCCTAAGAGTTCTCAGAAGAGGTTGTGGTGTCAAGTTTTAGTAGTTTAGATACCACGAGTCGAAAGAAATATCAGGTTGAAATGTAGGTATGTACTAATGACCTATTTGAAATCGAAACTGATCTGTCTAGAAACAACCGTTTCATTACAGAGGTGAAAAATTACGAGAAAGATCCAACCAGTATTGAAAAGAAGGTTCCTCGTTCCCAGAAAATTAAAGTACACACGTCAGTGGTAGACGTCACTAAAACCTCGGGTTTATTCATTTCATACAGTGACAAAGGTGACAAAAAGACAGATAAACGGTACTTCATTACCCTGGTCTACGGTACTAGAATCTAATGACTTACAACTAAAATTCGGTTGTAAAAGTGAGAGGAGAAAGTGAAAGTAGTTCTCCGAGAAATCAAGAAGAAGGGAAAGACGGTATTCCCACCACAGTAGACGTATAGACTCCAATAACTATAAAGAGGGTCGTTAGAACTAAAGTCGAACACGAAGTAGGTCGGACCGTAAAAAGTACTACATAAGACGTATATTCAATTTATTCGTCCCACTGTTATTTGTTGGAACTACATGAGGAAAGGGTTAAACCTTGGTCAGACAACAAGGTACAGGTCAAGATTGACAACGAAGGGCTGGACGTATGTCTAAAAAGTTCTCCGTCCGGTCGACTAGACCATAAGGGTAGAGATTTTTAAAAGGTCAAATAACAGTAGGTGTGCAGTCTCCAAAACCGTATCAGTTATTTTGTCTTCATTTGTAAAAAGACTTTGAGAGAACGAAAAAACTATTAGGTTGCCTACAACCGTTAAACTAGGGACCAAGGAGACGGAAGGATTTAGGTCGAACTTGTAGACCTTCAAGTGTCAAGTACATGTTACATACGGACCGAACCTCTTAAAACTCGTAATGAAACGACCGTACACTCTACGTACATTGACACATCATCTAAATTGGAAGAAAGAGTAACGGAAAGAAACCCTAACTTTACTTTGGACTGGAAAAGGTCAGGACACCGGTGACGACTCAAAAGGTTTAAACGACCGTACAACTCACGTTATAAAAGTGTCGTAGTAGAAAGTCCTAAACTTTATCGAGTTGACCTTGAGGAAGTGAAAGTAATTGAAACAAGTATCGCTACGAAGGATTCCGGGTGAAACGTAAGGTCTTACATACCGAGAACCACTCACTAGTATGGTAGTACTAATGGACCCAGTACTTCTAGAAAAAACATGTCAAGAAGATACATAAGAACGGTGGAGAAGAATTATAGAAGACGAAGACAATCGAGGTATGACAAAGACATGAAACAACATGCGTAGAAACGTGCTTTATAAGAACACCATACAGATTAAACGAACTTCTTTAGACATAAAAAAAAAGGGTAAGACAACAAAAGGAGATAAAGAAACGGAACTAGTGACTCCTTCCGAAAGAATAGAGAGGAATGATAAGAAACTTTACGATGTAAGTTTGCCCATGTAGAAAGGGAAAGAGGAAACGGAAAGTAAAGAGAAGAAAAGAATCGATAATCATTCCGGAGGAGTCTGTTGGTAAAACAGGAAAACGTAAAACAAAAAGAACCCTTACCAGAACTAGAGACGGAAGACATGTCACAGTGTCTGGAGACAGGTATCAAGAAGTCCTTGGGATAGTCTAGATTAGAGAACTTTAGTAAACAGTGAAGGTGACATATTAGAATTCCCTAAACTAAATCCAGGATGGACTTACTAGATCACCAAAAGGAATGAAAGAAGTTAAATTCAGACTTAAACTGTTACTCCTCAAGTACTAGACTAGGTGTCATTCAAGTCTAACCATCCGTGACCTCGCCACCGATGGGGTACAGGTTTCCGTTTCATCTTCGGGGTCGTTCTGGTGTCGTCCCCGCTTTAGTGTAAATCTTAGTTCCAGGTATCCACGGTCTCTACGACTCTCGAGTTTGTTTGGAACACGTGTGGTCCTGGGTTTCTGGGATGTCTCTGACTTCGTTTTGACACAAACTCACAGAGGACACCTCCATACCCAGTCGTCACCGGACGGTGTCCCTATCCCCGAGACCCAAGTTGTCTGAACACATACCGTATTCGGGAGAACCTCGTCCAGGGTAATTGGGGTGTTATCTCGACGGTCTTGAATCTGTCCTGACTTCTTTATCTACGAACCTCCAGTATTTGTCTTGGACACATGTGTTCCTGAGTCCTTTTTCCTCGTCACCGGTGTGTTCTCTGGCTGGGACCGAACGGACACTAACAGGTCCTCAGAGGTCGTCTCCGCACCTAGCCACCGGACGACGTCCCAACCCCTGTGACTCACATCGTCACGTACATACCCTAGGAAACTTCTTCCAGCGGTAATAGAAGTAATGGAGGTGGTATCAAACCGGAGTCCCTTTATTGTCCCTCCCTTGTGTCAGGGTGGAAAGTTGTCTTTTAACCTAATTTCAAAATGACTCGTACCACTGCGGGTATTCTTGTTCTAGGTCAAAGGGGGAGTCAGTCAGAGAGGGTAGTCCTTCAAGGGTATTCGGAGAATAGGAAGAGGTAGTCTCTCGTCTGTCTGACTTTTGGTATTATTGTCTTTTGATTGGTTAGATTAGTGTACCTGGTGTTGGAACAGATTGAGTTACTTTGATACTCGGTACGGTACATCCCGGTGGGTTCTGTCTACCCAGTGTTACCTCTCAAGACTGTTTTGCACCAGGTAACCTCTTCCCTTACCGTTCAGTGAAGTCATAAGAACGGCATTCTTGGGGTACTTGTCGTAACTTTACTTTTTTCTATCTTGTGACTTTCTGCTTGAGGGGTCTAGGTATCCACGGGTTATACGATAACCTCTAGTCACCTCTTTATTGAGGTTTTCCTTACGTCTCTGTTTTCGGTTTCGTTTTTGTTGTGGGTCAACACCTACACTTACCACTACCTTCATTTCATGATACGACTTTTCTTGTTACGAAGTATCTTTGGACTTTATAATCCAGGTACTTAGTTCCGTTTAACCTTCACCAGTTTATCCTCTACCGTTCTACCTTGTAGTTGTAAAATCTTTAGTCGCTTGATATTACCTGACTTACCCACTTAAATTGAGTCTACTGGTAATATAGATGATGACACCCGTTCTTAGAGAATCTTATTTACTTCATCGGTAGTAGTATTTGTTTTCTTAGACTTTATGTCATGAACCTACGTTCGAGTTTTTATCGTCTTACTAGAGACAAGCAAAGGTTCCGTTTGGTAAGTTATAGTGTCACTAGGTTCAGATACAGGACTACTCATTACGACTTCTTCGACTTCAACTCGCTAAGATACTTCTGGATGTTCTGGAAGATCTTGATTGTGGGTTTTCTCTACAGGAAAAGTAATATCCCCTGACCTTACGTTTTCATCCTTCAGTTCTTTGTACCCCTCATTGTCCATTAAAACCGGAACCTCATGTCTTACTTCGTCCCGTTTCCGATTATCTCAAAACGGTTCTTTTGTGTAACCAGTATCATTTGTGGGAGAAGGTTGTTGTGTTCTGTTCAAAGATGTGTACATGTAGTGGTCTACCAGTTAGGGTTTTAGTCTAACTAACATAAGAAACGTCGGTTTCTACCTTTCGGTATAGTCTCTTCTTTAGGGTCATCGTCTTATTTATTCCTTACTTGTACATGTGATTACAGATTTGGTTCAAACACACGATCTACGGATCACTCCGGTTTGTTTTTCTTTTTAGTCTCGAAAGTCGTCTCTTTTCAAATAACTAGAACCCGTGACGGGAGGTCTCTTCTATCCTCTACCGACAAGTGTCAAGGTAGTACGACCGACCGGTCCCACGTTTCAAGAATTTTTGTTCTTCTCATTTCTCCTCCTTTCCCCCGAAACATTAAAATCGAAGGGTGTCTAGAGTTAACGTCTGAATGACGGTGACAGAATACTGAGTCACACTAAAACTACTAACAAGGACGTCTCGTTTAATCATTCGGAAGTTGAGAATAAGATGTCTCTCGTTTTTGTTATCAACTCTTTAAAATAATAAATGAATCTCGTAATACATAACTAGTTCTTACAGTTAAGCGTTACCGAGGACTAAAAAAAAAAAGAAAATTCAGGAAAACTCTAAAGACAAAGGACGTTCTGTAAACCCAAACGAAGTGAACACAAGGGAGTGAAAGGATTAATATCATTAACATTTACTCAGGTGAGAAACCTTGAGTCCCTTCCGGAACTTCTGCATTTCGGAAAGAGATTTTTAGTCTTTACTCCCTGAGACTCCCTGAAAACTTGTGTCCTTCTAGGGAGTTCAGGACAAAATAAAGTAATTCCGTCCTGTGTTTAGAAGTACAACGTATACGTATTCCATCCTTTGTTCCCTTTCTCATGAACTAATCCCCGTTCCTTCCTCCCTTGGATCCATTCTAAACTTTTCTATTAATCTCCGTATGTAATGTTTTTCTTTCTGATGGACCTCGTTATCTATATGATTTTATTCATATATCATTAGTTGTACGGGAGATTGAAGGAGAAACCCTTAAAAAAAAAGTACATCTATTTTTATTTAGGAGTGACGGTGTCATAAAGTAAACCGTCCTATAGTCCATTAAGTATAAATTTTATACTAGAGTAGTAGTTAAGGTACACAACTGTAATTAACTTGTAGAGATTACAAACTTTGAGACCGAACATCTTTTATATGAGTTTTTAGTTTTAGGAATTTAGACTCTCTGAGCATATTTTTAATCTTTTGACTCTTTTCCACTAAAATAGGTTTTTTACGAAACATGAGTAAAATTCAGAAGTGAAAATTTGAGGGGTCGAGAAGTTAGATTGATGTCCTTCGTTCTAGTCAAGTCAATGAGTCATCACAGGTTGAAAAAAACTTAAGTACCTGACGTCGTGTGCTCTGAAGGGACAGGTAGTGGTTGTGTGTCTCGGGGGAACTTCGAGTACAGGTAACACAGCCACTACGGTAGGTTGGTAGAGTAGGTGACAACGGGAATGAGGACGGAAGTCAGAAAGGGTCGGTGTCCCAGAAAAGGTTGCTCACTCAAGAAGACCCCTGGTAGATAACCGGTTTCATAACCCGGAATTCGAAGTCGTAGTCAGGAAGGTTACTTATAAGTCCTGACTAAAGGAAATTCTAACTGACCGAACTAAAGGAACGTCTTCTGGGAGGTTGTCGTGTCAAATTTTCGTGACCCTGCTGGGTCTCCCTACCATGCCCTCCCTCTTCTCTCCCCCCAAGTCCTACCACTTGTGCACATATGGACATCGCCTAAGTACAACTACATACCGTTTTGGTTATTTTATAACATTTATTAATTGGAGGTTAATTTATTTATTTAAATATAATTTTTTAATTTTTATTTTCGTAGTTAAAATAGATACTAGGTTGAGAGTGTATGTATAGTGATGATCTTTTGAGTATCGAAAATGATATGTCTGAAATAGAGAAGAAAAAGTATACGATAGATCCAAACAGTATCGAAAAGAAGATTCCTTGTTCTTAGTAAATTGAAGTAACGATGTCGCTGGTAGACGTTACTAAACCCCGGTTTTATTTCAGACAGTGACAAAGTTAACCAAGGAGTAGCTAAACGGTACTTTACTACCCTGGTCTACGGTGAAAAAACTTACAATTCAAAATTCGGTAGAAATAGTGAGAGGACAAAGTGAAACTAGTTCTCCGAGAAATCAAGGAGAAGTGTAAGACGGTAATCCCACCACAGTAGACGTATAGTCTCTAATAACTGAAAAGAAGGACGTTAGAAGTAAGGTCGAACATGGAGTAGTTCGTGTCGTAAAGTGTATTACATGAACGTACACTCAATTTATTCGTTCGACTGTTATATGTGGGAACTACATGAGGTAAGGGTTAAACCTTGGTCAGATAATAAGGTGTATGTCAAGCTTTATAACGAAGAACTGGATGTATGTCCAAAGAGTCCTCCGTTCATTCCACCAGACCATAAGGGTAGTGAAAGTCTTAAAAGGTAAAAAAACACTAGGTGTGTCAGGTTCTGAAATCACATAAGTTACTTCGTCTACATCTTCAAAAAACCTTAATAGAACGAAAAAGATATTAGTTTATTTAAAACCATTAAACTAGAAAACAAGAAGACGGAAAAGATTTAGGTAGAACTTGTAGACCTTAAAGAGTCAAGTGTATGACAACTTCGGAGAGAACCTCTTGAAACTCGTAAGGAAACGATCACACACTCTACTCACGTTAAAAAACCATCGGACTTTTAAGAAACCGTAACGGAAAGAAACCCTACTTTTGACTGGAAAAGATTAGGACACCGGTTACTACTTAAAAGGTTGAAACGATCGTATAACTCACGTCGTGAAAGTTTCGTAGTAGAAAATCTAAACTTTATCGAGTCGACCTTAAGGTAGTGGAAGTGATCTAAAAAGTATCACTACGAAAAATCCCTCGTTCCCCCCTTATTCAATATTCTTTGATATTGACCGTATCTTTCTCGAGTTTATTCTTAATATGGAAAAATTTCCGAATACGAATGGAAATTCTTCGTATTCATGGTGGAATGAACGGAGGACTCTTTGGTGATACGTCCAGTTCTTCGTTGTCAATCTTGGTCTGTACCTTGTTTCCTGACCAGGGTTTAACCCTTTCCTCATAAAGTTCCGACATATAACAGCGGAACGAATAAATTGAATATACGTCTCCTGTAGTACACTTTACCACCCTACCATCTTCGTGTTCCACCTTAGTACAAACAACCCTCTTTATAGTTATTGAAGTCTATAGGTCTACTGTGGTGGGAATACCATCTTTCACTTCTCCTTGATTTGTCGAAGAACTATTTTCACCTTCTCCTCTCACCTTTTCTAACGAATTTTGAGTTGTAAGTTTTTCACTTCTCGTGCCGTAGACCAGGGTAGTGAAGTACCGTTTAACTACCCTTTTGTTACCTTTGTCACCGTTTGAAATAAAACCCCCCGAGGTTTTAGTAACGTCTACCACTGACGTCGGTACTTGAATTTTCTGCGAACGAGGAATCTTCTTTTTCATACTGTGTGGATCTCTCGTATAATTTTTCGTCTCTGTAATGAAACGGTTACTTCAAGACATAGCAGTTTCGATACTAAAAAGGTCATCAGGACTTGACTAAACTCTCAACGTGGTATTTCTTTCGTCTCGTAACTTATAAACTACAAAAACTTGACACCATAACCTCTTATGAGAACTCTCATAAGAGTTCCTCTAAATGTTCCTCTAGGTTGGTCAGGTAAGATTTCCTTTAGTCAGGATTTGTAGTAACCTTCCTGACTACGACTTCGACTTCGAGGTTATGGGACCGGTGGACTACACTTCTGGACTGAGTAACCTCTTCTGTGACTACGACCCTTTCTAATTTCCGACCTTCTCTTACCCTGTTGTTTCCTACTCTACCAATCTACCGTAATAACTGAACTACTTGTGCTTAAACTCGTTCCAGGACCTCAAAGAATACCTTTCTCTTCGGAGCACACGACGTCAGGTACACCAGAGTTTTTCAGTCTTTTGTGACTCACTGACTTGTTGTTTTTCCGAATACGGTTCACGATGTGTATCTAAGTTTCCCAAAAAAAAAAAAAGGAAAAAAAAAAAAAGAAATGTGTAAGGTAGTTTTGACTCTCGACCTTTTCCGTTCTAAGGTTCCGTTATAATTGTACTTCTTTATAAGATTTCCGACCAAAGAACTCAGACGGGGAAGAAGGAAATGGTTCTATAATTCTGGGTATGAAGAGGAGATATACCTCTCTCTAGACCTAGTTCTTGTCTCATTTCTGGCAAGGTGGGGGACCTTCGGACAGAGGTCGATTATTTGTGAGAAAGGAGTCGTTAGAATCTCCATGGAAGAGTTGGAAGTTCTGGGTTAAGTTTAACAAAGAAGAGTCCCGTAAAAGGGAAAAGAGTACTTCCGTCTAAATTGGTTTAAAAGGGAACCCGGTTTTGGAAAGGAACGTACGTCGTTAGTAATGTCAAAATTTGATTCAACGTAAAAAAAAACATTAACTTACAAAAAAAGGAGATGATCTAATACTCGAACTCTCCAGTAAGGAAGTGGACCAAAAGTAAGTTAAGGGGGAGTTAGGTGAATTAAGGGGACGGTTCTGTCTTTCTCAATTTATTACGAAGGAGGTGAATATTATTAACCAGAAGTTATGAGAATATTACAAATAAAGTATTGAATAGAAGGTGTCAACTTGTGGTTTTACAATAATAAACAAATTTTCCTCTCAGTTATGTCTACAAGTTTTAATTAAGACAACTCACTCATTTTAATCGTTTCTAAAACCTTTAAAAAGAACTGATGTCTCCCATGATTTAAAACAAAATCCAAATAGAGTAGTTTTTACAGAGGTTTCGTTACAGAAACCATCTTCTTAAAACTCTTGGAAAAGTTCCATACTAAACTATGAAGTAGGTTCTTTATAAAAATTCCCTACAAATAAGTCATCTCCCTAAAACTCTCACGAATGAGTTCCATACTACAACAATGAAGTAAAGTCCGTTATAAAAATTCCGTACAGAAACAGAACTCATTTCTTTAATTTCTCCGAAGGAACCGTCGAGTCTCCATTTTCTGAGACGGACGTTACGTTCTCGGTGTCCTCTACTCCCAAGATAGGTACCCAGTCCTTCTAGGGGACCTCCTCCCGTACCGTTGGGTGAGGTCATAAGAACGGACCTCTTAGGGTACAAATCTCCTTGGAACACCCGACGTCATGTATCCCAACGTTTCTCAACTTGCACTGACTTCGTTGAAACGTGTGTGTGTACGTTTCATTCCTTTTAACTTACTAAGTCTTTATTGGTGAGTATAAAAAATTAAAGATTCTTAAGTAAAAAAATTATGTTTTTATAACTACATCTTAGGCACGGACGTATTCAATAAATTCCCGTGCAAAAATCATTGTTGAGACTTAAAAAAGGGGTGATCCTATGAGCTAAGAAGTTCGATAATACCTTTTTCGTCCTGTTTTACCAACCGTGCAGTCGCGATATACACACCTTTTAAAATTACTGCAGTTGATGTCCGTTGAAAATCTTCTTGAACTATCTTCTGTTCTCTTCTTTAAACATTATCTGACACTTTATCTCTCCGAAGTTTTATATAATCTTGTCCATTCACGACCTAAAATACAACAATAATAATCGGATCTAGAAAATGTTTATACCAACTAAAAATAACTAACTATTTATACAAGAGAGTGGGTAAATCAGTTTCACACCTCAAACCCTCAAAAACGAGGTACTAGATAAATAAAGATTATAATTCAGTACCCCGAAGGGTCCATCGAGTCACCATTTCTTGGGTGGACAGTTACGTTCTCTGTGTTCTCTACTCCTTAGTCAGGGACCCCGCCCCGCCCCCCACCACACGTCCCCACCCCGCTCTTCTATAGCCCCTCCTACTTTACCGTTGGGTGAGGTCATAAGAACGGGTTTCTTAAGGTACCTGTCTCCTCGGACCGACCGATGTCAGGTACCCCAGTCTTTCTCAACCTGTGTTGAATCGCTGACTCGTGTGTGTGTCCGTTCTGATTTAGTATTAAAAAATTGTGGTTTCTGGCAAAAACAAGAGTTGCATGAATCTTCGTGATAAAGAGTATGTAAAAAAATTCGACATGTTATCTTTCCTGAAAAACACTGAGTTCTTGAGAACTGGAGGCTAAAAGTATTTGTGATTAAGATTTGTAATTACGGGAGATCTTATAATGTTTTACACTGAGACATAAAAAATATTGGAAGTCTCTTGATCGATACACTCTTTATAGGTTTCCTTAATTATTCCGTTACTTTATTTTGTTTTAATTCACTGTATGACACGTATAAAAGAAGACTTACAACATTCATTTATGTAATGGTGGTGTCACTTCTACCAAAGGTTTAGAAGAGAGTTCCTTCTTAGGAAATTATTTCTAAAAGTCACGAACAACCGAACTAAATTTCGTATGTCCTTTTCCATTTTAACTTGAGACAGTAACGTAATTTACTATCTTTTTATAGTAGTTTATTCCCTATTATGAACAAGGATTAGGACGTATAGTACTATTTCGAAATTTCCGACATACACCGGTTTTAACGTCACTTACTTACGGTAGATCACCAAAATATTTACAAACGAGTATAAATGGATGTTATAGAATCCGAACGACTTGTTATAACATCTAACAAAGTAAACAATCAAACAATGTATGTCAAGTAAACGTATTTTACTAAACTAAACTAATGATACTAAACTAAGTATCATTAGTGAATGGTCAAACTTTCAAACAAATATTCTTGTTGAATTCATGAGTTGAGATGTTTAGTTTTGGTTCTGTGCAAAGTCTCTAAAGAGGAATTATAGGTTCCTGTGATTTGATCTACAGTATTCAAATAAATAAGTTGTTATTAATCGTAAACATTTTCAGTTTTCGTTTTTTCGGAAATTTTAAATAAATTTTCAAGAAACTTCGGTCTGATATGACATTCTTTTTTTACTGTCATAAGAGGTGGACAACGGGAAAATATCTTCCTTCACTTTCACTACAACGAGTCAGCACAGGCTGAGAAGCGCTGGGGTGGCTGACATCGGATGGTGCGAGAAGGTAGACACCTTAAAATCCGTTCTCATGACCTCACCCAACGGTAAAGGAAGAGGTCCCCTAGAAGGTCTGAGTCCCGAACTTGGGCCCAGAGGACGTAACATCCGTCTGAGAAATGGTAGACTCGATGGTCCCTTCAGGAAATATCTTCTTCGCCCCCCCTTTTGTCAACTAACTACTTAACAATAATAAGATAATCTTTTACAATTAAAATTGGACATATAGTGAGTCCAAATAAGGAGTCCCTCAGGTTCTTTCGTAATTCCAACATTAACGTATTGCATATACTTTCAAAATCACACGTAAATACCTTAGGTTCTTTCTTATAATGAAAGAGAGAACTCGTTCTGGATCAGTGAAGTCGAGTTTGAGGGTAAAGAAGGAAAAGGGTGAGGTGAAGATACGACTCTCAAACTCAACAAACTGTACTTATTGACTTTGAAACATTTATTGAGAAGTGTTTAGGATGTCCTCTCAGTTAACATTCTTGAAGTCCCTAATGGTTCAAGGACAGTCAACCACTCATTCCGAGTCTAGGAGATCAACGATTTTGTGAACACGATACTTTCTGGTGGAGACCTCTTCTTTTGACTCACGGATCTGGTGTGACTGGGTAAAGTCTCCAAATCGTCCAAAGATTCTTCTTTTAGTCGTATGGGTCCCCGATACCTATTAACAACTTATTTATTTCAATTTATTTGAGAACGATTCCTTTAGTTCGTAGAATAAAAACAGTGTCAAAGTTTCTTTAATTGAAAAAGGTCGAAATAACTCTATACTAATTGTATGTTCTCTTTATGTAATATGAAACTATGTGTTTATATAACACTTTACTAATGGTGTCATTCCAATCAATTGTGGAGGTAACACACGACATTAGACAGCGAGTCAGCACAGACTGAGACACTGAGGTACCTGACGTCGGGTGGTCCGAGGAGAGAGGTACCGTAAAAGGTCCGTTCTTATGACCTCACCTAACGGTAAAGGAGGAGGTCGTGAAGTGTATTACTGAAAAAAGAAGAACGTATGGAAAATGCTGATACGCTTGATGTGTATAAAACAAGAAGAAGAATCCTCACCGTTGTAAATTCTAGATAAAAGAATCGTTGAAGACTCATATACTATGTCACAACAATTGATATCAATGGTTCGACATGTAGTCCAGGGTTTTGAATCTTTTCAACTCACAAATGGTAATAGTTGAGATAAAATTAATAAGGTCTTTAGATTCTCCAAAAAAAAAAAAAAAATGGTACTCACGTGTCATTATTACTCTGATAATTGTTTAGAAACAGAGATTTTATGGTGAGTTTATATTTAAAGTATTAAACATTGTTTCAGGTAAGATCACATTCTTATGTAATATACAAGAATTAACAGGATATTCTAAAGAGGAGTTCTTTTCGACAAGGCTAGGACTTGTAAAAAAGTGACAAACATAAAATTAAGGACATCGAGATTCGTTTTAGTGAAAATTACAAAGAACTAAAGTAAAGACTAAGTAGATTTTTGTTTTCGATTTGATTTGAAACAGTCCTTTAACATGTACGTGAAGTTAATGAGACAAAGTTGTAGAAGAAATTATTTTATTATCTTTTTTCAAAGTCTCTTAGTTTCATAAAAAAATGTTTCATTTTACGATTTATTAGAACTAGTATTTTAACAGAGATTCTAAAAAGATAATTTTATTTTTACTAAAAGTTCATATGTTGTATTTCAGTTATAAAAGTATCTAATATAAGGTAAATCTCAATAATGTTTTATAGTCGATATAAGGGACGTGACATGTTGTATATAAACTTAGAATGAATGAGATACGTATCATTTAACATGGAGAATTAGGGGATGAGGATAGAACAGTGAGTGGATAAGGGAGAAGGATAACCATTGGTAATCAATAAAGAGATACAAACTCAGACAAAGACAAAACACTACAGTTAAAGAAATTAAATAAAGAATTTAAATTGTATATTCACATATTTGTCATAAACAGTAAGAGACAGACTAAATAAAGTGATTCATTTTATGGGAGGTCAAGATAGGTACCGTTAAAAAACAAAGAAATATTAACTCATTATAAAGTATTATATGGTGTAGAAGAAATAGGAAATAGGTAATAGGTGAAATAGGTAATAGGTAAATAAGTGAATCTATTTCACCTATAAATGGAACCCATAACATTTATTACGTTGATACTTGAAACTCCATGTATATAACAAATTTAATCAAAAATGAAAGAAACTTACATATGGGTCCTCACCCTAAGGATTTGTTATATCATCAAGATAGAAAAGTAAAAAATTTCCTTGAAAGTATAAACAAAGGTATCACCGTCGTGGTTAATCGTAGGGGGGATTGTCACATTATCACAAGGGAAAAGAAGTATAGGAACGGATGTAAACAATAAACACCTGAAAACTGTTGTTACCAGTAAGACTGTCAACACTCCATGATATAATAACACCCAAAAATAAACGTAAAGTGATTATATCACCACAACTCGTAGAAAAGTACACTAACAACTGGTAGAGGTAGTTTTTTCTTTGTTACAATTAAGTCCGGAAGTGGTTACAAAATTAGTCTAAAAAAAATTAGAATTCAAGACACACAACAAATATATAAACCTTATAATTAGGAAATAGTGAGTATAGTAAACAATCATTGAAAAGAGTAATTCAACAGAAAGATAGAACAGTTACCAAAGGAAATGATACTTTTTCGAAAAATTCAAACTATTCCATGGTAAACAAATGAAAACAAACAAAGGAAACAGACTTTTCTTACCAGTCTTTATATAACGATACTAAATACAGTTTCTACCACAAGACTTGTAAAAGAAGATTCTCAAAAACCAAAGGTCTGAAATTATGAAAGGTCAAAAATTATGAAAGAAACTTATATACCAGACTGTTTTACAACATTAAAGTAAGAAAATGTATATTGACAGGTTAAAAGGTTCGTGATGAACCATTTTTCTGACGGAAAAGAGGTAATATATAAGAACAGAGAAATAACATCGAATTGACTGGTATCCATGTATCCAAACAAAGACCCCAGAAATCCGACAAGGTAACTAGATACACAGAAAAACCACGGTCATGGTATGACCAAACTACTAACATCGAAAAATCATATTACTACAGTTCCTCACACTAATGGAGGACAAAGTAAGAAAAAAGAGTTCTAACAAGGTCGATAAGTCCTAGAAAAAACCAAGGTATATTTAAAAACCTAATAAACGAGATCAAAACACTTTTTATATTAACATAAAACCATCCTTAACGTAATTTAGACATAACTTAGAGATCCTACCGGTATTTTTTTGACCGGTCTTAGAGTCCCTCAAAAGTTAGACGAAGGAAGGGTAAAAGGGTTTTTGTTCGCCTACACACACGTAAGGAGTTTTCATTTTAGAGTAAAAGAAAGTCGGGGTAGAATTCAGGTCGATCAAAAGTTTGGTCGATTTCACTACACAGAAGGGTTACATTCTGGGGTCCTTACTCCACAAGTTATACATCAAGTTTGGGACTAAAGAAACGGAGGAAATAATGGATAGAAACACACCCAGAAAGAATGTCAGAACGAACACCTTCTCGACAGACGGTCAAAGGTGAAACAAATATCGATCTCAACGAGATGTACGTGTATATAAAAACTACACAAACACCCTTATTCACTCGAGTTACAGGAGAAAGAGACGGTAGTAAAAAAGGGAATTTTTTTTTTTTCGGAAACTGTTGAATCGGGAAAGAGTCTGTCTCTTTAACTATGTTACTCCTATTCTGTTATACAATAATTTAAAGATCTTCGGACCTGTGTGAAGTATAACACCACCGTCGGGAGTTATTAATGAAGACACTGTAAAATTAACATGGTTGAAAGTTTTTGCACTACATTTATCAAGTGTTAAATATAAGTTTTATGTAATTATTTGTTGACAAACTCTTCGTAAAATAGAAGACATGTACAAAAGGTTTAATAAAAATAAGATACTTGATTAATCAAGAGTATTTACAGACTATCAATTTTATCGTGAATCGGTATATAAGTAAGTTGATAGAGTTTTGTACTTAAAGTTTTGTTTATAAACTTTTACTCAAAATTTCTATATAACTAAAAAGGTGAGAATTTATGTGTTATCCCCTCTTTTACTTTTTTAAATAGATACTTATTCATATTACTTATCCATAGTGAGTGACCCGACATTTTTTATGTTTTATCTCTCTAAAAATTTATAATATATATATATATATTTATATACTTTAATATTTTTATATAATTTTTAAGATATTTTTATCTTTATATAAAAATTATTTTTGATGGTTAAATCCAAACAACATAACAAAAGTAGTATCCGGTTATTTTCAACGTAATAATATAGAGACTTAGGGTGTCGTTAAACCAAATAAGTAACCTTTTTTTTAATACTTTTCTTCGTATTTCGATTTTTGTCAAAAAGCCATAAACAACTTAAACACTAATTAATTACTGTAAAAAGTTAAAAATGAATATTATCATGTGTTAAAATCTGCGACTGTGATGACTGTTGCGGTTTTAGTCTAACTAATATAAGAAACGTCGGTTTCTACCTCTTCGAGATATGTCAGTTGTTTTTGTTCTGGTCCTCGACTGACACCGAGTCTAGTACTTAGAGGATTAATGTTTTAAGTCTGAATTTACCTTCTTTCATCCCTTTTAGCGATCTCGTAAGTCCATACTGGATTTAGTTTAGGGAATACTAATATGTCACCTTCACTATTTATCTAAAGTCCCGGATCTAGACTATATATCTTACGGACTACTTGATACCTTATTCCAAGCACTGTAACATGTCCTCTGTCCCTAGTTCTGATAAGGGTATCTTTTCTTTACGTTTTTTCGTTTTACCGACAGACCCCTCCGGAATGTTTATCGACACTTTTTCTTCTCTTCACTTTTTGTTTTCTCTTTTCCTTTTTATATTCGTAGACTTACGTCTCAAGGTTTCTTATCGTTCTTCTCTATTCTTTCGGAAGAAGTCACTAGTTACGTTTCTTTATCTCCTTTTGTTGTCTTACCCTTTCTGATTCTAGTGAAGTTCTTTTAATCGCTATGGTTCCCTTATGAAGTACGTTTCTACCCGAGCTTTTTCCTGTCTTTACCATACCTGCATTGTCTTCGTCTTCTATAATTCTTCTCCACCGTTCTTATGTGTCTTCTTGACATGTTTTTTCTAGAAGTACTGGGTCTATTAGTGTTACGACACTAGTGAGTAGATCTCGGTCTGTAGGACCTTACACTTCAGTTCACCCGGAATCTTTCTCAGTGATACTTGTTTCGATCACCTCCACTGCCTTAAGGTCACCTCGATAAAGTTTAGGACTTTCTACTACGACACTTTCACGACGTGAGGTATACGGTCGTTTAAACCTTATGAGTCGTCACCGGTGTCCTGACCTTTTCTAGTCAAAAGTAAGGTTTGGGTTTCTTTCCGTTACGATTTCTTATGAGTTTGATGGCGTGTTAACGTGAGTAAAGTGTGCGATCATTTCATTACGAGTTTTAAGAGGTTCGGTCCGAAGTCGTTATGCATTTGGCACTTGAAGGACTACAAGTTCGACCAAAATCTTTTCCGTCTCCTTGGTCTCTAGTTTAACGGTTGTAGACGACCTAGTACCTTTTTCGTTCTCTCAAGGTCTTTTTATAGATGAAGACGAAATAACTGATACGGTTTCGGAAATTGACACACCTAGTGTTATTTAACACCTTTTAAGACTTTCTCTCCCCCTATGGTCTGGTGGACTGGAGGGAGAACTCTTTAGACATACGTCCAGTCCTTCTTAGTCAATCTTGACCTGTGCCTTGTTGTCTGACCAAGGTTTATCCTTTTCCTCATACAGTTCCGACATATAACAGTGGGACGAATAAATTGAAGATACGTCTCATGTAGTACTCTATACGACCTGACCTTCTTTGTGTTCGACCTTAGTCCTAACGACCCTCTTTATAGTTATTGGAGTCTATACGTCTACTGTGGGGAATACCGTCTTTCACTTCTCCTTGATTTTTCAGAGAACTACTCTCACTTTCTCCTCTCACTTTTTCAACCGAATTTCGAGTTGTAAGTCTATTGCTTCTAGTACTGTAGGCCAGGGTAGTCCAGTACCCTTTATCTACCCCTTTGTCACCTTTGTCACAATCTGAAATAATAAAATAAATAAATAAATAAAACCGAGATTTTAGTGACGTCTACCACTAACGTCGGTACTTTATTTTTCTGCGAATGAGGAACCTTCTTTACAATATTGGTTGGATCTATCGTATAAGTTTCGTCTATGTAATGAAACGGCTGATTCCAGGCAGATCAGTTCCGATACAAAAAAGGACACCAGGACATACCTACACTTCTTCCGACTCACGGTTTCTTAACTACGAAAACTTGACACCACAACCTCTTCTGAGAACTCACAGGGAACCTGACGTTCCTCTAGGTTGTTTAGGTAAGACTTCCTCTAGTCGGGACCCCTAAAGAAACCTTCCTTACTATGATTTCGACTTCGAGGTCATGAAACCTGTGGAGTACGCTTCTCAACTGAGTAACCTTTTCTGAGACAACGTCCCTCCCTAACCCCCGTCCTCCTCTTCCCCTGCTGTCTCCTACTCTACCGACCTACCGTAGTAACTGAGTTACCTTCACTCAGACTCACTTGAGAACACTCAACCACTACCTGTCCCTCCGGACCGCACGACGCTAAGTACCCCAACGTTTCTCAGCCTGTACGGACCCATTGACTTGACTTGACTCAAAGAAATAGTTAACAAAATACCGTATCAAATTATACTAATATAATATATCAATATTATATCCGTGAATGATAATGAGGAATAACAGTTTAAGTGTGAATTTAACTTCTTTCATCCCTGTTGTTAATCCGGGAAGACCATATGTTACGTTCACTATTCATCTAAGGTAACTAATCTAGACTATCTGTGTCACGGATTTTTTGATGTCTGTCTCCATTTGTTGTAACATGTCCTCCACCACAAGTTTTTGTAGGGGTTCTTTTTCTTTACGTTTTTCTGTTTTACAGACAGACTCCTTCGGAAAGTTTATCGACGTCTTTGTTCTCTTCACTTTCCGTTTCCTCTTTTCCTTTTTGTATGGGTAGACTTACGTCTCAAGGTTTCTGATTCTTCCTCTCTATTCTTTCAGAAGGATTCACTTACCACGTCTCTTTATCTCCTTTTGTTATCTTACTCTTTCTGATCGCTAGAGAAGTTCTTTTAATCCCTGTGGTTCCCTTGTAAAGTACGTTTTCACCCGTGTTATGGCCTGTCTTTAGTATACCTGGATTGCCTTCGTCTTCTATCATTATCTACCGTTCTTATGTGGTTTCTTGATATGGTTTTTTTTTTTTTTTTTTCTGGAATTACTGGAATTACTGGGTCTATTGGTGCTACTACACTAGTGAGTCCTTCTCAGTCTGCAGCACCTCACACTTCAGTCCACCCGGAATCCTTCGTAGTGATACTTGTTTCGATCACCTCCCCTACCTTAAGGGCGACTCGATAAAGTTTAGGATTTTCTACTACGACACTTTCACGACGTGAGTTATACGGTCGTTTAAACCTTTTGAGTCGTCACTGGTGTCTTGACCTTATCCACCAAAAGTAATGTCAGGGTTTCTTTCCGTTACAGTTTCTTACAAGTTTGATGTCGTGTTAACATGAGTAAAGTGTACGATCGTTTCCTTACGAGTTTTAAGAGACTCGGTCTGAAGTTTTTATGTACTTGGTTCTTGAAGGTTTACAAGTTCGATCTAAATCTTTTCCGTCTCCTCGGTTTATAGTTTAACGGTTGTAGACAACCTAGTATCCTTTTCGTTTTTTAAGGACTTTTTGTAGATGAGGACGAAATGACGGATATAGTTTCGGAAACTGACACACCTAGTGTTGCGTGACACCCTTTAAGAATTTCTCTATCCTTATGGTCTGGTGGAATGGACGGAGGACTCTTTGGACATACATCCAGTTCTTCGTTGTCAATCTTTGTCTTTACCTTGTTGTCCAACTAAGGTTTAACACTTTCCACATGTAGTTCTGATATGTAATAGTGGGACAAATAAAAAGAATATTCTTCTCATGCAGTACACTTTACGGTCCGACCTACTTCGTGTTCGACCTTAGTTCTATCGAATCTCTTTATATTTATTAGAGTCTATACGTCTACTGTGGTGGGAATACCGTCCTTCTCCTTAATTTCTAGGAGAACTACTTTCACTTTATCCTCTCACTTTTTCGATTGAATTTTGAGTCGTAAGTTTTTTACTTCTAGTACCGTGGGTCAGGGTAGTGAAGTACCGTTAATCTACCCCTTTGTTACCTTTGTCACTGCCTGAAAGAAAAGAACCCGAGGTTTTAGTGACGTCTACCCCTACCGTCAGTACTTTAATTTTCTGTGAACGAGGAACCCCTTTTTTTTCGATACTGTTTGGATCTCTCACATAACTTTTCGTCTCTGATGAAAATGTTGTTTCCAGATACATCAGTTGTGATACCAAAAAAAAGTCATTAGTACATACCTACACTCTTGACCTAGTATTTCTTGTGACTTGTGACTTCTTAACTACCAAAACTTGACACCTGAAGTTCCTATAGTTTGGATTTCCTCAGTTAGGATTTCCTTTAGGCAGGACTTATAAGACTACGACTTTGACTTCGACGTTATGAAACCGGTAGACAAGTTTCTCGACTGAGTAATCTTTTCTGTGATTACGACCCTTTATAACTTCTGTCCCCCTCTTCCCCTACTGTCTCCTGTTCTAACAACCTACCGTAGTGGATGAGTTGCTTGGACTCAAACTCGTTCGAGGTCCTCTACCACTTCCTGTCCCTTCGGACCTCACGTCGTCAAGTACCCTAGTTGTCTCAGTTTGTACTGACTCGTTGACTTGTTGTCGTTACATTGAACTTTATTCACTTAATAAAAATACAGTTTTCTTTACGGGTGATATTTATCACTTGGAAAAGTATATAATAAACTAAAGATGTGTATAGGTAACTAAAATTTAAAACTTGAATTAATGAACACTTTTAGGGATTATTAAATAGAGTACTGAATAGTCAGAAGATGGAGAAGGAAACCAGACAAATGAATATAGGTGTTTTAATACTACAAATGTTTTTACTACTTACGAAAGTGACAGACTCTCTACCCATTCTTTAGGGGTTAACATTTTAAAAATTAATCAAATAAATAAAATTAACCTTCGATTAATGAAATGTTGTAACATCACCCAAAACGGTATGTAACTGTACTTAGTCGGTACACACATGAACACAAGGAGTAGGACTTCGGGGAGGGTGGAGGGACGGGAGGGGTAGGGAGTCCCAGTAGGGTCACGAGGTCGGGACTCAAGAGACAGAGTACGTAGTTTGGACCTAACCACTAGATAAAGTGTATACTATTGTATGTACAAAGTTACGATTAGAGAGTTTAGTAGGGTAGGAACGGAAGCGGTTATCTCAAGTTTTCAGACAAGAAATGTAGACACAGAGAAAACGACAGAGCACATATCCCAGTAGTAATGGTAGAAGGATTTAAGGTATATATACGTAATTATATGACATAACTACAAAATGTGAGATATATTGTCCGAGGTCAAAGTAGGTGGAGTAATCTTGACTAACTTCACGAAAGAAAAATTATCGACTCATTATAAGGTAACACATATACATGGTCTCAACAGAATAGGTAAGTAGACGACTACCTGTAGAACCAACGAAGGTACAGGACCGATAACATTTGTCACAACACTACTTGTAACCCCATGTACACAGAGAAAGTTAAGACCAAAGGAGTCACACATACGGGTCGTTACCCTAACGACCCAGTATACAGTCAAAATAAAGGTCCGAATATTCCTTAGAGGAGAGACAAAAGGTAACCTCTTCCTTTACCGTTGGGTAAGGTCATAAGAACGGATCTCTTAGGACACCTGTCTTTTCGGACCATCCGACGACAGGTATCCCACCGTATCTCAGTCTGTACTGACTTCGCTGAATCGTACGTACGTACGTAACCTCTTCCTTTACCGTTGGGTGAGGCATAAGAACGGACCTCTTAGGGTCCCTGTCTCCTCGAACCATCCGACGGTAGATACCCCAATGTGTCTTAGCCTGTGTTGACTTCGTTGTGTCGTCGTCGTCGTCGAGAGACAAGAGGTATCACCGACATGATCAAAGGTAATGGTGGTTGTCACATTCTCCCAAGGAAAAAGAGGTGTGGGAGAGGTAGTAAATAACACACATTTGAAAAAATATCGTTGGTAAGAGTGACTGTACTCTACCATAGAGTAACACCAAAACTAAACGTAAAGAGACTATTACTCACTACAACTCGTAGAAAAGTAAGTAAACACAAACAATCGGTAGATATACAAAAGAAACCTCTTTACAGACAAATCAAGAAACTGGTAAAAAATTAACCCAGTAAATAAAAAGACCAAAACTCGACGTCTTCGACGAAGATATGAAAACTCTAATCAAGAAACAGGTAACGAAGTAAACGATAAAAGAGAGTAAAACTTCCGACAGAAAGGTGGAACGAATATCAAAGGAAGCAACATGTTTTCGAAAATTCAAACTCACCCAGGGTAAACAAATAAAAACGAAAATAAAGGTGATGAGACTGTCCACTCAGTACCTCCTAGAACGACACCAAACACAGCCTCTCACAAAACGGATACAAGAGGAGATCCTCAAAATACCAAAGACCAGAATACAAATCTAAAAATTAGGTAAAACTCAAATAAAAACACATAGCACAATCTTTCACAAGATCAAAGTAAGAAAATGTTCACTAACTGGTCAAAAGGGTCGTGGTGAACAATTTCTCTAACAGAAAAGAGGTAACATATAAGAACGAAGGAAACAGTTTCTATTCCACAGGTATCCACGTACCTAAATAGAGACCCGAAAGATAAAACAAGGTAACTAGATATAAAAACAGAAACACAGTCATGGTATGATAGAACTACTGATGTCGAAACATCATCTCTGACTTCAGTCCGTCCAACTAAGGAGGTCAAGATAAGAAGAAAGTGTTCTAACGAAACCGATAAGTGGCTAAACCCTAAAGGTATGTTTAACACTTTAATAAACAAGATCAAGAGATTTTTTTTTTTTTTTTTTTTTTTTCATCGAAGCCATCGAACTGTCCCTAACGTAACTTTCATATCTAAGGAACTCGTCATATGAGTAAAAGTGATATAACTAAGAAGACTAGGTACTTGTACCATATAAAGAGTTAGATAATGACAGTAAAAAATTTTAGAAAATAGTTACAAAATGTCGAAAGATATATATCCCCAAAGAAACAAACAAACAAACAAAGAAATCCATCTATATAAGGAGTCATAAAATAAAAAAAGCAACGTTACTACTTACCTCAACAGAGGATTTAAAGAAAAAGACAAAGAGTAACAATCACATATCCTTACGTTTCCTAAAGAGACACAATTAAAATATAGGAAGTTGAAATGATATAAATAACTAATCGAGATCATTAAAAGACCACCTCAGAAATCCTAAAAGATATATCTCCTAGAACAGTGGACGTTTGTCACTCTCCAAATGAAGAAAAGGTCAGACCTAAGGAAAATAAAGAAAAAGACGAGACTAAAGACACCGGTTTTGAAGGTTTTGATACAACTTATCATTACCACTCACCCGTGGGAACAACACAAGGACTGACATCCTCTTTACGAAAGTTAAAAAGTGGTAATTCCTATAGTCAAATAGTATGTACCGAAAATAATACAACTCCATACAAGGGAGATAAGGACGAAAGACCGCCCAAAAACAGTATTTACCTACAACTTAAAACAGTTTCCGAATGAGACATTGATAACTCTATTAGTATACCACAAATGGACAACAATTACACCCTATAGTGTAACTAACTAAACACCTATAATTTCTTAGAAACGTAGGGACCCTATTTCGGGTGAACCAGCACCACATACTAGAAAAATTATACAACAACCTAAAACAAACGATCATAAAACAATTCCTAAAAACGTAGACACAAGTAGTCACTACAACCGGACATCAAAAGAAAAAACACCGTAGAAACAGACTAAAACCATAATCCCACTACTACCGGAGTATCTTACTCAAACCTTCGAATGTAAGAAGACGTTTAAAGACCTTCTCGAACTCATCCTATCCACAATCGAGGAGAGTTTTAAAAACCATCTTAAGTCAACACTCCGGAAGACCAGGACCCGCAAACAAACAACCTTCTAAAGACTAATGTCAAAGTTAAAGATACGAACACTACCCAGACAATTCTAGAAGATAAAGAAGGACCAAGTCGAAACCTTTCAATATGAAAAGATTTTTAAGTAAGTAAAGAAGGTTCAACAGGTAAAATAAACGTATATCAACGACTATCGTCAGAGAATACTAAGAAACAACACTAAAGAGGTAAAAAGTCAAGACTAAAACGACTAAACTAAGAAGATAGAGAAAAACAAAAAAATATTCAGACCGATTACTAAACAGATAAAATAAATAGAAGAGTTTCTTGGTCCAAAGTCGTAACAACTAAAAACGATACCAGAGGAAACAAAGAAAATGTAAATTTCTTTCTTTTATTTCATTTCAACGAGTCAGCACAGACTGAGAAACACTGGGGTACCTGATATCGGGTGGTCCGAGGAGGTAGGTACACTAAGAGGTCCGTTGTTATGACCTCACCCAAAGAAGGAAGAGGTCCCCTAGAAGACCTAAAGGACGGGATTAAAAATAATAAATAAAGGAAGATAATTGGGATCCCGAGAAGTAAAGAAGAAAATGATCGACGAAATGCACATCTCAATCCAATAAAGAAACTAAAAAGAGAACAAAGAACTCCATTCGAACATAACGATACTTGGAAGGGAAATCGTACCGAAAATTACATAAGGTATCTAAAACCCAATAAAACAAAAGTAAAAGTAAGCAAAGATACGTATAAAACTAAAGAAAAAGAAATAAAGAAGACACTAAACAACCAATAAGTCCTTACACAACAAATCGGAGATATACAAACCTAAAAATTATCCCAAAAAAAAAAAAAAAGGACATCAACTGCAGATTAGAATGACGTATCACTAGTCTTTTCTACGAACTCTACTAAAATTAAAAAAGCTTAAATGGTTCCGTTCTAAATACCGGGTCCTACATTAGACAGGACCTCTTCCAAGGTACACGTGAACTCTTTTTCAACTTTAAGTAACAAAACCCAACTTTACAGGATATCTATAGTTAATCTAGATTGACCAAGTAACATAGTAAATTCCAAACACAAAGGAACGAATAAAAGACAATCGACTAGATAGGTATCCACACTCACCCCATAATTTCAGAGGGTGATAATAACGTAATGACAATTAAAGGGGAAAGTATGAACAATCGTAAACGGAATGTATAACACCACGAGGATACAACCCACGTATATATAAATATTAACAATATAGAAGAAGAACCTAACTAGGAAACTAGTCATACGTCACAGGAAGAAACAGAGACAAGTATCGGAAATAAATTTTCAGATGAAATAAACTATACTCGTGACGATGAGGACGAAAGAAAACCAGAGGTAAACGTACTTTATAGAAAAAGGTCTGGAAGTCAAAGTCAGACATACACAGGGATCCAAACTCCACCCAGAGAACATCTGTGGTATATATCCCCAGAACAGAAACATAGGTAAGTCGGTCACAAACAGAAAACCAACCTCGTAAGTTGTGTAAATGTAAATTTCATTAATAACTATTCATACTAGGGTAACGGTAATTGAAACAACAAAACCCAAGCTCAAATATGTGGGAAAGACACAAAGGGTAGATCTCTTCTAGGAAATCGTAAACAACTTCTCGACCAAACCACCACGACTTAAGAGAGTCGAAAAAGAGGAAGTATAAACTTACTCTAGGAACGACCCATGTCATTAGACCCAACATCCAAAAAGAGAAAGTAGTGAAATTCATACAGGACGGTAAGGGAAGACCGTATTTCTCAAAGATAACTTTCTAGCCGACAATAGGAATACCCTTGGGGGAACACACAATAAACAACAAAAAAGAACGACGAAAATTATAAACAAGAAACACAAACTAGAAGCAATTTAACTATTTATACATAGAACCACACAAAGTGGAACCCAAATAGGTCAAACCCTGAGTGACCCAAAGAACCTGACTCTACCGATAAAGGAACGAGTAAAATCCCTTCAAACGTTGATAATAGAGGAGTTCATAAAAAAGTATCGGAAAGAAAAACAGAAGAAGAAGACCCTGCGGATACTAAGTTTACAACCTCGTAAACTGTAACAGGGTCTGTAGAGACTCCAACAAGAGTAAAGAAAATTAAGGAAAAAGGAGAGACGAAGTAAATAAAGGTGGTAAGATAGAAGGTGGAGTGAACAAGATTGAAGACGGAGACAATAAAATAACAACCAAGGGAGGTCTCACAGAAACGAGAGTCAATAACGGAATAAGTAATAACTAACTGAGAAAAAATAAAGAAGATTAAGGAACAATTTGTAAAGAACGTAGAAGAGTTAGGAACGTTGAGGTAAAACAAAAGTTCTAAAACCTAGTGAAAATGATATTAATAAGACTTAAGAAAAAGTCCATCTGAGGGATAGAGGAGGAGAAACCAAACCACCCGTAAATAGTACAAGGAAATGGACACTTATAAAGAGATGGAAAAGTAGACAAATCTAACGACACAAACCCAACCGGAAAGACATACGACTTTAAAACACCAAAGAGAAATAACACTTCCAAGAAGGGACACCCACCTCAACCTACTCACCGAACAGTTCCAAAGGACCAATCCTTCCGAACGTAGACACAAGACCACCCACCTCGACAACGAGAAGAGAGACCTCACGTTACTTCATAGGTCATCACTCAAAACTCCACAGACACCCAAACCACACTGAAAACCGCCGGATATAAAATTACGAGTTCCAATACAAGGACACAACAACCTCTTAATCGAACCATACAGAAAGAAACTTTGAACAACCGAGAACCTACCTCGAACCAAAGTCACATCCATACCTCCGAAAAATACTCAAGAACAGATAATTACAAGGGACCTAAGTCTTCAAAAGACCACAAGAGCTCAAAACCTAAATTCGAAGGACGGAGACCTAAAGTCAGAATAAGAATGTCATCGGAGTTCTGAAGTAGGTATGTCGTAGTTATCATTTTGTAGATCCAATTACCACTTTTGTAAGAGGTGTCACTCCCTGTGGGTATCTCCAAGTGTCTCAATGTACCTCTTCTCTTCTCCCTCCTCCCTCTATCTCCACTGGTCCTCCTCTTCTCCCCCTTAGTTTTCTCCTCTCTCGGTAGATCGGTCATTAGTTAAGGGTTACACGAGAGGTGTCAGACCTTGTGAGTCTCTCCAAGTGTCTCAATGTATCTCTTCTCTTCTCCCTCCCTGCTCTATCTCTACCGGTCCTCCTCTTCTTCCCCTCAGTTTTCCTCTCTCTGTACTAGATCAGTCATTAGTCAAGGGATTCACAAGAGGTGTCGGGTCTTATGGGTTTCTCTAAGTGTCTCAACCCATTTCTTCTCTTTCTACTTCCTCATTTGTCTCCACTGGACCCCCTCTTTTTTCTCTCAATTTTCCCCCTCTCTCGTTAGTTCAGTCATTAGTGTTAGGATTCATTATTACCCATGACTCCTAACCTAAGAATTTCCATATTTTAATTGTTGTTTATGGTTTTTCGTTTCTAATTTTTAGATTTCATCTCCAATCTTAGAGTTTTTATGTTATAAAAAATTTAAATTTTTTTTTAATATTTATATATATAAACTTTAAACGAAATCTTTATCCCAGAGAAAAAACGTTCCATTATCATCCAATATTTTTACTTTTAATTTCTTCATTATTTCTCGAATTTTACATCTTTTTGTAAATTTTTACTATTATCATTTTATATAGATCCTTAAAGAGACCTCGACAACTCCCGTCACACCACAGTTAAGTCAAAGTCTATCAAGGAACAAGATCGAATATGAAGAAGAGTTCCAGATATCCGGGGAAGGTTACATCAGTCACGATTGATGTTCCAAAATTAGACAACGTGGATAGTGAAGGTTTCTCCGAGGGAGAAACAAATAAAACCGAAGGAGACAAACGTTCAGAGAAACCACAGATAAAAGGTGGGTCTGTGTTCCTCCACTTTCACCAGTGAATAAATCCGAGTGAACAAGTTAACACGACACCCCTCTTTCCTTGTGACGTTTGTTTATAGTGACCGTACACACCCATCACGAGCGTCACAGACCCAGTGTGATCCAAACGGGGGCGAGTGTCGCACACACGAAAGATACAGATGTGACGAGTCCGAGGTCCAACGAGACGTCCCCTTGATAGATTTCGACCGGGACCTAACACACGGGAAGGGTCCAGAGTCGGTGAGACCAAGTCCAAGAACCCATGAGGTGTTTCCGTGTCTGAGTCGACCCTGACACAAAACACGGGAAGGATCCAGACTCGTCGAGTCCGCTGGTCCACGAACTACTCGTGTGAGAGGATCACCCCGGTACACAGAATAGTGGCGGGACAGGGTCGGCGAGTCAAAAGACCCACACGTCGTCATTACAACAGAGTCCACACGACACACAGAGGAGACCCCTCGACTAGAGACCGACACTGGGAGAACCCTCTACAGTTGGACGGTCCTAGGGTCCTTCTGAACCAATCGTTGACCCTTGGACGAGTGTCAAACCACCTTCAACGGTAGAGACCCCGGCTCAAACGGGGAACGCAAGGTCCAAACTGACAACGGGCGGACGGAAAGACGGAGGGCGTCCCCCACCCGACCAGGTGTCACCCGATCGAGAGGAGACTATAAGTGAGTCAGAAAACAAGACACTCGTCCGACCGTCACGGAATCAAATCGCGAAAAACATCCTTTCCAGAGAGAGAGAGAGAGAGAGAGAGAGAGAGAGAGAGAGAGAGAGAGAAAGAGAGAGAGAGAGAGAAAGAGAGAGAGAGAGAAGAAAAAAAAGAGAGAGACCGATAGGGTGTCAAACTCAACGATAGAGTGTAATCGAGGGAGTCTAACGGGAGTCCAGTAAGTCCAGGTCACAAATGGGATTCGTACGTCGGGTACGGAGGGACAAGTCGAGGGTGGGTGACCAACGTCTACTCTCGTAGACCCGATGAAGAGGTGTCCCTCAACGTCAATCCGTGCATCAACACCCCACAAAACAAAACAAAACAAAACAAAAAAGAGGGTCAATACAACGGGAGACTCTAAGGTTTCAAGGGGTGACCACTCTCCCAAAGGACGACAAACCTTTGAAGAAGAGGAAGTACTGAGGGAGGGTCCTACCCAGAGACAGAGATTGAGAGAACAGACAGAAAAATAGAAAATATAAAACAGGATGGAGGAAAACTTCTCTTACCCAACGGAAAGACCCATGGACCACAGAAAGTAGTCCCAAGTCTTCAACAAAAGACCTTAAACGAGTCGTAAGTTTACTAGAAAACTACTTAAACACCCCCTCTTTCATCAGAGGGGTAGGATAAGGAGGTGGTAGAATTCTGTGGGGGAGAGGTTAACAATTACAAATTTTTCATTCACCTCATTGAACCGTGGTCACTGAGAATAAGAGGAGTGAAATTTATTCCTCGTAACCCGACTCTACTAGAACTTTTTGAGACGAGTAAGAGTTTCAGTTATTACGGTAAAGGTTACTTCTAAAGAACTATTAACAGTAACTAGACCTTCGTTATATAGTAAAATGTTCATTCGATATGGAACTTTAAACCTCTTCTTTTACCGTTGGGTGAGGTCATAAGAACGGATCTCCTAGGATACCCGTCTCCTCTGACCGTTCGGTACTAGGTGCCCCCAGTGTCTCTCAGTCCGTGTTGACTTCGCTGATTCGTACGTTATACGGAACTTTTCTTCGTCCTTTATTTTGTAGTTAGTTCACCGGAAAAGACATATAAGTAAGTAAAATGTCTATAAATAACTCAGAGTTGAAATAAATCCAGTCCGTAATACGAGACGACTTCCATTTGACTACTCGTTTTGATGATATCAATCATTGAGAATAACCACTTGATTCCGAGTTTAGTTTTCGTAAACGATTTTAGGATGATTTTAAATAATAAAGAAAATCTTCATGTTATGTATTTTTTACTAGTTCATAGAGTTCTTAAGCCGATACTCACGGTTTAAGAATAAGTTATCTACTACCATCTTTTTCGTGACCTATCTCTTTACCTTGATACAACCGGAATCCTGTTAAATAAATAAACCGGTATCCTACATAAATTCCTCAGATTTGTTCATAAAAACCGAGTGTTCATAGAGTTTGACGGAGAAACAACGTATGGAGTTCGATCGACCATTTTTATGAAAGTTGTCATAAGAGTGAAAGTGATGTATTTTCCCTTTAAGTCACAGTGTAATCTATGAGTCCATTAACCGTTTGGGTCACTGTAAAGTATGACGGACGTTTAATTTTTTTTCTTTTTTTCGGATTTTTGTTGCTACTGGTGAGTCTCCAACCAATGTAATGGTTTTCTTCGGTTATTAAGATAGAGTTAAGTTAATCTTTTTCCTTTTAAGGAGTGTTTGTCTTTAAACCGACAAACGTGTGTTCATTACTTTACAATGATTCACATTTACAATCGGGGTTCAATTGAATAAGATTTAGGTTCCGATGGAAGAATAGATCGTACTGGATTCACTTCACAGTGTGGGGTCTATCCTAAAAATCGTTCAATGAGTTACACACGGTTGTCTATTTTAGACTAATAAACCTCAGACGTAAATGTTTAAAAATCTTAAGAGATTGTATTTCTTAACACGACATACATCTTGAGATGGGTTATGTAGAGTTGAAGGTTTTTGTAGAGACTAGAGACTTATTTTGTAATTTTTCTCCGAATACATAAGACGGAAGAATACGGTATTAACCGATGTAGTTATAGATCTTCCTTTATTCGTAAAATCAATGGCCGATTAACGGTATTCCAGTAAAAAAGTGTGATTTTAAAATCATCTTTTGTAGTTTTTGTTTTCTCATTCCCTATCTGCTCTGTTTTTCTTCGTGTTTCTCTTCTCTTTTAGGTGAAAGTCAATATACTTCATCAAAGAATTCTTTTTAGACTATTAACCTAAATTATCGAAGCTAATAAACCTAGTAGATATCTTAATTTGTCGTGTGTAAGAAATGTCATCTTTATTTAGTTGTTGTCATCTCATCTGTTAAGAAGTGATCTAACGATAGTATGATTAAGTAGTAAATACACGGTCTGCAGTGACATCCGTGACGTCACGACATACATGTTTCTACTGGTTTCGTTCCAGGGATGTGACTCTTACGAATGTGACTTCGACCTTTGAGTCTTTGTACTTATTTATTAATGTTCTATTAAAGTACCCAAGTCTTTGTCTCTATAATGTTTTATATAGTCCTTGGGTTTTCTATACTGACTTACATTAGTTTTTTCAGTCTATATGAAGTGTCTCTTTTGTCTGTAAATTTAACTTTTCCGTAACGTAAAAGGGTCCTTATCTTTTTTCCATTACAAGTCATCCTTTCTTAGGTGGACAGTTACGTTCTCTAAGGTAGTGAGCCATTCCTTCTAGGGGACCTTTTCCTTTACCGATGAGTGAGGTCATGAGAACGGACCCTTTAGGATACCTGTCTCGGACCACCCGATGTCAGGTATCCCAGTGTTCTCAGTCTGTACTATCACTGATTTGTTGTTTCTCATAAGGTCTATCTTTGTTCACGGTTTTCTTCCTCTAGACTTTTTCGAGTCTTCTGTTTATGATCAAGATAGTCTATTCATACTTCGTCCTTCGTTTACATCTTAATATCACCGTGTCATTAAGTTCTACTTCACCATTTCTAACCTCTGTCACCCTTTTACCTAAGAAACATAACGTAATAAAGTCGACAGAAACGAGAACTTTATAGAGACAATCTCGTACCCGTTACCAATAATAAATGGTTATATAAGGGTTTCTACGTTTTTTCCTAGTTTTCTAATAACCGTTTATTTACTCTCAGACTTACTCAAAAATACACAAGTTCACTTCTCAAATGTCATCATGGACCTCAAAGACTTCCATTCGAGAGTCAATGGACTCTTTAAAACAATAGGTCTTATCAAGGAGGTGGTTTCTACTACCCTTTAGACCATCAAGATACCAAACAACATATTCGACTTTTTCTATGTTGTCAAAGTAAACATATATAATTTCATTGTTACGTATTCTAATTTACCTTGTTTCGTCTGTGAGTATAATAATCTCGTAAATTAATATATGATGTCGTATATTTAATATATTTAACGGTTTTAGTCAACCCAGTAACTTTTTCGTTCTCTCAAGGTCTTTTTGTAGATGAAGACGAAATAACTGATACGGTTTCGGAAACTGACACACCTAGTGTTGTTTGAGACATTTTAAGAATTTCTCTACTCTTATGGTCTGGTGGACTGGACGGAGAACTCTTTAGACATACGTCTAGTCCTTCGTTGTCGATCTTGACCTGTACTTTGTTGTCTGACCAAGGTTTAGCCCTTTCCTCATGTAGTTCCGACATTTAACAGTGGGACGAAGAAATCGAATATACGTCTCATGAAGTACTCTTTGTGACCCGACCTGCTTCGTGTTCGACCTTAGTTCTAACGTCCTTCTTTATAGTTATTGGAGTCTTTACGTCTACTGTGGTGGGAATACCGTCTTTCGTTTCTTGATTTCTCGGAAAACTATTTTCACTTTCACCTCTCACTTTTTCAACCGAATTTCGAGTCGTAAGTTATTTGATTCTAGTACCGTAGACTAGGTAGTGAAGTTTCGTTTATTTACCCCTTTGTCACCTTTGTCACTATTTGAAATGAACCCCCCCCCCCCCCCCCCCCACGGAGGTTTTAGTGTCGTCTACAACTCAAGTCGGTACTTTAATTTTCTGCGAACGAGGAATCTTCTTTTCAATACTGGGTGGTTTTGTCGTATAATTTTTCGTCTCTGTAATTAAACGGTTGTTTCCAGACAGATCAGTTTAGATACCAAAAATGTCATCAGTACATACCTACACTCTCAACCTGATATTTTTTTTCGACTCGTAGCTTCTTAACTACGCAAACTTGACACCACAACCTCTTCTGAGAACTCTCAGGGAACCTGACGTTCCTCTAGGTTGGTCAGGTAGGATTTCCTCTAGTCGGGACCCACAATTAACTTCCTGACTATAACTTTGACTTTGAGGTTATGAAACCGGTGGACTACGTTTCTCGACTGAGTGGTTGAGTTACCTGTACTCAAACTCATTTGAGGCCCTCAACCACTATTTGTCCCTCCAGACCGCACGACGTCAGGTACCCCAGCGTTTCTTAGCCTGTGCTGACTCGCTGACCTCACTTGACTATTTAATATAGTCGTTAAAGAGTGTGACATCATGACCTTCTCAAACGGTGAAAACGAAGTAATATTTCGAGGAAAACGTCGAAATGTATCAGTCTTCTAAACGACAGTCTACGACGTCCTTTCATTCTTTTTAAATTTCCTGTAATCCAATGTAGATTTTTTCCCTCTTAAAATGAATTAGAATGAAAATTATTTAACTAAACTCACATGTTCAGGGTAATGTTACGTACCCAAAACAACAAAAGTATTTTTTTCCTTTACCAAAATGTCTAGAGTCAGTTTGATTATATTTGTATTAAAACCCTCAATCTTTCCTCAGAGATTAACAGAAAATAGGTGACGACGGTACCATCATCGGTAAAGATTAACAGAATATTTAAAAATTTTCTACTTAACTTTTTATTTTGTTTCTTATGTAAAAAATTTTTCTTTTTATATGAAAAACCGAATTTTATTAACGTTTAAGATCTTAATCTCACACTAGTCGATTAAAACAAAATCAACTACGACATCCCTATAAATAAATTTATCAAAGAAAATAACAGTCTTTGTAAGTTTGGGAGTCAAATTTTCATCTAATTTTATAGATGAAATATCAAAGTGTTTATATTTTATTAAAGTAAAATGATCGGATTTTACCTTTTGTAGACGAATCTTCATAGTGATACCAAATCCCTTTTCCTTTATTATAAAGAGAAATTTATCATTCCCCTTCTATTGAAATATCAAATCAAGTCACCTTAAAATGTAGATAAGAAGTTTACAAATTGTCCGTCACGTCAATTGTTTTTTTCTTCGTTTCGTCAGTGTTACGGAAACTCCTGTGAAAAAGTCTAGAACATTTAGAATATTCATGTATATTTAAAGGAAATATTTAAGATCTTATATAATTTATTAAGTCACTATTTCACATGATCACTTGGTCACTTCAGCGAGTCATGACAGACTGAGACGGTAGGGTACCTGACATCGGATGGTCCGAGAAGGTAGGTACCTTAAAAGGTCTGTTCTCATGACCTTACCCAACGGTAAAGGAAGAGGTCTTCTAGAAGGACTGGGTCCCTATCTTGGGTCCAGAGGACGTAACGTCCGTCTACGAAATGACAGACTCGGTGGTCCCTTCGGGTTTGATGTACGGTCATTTACTTCACTATCTAAACAAAATTAGTGAAACTAAGTCAGTCTTTCCATTTCCTTTTTTAAGTGAAGATTAAGAGGGGAATTCTAATTAATACATTAGTAAGTTATGAGGGAAGGACTAAAAGACATAAAGGAGACTCAAATATATGTTCGTTACGGTTCAAATTCTAGTCTAGTAGTACCGTCCTTTAATTTCACTAGAACAAGAATGTTTTTTTTTTTTTTCTCTCTCTCTCTCTCCCTTTCTTTCTTTTTGTTATCTAAGTGTATTAGGGACCGTTTACCTTCTTTTCAGTCCTAATCTGTGTCCCTTAAATAAACAAAAAGTTCCAGTGTATGGTTTAACAACAATGTATGAAGGTTCCGGATCCGAATTTAACATAGACATGAACGGGATTCTGCAAGGGAAATTTTAGTATCCTGCATATGACCTTATATATAAACTTAAGATAAAAATATTAATCACAAAAAATTAACAATAGTGTTCCATTTACATTTTCATTTTAACAGACAGATTATATTTTTATGTTTATTAAACGATTGTTTACTCTTTGTTTGAATAGACGGATTGGTGGAGTAGTAAAAAGAAAGAAAAAAAAAAAAAAAACTGAAAAATAATCCCATATCGACTAATTGTTATAACATTATCAAAGTCTACTCGTTACTTCCCTTGATCGGTATGTATGTATGTATATAAGTAAGAAGGGTTTGAGAGGAGGGTAGGTCCGACGGTATGTTGTAACTCGTCTCAAGGTACACTATATGTCATCCAGGAACAAACAATAGACAAAACTTATATCGACACATGTATAGGTAGGGTTTGAGGGATTGAGAGGGAAGAACACGGTTAGTATTCAAGAGACAGACAATGTTTTGTCTTAGAGAAAGATGTATATTCCCTATAGTGTACTGTAAAGAGGAAGAGACAGACTAAATAAAGTGAATCATACTGTTAGAGATACCTGGTACTGTTGTACCAGGTAGGTACAACGACGTTTACCGTAATAAGGTAAAAATTACCAACTCATTATAAGGTGATATATTTATATGGTGTAGAAGAAATAGATAAGGAGGTAGATAATTGTAAATCTAAAGAAGGTACAGAACTGATAACTTTTGTCATGACGTTACTTGCGACCTCATGGACTTAGGAAAACCTACGATAAAAAGAGGGGAAAAAGAAAGAATATGTGCATATGTTGTGAGTAGGTAAACAAGTAAATAAGTTGTTCGTAAATAGGTTATGGATGATTAAAGGTTCTTGACAAATCTTTAAATTTAACTAAAACTAAGTCCCTACTCCTGATCCACCGTCTTATTCTTCTCGAAACTGAGTGGAGGAGGGTGTTTGTGTAGTTTTAATGTTGATGTATATCTCTTTGATAGAGACTCTGGTTAGACTTCGGATTGTCTTTCTAAAAGTGTTGATTTTTCTTTTTCTTTTTCGGTGTAACTCTACCTATCCTCCCTGTCTCTGTACCAGACCAGTCTTAGGTGTGAGGTAGTGATGTTGAGTTTCGACCCTCCTTATAGTATACGAACCGTCAGGAGGAACTCCTTACTCCACAAGTTTGTGGTGTGACCTGAGAGGTCAGACCCTTGGACGAAACCCTTGTACTCAGGGGTATTAGAGACTAAAACTTTTGGTCGTCCCGAATAAGGGTCCTTTCGGTCTTCCGATATCTTTTGACTCTTAGACGTGAATGTCCCACGTGTGAATTTTGGAATGAGAGAGGGTTCAGGTTCGTGTCTATATTATCAAACTTTTTGTACAGTTAGTACTTCCTCTAATCAACTGATTGAAATCCTGTATACAGACGTACAGTCCCTAGAAAACCTTGAAAGAGACCTATGTCTCCTTGACCATATATGGTTACACCCCGTGTCTCCAACTCCCCTCTAAAAGGAGTGGGAAATGGAACGACCGGGTCGTGACAGTCTACGGTAAAGACTAAGAGGGGTAGATTAATTTATGGTAAGTGAGGTGGAACTTGAGTGGATGTTTGATCTAGGTTGGTCGTTAGGAGATTTCGTCTAGGTCACCCGAGGGAGTCGTCCGTGACCTCGGGGAGGTTTCACCGAGGGGTGAGGTGGTCAGGAAAGTCCGTGGGTACCTCCGGTGGTTACGGGAGTTTCACCGAGGTGTCTTCCCCGCTTTGATCGTGTACTCGCGAAAGTATTGTCAATGTCGACCCGGAATCTCGGTCTGAGTGGTTTCCGTCGAGGTGTTTGATTGAGAGTGTCTCATTCGGTGTTGTCTTCCCTTTTGACTCGGTTGTGTCTCCTAGGAGGACCTCCTGGACCTAGATCACTGATCCTTCTAGTAAGATGACTTGAGGTTTCCGATAGAAGATACATTCCGATGAGAAAGTTTTGTCCCTCTACATCGGTTTACGTATCTTTGTTTGTCTCAATCCATTTTACTTCTTTGTTTTCTTATACAAGGGGTTTACTTCCTTGTTCTGTCTTGAAGTTTTTTTCTTGATTCTTTTTACATCTATTCGTTAAAGGTCAATTCTTAAGTTTCATTAATATTTCTACGAGTGACCTGAGTCTCCTTCTTACTTCTTTGTGTCACACCTGACAAAAATGTTTCTCTTGATACATGTTTCGTTAATAACTACTCTTTCTGGGTTTCTGATAGTCTTTTCTATTAAATGTTAATTTGTATATTTCTTCTTTAGTGTTATTCTGGCCATTTTCCCCACCTCTGTGTTATATCAGTTCAGGGTATAGGGGTCACCCACTAGGTGTTTGTTCTCCTATCAATGTGAAAACCGTCGTTAAACCCCTTCGAAGCAGAGGGTGTACTTGTGACTACGACCGTTTACGGTAAAACCTTAAGAGGAAGATCGAATAAACAAGGGCCTGGACCGGAACGGGTGGTCAGGTAACTGTCGTTATGACCCTATTGAGTCGGTTTCGTCGATAGGTCCGTCCCTGTATCCGGTTGGATAATCGTCCGACCGACCCAGGAGACTCGGAGGTCGATGGGACCCTGGACTTTGATGGGTGGTCTTTAGGGTCCTGGGTCTGGATAAGTGACCACACGACAGTGATCGGGGTCGTAAGGACCTCGAGACCTCGGGTGCTGGGGTCCTGAATTGAGTTGGGTGATCACCCACTTGTAATTGAGACGACGACTAAGATTCAGCGAAGTCAGTACAGGCTGAGACACGCTAGGGTATCTGTCGTCGGGTGGTCCGAGGGGACAGGGACCCTAAGAGGTCCGTTCTTGTGACCTCACCCAACGGTAAAGGAAGAGGTTACGTACTTCCACTTTTCTCTTTCACTTCAGCGAGTCAGTACAGGCTAAGAATCACTGGGGTACCTGACGTCGGTTGGTCCGAGGAGGTAGGTACCCTAAAAGGTCCGTTCTCATGACCTCACCCCACGGTGACGGAAGAGACCTTGTAATTGAGATCATGGACGGATTGGGTGACGACCCGTCCGTAGTCGGAGTTCCGGAGACCCAGGACCGAGACTGGTGGTCGTCCGACTTTAGTTGAGGTTCTGTAGGTTTCGAGATGTCGGTCTCTGAGATCCTGAGGTATTCTGACGAGACGGACGGTCGTTAGTGGAGATCGGGGTCTTGATGGATTCGTTGTGTGTAGACCCTGGTGACCTCGGACTTAATCTCTGGATTCCTGAGTCGATAGTCGTCTAATTGTGGTCAAATCCCTGTGGTACGTGTGGTGTCGGTCAACACAGTCCTTAGTAGGTACGGGTGGTCCCCCGTCTATGGACAGGTTCTAGGGGTCTCGGGACATCGGTCTCTGAGACCCTGTTTTGAGGTAGATAGTCGTCCGGTCGTGATAGCGATTTTGGTACGCCGAGGTCCGGACCGTCAGTCATCCAGTTCTCGTCAAAATTCTGTTGAACCCGAGGAGTTGGTGGGTGGTGTCCTGTGTCAGGGTGAGTGGGAACTCGGTCACGGTTGAAACTCTGGAGGATCTAGGTTGTCAGTGAGTAAAGTCCTCGGTTGGAAAGGGTATTTCTCCGGTTTTAATCTACTCCCTGTGAACCAGGGTGTTGGTGAGTGGGGTCCGGAACTTAGGTGGGTGGTCACACGGGTGATCGGGACTCTCAGAGGGGGTTGGTCGGTCGGTTAAGTACTGGTCCGGGGTGAGTGGTCATCGACCGTCGAAGATTTGTTCAAGTCCAGGACTGTTGGTTGACCTTATCCACGGTCGGTACGAATGGTCTAGTAGGTGTAATCAATGGGGTGTTGTCTTCTCGAGTACGTCGGGTGTTTTCCCTCACATGACGACCCTACGTATCCTGTAGAGAGTGTTTTCTAGTGAAGAGTTTCTGATTCTTTACGTTGGTTGGATGGTTTATGTATCTTTATCTTTGTATTAATTCGTTTTACTCCACTGTTTCCCTACGTAAAGATTCCTTACTTGTTCTATTTTGGACTCCTCTTGGACCACATTACCTCTATTCGTTATATGGGTTATTTCTAAAATCCATTATTAATATTCTTACGAGTTTATAAAGTCCCATTCTTACCAACTTGTGTCACTTTTAAAAATTTTTCTTAATATTTTATATTTTACTTTGGTCAGTCTCACTTCTTATATTATTGACTTTGGTTTTATATAGTTTTTATTAGTTGTCAATTAATCTAGTACTCTTCTTACTCAGTCTTTCTCATCGCCAACAGTGACTTTGACTTGTCTTAAAAAAAAAAAAATTATTCGTGACAATTTCTCTGAGATCCCGTTGTAACCCGAATGATTATAAGTTTAATATCCTCAGGGTCTTCTTCTCTCTTTCCCTGTCCCTTTTGTAAACTTCTGTGTTATAGACCTTTGAAGGGATTGGATTCTTTCCTTTGTTTGTAGGTGCATGTCTTTCATGTCTTCCGGGGTTTATGTTAGTCGTGTTTCTTCTGATGTAATTTTGTGTGACTTTAATTCCGTCGTTTTTAATTAATATTTCTTATAATGTTCGTCCTTCACTTTTCAATGTTTAATACTTGTTCCTCAAAGGTATTCCGATAGTCGACTGAAAATTTATCTTTGAGACGTCCGGTTTTCTCTCACCACATTATATGAATTTTACTACTTTCTCATTTTGTACTCTGTTTTTTATGAGATGAGTCATTCCGAAAGTAAGTCCAAACTTCATCTATAGTTACTAAAAAATTATATTTAAATAAATAAAATTAACTTCCAATTAATGAAATGTTATCAAAATAACCAATTACCAAAATGTAGTGTCAAAACTTCGTGTACGATCCCGTGTTTTATTCGAAGTATTTAAATTCTTCAAAATTTCATATGAGTTGTATATAAGATTATGTTACGATACTCTGATCTTAAGTTCAAAAATAATGTTCTTTTTTTTGACGTTTTATGTGTGTGTGTGTGTGTGTTGTTTGACCACCTTCGATTTTTATACGATGATTTGTCGTTTACGTAGTGACTCAGTTACTTTCTTCTTTATTTTGTGTAGGTCTCTGGTTTCTTTATTTTTTCTTACCTTTGTGTTACTAGGTTTTGGATTCCCTGTTTCGCTTTCATTACGACTCCCTTTGCTTATCATTATTTCCGGATAGTGTTTCTTTTTAGAGTTTGATGGATTAGAATGTGGATTCCCTTGATTTTTTTTACTTGGTGATTTATGTTTTTATCATTTTTTCTTCTTCGGTGTGTATTTCTAGTCTGATCTTTATTTTCTCTTTGTTTGTTTGTTTTTCATGTTATCGTTTCTAGTTACTTTTGTCTTCCACCAAGTAACTTCTCTATTTGTTCGACTATTTTGAAATCACTCTATGTAGTTCCTTTTTCTATCACCCAGTTTTTAGTTATTTAGTGTGTACCTTTTCTCCTTGAATGTAAATTGTGGTGTCTTTATGTTTGTTAGTATTCGCTAATGGTGTTCGTTTATATGTAGTTATTTTACATGTTGGATCTTCTTTACGTGTTTAAGGATCTTTACATGTTAGAGGGTTCTGATTTGGTCCCTTTTTATCTTTTAGACTCTTGTGTTTAATGGTCATTAATTTAATTTAGTCATTAAAAAGTTTTTAACGGCTGAAAGACGGGCCAAACGGTCCTCAGAAGGCGTCGACAAACACGACGCCAACAACGACCAAAGAACCTCCCACCGGCTCGTACCTCGCGGGACCCGGGTCGCTACCGAGTCTGTGTAGCCCTGGTCTGGGTGTCGACCGGCAGTGGCACCCGAAGTGCCCCAATCCTTTTTTTCGAGCGTATAAACTAAACCTTCGTTACAAACTTGTTTGAGCTTCTTGTCGTCACCTTTCTTCAGCCTTTCGTGACCACCTTGGTCATAAACCTTCCGATTCGCTCTCCACCGACAGTCTCAACACATGTGGTGACTAGCAACTGGGTCTGTCATATCTTTTAACTCAGTAGACCACTTACCCCGACCACGACAACTTAGGGACGTAAGTACTCAACATAGTCTGTAAATCACTTCCGAAATTGAAGGTCTGACAGACCAAACTATGGTCCACCAACCGTCAAGATCGATGGTGGAGTCCTAGAAACCTCGACTGAAAGAGGAGATGACGAAAGAAATCTAGACTAAGTCTAGTAAGAATATGATCTCTTTCCTATCTACATTTGACTATCTCGTCTTCCGTGAGCCTTGGTCTCTGTCCTTAGGACCTCCTTAAATTCACTTACAACGAGGTCAAAATTTTACTATTTAATATATCGTCATTATAGAGTGTAAACTCTTCACTCGTACTAAAAACCAGAGGCCTTCTTATTATCAAAAAATAAAGACACACACACACACACACACACACACACACCATTTTTCTGTTCATAGATGTATATTATACATAACAAATTTTTTCGAAATTGATAATGGACTTTAAAGTTAATGTATGTCTTCATGTTCTTACTTGAGGGTATAAGGATAGTGTGTCTAAATTGATAACATTGTCAAGTAGTCAAGTCAAGTCAAGTCAAGTCAGCGAGTCAGTACAGGTTGAGACGCTAGGGTACTTAGCGTCGTGCGGTCCAGAGGAACAGGTAGTGGTTGAGGGCCTCAATTGAGTCTGAGTGCAGGTAGCTCAGTCACTACGGTAGGTCGGTAGAGTAGGAGTCAACAGGGGAAGAGGAGGACGGGGGTTAGGGAGGGTCGTAGTTTCAGAAAAGGCTACTCAGTTGAGAAGCGTACTCCACCGGTTTCATGACCTCGAAGTCGAAATCGTAGTAAGGAAGGTTTCTTTAGGGTCCCGACTAGAGGAAGTCTTACCTGACCAACCTAGAGGAACGTCAGGTTCCCTGAAAGTTCTCAGAAGAGGTTGTGGTGTCAAGTTTTCGTAGTTAATAAACCACGAGTCGGAAGACGTGTCAGGTTGAGAATGTAGGTATGTACTGGTGTCCTTTTTGGTATCGGAACTGATCTGTCTGGAATCAGTCGTTTCATTACATTGACGAAAACTTATACGACAGATTAAACCAGTATTGAAAAGAAGGTTCCTCATTCGCAGAAAATTAAAGTACCGACGTTAGTGGTAGACGTCACTAAAACCTCGGGTTTTTTTATTTCAGACTGTGACAAAGGTTTCAAGGGGTAGATAAAGGGTACTTCACTACCCTGGTCTATGGTACTAGAAGCAAAAGACTTACAACTCGAAATTCGGTTGAAAAAGTGAGAGGAGAAAGTTAAAGTAGTTCTCCGAAAAATCAAGGAGAAGTGAAAGACGGTATTCCCACCACAGTAGACGTATAGACTCCAATAACTATAAAGAGGGTCGTTAGGACTAAGGTCGAACACAAAGAAGGTCAGGTCGCAAAGAGTACTACATGAGACGTATCTTCAATTTACTCGTCTCACTGTTATATGTCGGAACTGCATGAGGAAAAGGATAAACCTTGGTCAGACAACAAGGTACAGGTCAAGATTGACAACGAAGGACTGGACGTATCTCTAAAGAGTTCTCCGTCCAGTCCACCAGACCATAAGGGTAGAGAAAGTCTTAAAAGGTGTCAAACAACACTAGGTGTGTCAGTTTCCGAAACCGTATCAGTTATTTCGACTTCATCTACAAAAAAGAACTTGAGAGAACGAAAAAGGTACTAGGTCGCCTACAACCGTTAAACTAGAGACCAAGGAGACGGAAAAGATTTTGGTCGAACTTGTAGTCCTTCAAGTGTCAAATGCATAACGACTTCGGACCGAACCTCTTAAAACTCGTAATGAAGTGATCGTGCGCTCTACTCACGTTAACACGTCATCAAACTCGTAAGAAACCGTAACGGAAAGGAACCCAAACCTTACTTTTGACTGGAAAAGGTCAGGACACCGGTGACGACTCATAAGGTTTAAACGACCGTATACCTCACGTCGTGAAAGTGTCGTAGTAGAAAGTCCTAAACTTTATCGAGGTGACCTTAAGGTAGTAGACGTGATCGAAACAAGCATCACTACGAAAGATTCCGGGTGAACTGAAGTGTAAGGTCCTACAGACCGAGATCTACTCACTAGTGTGGTAGCACTAATAGACCCATCACTTCTAGAAAAAACATGTTAAGAAGACATATAAGAACGGGGGTGCCGGTCACAATAAAGGTAAATGAAGAGGAAAGTCTAACGAAACTGTTTTTAGGACCTATATCGTGAACTGGGTATTTATAAAAACATACAGAAATTCACTATTCCTAAAATTTTTTAGAATTGACTTTATGATAATGATGTGGATTTTATAATTTATTAAATCATAGTAGTCTGTTGTACATCTCTGTACGAGAGACATCGTATACATGTTTACATGATACGCGAAGTAGAAACTTACAAAGTCACTTGGAAATATGACAAGGTCAAATCGAAAGGTCGTACACTATGGTTTACGAAACTTATCACTAACAGAATAAGGGGATGGATTCAAAATATCAGGGGTAATGGTACAGAGTATTCTATCCAAGAGTCATAAATAAATACGTCTAACTTAACTTAAATTTTGACGTTATAACAGAAGTTTTTTTATTTAGGACGCAGAAACCCCTTTTTTAACGGTTGTTGGTTTTCAGGTCCTTGTGTACTGAGGAGGTTTGTAAATCTCTTCTCCATTATGAAGAGGAAGAGTTTGAAAGGATTTTTTAACGTCTCCTTCTTTACGAAGACTTGAGTGATCTGTTTCAGTCGTAGTGGGACTATGATTGGTCCGTTTCTATAGTGTACTTTTTCCCTTAATGTTATAAGGACTACTTATATCTACATTTTGAAGAGTTTCTGTTTACTACGTTACCACGTAATTTTCATAATGTGTGATACTGCCACATCCAGAAGAGGGTTCCTAAGTTTCTACCGATTTGTAGGTGTTAAGTTAGTTAAACTATGTTGATAATTGTTTTGTTTCCTATTTTTAGTATACAATTCGAGTCATCTACGTCTTTTTCGAACACTGGAAATACTATTTTTGAGTTATTTCAATCATATCTCCCTTATGTGGAGATAAATTATTCTGGTATCGACAGTTCGGTAATCGGTTAAAGTATGAGTTTCCGTTTTTCGAGTTTCAAGAAGGAGATTTTAGTCCTTGTTCAGTTCCTACGTGTGAGAGTGGTAAAAATAAATTGTATCATATTCTTCAAGATGGTGTTATCAGACTGTTCTTTTTATTTTGTTTAGGTTTATTCTTTCCTTCTCATTTTGACAGTGACAAACGGTCACCGTACTAATGTTTATCTTTTAGATTTTATGTGGTGGTTTTTTGAGGATCTTGAGTAGTTTCTTAACTCATTTCAACGTCCCATACTTCAATTATATACCTTTAGACAACGTAAAGATATGTGATTGTTACTTAATAGTCTTTCTCTTTAATTCTTTTGTTAGGTTGAATATCCTGTTACTTATTTTATGGATCTTTGTTTAGATTATTCCACTATTTCTGGGTATTAGACTGTTGAAATTTTGTGACTACTTTGTTTAACTTCTGTCGTGTTTATTTGACTTTCTATATACCACAAGTACCTAACCTTCTAAATTACGACAATTTTACAAGTATGATGAGTTTCGTTAGATGTCTAAATTTGATTAAAGATATTTTTACGGATCATGAGTGTCTTGATCTCGTTTGTTATGATTTTCAACATACATTGATGTTTTCTAAGACTTATCGGTTTCGTTAAAATGGTTTTTTATTGTTTCGACCTTCCTAGTACGAGGGTGTGAAGGTTGATAATATGTTTCCATGTCAATTAGTTTAATATACTATCATTGTGTTTCTCTATTTCTCTATGTACCTTGTCTTATCTCTCGGATCTTTATTTAGATGTGTTATGTTAGTCGATTATATACTGTTTTTTTGACCTTATGTGTTACCCTTTTTCTCAACGAAGTAATTTAACACAACCCTTTTGATCTATCGATGTACGTTTTCTCCTTTTAATGTGGTAAAAGAGTGTGACATTTCTTTTTGGTTGAGTTTTTCCTAATTTGTAAATTTATATTCTAGGGTTTGATATTTTGAAGATTTTCTTTAGTCTCTGTGATACGGGAAACTTTTACTAGAATCGTTATAAAAAACTTAAACAGAGGAATCCAATCCCTCTTTTTTTTTACTTGTTTGTCCTGACGTATTTTGATTTTTAGAACATCTCACTACCTTCGATAGTTATTTTACTTTTCCGTTAATGAGTTTCCCTCTTGTATAAACGTTTCGTGTTTAGATAATTTCCCAATTATACGTTTCTTATACTTCTTTAGTATGTTGAGTTAAGTAAGTCAAGTCAGGGAATCAACACAGACTGAGAAACTCCGGGACACCTGACGTTGTGTGGTCAGAATGGACAGGTAGTAGTTGATGGTCTCGGATGAGTTTGTCTACAGGTTACACAGCCACTATGCTAGGTTAATAGAGTAGGAGACAGTAGGGGAAGACGAGGGTGGAAGTTAGAAAGGGTCGTAGTCCCAGAAAAGTTTACTCAGTGAAGAGTAGTCCACCGGTTTCATAACGTCAAAGTCGAAGTTGTAGTCAGGAAGGTTACTTGCGAGTCCTGACTAATGGAAATCCTACTTGACCAGCCTAGAGGAACGACAGGTTCCCTGAGAGTTCTCAGAAGAGGTTGTGCTGTCAAGTTTTCATAGTTAAGAAGTCACGAGTTAATAGAAGTATCAGGTTAAAAGTATAGGTATGTACTGATTACCCTTTTGGTATCGAAACTGATCTGTCTGGAACAACCGTTTCATTACAGAGACGAAAAATTATATGACAGATCCAACCAGTATCAAAAAGAGGGTTCCTCGTTCGTAGAAAAGTAAAGTACCGACTTCAGTGGTAGACGTCACTAAAACCTCGAGGGGTTTTATTTCAGACAGTGACAAAGGTGACAAAGGTGACAAAGGGGTAGATAAATGGTACTTCACTACCCTGGTCTATGGTACTAGAATCAAAAGACCTACAACTCGAAATTCGGTTGAAAAAGTGAGAGGTGACAGTGAAAGTGGTTCTCCGAGAAATCTTGAAGAAGTGAAAGACGGTATTCCCACCACAGTAGACGTATAGACTCCAATAACTATGAAGAGGGACGTTAGAAATAAAGTCGGACACTAAGTAGGTCAGGTCGTAAAGAGTACTACATGAGACGTATATTCAATTTATTCGTCTCACTGTTATATGTCTAAACTGCATGAGGAAAGGGTTAAACCTTGGTTAGAGAACAAGTTACAGGTCAAGATGACAACGAAGAACTGAACGTATGTCTAAAAAGTTCTCTGTCAAGTCCACCATAGGGGTAGACAACTTCTTAAAAGGTATCAAACAAGACTAGGTGTGTCAGTTTCCTAAACCGCATCAGTTATTTTGTCTTCATCTAAAAAAAAAGACCTTGAGAGAACGAATAAGCTACTAGGTCAACTACTACCGTTAAACTACAGACCAAGGAGACGGAAAAGATTTAGGTCATACTTGTAAACTTTCAAGTAGATCACCAAAAGGGATGAAAGAAGTTGAATTCAGACTTAAACCGTTATTCCTCAAGTACTAGACTCGGTGTCAGTCGAGAGTCAGAACAAAAACGACTGATATATTTCGTAGAGGTAGAAACAGACACTTCTTATATTAGTTAGACTAAAACCATAACTGGTAGACCACTACATGTACACATCTCAGAGGAGAACACAACAACCTTCTTCCACAAACGATATTGGTCGCACAAAAGAACCGTTTTGAGACAATCGGAAACTGGACGAAGCGAAACATGACGTCCCGATTTAAACGGACGATGAGGTCCACAGAGAACTGAAGGATGAAAACGTAAGGTCAGGGGATATCACTTTTCCTGTAGAAAAAACCCACAATCAAGATCTTCCAGAACATCCGGAAGTATCTTGCTAAGTTGAAGTCGAAGAAGTCGTAATGACCGGTCCCGCATCTGAACCTAATGACACTATAACTTACCAAACGGAACGTTTGCTTGTCTCTAGTAAGACAGTAAAAACTCTAACCCAGGTTCATGACGTAAAGTCTGAGAAAACAATGATACTACCGATGTGATAAAGAAGATTCACTAAGAACGGTGTCATCATCTGTATTACCAGTAGACTCAATTTAAGTGGGTAAGGTCAGTAAAATCAAACAACTAGGGATTCTGCAACTACAAGTGAGAAAGGTAGAGGACAAACTGGTGAAGGTTAAACGGAACTAAGTACCTGGATTATAAGGTCTAAGGATACTTTATAACGAGAAATGTCGTGGCCTAAAATGAAGGTAGTGACGTGACCAGAGTAGGTGTTGACCCACAACAGAAACGAAACCGAGACAGAGAAGTAAGAACGACTTCAATAAAGAGGTGACTAGAGGTCATCGTATAGCCTGTGATGGTTGGACCCCTCAAGTAGAAAGTCACAGAATAGAATAAAAAGGAAAAGTATGACAAGCACCCCAAGAGTTCGTTCTAATGACTTCACCAAATGTTAAGCGAAGAGGTCACCTGGTGCAAAACAGTTTTGAGAGGTGGTGCTGGGCAAGTAGAACCCACCGTGATGTACCGTACCGAGGATCAAAGTAACTTAATCTGTTACGACACCAGGTACACTAGTCAAACTAAGCAAAAGACACTAACACACAAAGTAAGACAGACAGGAGACTACCTCTTCCTATTCTCCAAATACCTTTTAAGAACTACCCTCTCTGACTGACTCCCCTTTTGACCTAGAATAAGACTACCCGTCCCGGTACAAATCATTTAGACATTAGGTTAAAAGACAACTACCCGCCCCGACATAAGGGAGGGACAACAAACTGGACTCCGGTTCAATATCACCTCCATTACTTCTATTACCGCTGGAGAAGTTTTCCAGGGTACGTCCGTGACGACGTGAGTCACGGGGTGGACGTGAGTCCACCGGGGTCGTCGTTCAGTGACGGTTGGGTACGGAGACGATGTCTCAGGACCTGTGAGGTCTCGTTCAGACCTAGTCAGAGAACACCCCAGTGACGAGGAAAGAGGACTCAGGACCACGTGTGTTCGAAAACAAACACAACGACCCAGGACCACACGTGTTCCAAACAAACTCGGGAGACTCGTAGAGACCACCCGTACCTCGAACTAAGATTTACACTAAAACGGGGAGGATGGTAGAAAGACCCAGAAGAGGAAACAGGAACTCCATAGCAAAAACCACCCTAGGTTGTAAGAGGACAACTACTAACAAGTCGACACTCCACATTAAAATCTGAAGAGTGTCCTCTTCTATTCGTGTACAGTAAGATGAGGTGGTACCTCGGCATCTACATTAATGGTTCAGGTGTCATACTTAGTTAAAGACACACTGATGAGGTTGCAGTAAACCCATTGAAGTGTAAGTTCCCGAGATGTAGAATTTTGTTAGAGGTCGCCTAAGAGAGGGACAACAAAGAGAGGGTCCTGACGGGAGTCCCGTGTCCCGGTCCTATTGGAGGGAGAGGTTTCCCCGAGTGGAAAGACCTCGTGTCGGGTCTAAGTCTGGGTACAGAGGTGTTGAGACGTGTGTCGACCCTCTACACGGTCCTGAGCAAGGGTAGGACGTAGGGCTAGACCGAGTGGAGTTATGTTGAGTTATAGTTTTTTTTTACACTGAAAATTTTACCCGTCTCTTATACATATTTGTAAGGATGTTTCTTCTATATGTTTACCAGTCGTATATGTGTTTTTCTATAAATCGTAGTAATTCATACTCTCTTTACATTTAATTTGGGGTTATTCTATAGTAGACTCTAGACAGTCTTACCAATAATAGTTTTCACAAATACTCTTAAACCTTTTTTCCCTTGAGAGTACGTGATAACCACCAGACATTTTGCACAAATTTCATTACGATAAAGAGTCATAAAAAGGTTTCTTTTGTTTTTGTGATTAAGTCTATCTGTATTCGTGAGGATACAAGTAACCTCAAGACAAATGTTATTTGTTCTATATCATCACTGAATAATTATTTACAGTTGGTTATCTTTTAAACTTCTTCTTTTACACCATACACATATACAACTTACAATGAGGTCGGTATTTTTTTCTTACTTTTGAGTTTACCAAAAAACTTTGAGTTTACCAGGACATGTAAAATACGACACTTTAATTCAGGTTGTTTCTTTCTATTTATTACATACTAGTGTGTACATCTTAGTTTATTATCGTTTGTTTGTTTTCTTGTCTTCCTCTGATATCTATGTTTCTCGTTTATCCATCAAAGATCTCCCTACCCCAACTGTCTACTTCCTACCGACACTCTAAATTGGTACTAATAAGAACAATCACAAGTCAACGAGTCAGTACAGGTTGAGGAACGTTGGGGTACCTGACTTCGTACGGTCCAAAGGGACAGGAAATGATAGAGGATCTCAAACGAGTTTGAGTAGAGGTGACTCAGTCACTGAGGTAGGTTGGTAGAATGGGAGACAACGGGAGATGAGGAGGACGTGAGTTAGAAAGGGTCGTAGTTCCAGAAAAGGTTACTCAACCGAGAAGTGTAGTACACCAGTTTAATAACCTCGAAGTCGTACTCAGGAAGGTTACTTATAACTCCCAACTCCAGGAAATCCTAACTGACTAAACTAAAGGCACTTCAGGTTCCCTGAGAATTCTCAGGAGAAGTCGTAGTGTCAAACTTTCGTAGTTAAGAGGTCACGAGTATGAAGAAATACCAGGTAGAGAGTGTGAGTATGTACTGATGACATTTTTCGTATCGAAACTGATCTACCTGGAAACAACCGTTTCAGTACAAAGACGAAAGATTATGAGACAGATGTAAATAGTATCGAAAAGAAAGTTCCTTGTTCGTAGAAAATTAAAGCATCGACGTCAGTCACAGACGTCACTAAAACCTCGGATTCTTTTATTTCAGACAGTGACAAAGGAGAAAAGGAGGTAGATAATCGGTACTTCTATACCCTGGTCTACGGTACTAGAAGTAAAAAACTTACGACAAAATTCGGTCGAAAAGTGAGAGGAGAAAGTGGAAGTAGTTCCCCGGGAAATCAGGAAGAAGTGAAAGACAGTAATCCCACCACAGTAGACGTATAGACTCCAATAACTATAAAGAGGGTCGTCAGAACTAAGGTCGAACTCTAAGTAGGTCGGACTGTAAAGTGTACTACAATACCCGTATATTCAATTCATTCGTCCCACTGTTATATGTCGGAATTGTATAAGGAAAGGGTTAAAACTTCGTCAAGTAATAAGGTACAAACCAAGTAAAAATTACATAAAATTAAAGTTAAGTGATTCAACATGTGGACAGTCAGTCAAGCCAGAGAGTCAGTACAGACTAATAAACGTTGGGGTACCTGACGTCGTACGGTCCGGAGGGACAGGTAGTGTTAAGGACCTCGGATGAGTTTGAGTACAGGTAACTCAACCACTAAGGTAGGTTAGTAGAGTAGGAGACAGCAGGGGAAGAAAAGGGTGGAAGTTAGAAAGGGTCGTGGTCCCAGAAAAGGTTCCCCAACCAAGAAGCGTAGTCCACTGGTTTCATAACCTCAAAATCGAAGTCGTAGTCAGGAAGGTTACTTATAAGTCTTGATTAAAGGAATTCCTACCTAACCCACCTAGAGGAATGTCAGGTTCCCTGAGAGTTCTCAGAAGAGGTTGTGGTGTCAAACTTTCGTAGTCAAGAAGTCGTGAGTCGAAAGAACATGTGGACTTTAGTTACGTTATGACATGTATGTAATATGAAGTTAAAGTTTCTTTTTTTAAAATTAGACGGGGAACTTATTTAAGGATACCCTTTTCTTTTTTTTTTTTTTGATTTCTTGGGTTCGTTTATGATGTCGTATTATACCTTTTTATATCATTTCTACTTTCGTTTAAAGACTTTTTACTCAGTATTAGGTGACCCTTCTTTTTGACCCTTTACTGTAAGTTTCGTGTACTTTATACGGTCTCGTCTCGTGGCTCTTCCTTAACGTACATATCCCTTCGTTCACTAACACAAACCTCGTATCCCCTTTACTCTTCTACCAGTTCCGTTTAACCTACGTTCAATGTTTCCTAGAGTACCCCAAATGATCCATCTAAAAAATTTTGAAAAAAGTAAATAAATATATAAAAACTATTTTATAATACCGAAGGGACCGCCGAGTCTACCATTTCTTAGACGGACGTTACGTCTTCTGGGTCCAAGTCAGGGGTACAGTCCTTCTAGGGGACCTCTTCCTTTACAGATGGGTTAGGACGTATATGTTTCCGACGTACTAATAAACTATTATGTATGTGTCACGTTTCTAATGACTTTAGTTCGATTGATTGTATAATAGTAAAATGTACCTATGTCAAAACCCCCTCACTATTAATGAAAGTCATATAGGGAAGACAAATCATGTTACAACAATTCACATCAGTAAGACGGATCTACACTTTAGGGATGTATCGAAGTTAAAACACAGGAAACTGAGTGTAGAGTGGTAGAAGAGACAAGGTAGAGGACCACTTGTGGTAAGGTAGGAGACGAAGATTCTCAAACGCAAAAAAAAATCAAAGATGTGTATTTACTATGGTACGTAATAAACAGAAAGAGACAGACTGAATAAAGTGATACATATTATAGGAGGTATAACTATGTATAAGAGTATCTTTCATTCTAACTATATAATTAGTACCTTATGTAATACTTTTAAAGAGTTTTCTAATTTTTATCTTGACGATATACTATGTCATTAGGGTGACAAACCTTTCTTTAAGTATGATCCCAGAGTCTCTCTATAGAAGTGAGAGTACAAGTAACGTCGTAATAAGTGTTCTCAGTTATATACCTTTATGCGGTCAGATACAGACTGCGTCCTATGTCGTACGAACCCCGACCACGTACCCCTACTGGGTGTCTCTACATTACCCCTCCCTCCACCCTCCCCCCAAGTACAAACCCTTGCGGACATTCTTAATTTATAAAATTTTAATTTTTTTTTTTTTTCTTTAACGGTGGTTTTTTTACAAAGATCTCTCATCATGCACCATTCGACATTATACAAATGAATACTTAATCGGAAATTAGTTGTCTAAATTATAATTATTAATTATTCGATGAGAAACGTATCTTTACTGTATTAATACAGAGACTAAGTTGGGTTTCACAGGTGACGTCTTACACATTTTACAATTAATCATCACTTTACGTCAATCTTTTTTTAAGAAAATTAATACATTATTCCGAGTAATGTTACCCATTAGTTGTTTCGACGGTTTAATCAGGAGACCACCGTAAAAAGATATATATCGTTTATTTGAAAACAAACTTCTTTTTTTTATATATACCTTTATTGATAGTTAAATACCCATTTTTTTACTTTTTATACAATGAATTTATTAACGATATGATAAGTCGGTACTCTTAGACACATACACAAGTCAACGATTCAGTACAGAGTGTAGTGCTGGGGTACCTGACGTCATGAGGTCCAAAGAGACAGGGAGTGGTAGAGGACCTCAAACGGGTTTAAGTACAGGTAACTGAATCACTACGGTAGGTTGTTAGAGTAGAAGAAAATGGGAGAAGAGAAAGACGAAAGTTAGAAAGGTTCTTAACCCAGAAAAGGTTACTCAGTTGAGAACAGTAGTCCACCGGTGTCATGACCTCGAAGTCAAAACCGTAGTCACAAAGGTTACTCATAAGGTTAAGGTTACCCAACTAAAGGACATTCTAACTGACGAAATTAGAGGAACATCAGGTTCCCTTAGAGTTCTCAGAAGGGGTCGTGATGTCAAACTTTCGTAGTTAAGAAACCATGAGACGGAAGAAATACCAGGTCGAGAGTGTTGGTACTCTCGGTTGATCAAAATTTAAATAGTATCGAAAATCTATGGTGACTTAGAAAAATTAGATTATTTGAAACATAAAATTTTAATAGTGAGAATACTGTTGAATTTCTTACCTGAACTTTCCATCTACCTGACCACTGATTTATCTCATTGTTTACTCAATAACAAGGATTAAAAATAAAAAATACAAAGAACATATGGTCGTATACTAAAGTAAATAGACTATAGATGTATTGTTTACGACCCAAAAAAATAACAGGACATACAAGATTCGAGTCACTTTCAGGGACATGGTACTTCGAATATGAAATCACCCTTTTGTTGTGTTCTTCGTTCATTTATACGTTGCACTATGACTCTTCAACAAATAGTTTACATGAATATGAAACCGTTCTTTGTACTATACTTGAACAATCCTTAAGTATCAGAAGAAAAAAAAATTCTCAAACTCTTCAAATTGACTAACTGACGTCAAATTAAAAAGAAAGGAAAACCTTTAAAAGTGTCATAACAGTCGATATCTTATTGCCAGAAATTTAAAACTGACAGGATACATTTTATACCTGTTTATGGTTAGGTCACTCGAACGATAAAGTACAGTTGTGCTTTCTCCCCTTAGATTGACGTAGTCTTTTCCGTATAAGACTTTTCCGTACAAGAATTTTTATTAAAATTTCAATTAGTAAACTTGTTTACATCTCCCAAATGAGTCTTTTTATTAGGAATAAATACTTCCATCACAGATGAATCTAGATACAATAGAGAGACTTAGATGAACCATCTTTAGACCATCAGATTATGGTTTGATAAACTTCATACTTTTTTGTTTATTCCAGTTTAAGTTCCCTTTATGAGACAACTTGCTTTCCCTTTCTTTTATTTAGAAATACATTTAGTGAAGTTAAGTCAAATTAAGTCAGTGAGTTAACACAGATTGAGAAACGTTTTGGTACCTGACGTCGTACGGTCCGGAGGGACAGATAGTGGTTAAGGACCTCAAATGAGTTTAAGATAACTCAGGTAGCTCAGGGACTACGGTAAGTTGGTAGAGTAGGAGACAACGGGGGAAAGTGTTTTATTACAGAGACGAAAAATAATACGACAGACCCAACCAGTGTTGAAAAGATGGTTCTTTGTTCTGAAAATTAAAGTGCCGACTTCAGTGATAGACGTCTCTAAAACCTTAGGTTTTTATCAAAGAGTGACAAAGGTAACAAAGGGGTAGATTGACCGTACTTTACAACCCTGGTCTACGCTACTAGAATCAAAAGATTCACAACTCAAAATTCGGTTGAAAAAGTGAGAGGAGAAAGTGAAATTAGTTCTCCGAAAAATCAAGAAGAAGCGAAAGACGGAATTTCCACCGCAGTGGACGTATAGACTCCAATAACTATAAAGAGGACCATTAGAACTAAGGTCGAACACAAAGTAGGTCGGGTCGTAAAGTGTACTACATGAGACGTACATTGAGTTTATTTGTCCTACTGTTATATGTCGGAACTGTATGAGGAAAGGGATAAACCTTGGTCAGACAACAAATATAAATACACTTATTCAAATGTATAAATCAATTAGTGTTAAAATTAGACATCTTATATTAACGATTGTACGTAAAAATAAAAAATATATTTAAATAAAGAAAATTAACCTCCAATTAATGAAATGTTATAACATAACCAAAACGGTGTGTAGTTGTACTTAGGCGGTGTCCATATGTGTACAAGAGGTAGGACTTGGGGGAGGGAGGAGGGAGGGACATGGTAGAGAGACCCAGTAGGGTCACGTGGTCGGGGTTCGTAGGTCATAGTACGTAACTTGGACCTGACCGACAAGCAAAGTATATACTATGATATGTACAAAGTTACGGTAAGAAGGTTTAGTAGGGTGGGAGAGGGAGAGGGTGTCTCAGGTTTTCTGACAAGATATATAGATCCAGAGAAAACAACAGACCGTATGTCCCAATAGTAATGGTAGAAACATTTAAGGTATATATACGTAATCATATGATATAACCGTAAAAAGAAAGACCAAACGAAGTGAGACATATTATCCGAGGTCAAAGTAGATGGAGTAATCTTGACTAAGTTTACATAAGGAAAATTACCGACGTATTATGAGGTTACACATATACATGGTGTCGAAAGAATATGTAAACAGACGACTACCTGTAGATCCAACGAAGGTACAGGACCGATAATATTTGTCACGACGTTACTTGTAACCCCATGTGCACAGAGAAAGATAAGACCAAAGGAGTCACATATACAAGTCGTGACCCTAACGACCCAGTATTCCGTCAAGATAAACATCAAAAAATTCCTTAGAGGTGGGACAAGAGGTATCACCGACATGATCAAACAAAAGGGTGGTTGTCACATTCTCCCAAGAGAAAAGAGGTGTGGGAGAGGTCGTAAATAACGAACATCTGAAAACCTAGCGTCGGTAAGACTGACCACACTTTACCGTGGAGTAACACCAAAACTAAACGTACAGAGACTATTACTCACTACAACTCGTAGAAAAGTACACAAACAATCGGTAGACACACAGAAAAAACCTCTTTACAGATAAATCAAGAAACCGGGTAAAAAACTAACCCAGAAAATAAAAAGACTTTACCGTGACGTCCTCAACGAACATACAAAAACTCTAATCAACAAACAGTTAACCAAGTAAACGATAATAAAAGAGGGTAAGACTTCCGACAGAAAAGTGGAACGAATATCAAAGGAAACAACACGTCTTCGAAAATTCAAATTAATTCAGGGTAAATAAAAACAAAAATAAAGGTTATAAGACCCTCCATCCAGCATCTCCTAGGACTACACTACATACAGCCTCTCACAAAACGGATACAAGAGGAGATCCTCAAAATATCTAAGACCAGAGTACAAATCTAGAAATTAGGTAAAACTCAAATAAAAACACATACCACAAAATTTTACGTACTAGTTTTTATAACGATCGACTTCAATAATCTATGACTCTACGAAAGTGTTTTTTTCTACCAGTATTAAGAGAATTTATACGGAGTCCATCAAAGTCAATTCAAGTTAAGTCAACGAGTCAGTACAGACTGATAAACGCTAGGGTACCTGACGTCGTACGGTCCGAAGGGACAGGTAGTGTTTGAGGACCTCAAATGAGTCTGAGTACAGGTAACCTAGTCACTACGGTAGGTTGGTAGAGTAGGAGACAGCAGGGGAAGAGGAGGGTGGAAGTTGGAAAGGGTCGTAGTCCCAGAAAAGTTTACTTAACCATGAAACGTACTCCACCGGTTTCACAACCGCAAAGACGGAGTCGTAGTCAGGAAGATTACTTATAAGTCCTGACTAAAGGAAATCTTACCTGACAAACCTAGAGACGCGACAGGTTCCCTTAGAGTTTTCATAAGAAGGTGTGGTATCAAGTTTCCGTAGTTAAGAAACCGTGACTCGAAAGAGATATGATGTTGAGAGTGTAGGAATGGTCTCTTCCGTCACCGTTGGGTTACAAGAACGGACCGCTTAGAATCCCTTCCGCCTCGGACCACCCGAAGACAGAGACCCTAGCGTGTCTCAGTCTATGCTAACTTCGCTGAATCGTCGTCGTCGTCGTATAGGTATGTACTGATGACCTTTTTCGTATCTAAACTGATCTTTCTGGAAACAGAAACAGATCTCCGTTTCATTACAGAGACGGAAAATTATACAACAGATTCAAACAGTATTGAAAAGAAGGTTCCTCGCTCGAAAAAAAAAAATTAAAGTACCCACGTTAGTGGTGGAGGTCGCTAAAACCTTAGGTTTTTATCAAAGAGTGACAAAGGTAACAAAGGGGGTAGATTGACCGTACTTCACAACCCTGGTCTACGCTACTAGAATCAAAAGATTCACAACTCAAAATTCGGTTGAAAAAGTGAGAGGAGTAAGTGAAAGTAGTTCTCCGAGAAATCAAGAAGAAAAGAAAGACAGTATTCCCACCACAGCAGACGTATAGACTCCAATAACTATAAAGAGGACCGTTAGAACTAAGGTGGAACACGAAGTAGGTCGGGTCGTAAAGAGTACTACATGTGACGTATATTCAATTTATTCGTCTCACTGTTATATGTAGGAACTGTATACGGAAAGGGTTAAACCTTGGTCAGATAACAAGGTACAAGTCAAGATTGTCAACGAATACCTGGACGTATGTCTAAAGAGTCCTCCGTCCATTCCCGCAGACCATAAGGGTAGAGAAATCCTGAAAGGGTGTCAAACAACACTAGGTGTGTCAGTTTCCGAAACCGCATCAGTTATTTCGTCTTCATCTACATAAACCTCTTGAGAGAACGGAAAAACTATTAGGTTGTCCACAATCATTAAACTAGAGACCAAGGAGACGGAAAGATTTAGGTCAAACTTGTAGACTTTCAAGTACCAATTGTATGACAACTACCGACCGGTCCTCTTAAAACTCGTAGTGAAACGATCGTACACTCTGCTGACGTTAACAGACCATCAAACTCGTAAGAAAACGTAACGGAAAGAAACCCTAACCTTAATTTAGACTGGAAAAGGTCAGGACACCGGTGACGACTCGAAAGGTTTAAACGACCGTATAACTCACGTCGTAAGATTGTCGTAGTAGAAAATCCTAAACTTTGTTGAGTTGACATTAAGGTAGTGGAGGTGATCGAAACAAGTATCACTGTAAAGGATTCCTGTTGAACTTAAACGTAAGGTCCTACAGACCGAGATCCATTTACTAGTGTGGTACCACTAATAGACCCAGAACTTCTAGAAAAGACATATCAAGAAGACACACAAGAACGGTGGAGAAGAATTATAGAAGACGAAGACAATCCAAGTATGGTAAAGACAGGAAATAACTCGTGTAGTAACGTACTTTTATCAGGGAACCATAGAGATTAAAAGAACTTCTCTAGAGATCAAAAAGGGTAAGATAACAAAAGGAGATAAAGAAACGTAACTAGTGACTCCTTCCGAAATAAAAGAGAGGACCTATAAGAAGTCTTGAGACGTAAGTTTACCCACATATAAAGAAAAAAGAAAAAACGGAAAGTGCAGAGAAGAGTCGATAATCATTCCGGAGGAGTATGTTGGTAAAACGGAAAAAAGTAAAGAAAAAGAACTCCTAGTAGAACTAGGGACAGAGTACATGTTACAAAGTTTGGAGACAGGTATCAAGAAGTCCGTGAGACAGATAGTCTAGATTAGGGAACTTAGATAAAGAGTGACGACGACATGTTAGTATTCCCTAAACTAAATCCAGTATAGACTTACCAGATCACCAAAAGGGATGAAAGAAGTTACATTCAGACTTAAACCATCATTCTTCAAGTACTAGACTCGGTGTCAGTCGAGGGTCAGGACAAAAACAACTGACATATCTCGAAGAGGTAGAAACAGACGTTCCTTATATTAGTTAAAATAAAACTATAACTGGTAGACCACTACAGGTACACATCGCAGAATAGCACATAACAATCTTCTCCCACAAACGATACTGGAAAAAAGAACCGTTTTGAGATAATAGGAAACTGGACGAAGTAAAACATGAGGTTCCGGTTAAAACGGTCAATGAGATCCATGGGGAACTGAAGATGAAAACGTAGGGTCAGTGGATATTACTTTTCCTACGGAAAAAACCCACGATCGAGATCTACCGGAATATCTAGAAGTGTCTTGGCAAGTCGAAGTCGAAGAAGTCGTAATGACTAGTCCCGTATCTGAACCTAATGACACTATGACTTACCAAACGGAACCTTTACTTGGTGCTAGTAAGACAGTAAAAACTCTAACGTAGGTTCATGACGTAAAACCTAAGAAAACAACTGATACTATCGATGAGTCAAAGAAGATTCCCTAAGAACGGGTGTCAGTAGACATAATTCAAGTGGGTAAGTCATGTAAAATCAAGTGACTAAGGATTTTACAGCTACAAGTAAGAACGGTAGAGGACAAAATGGTAAAGGTTAAACGGAACTAATTACCTGGATCGTAAGGTCCAAGGATACGTTATAACGAGAAATGTCGTAGCCTGAAATGAAGATAGTAGTCAGTGCAGGTGTTGACCCACAACAAAAACGAAACCGAGACAGAGAAGTAAGAAGGACCTCAATAAAGAAGTGACTAGAGGTCATCGTATAACCTGTCCATGACTGGACCCTTCAAGAACATAGTCTCCAAATCAATAATGACACCTATTTTACTAATTGTGACTTCTCTTTATTCTTTCACGACGACTTTGTCGACTTCAGAGATTACATACACCTTCAATTTCTCTACTCACTTCTCATTACGATATCCTTCCTATAGGAATTTGTTGAATATGTTGAGATGTCTTGAAGTATGATATAAAACGAGAACCCTAAAACCACGTGTACGTACACACGACTCAGTAAGTCAGTACAGACTGAGAAGCGTTAGGGTACCGGACATAGGGAGGTCAGAGGAGAAAGGTGCCTCTGAAAGTCCGTTCTTATGTCCTCACTCAACGGTAAAGGAGAAAACCCAATAGAAAGGCTGGGTCTCTACCTTGGGTGCAGAGGACACACAGAGAGAAACCTTCCGTCCAAGAAATAGTGACCCAGTGCACCCTTTGGTTAAGTCACCTCCAATTGTATTTCAGAGATTTTTAAGGATGTTGTTTCTTTGGAGAATTTAGGATAAATTGTATCAGAAAGGTCGTTTTCACCGGTGTCTTAAAAAAAGTTTGTGAAGTGTTCTTTTATTCCTTTTTATTTTATACAGGATTTCGTATTCCGTTCAAAACTTAATTCTTTTTATTTTCTCCTTTTTACAAGTCTACTATTATAAAGTTTACTTATACTATTTTATTTATATTTTCGTTCACCAACCACGAAGCGTGTACCTATTCAATGTGTTCATAGAGAACTAGTAATCAAGTGTTTTAGAGTTGTGATGTCTCAGTGTCTGAGTCTGGAAGTCCAACCGACCTAAATTTCCGGTACGTAAGATACTTTTGATACAAGAGCACAACGAAGGAAGATTCGTCTTATAGAGTAAAGCACTCTAGAGGGATTGATCTGTATAGTGGTTACTTATTTATATATTGAACTCACCCGTCACCCCTACCTTTATTTTAAATATAAGTTTGAGTGTATAAAAGTGTATACATAATGTCCCTATATACTTCCTTATACTTCCTTGGATATACGTCTAGTTCTTCGTTGTCAATCTTAATCCGTGATTTGTTGTACTTTCTTGTAAACTACTCAAAGTATGGTTTATACAAGTTCTACTTTGGTTCGACAAGTTTGTGCCGGATGTATTCGTTGGAACCCAAACTAGGGTTCCAATCCTTCTAGGGGACCTCCTCCAGTACCTTTGGGTGTGGTCATAAAAACGGACTCTTTAGGGTATCTGTCTCTACGGACCGTCCGATGTCAGGTATCCCAGTGTTTCTTAACCTGTCCTGACTTCTGTGAATCGTACTCAATCTAAACGTAATTGATTGTAAGTTTCAGTCCAGACCGAGTCAGAGTCCTCCAGAGACCCAAGACCACGTGTATTCCAAAACAGACTCGGAAGGTTCGTAGAGACTTTCGATACCCCTAACTAAGATATGTGCTAAAGTAGAGAGGATGGTAGAACAACGTCAAAGAGGAAACGGGAACCTGTACCCCATATAAAAAATTAACCCTAGGTCGTAAAACGACAACTACCAATAAGTCGTCACTCAACGTTAAACCCTCAAGAGGGTCCTCTTCTACTCACATACAGAAAAATGAGACGGTAGAGAATTAACTCGGTCTGGACGGAAACTCACAAACTCATAGAGGACATCTCCGTGTCCAGTCGTCACCAGACGACACTCCTGTCCCCGAGACCGACGTCGTCTGGATCCTCCGGACTGTACACCGTATTCAGGAGAACCTCCTCCAACAGTAATCGGGGTGGTATCTCGGTGGGTCGTCTACTGTGTGTTTTACCTCCTGTTAATATAGTTTCTTCAAGAGCGTGACAACGTTTTCAAGATCTCGGATGTTGTCTAAGAGGTTTAACCCGTAGGTTGTTTCACTGACTTTGGGGGGTCTCAAGAAACTTCCGGTCACCCTAAACTAATGTCTTGAAGGTGTCCTGTCCTCTTTGTCTGGGAACCTCCCGTCTTAGTTTTGGAACACACTGGTCCTGGGTTCTCTTTCCTCGTTACTAGGGGGACTCTTTGATTTGGTCTGAACGGATACTCACAGGTCCTCAGAGACCGAACTGAGCGCATATGTCACCGGACGGTGTCCCAGTCCCCGTAACTTACGTTGTCAGGACCCTCGGCACCCCGTACGACCTTATTCAGGAAAACTTCCTCCAGTGATAATAGTATTGATGGTGATGGTATCAAACCGGAGTCGGTTGAACTTGACCCAAGTTAAGGACACAACCCTTCTATGGGACCTCCTCTCGTTCCGTTGAGTGAGGTCCTAAGAACGAACCTCTTAGGGGTACCTGTCTCATCGGACCACCCAGGTACTCCACCGTTTCTCAGTATGTACTGATTCGATGATTCGTGTCGTGTCATGTATTCGTAAAATAAGAACATTTCTACCTGAAGAAACTCTTTTATGCTAATTATACTGAACATATACGAAGTCTTGTGTTTGTCTGAGTTTCTCAAGTAATAAGAAATAAACGAAGGAGATACAGAAAATTCTTCTATTTTTCTTACCTTTCCTTCTAGGAGATGAGTGTAAAAAGACTGGGATACTTTCGGGTATCATTTAGTAAGGTTGGTTCAGGAGTGGGACCCGTAACAAAACAGAATTGTTGAACCGGATCGTGTGAACATATTTCCATCACGGTCAAATATAACTATAGTAAGTGGAGTTCGACAAATAAAAGGGAGTAATATTTTCTTATTGTAGTCTTTACGTCTCTGTACTATAAATCAAACGAAGGTTGTAGTTTAGTGAGTCTAAACAAAAACAAAATTTTCTATCAGAAGTGAAACCAACACTACTACTTTAAGTACTTTTTGGTATGGGTATTATAACAGTCAAAATGTCTTAGTAATTTTTTTTTTTTTCGAAATCTGTTTACTGGGAGACCCACATCCTGTGAAATTATACCGTATATTGAAGTCAATAAAAGGTACTTCTATAAAGGAAGATCAAGATCTAAGAACCGTCTCTCTGGTTTTAGACTGGAAGACGATACCCATGTGTTCGAATCCCACCACTCACAAGTTTCCGTTACTCCGGAAACGTTGTCAAATAGATCTTGTAAACAAAACAAAACAAAAAGAGTCGGTCCTAGACTAAGCCATTTTTACTATAAGAGAGATCGTAGTAGTCGGTTCATTTATTTAGAATTCCAAAGACGAGGAACTTGAGAGTCGAAGGTCTAATAACCCTACTTAGTTCGAGATGTTCCAGAAAAGACGGTCCTAAATACAGTGAAAGTCAAGAAACACCAAAACAATTCAGGAGTGGAGAACTTTTATATAATGTTTTCGAAAATAAATAATATCTAGAAACGATCCGTTAGATCTTGACTGTCACTAAAAAAGTACTTCTGTGGATCACGTCTTAAAGGTGACCAGAGTATAGAAAGATTGTAAGTATTCACGAAAATGAAATTTTATTTAAATTATCTTTAATCTCCAATAACTGATTTCGGTGTGTCTCTAACGTTCGACTCTTTGTTCTCCGTCCTACTATGCACCCGAATTTTTCTAGAACATTTTACGAATTTATCGGTGTGGTCTCTTTTCAATATCACTTAGTCGTTCTTTATTTGTTGTCTAACGAGTCAAGTCAAGTCAAGTTAACGAGTCAGCATAGGATGAGAAACGCTGGGGTACTTAGCGTCGTGCGGTCCGGAGGGACAGGTAATAGTTGTGTTTGGTACGACTCTAATTTATCGTTCTTAGAGATCTTTCTCAGTCATTATCTAATATGTCAAAGGGTTTACCCATGGTTGGTAGAAACTATTAATAGAAACATACCCGACATGGACTTTAAGGGTCTCTTATTCTGGAGAGGTCAGACGAGTTGGATACGATTTAGTGAGTCCAAGTGTAATGGGTTATTGTACTCATTAATTTGACGAATAAATGACTTGAAAAAATACGAGGTCATATAGACAACGAACTGCAGTAGAAATACCACTATGACAGTTTTCTTCAAGTCAAAATCTATTTGATGTCTGAGTATTTAAACCGTTATATTTTGTATATCTTTACGATTTATTTTATAATATTTACGTATCGTCTTAAAGGTTCTTTCATTTCTTTTAGAAATCCTTGGTCCTTACTTTCTACTGACACGACTTCCTTCAACAGTCTAACCCATCGAACTGACTCCTAAATTACGAGTGGGTTCTTGTCTTTGAAACACGAGTCAGTTCCATTATTAGAATTCAGGGAATGTCTCGGTCCGATAACTTCCCGTTGTGGAATTTTTTCTCTTTCATATCCTTTGTTATCCTTTTCCCCTACTGTATCCTACTCTACCAACCTACCGTAGTGACTGAGTTACAAGTACTTCATAAAAGACAGAACCGGACCTGAATTACATCTTTCCCTCTATAGAAACACTCTTAAACAGAAGTGTCGAAAGAAATCCGTCTCATGTCAAACTTAAATATCCTGTATGACACTAGACTCTTAGACCTTTGACTCTTTAATAGTATTTTGACCGGGATCCGATGACTATCGTTGTAACGTTATAGTCAATCTTTGTTTTTATTTAAACTTACCTATCACGTACCCTATGTTAGGAGTTTTAATCCTTTGTGCTTTTACAACTTGTTTAATTTGTTTTTCATTTTTCATTTTTAAGTTCGAGTAACATTACTTTGACATCTTAGGAATTATGTTTCTTTTTCCAGACAGAGCGTATGTCTCAATAGCAATGGTAGAAAGATTTAAGGTATATATACGTAATCATATGACATAACCACAATAAATACGTAACCACAAAAATATATACGTAGTCATATGACATAACCACACAAAAAAAAAAATAAAGACTGAATGAAGTGAGACATATTAGCCGAGGTTAAAGTAGCTTTCTCTGTGTCTACATATCTTGTCAGAAAACCTGAGACACCCTCTCCCTCTCCTACCCTACTAATCCCTCTTACTGTAACTTTGTACATATTATAGTATATTCTTTGCTTGGCGGTCAGATCCAAGTTACGTCCTATGTTCTACGAACCCCGACCACGTGACCCTACTGGGTCTCCCTACCGTACTCCTCCCTCCACCCTCCCCCCAAGTCCTAACCCTTGTGTACATGTGGACACCGTCTAAGTACAACTACATACTGTTTTGGTTATATTATAACATTTCATTAATCGGAGGTTAATTTTATTTATTTAAATTTAAAATTTTTTATTTATTTATTGTTTTTTTCTTTTTCCAGAATCTACATTAGTTTTTCTTTTTCCTACTCGTCTCTGTGGTAAAGTGGTTATTGGTACATACGTTTTGAGACAAAAGGTTGTGTTAAATATATAAGACCTAAATTTTATTTTTCTCAACTCCTCAGTTCTGTCACCTCTCCATCCTCCTACAACAAAAAGAAAGGGGTGTTTACGTAGTTCTTATGTGGATGTGTACCTTGTTAAGAACGTCTCGTGGACTATTTGTGATCATCTCCTCGAGTCTGTGGTTTTTCTGTTCTTTCGAGGGGTACATTTGTACATTATACCCTCTTTCTTCTTTCCTGTTTCTTCTCCTCTCCTTCACTCTATCGTGGGTGTGAGAACTCCCCTATCTTCATCTCCTCACACAGGGGGTATACCCTTTCGGGGGAGTCGTCTTTTTCTACTCGATCCTGTCTTCCCTTATAAGTTCTCGAACCTCCGTTCGTGTCGTTGGTCAGAAAACATCCGTCTCATCTTATTCTGGATGTGTCTCCCACGTTTGTGTCGGAACGTATAGGGTCTATCTCTGTAAACATGGGTTACGCCAGTCCTGGACCCACGACTTTTTATCCCAAATCTCTCGTCTGGGTTCCGCCCCCCCCCCCCTGATGACAATCGACTCTCCTCTGTCTGAATCCCTTACCCTTTCTCCTTGAGACGTTGACTTTTACGAGGACCTCCTTTGTGTTTGGTGGTCTTTTTACGTCGTGTTAACAACAGCAAGTCAACAAGTCAGTACAGGTTGAGAAACGTTAGGAACGTACCTGACGTCGTATGGTCCAAAGGGGTAGGAAGTGGTAGAGGACCTTGAACGAGTTTGAGTGTGGGTAACTCAGTCACTACGGTAGGTTGGAAGAGTAGGATACAATAGGGGAAGAGGAGGTTGGAAGTTAGAAAGGGTCGTAGTCCCATAAAAGAGTACTCAGTCGGAAAAAGTAGTCCACCGATTTTATAACCTCAAAGTCGAAGTCGTAGTTAGGAAGGTTATTTATAAGTTCTAATTAAAGGAAATCCTAACTGACCAAATTAGAGGAACGTCAGGTTCCCTGAGAGTTCTCAGAAGAGGTTGTGGTGTCAAGTTTTCGTAGTTAAGAAGTCACGAGTCGGAAGAAATACTATGTTAAAAATACAAAAAAATTAAAAAAAAAGAAAGAAAAAAAATTAAAATAAAAAAAATAAAAATTTTAAAATTTTAGAAATTAAGAATGTACGCAAGGGTTTGTACTTGGGGGGAGGGTGGAGGGAGGGGTATTGTAGAGAGACCCAGTAGGGGTACGTGGTCGAGGTTCGTACGACATAGGACGTAGTCTGTATCTGACCGCTAAGTTAAGAATGTACTATCATATGTACAATCTTACGGTAAGAGGGTTTAGTAGGGTGGGAGAGGGAGAGGGAGACTCAGGTTTTCAGGTAATATGTGTAGACACAGAAAAAAGGACAGAACGTATGTCCCAGCAGTAACGGTAGAAGGATTTAAGGTATATATACACAATCATATGACATAACCACAAAAAGAAAGACCGAATGAAGTGAGACATATTAGCCGAGGTCAAAGTAGGTAGAGTAGTCTTGACTAAGTTTACTTAAGAAAAATTGCCGACTCATTATGAGGTAACACATATACATGGTGTCGAAAGAATAGGTAAGTAGACGACTACCTGTAGATCCAACAAAGGTACAGGACCGATAATATTTGTCACGACGCTACTTGTAACCCCATGTACACAGAGAAAGTTAAGACCAAAGGAGCCACACATACGGGTCTTCACCCTAACGACCCAGTATTCCATCAAGATAAACGTTAAAAAATTCCTTAGAGGTGTGACAAGAGGTATCACCGACATGATCAAACGTAAGGGTGGTTGTCACATCCTCCCAAGGGAAAAGAGGTGTGGGAGAGGTCGTAAATAACGAACGTCTAAAAACCTAGAGTCGGTAAGACTGACCACACTTCACCATGGAGTAACACCAAAACTAAACGTAAAGAGATTATTACTCACTACAACTCGTAGAAAAGTACACAAACAATCGGTAGGCATACAGAAGAAACCTCTTTACAGATAAATCAAGAAACCGGGTAAAAAACTAACCCAGCAAATAAAAAGACCTTAACTCGACGTCTTCAACGAACATATAAAAACTCTAATCAACAAACAGTCAACGAAGTAAACGATAATAAAAGAGGGTAAGTCTTCCGACAGAAAAGTGGAACGAATATAAAAGGAAACAACACGTCTTCGAAAATTAAAATTAATCTAGGGTAAACAAATAAAAACGAAAATAAAGGTCTTAAGACCCTCCACCTAGTATCTCCTAGGACGACACTAAATACAGACTCTCACAAAACGGATACAAGAGGAGATCCTCAAAATATCAAAGACTAGAATGTAAATCTAGAAATTAGGTAAAACTCAAATAAAAACACATGCCACAATCTTTCACTAGATCAAAGTAAGAAAATGTTCACCAACTGGTCAAAAGGGTCGTGGTGAACAATTTCTCTAACAGAAATGAGGTAACATATAAGAACGGAGGAAACAGTTTCTATTCCACAGGTATACACACACCTAAATAGAGACCCGAAAGATAAAACAAGGTAACTAGATATACAGACAGAAACACGGTCATGGTATGACAGAACTACTGACACCGAAACATCATCTCGGACTTCAGTCCGTTCAACTAAGGAGGTCAAGGTAAGAAGAAAGAGTTCTAACGAAACCGATAAGCTCCAAAAAACATAAAGGTATGTTTAGAACTTTAATAAACAAGATCAAGACACTTTTTACACCGACCATCGAACTATCCCTAACGTAACTTAAACATTTAACGAAACCCATCATATGAGTAAAAGTGATATAACTAAGAAGGCTAGGTACTTGTACCATATAAAGAGGTAGATAATCACAGGAGAAACTAAAGAAAGTAGTCACAAAATATCAAAAGATATATATCCAGAAATCAAAGAAATCCATCTATATAAGGATTCATAAAATAAGAAAAGCAACGTTACCACTTACCTTAACAAAGGAATTAAAGAAAAAGATGAAAGAGTAATAAGCACATATCCTTACGTTCCCTAAAGACACACAACTAAAATATAGGACGTTGAAATGATATAAGTAACTAATCGAGATCATTAAAAGACCACCTCAGAAATCCCAAAAGGTACATCTCCTAGTACAGTAGACGTTTGTCACTCTCAAAATGAAGAAGAAAAGGTTAAACCTAAGGAAAATAAAGAAAAAGACGAGACTAACGACACCGGTTTTGAAGGTCTTGATACAACTTATCATCGCCACTTTCACCTGTGGGAACAGAACAAGGACTGAAATCCCCTTTACGAAAGTTAAAAAGTGGTAACTCCTATTACAAACGACACCCAAACAGTATATATCGAAAATAATACAACTCCATACAAGGAAGATAAGGACGAAAGACCTCTCAAAAATAGTATTTACCTACAACTTAAAACAGTTTCCGGAAGAGACGTAGATAACTCTATTAGTATACCAAAAATAAAAAGTTAAACAATTACACCACTTAATGTAACTAACTAAACGCCTATAACTTCTTAGGAACGTAGGGACCCTATTTCGGGTGAACCAGTACCACATACTAGAAAAATTACACAACAACCTAAGACTAACGATCTTAAAACAACTCCTAAAAACGTAGATACAAGTAGTCACTATAACCGGACATCAAAAGGAAAAAACACTGTAGAAACAGTCCAAAACCATAATCCCACTACCACCGGAGTATCTTACTCAAACCTTCAAATGGAAGGAGACGTTAAAAGACCTTCTCAAACTCCTCCTATCCACAATCGAGAAGAGCTTTAAAAACCATCTTAAGTCGACACTTCGGCAGACCTGGACCCGAAAACAAACGACCTTCTAAAGACTAATGTCAAAGTTAAAGGCACGAACACTACCCAGACAATTCTAAAAGATAAAGAAGGACCAAGTCAAAACCTTTTAACATGAAAAGATTCTTAAACAGGTAAAGAAGGTGCAACAGGTAAAATAACCGTATGTTGACGACTATCATCAGAGAATACTAGGAAACATAAAGACACAACAGACAACACTAGAGAGGTAAAAGTAAAGATTAAAATAACTAAACTAAAAAGAGAGAAACGAAGAACTACTCAGACCGATTACCAAACAGTTAAAATAAATAGGAAAGTTTCTTGGTCGAAAACCGAAACAACTAAAAACGATACCAGAGAAAACAAAGAAAACGTAAATAAAGACGGGATTAAAAATTCTAAAGAAAGGAAGATGATTGAGACCCCAAGAGGTTAAGAAGGAAAAGATCAACGAAATCAACATCTCAATCCAATAAATAAACTGAAAAAAGAACAAAGAACTCCATACGGACATAACGATACTTGAAAGGAGAATCGTGACGAAAATATCACAGGGTGTCCAAAACCCAACAACACAAAAGTAAAAGTAATCAAAGATACGTATAAAACTAAATTGTGTGTTTTTTTCTTTTAATATACTGTAATAGTGAATACTTGTATCTGTGTTTTTAGTAGTTGTTTTATAATCGATTGGTTTAGGTTTTTGTGTAGTTTTCTTAGTATGTAGTACAAGTCCACCCTAAATAAGGTTCTTACACTCCTAAGAAGTGATGTGTGTTTAGTTAGATACATTATACGGTATAATTGTTTAATTTTTTACTTTCAATATATTAATAAAGTTATCTACTTCTTTTTCGAAACTTGTTTTAAGTTGTGGGTAAATACTAAAATTTTTTAAAGAGGTCTTTCACCCGTAGTTCTTTTGTATGGATTGTATTATTTCCAACATATACTATTTTTGGTGTCGTTTGTAGTAAAAGTTATCACTTTTGGACTTTCTTAAGGGAGATCCTAATCCTTGTTCTGTTCCCATATATGAAAGTTACGAAAATAAGTTGTATCAAAACCTTCAGGATCTGTACCGTTAGTCTCTCCTTATTCTTTATTTTATTCAGATTCAACCTTTTCTTCATTTTTACAGTCAAAAGTGTTTACTATGCTATGATGTACATCTTTTTAGGATTTCTATGATGGTTTTTAATGATTTCGAGTAGTCCCTTAAACCCCTCCAACATCCTACGTTTTAATTATACGTCTTTACATAACGTAAAGATATGTGATTGTTATTTTCTAGTTTCCTCTTTAATGTTAGAGTAAACAAGAGTATAATTTTTTATTTTATGGATCCTTGTTTGAATGGTTTACTCCGTTTTCTTGATATAAGTTTTTGACATTATATAACTACTTTATTTATTTTTTACTGTGATTATTTACATCTCTATATGGTACAAGGACCTAAACTTTTAGTTATAACGATTTTACTGATATCATGGGTTCCGTTATTTGTCTAAGTTACGTTAGGGATAATTTAATGGTTACCGTTAAAAGTATCTGAACCTCGTGTTATAAGATGTTAAAAATGACTTTGTAGTTTCTGGGATTTATCCGTTTTATTAGAACTCTTTCTTACTGTCGACCTCTTTAATCAGAGGGATTGAAGTCTGATATGAGGGAGTTTTGTCATAAATGTCTTTCTATCTTTATATCTAGTTATCCTGTCTTTCAAGTCTCTATTTGGGTACGTGGATACCAGTGGATTAGATACTGTTTCCTCCGTTTTTATATATTACCTCTTTTCTGTCGGAGAAGATATTCATCACGACCTTTTTTGACCTGTCTATGTATATTTTCTTACTTTATATTTCTAAGGGATTGTGGTGTATATTTTTATTTAAGTTTTACCTAATTTCTAGATTTACTTTACGGTCTGTGATATTTGGAGATTCTCCTTTTGTATCCGTGTTGTGAGAGACTGGATTTTTACTTTCTAAAAAAAACTAGGTGGAGAATCTCATTACCTTGTTTCGATCATCTCCACTACCTTAAAGTCAACTCAATAAACTTTAGGATTTTCTACTACGACACTTTCACGACGTGAGTTATAGAGTCGTTTAAACCTTTTGAGTCGTCACCGGTGTCCTAACCTTTTCCAGTCAAAAGTAATGTTAGGGTTTCTTTCCGTTACGGTTTCTTACGAGTTTGATGGTGTGTTAACGTGAGTAGAGTGTTCGATTATTTTATTACGAGTTTTGAGAGGTCCGGTTCGAAGTCGTTATGTACTTGACACTTGAAGGTCTATGAGTTCGACCAAAATCTTTTCCGTCTCCTTGGTCTCTAGTTTAACGGTCGTAAGCGACGTAGTAGTTTTTTAGTTCTCTCAAGGTTTTTCATAGATAAAAACTAAATAACTGATACGGTTTCGGAAACTGAGACACCTAGTGTTATTTGACACCTTTTAAGACTTTCTCTACTCTTATGGTCTGGTGGACCTGACGGTGAACTCTTTGGACATACGTCTACTCCTTCGACAACAATCTTGACATGTACCTTGTTGTCTGAACAAGGTTTATCCTTTTCCTCATGTAGTTCCGACATATAACAGTGAGACGAATAAATTGAAGATACGTCTCACGTAGTACTCTTTGCGACCCAACTTTCTTCGTGTTCGACCTTAGTTCTAACGTCCCTCTTTTTAGTTAGTGTAGTCTATATATCTACTGTGGTGGGAATACCGTCTTTAACTTCTCCTTGATTTCTTGGAAAACTAATTTCACTTTCTCCTCACTTTTTTGATTCTTTTGATTCTAGTACCGTAGACCAGGGTAGTGAAGTACCGTTTATCTACCCCTTTGTCACTTTTGTCACCGACCGAAATAAAACCTCCCGAGGTTTTAGTGACGTTTACCACTTACGTTGGTACTTTAATTTTCTGTGAATGAGGAACCTTCCTTTCAATACTGGTTGGACCTGTCGTATAATTTTTCGTCTCTGTAACGAAACGGTTGTTTTCAGGTAGATCAGTTCCGATACCAAAAATGTCATCAGTACATACCTACACTCTCAACCTGATATTTCTTTCGACTCGTGGTTTCTTAACTACGAAAACTTGACACCACAACCTTTTCTGAAAACTCTCAGGGAACCTGACGTTCCTTTAGGTTGGTCAGGTAGGATTTCCTCTAGTCAGGACCCACAAGTAACTTCCTGGCTATAACTTCGGCTTTGAGGTTATGAAACCGGTGGACTACGTTTCTCGACTGATTAAACTTTCCTGGGAGTACGACCCTTCCTAACTCCCGTCCTCCTTTACCGAGTACAACCCTCCCTAACTCCCGTCCTTCTTTTCCCCTACTGTCTCCTACTATACCGATCTACCGTAGTGACTGAACTACCTATGCTCAAACCCATTTGAGGTTCTCAACCACTACCTGTCCCTCCAGACACCACGACACCAAGTACCCCAGTATTTCTCAACCTGTGCTGACTCGTTGAATTGACTTGAATCTCATTACCTTTATTTTTATTTATTTACTTGAATTTTAGATTAATTTGAACTTTCGAAAAAGTGTCGTTTCCTTCGGTATTCGGTTTGCTTTTCTGTCGGGAGTTTCAACCTCTTTTATAAACTTTACTTCATTTACTGTTTCCTAATTAGGAGTTTTGTATGTTACTCGAGTGTATCAACTTATAGTTTTCTCTTTGTCGGGTCAGTTTTATACCACCTTCTGGATTTATCTTTAGAGAAGTTTCTTCTGTATGTCCACGGGTTTTAGTATATTTTTCAACTAGTTGTAGTGATGAGTAATCTCTTTATATTTAGTTTTGATGTTACTCCATAGTAAAGTGTTACCAGACTTACCGGTAGTGGTTTTCTAGGTGTCTGTTATTTACGACGTCTTCTATACCTCTTTTCCGATACGAGGATGTGACAATTTACTTTTAACAACGTAGGTGACACCTTTTGTCATTTCTTCGAAGATTTTTTTAATTTTGCTCTCGATGGTATCATAGGTTGTTAGGGTGAGGACCCGTATATGAGTCTCTATGTGATGTTAAGTTTTTCTATGTACATGAGGTCAAAATTAACGTCCTAATAAATGTTATTGGTCCTGTACCTTTGTTAGATTTACAGGTAGTTGTCTCGTTACTTATTTATTCTACACCGTGTTTATGTTACCTTATAACGAGGTGGTTCTTTTTCTTGTTTTATTACGATAAACGTCATTATACCTACTTGGATCTCTAACAGTATGACTCATTTCATTCAGTCTGTCTCCTCCCATTTATAGTATACTATAATGACTATACACCTTAGACTTTGTTTTGTTTGTTTTTTCATGTTTACTTGTCAAAATGTTTTGTCCTTATTTCACATCTTTTATTTAAATACCAATGAACCCGAAGGTGGGTCCGTCCCCTCCCTATTTAACCCTCTAGCCCTAATTGTATATGTGTGATGGTATATGTTTATCATTTATGGAGGACGTTTCGTGTTCCTTGAGAAGAGTTATGAGAGATAACTGGATACACCCCTTTATTAGATTTCTCACCTATTTATATATACATATTGATTAAGACAAACGACATGTCGTTTTCGATCGTGTTGTAAAATTTAGTTGATATGAGGTATTAAAAAAAATTACCTAATCTCAAACGTTTTATCTTTCATCTAAACGTTTTATCTAACCATCCTCTTCTTTCTCGTCTACCCTCAAATTTTGTCTCCCCTGAATGTACTCCAGTTGAAACAAGACTAATTTTCGGTTGGTTCCTAACTTCATCTTACATCTCAGAGTAAATCACATAGAAACCGAAGGTCTACGAACGAAAGAGTTGGGAATTTATGTTATTTAACAAAGACCACGACCGGTCAAACGTTACACAGTCAGGACGTGTTTAATTGGGGTTAGAGAGTCTTTATTCGAAATATGGACGTACTTTCACACCAATACACCTTACTTATGTTTACTTTTACTCTTGGTATAGTATCCAGAGATCAAGTGTTTATTATATACCTTATTCGACCATGAATGATTGTCATTAGAAGTGTTCCTTACAGACTAACTTCAAAACGAGTTTGTAAAGTCTCTAATAGATTTGCAAAGTAATTTAATTTATAAAAATCATTAATTTGAACATTTTGAGTATACCTTTGAAAACTTTATGACCTATATTGGTTACGAAATAAGACATTACGACACGTTCGGAGTCTTATTTCGATGAAGACGATAGTACTTTTAATATTATTTATTTTATTTTATCGAAAGGACACAAAGTATGTGTAGTGATTAAATATTTTTTAATAAAATCTTCTATAATTTGATAGTTTTTTAAGTCCAAAAAATTACTATTTTCATATACTTTTATATAAAATAACTATAGAAACTTCTATGGTTACTCAGATGTTTCGTCGAGTAATCATTGACGGTAATCTGAAAATAGATTTTTCCTTAAAGTTGTAACGTTTTATTCTTAAAATTAAAGATTATATCTTTATTTCAATATGAAAAAATTTTAACTTAATGAAAAAGGATTTTAAGGAATAAGGATTAAAAGATTTGTAAAGATTTTTGTAAGTAACTTTTTTATTTATATCGTCTTCATTTCCACAAAACTACAACTAAATAGGAAGAAAAATAATATCATTTGATAACGATGTAGGTGTCCACTCGTCCTTAATTCATTCATAGGTGTAATAGATTTCTCTCTATGACACGGAATGTTTTCAGAAATGAACTAAAAGTCCTGTTGTTAGGTTAGATGAGTATCTTTTAGTAAGAGTTTCCACTTTTATAGATTGTCAGATAGTACTTAAGGACATTTAATAGTCATATAATTCATATAGATTTAATAAATTTGGTTTTTTTTGAAAGAATACAACTTGATAAGAAAAAATCTTTATATACCTTTGATAACCAAACGAAGTATCGTAACAGTAAAAGTAACTCCCTTAATGTCGTATCGTCAGAAGACTTATTATCTACTACTGTAAAAACCGTAAATATGTCATACTAACTTAAAAAAATAAAATGAATTTGGTGAATTAAAGATTTCACCGAATACTTAAAGAAAAATAATCTTATTTAATGAAAATGTTCTTTTTTATAATTATATAATAATAGAATAGTACAAAGGTACACTTTAATACGACGTTACCAATTTTAAGATAAAATTTTTATATTAGTAAGTCATCTCAATTTAAATAACGGAGCATAAAAGAATATAGAAGTGTCTAACACTCACAACCTTTCGTGCAATTTCCGATGGTAATATAGTAACGTTTGAACCATTCTTGAGGAATAAAAGATGAAAAGTATTCTTAACAAGTCTGTCAGTTCTAGTACAATTGGTGTGGAATTTTGTCATGAGATTATTTAACAATTTAACGTAATAGATAATTCGAAAAATTGTTGTGTATCCTACTATGAAAATACACAAGTGTTTTTTTCACAATTCTTTATCTCTCAAAATAAATTCTGATAGACTTCCAATACTATTATTGGATCCCCTATCATAAAACCTTTAGAAACTCCTGACAAGAAGGGTAATCTCCAGTTTCTTTGTTCTAAAAGACGTGTCGGTTCTCCATTTTCATATTCAAAAACTCAATTTCTCAATACGTAGGTTGATTGTAACTGTACTCGAAGAGACCACCGAGTCACCAATTCTTAGACGGACGGTTACGTCCTCTACCCCCAAGTTAGTGACTAGACCCTTCTAGTGAACCTCTTCCTTTACCGTTGGGTGAGGTTATAAGGACGGACCCTTTAGGTTACCTGTCTCAACGGACCATCAGATGTCAGGTACCCCACCGTTCCTCAGTATGTGTAACCGTCAAAAAAACCAACACAACAAACAAACAAAAACAAAAACAAAATTATATTTACATAAATAAAATTAACCTCCGATTAATGAAATGTTATAACATCACCAAAACGGTATGTAACTGTACCTAGACGGTTCCCACATGTACACAAAGGGTAGGACTTGGGGGGAGGGTGGAGGGAGTGGTAGGGTAGGGAGACCTAGTAGGGTCACGTGGTCGGGGTTCATGGCACATAGTACGTAGTTTAGACCTAACCGCTAGGAAAAGTGTATACTATTATATGTACAAAGTTATGGTAAGAGGGTTTAGTAGGGTGGGAGTGGGAGAGGGTGTCTCAGTTTTTCTGACAAGATACGTAGACACAGAGAAACCGACAGAGTGTACACCCCAATAGTAATGGTGGACAGATTCAAGGTATATATACCCAATCATATGACATAACCACAAAAAGAAAGACTAAAGGAAGTGAGACATATTGTCTGAGGTCAAAGTAGGTGGAGTAATCTTTACTAAGGATACATAAGAAAAATTACCGACTCATTATAAGGTAACACATATACATGGTCTCGAAAGAATAGGTAAGCAGATGACTACCTGTAGATCGAACGAAGGTACAGGACCGAAAATATTCGTCACGACGCTGCTTGTAACCCCATGTGCACAGAGAAAGTTAAGACCAAAGAAGTCACTCATACGGGTCGTCCCCCTGACGACCCAGTATACCAACAGGATAAAGGTCGAAAGATTCCTTAGAGGTGCGACAAGAGGTATCACCGACATGATCAAACGTAAGGGTGGTTGTCACGTTCTCTCAAGGGAGAAGAGGTGTGGGAGAGGTCGTAAATAACGAACATCTGAAAACCTATCGCCGGTACGACTGACCACACTTTATCATGGAGTGATACCAAAACTAAACGCAAAGAGACTACTCACTACAACTCGTAGTAAAGTACACAAACAATCGGTAGCCATACAGTAGAAACCTCTTTACAAATAAATCAAGAAACCGGGTAAAAAACTAACCCAGTAAAAAAAAGACCTTAACTCGACGTCCTCAACGAACATATAAAAACTCCAATTAAGAAACAGTCAACGAAACAAACGATAATAAGAGAGTTAGACTTCCGATAAAAAAGTTGAACGAATATCAAAAGAAACAACACGTTTTAGAAGATTCAAATTAATCCGGGGTAAACAAATAAAAACGAAAATAAAGGTGATGACACCCTTCACCTAGTATCTCCTAGGACGACGATAAAAACAGTCTCTCACAAAACGGATACAAAAGGAAATCCTCAAATTATCATAGACCAGAGTACAAATCTAGAAATTAGGTACAACACAAATAAAAACACATACCACAATCTTTCAGAAGATCAAAGTAAGAAAATGTTCACCAATTGGTCAAAAGGGTCTAAGTGAACAATTTCTCTAATAGAAAATAGGTAACATATAAGAACGGAGGAAACAGTTTCTATTCCACAGGTATCCACGTACCTCAATAGAGACTCGAAAAATAAAACAAGGTGACTAGACATAAAGAAACACGGTGATGGTATGACAGAACTACTGTCATCTAAACAGTCAGTCAGTTAGTCAGTCAAGTCAGCGAGTCAGCACAGACTGAGAAACACTGGGGTATTTAGCGTCGTACGCTCCGGAGGGACAGGTAGTGGTAGAGGGTCTCAAGTGAGTCTGAGTACAGGTAACTTAGTCACTACCGTAGGTCGGTAGAGTAGGAGCCAGCAGGGGAAGAGGAGGACGGGGGTTAGCGAGGGTCGTTGTCTCAGAAAAAGGTTACTCAGTTGAGAAGTGTACTCCATCGGTTTCATGGCCTCGAAGTCGAAATCGTAGTAAGGAAGGTTTCTTTAGGGTTCCGACTAGAGGAAGTCTTACCTGAGCGACCTAGAGAAACGTCAGGTTCCCTGACAGTTCTCAGAAGAGGTTGTGGTGTAAAGTTTTGGAAGTTAAGAAGCCACAAGTCAGAAGAAGTGTCAGGTTGAGAGTGTAGGTATGTGCTGGTGTCCTTTTTGGTGTCGGAACTGATCTGTCTGGAATCAGCCGTTTCATTACAGAGACGAAAACTTATACGATAGATCCAACCAGTATTGAAAAGAAGGTTCCTCATTCTCAGAAAATTAGAGTACCGACGATAGTGGTGGACGTCACTAATACCTCGGGTTTTTTTATTTCAGACTGTGACAAAGGTGACAAAAGGGTAGATAAAGGGTACTTCACTACTCTGGTCTACGGTATTAGAAGCAAAAGACTTTCAACTCGAAATTCGGTTGAAAAAGCGAGTGGAGAAATTGAAAGTAGTTCTACAGAAAAATCGAAGAGAAGTGAAACACGGTATTCCCACCACAGTAGACGTATAGACTCCAATAACTATAAAGAGGGTCGTTAGAACTAAGGTCAAACACAAAGAAGGTGAGGTCGTAAAGAGTATTACATGAGACGTATCTTCAATTTCTTCGTCCCACTGTTATATGTCGGAACTGCATGAGGAAAAGTATACACCTTGGTCAGACCACAAGGTACAGGTCAAGATTGATAACGAAGGACTGGACGTATGTCTAAAGAGTTCTCCGTCCAGTCCACCAGACCATAAGGGTAGAGAGAGTCTTAAAAGGTGTCAAATAACACTAGGTGTGTCAGTTTCCGAAACCGTATCAGTTCTTTCGTCTTTATCTACAAAAAGACCTTGAGAGAACGAAAAAGGTACTAGGTCGTCTACAACCTTTAAACTAGAGACTAAGGAGACGGAAAAGATTTTGGTTGAACTTGTAATCCCTCAAGTGCCAAGTGTATAACGACTTCGGACCGAACCTCTTAAAACTCGTAATGAAATGATCGTACACTCTACTCACGTTAACACGCCATCAAACTCATAAGAAACCATAACGGAAAGAAACCTTAACCTTACTTTTGAGTTGTAAAAGGTCAGGACACCGGTGACGACTCAAAAGGGTTAAACGACCGTATACCTCACGTCGTGAAAGTGTCGTAGTAGAAAGTCCTAAACTTTATCGAGGTGACCTTAAGGTAGTGGAGGTGATCGAAACAAGTATCACTACGAAAGATTCCGGGTGAACTGAAGTGTAAGGTTCTACAGACCGAGATCTATTCACTAGTGTAGTAGTACTAATAGACCCAGTACTTCTAGAAATAACATGTCAAGTAGACACATAAAAACGGTGGAGAAGAATTATAGAAGACGAAGACAATTCAGGTATGGTAAAGACAGGAAAAAGCTCGGGTAGAAACGTACTTTACAAGGGAACCACAGAGATTAAAAGAACTTCTCTAGAGATCAGAAAGGGTAAGACAAGAAAAGGATAAAGAAACTTAACTAACGACTTCTTCCGAAAGAATAGAGAAGAACGATAACAAACCTTGAGACGTAAGTCTACGAATGTAGAAAGGAAAAGAGGAAACGAAAAACGGAGAGAAGAAAAGTATCACTAAACATTCCGGAGGAGTCTGTCGGTAAAACGAAAAAACGTAAATAAAAGGTACCCCTACCAGAACTAGGCAGAGGACATGATACAGTGCTTGGAGTTATGAGTAAAAGTGATATAACTAAGAAGACTAGGTACTTGTGCCATATAAATAGGTAGATAAACACAGGAGAAACTAAAAAAGGTAGTCACAAAATATCAAAAGATATATATCCAGAAAACAAAGAAATCCATCTATATAAGGACTCATAAAATAAGAAAAGCAACGTTACTACTTACCTCAACAAAGGAATTAAAGAGAAAGACAAAAGAGTAACAATCACACATCCTTACGTTCCCTAAAGACACACAATTAAAATATATGACGTTGAAATGATATAAGCGACTAATCTAGATCGTTAAAATACCACCTCAGAAATCCCAAAAGATCCATCTCCTAGTACAATAGATGTTTGTCACTCTCAAAATGAAGAAGAAAAGGTTAGATCTCAGGAAAATGAAGAAAAAGACGAGACTAACGTCAACGGTTTTGAAGGTTTTGATACAACTTATTATCACCACTCTCACCCTTGGGAACAGTACAAGGACTTAAATCCCCTTTACAAAAATTAAAAAGTGGTAACTCCTATTACAAAAGACACCCAAACAGTATATATCGAAAATAATACAACTCTATACAAGGAAGATACGGACGAAAGACCTCCCAAAAAATAGTATTTACCTACAACTTAAAACAGTTTCCGAAAGACACCTAGATAATTCTATTAGTATAACAAAAATAGAAAGTCAAACAATTACACCACATAATACAACAAACTAAACGTCTATAACTTCTTATGAACGTAGGGACCCTATTTCGGGTAAACCAGTAACACATACTAGAAAAATAATACAACAACCTAAGACAAACGATCTGAAAACAATTCCTAAAAACGTAGATACAAGTAGTCTCTATGACCGGAGATCAAAAGAAAGAAACACCGTAGAAACAGACCTAAACCATAATCCCACTACCACCGGAGTATATTAATTAAACATTCAAATGTAAGGAGGCGTTAAAGAACCTTCTCAAACACATCCTATCCACAATCGAGAAGAGATTTAAAAACCATCTTAAGTCGACCCTTCGGTAAACCAGGGCCCCAAAACAAACGACCTTCTAAAGACTAATGTCAAAGCTAAAAACACGAACACTATCCAATTCTAAAAGATAAAGACCGACCAAACCGAAACCTTTCAACATGAAAAGATTCTTAAACACGTAAAGAAGGTTTAACAGGTTAAATAACAGTATATCACCGACTATCATCAGAAAATACTCGGAAACATAAAGACACAATAGACAACACTAAAGAGGTAAAAGTATAGATTAAAACAACTAAACTAAGAAGAGGGTAACAAAGAACTACTCACACCGATTACCAAACAGTTAAATAAATAGAAGAGTTTCTTTATTGAAAATCCAAACAACTAAAAACGATACCATTGAAAACAAAGAAAATGTAAATGAAGACGGGATTAAAAATTCCAAAGAAAGGAAAATGATTGGTCGCAAGAAAAAAGAAGGAAAAGATTAAAGAAATTCACGTCTCAATGTATCCAATAAATAAACTGAAAAAAGAACAAAGAACTCCATTTGGACATAACGATACTTTGAAGGGGAAGTCAAGTCAAGTCAAGTAAACGAGTCAGTACAAGCTGAGAAGCGTTGGGGTACTTGGCGACGTGCGGTCCGGAGGGACAGGTAGTAGTTGTGGACCTCAGATGGGTTTGGGTACAGGTAACTCAGTTACTACGGTAGGTTAGTAGAGTGGGTAACAGCAGGGGAAGAGGAGGACGAGAGTTAGAAAGGATCGTAGTTCCAGTAAGGTCACTCAGTCGAGAAGTGTAGTCTACCGGTCTGTTAACCTCAAAGTCGGAGTTGTAGTCAGGAAGATTACTTGTGGGTCCTGACTAGAGGAAAGCCTACCTGACCAACCTAGAGGAACGTCAGGTTCCCTGGGAGTTCTCAGTAGAGGTTGTGGTGTCAAGTTTTCGTAGTTAAGAAGCCAGAGTCGAAAGAAATATCAGGTTGTGAGTGTAGGTCTGTACTGGTGACTTTTTTGGTATCGGAACTGATCTACCTGGAAACAACCCTATCATTACAGAGACGGGAAATTATACAACAGGTCCAACCAGTATTTAAAAGAAGGTTCCTCATTCACAGAAAATTAAAGTACCGACGTTAGTGATAGACGTTACTAAAATCTCGGGGGTTTTATTTCAGACTGTGACAAAGGTGACAAAGGGGTAGATAAACGGTGCTTCACTACTCGGTCTACGGTACTAGAATCAAAAGACTTACAACTCGAAATTCGGTTGAAAAAGTGAGAGAAGAAAGTGAAAGTAGTTCTTCGAGAAATCAATAAGAAATGAAGACGGTATTCCCACCACAGTAGACGTATAGACTCCAATAACTATAAAGAGGGCCGGTAGAACTAAGGTCGAACACGAAGAAGGTCGGGTCACAAAGAGTACTACATGAGACGTATATCCAATTTATTCGTCCCACCGTTATATGTCGGAACTACATGAGAAAAGGATAAACCTTGGTCAGACAACAAGGTGCAAGTCAAGATTAACAACGAAGGACTGGACGTATATCCAAAGAGTTCTCCGTCCAGTCCACCAGACCATAAGGTTAGAGAAAGTCTTAAAAAGTGTCAAAGAACACTAGGTGAGTCAGTTTCCGAAACCGTATCAGTCATTTCGGCTTTATCTACAAAAAGACTTTGAGAACGAAAAAGGTACTAGGTGGTCTACAACCGTTAAACTAGAGAACAAGGAGACGGAAAAGATTTTGGTCGAACTTGTAGACCTTCAAGTATCAAGTGCATGACGACTTCGGACCGAACCTCTTAAAACTCGTAATGAAACGATCGAAAACGCTACTCACGTTAACACACCATCAAACTCGTAAGAAACAGTAACGGAAAGAAACCCTAACCTTTCTTTTGACTGGGAAACGTCAGGACACCGGTGACGACCTAAAAGGTTTAAACGACCGCATAACTCACGTCGTGAAAGTGTCGTAGTAGAAAGTGTAGAAAGTGTAGTCATCGTGAAAGTGTCGTAGTGTCGTAGTTTCGTTTTTGTTATGGGTCAATACCTACACTGACCACTATCTTCTTTACAGACTACGAGATTTCTCGTTATAACGTATCCTTAGACCTTACAGTCCAGGTACTTAGTTCCGTTTAACCTTCACCAGTTTACTACAATCCTTTTGACATATAAGTGTACGTTTTACAGACAAAAATAAGGATATAACTAACCAAATGACATCGAAATATTATCTCAAACTTTGGACCTTTACATGACGGAGGTCGACAAGAGTTAAAAAGAAAGACTAACAAATATGATAAATCTTTATGTTGAACCAAAATATATAATTATCTTGTAATTCTTGTCGACCTCCGTAATGTAAAGGACCAAAGTTTGAATTAATATTTCGAGGTCATTAGTTATATTATAACCTTATTTTTGTTAGTACATCATTTACCACGTCTTATATCTCGGGTCCTTATTTAGCGTCGTATATACCTGTCAATCGAACGTTGTTTCCTCGGTTCTCATATGTTACTCCTTTCCTATTAGAGAAGTTATTTACTACAGTCCTTTTGACTTATAACGGTACGTTTTCTTACTTTTACCTGGAAATATGGTATATGTTTTCTATTAAGTTTTTACCTGATAACTTTTGTTCTAGACTTTGACATTTTGAGGAACTTCTTTTTGATTCCCCATTAGGGGAACTGTAACCATGATCGTTATTCAAAAACCTAAACTCTGGTTTCGTGTTCGTTGTTTTCCTCTTTATTTGTTCACCCTGATACAGTTTACTTTTTTCGATAATGTGTCGTTTCCTTTGGTAGTTGTTCAGTTTTTCTGTTAGATGACTTACCCTCTTTTATAAACTATTGGTAGATAGTTTATTCCCTAATTATATATATTATATGATCCTTAAAAATGTTGAGTTATCGTTATTTTGTTGAGTTAAATTTTTACTACAAACCGTCTTTGATTGTGTTAAGAAATTTCCTTAATAGGAAGTTAATTTTTGATTTACTAAAAAAAAATTACCTGTTTCCTGGACTGTTCTGTAAAAAGATTTCCGTTTGTTCAATTATTATACGTTTTTCTACGATTTGTAGTAATTAGTAGTACCTTTACGTTTAGTTTTGGTATTACTCTATAGTAGATTCTAAACAATCCTACCACTAATGGATTTATTCATTTACCTTTATATTTAAATCCACTTCTACGTCCACGTCCACGTCCATGTTTACGTCTACGTCTCTATCTCCGCCTCTACCCCGAACGATCCACCGTGATCACTATTTCTTGGACGGACGGTTACATCCTTTGTATTCTCTATATCTAAACTAGGGACCTAACCCTTCTAGGGGATCTCCTTCCGTACTACTGGGTGAGGTCATAAGAACGGACCTCTTAGGGTACCTGTCTCCTCGGACATCCCGATGTCAGGTATCTCAGTGTGTCTCAACCTGTACTGACTTCGCTAAATAGTCCGTATGTGTACGTATCTACATCTATACATATATAATGTGTCTGTGTGTGTGCCCGTGTAATACGTCGGAATTTTTTTCTTTCTTGAGTACGGAAAACACTGTTGTTACTGTTTTGACCTCCCGTAATACTATCCGCTTTATTCTGTCTGTCACATTTTATTATACTGTACCATAGTGCATACCCGAAGGGTCCACCGTGATCACCATTTCTTGGACGGACAGTTACGTTCTCTGAGTTCTCTCCTCTTTCTACCGTTGGGTGAGGTCATAAGAACGGACCTCTTAGGGTACCTGTCTCCTTGGATTACCCGATGTCAGGTATCCCAACGTCTCAGTCTGTGTTGACTTCGTTGAATCGTTTGTACGTCCGTACCATAGTGAATATAGTCTAAAAAAAAAAAAGGTTTAGTGGAGTATCTTTGTCTTACTACCACCGATCCTCGATCTCCCACCCGTTTTATTCATTCATTTAATAATATTTAAAGGTCAATAATCCACTTTTCTAGAATCCTAAATCACATATTGTACAAGTTATGATAAGTATTATCATATTATGACTTTAAACGATTCTATCATCTTGAAGACAAGTAGTGTTTTTTTCCTCTTTTACACTTCACCACCCATATAGTTGATTTAGGTACCGCCCTTAGAAAGTGTCATATATGTATATAGTTTAGTAGTGACATGTTAGATTTATATAATGTTGAAATAAACATAAATAGGGAGTTATTGTCTACTTTTTTGACTATATTATTATCATTCTTGACTAAGGTTTTTATTTTTCAGAATGACCAATGACCTCTGATGTTTATAAGGTCGTTCAAAGTTTAAAAGACATCAGTATTTCAACTTTTAGTTTCGTCTTTTATACTTCATGTTAAGTATGAATTGTTTTTCTCTTCTCACTTCGTTCCGTTTCTAGTCATGTGTCACAAATTTTAATACGGTCCTTAAATGTTTGTATAAATAAACATTGACATCAACTAAATGTTACAACACAATTAAAACACTCAATTTCTACACTCAAGTCGTATCACTAAATCCACACCCCAAAAAACGTCTAATATAAGGTGATATTCAATAATGTTCAATAACTTACATTAATGAACACGATATTTCATTTATGAACGACGAATGTATAATATATATATAGTTAAACATAGATAAATGGGGTAACAACAACAGAGCAGTGATCCAGAACTGGTTAAGAAAATACTGAGGTACCGGACATCGGGAATTTTGAGTAGGTAGGTACCCTAAAAGGTTCGTTCTTATGACCTCACCCAACGGTGAAGGAGGAGATCCCTTATAAGGGATGGGTCCCTAACTTGACAAACACGACATACTCTCCACCTAAGAAATGGTGACTCGGTGGTCCCTTCGGGGTAAATAGGGTAATATGGATTAAATCAAGAAGGGGGAGGGAGAAGGGAAACAGTCTGGATTCCAAAAAGGATACATACACTTAGTAAAGATAAACATAATAAAAAATAAGTAAACATAATAAAAAAATCTAGGGAGTATATTCACTATAGTCTACCATAAACAGAAACAGACAGATAGCGAAGTACCCTTTATCTACCCCTTTGTCACCTTTGTCACAGTCTGAAATAAAACCCCCCGAGGTTTTAGTGACGTCTATCACTAACGTCGATACTTTAATTTTCTGCGAATGAGGAACCTTCTTTTCAATACTCGTTGAATCTATCGTATAAGTTTTCGTCTCTGTAATGAAACGGCTGATTCCAGGCAGATCAGTTCCGATACCAAAGGGTCACCAGTACAAACCTACACTCTCAACCTGATACTTCTTCCGACTCGCGGCTTCTTAACTACGAAAACTTGACACCACAACCTCTTCTGAGAACTCTCAGGGAACCTGACGTTCCTCTAGGTTGCTTAGGTAAGACTTCCTCTAGTCGGGACCCTAAAGAAACCTTCCTTACTACGATTTCGACTTCGAGGTCATGAAACCTGTAGAGTACGCTTCTCGACTGAGTAACCTTTTCTGAGACTACGACCCTCTCTAAACCCCGTCCTCCTCTTCTCCTGCTGGGTCCTACTCTACCGACCTACCGTAGTGACTGAGCTACCTGTACTTAAACTCACTTGAGACTCTCAACCACTACCTGTCCCTCCGGACCGTACGACGCTAAGTACCCCAACGTTTCTCATCCTGTGCTGACTCGTTGACTTGACTTAACTTGAATAAAGTGATTCATATTATAAGAGATCCCCCAAGGGTTCGCCGAGTCATCATTTCTTAAGTGGAAGGTTACGTCCTCAGTGTCCTCTACACAAACTAGGGACCCAGACTTTCTAGGGGATCTCCTCCTTTATCGTTGGGTAAGGTCATATGAACGACCCTTTTGGGGTACCTGTCTACTCAGATTACCCGTTGTCAGACACCAAAGTGTTTCTCAACCTGTGGGGAGTGAATGATGAATGATTTATAAAAGATCCATGTAGACACAACGACGTGTCCCTCTCTATCTATATCTATGTATACTTTATAAAATTCGGTCGACAGTCAACTACCTGTGTACCTAACGAAGGTAGAGAACTGATAACCTTTCTCAGAAGGTATATTTGTAACCCTACGTACATCGAAAAACTTATCTCAATAGAAAAGACCTATATACGGGTTTTCTCACTAAAGACATAGTATACTATCGAGATAAAAGTTGAAAAGTTCCTTACAAACAAAAGGTATGACCGACGTGGTTAAATGTAAGAGTGGTTGTCACAGGTTTGGGAGAGATCACTAGTAATAAACATCTGAACAGTTACCATCGGTAAGACTGACTACATTCCACTAGGAAGTAACACTAAAACTAAACGTAAAGAGATTAATCACTACAACTCGTACAAAAGTACATGGATAACCGGTAGACATACAGAAGAAACCTTTTTTACAGATAAATCAAGAGGACGGGTAAAAAATAACCCAAGAAATAAAAAAATCTATAATTCGAGTACTTGACAGACATGTAAAACGTATAATTGGGGAACAGTCAACGTAGTAAACGTTTATGAAAGAGGGTATGGTATCCAACAGAAAAGTATAACAAATATCGAAGAAACGATGTGTTTTCGGTAATTCAACTAATCGACGTTAAACAAATATAAATGAAAATTTAGAAAGACGAAACCCTTTGACTGGTTTCTTTTATAAAGATACTAAATACAGTTTCTTATAAAACAGATACAAGAGAAGATCCTCAAACATCACAGGACAGAAATTTGGTAAAACTTAAATAAAAACATATATCATATTCCCTAATTTAATGTACATCGATAAATCAAAGGGGTAGTGAAAAATTTAATGAAAAATTTTAATGACAAATAACCTCACATCAACGAAATGTTACAAAGATGATATGTCGTTGTACTTAGTCCGCATGTATATGTATATAGGGGAACGAAAACCTGAAGGAAGGGAAAGTCCATTGGTGTCACGTGATTCTTCTCAAGGGACGTAATATGTCATACAAGAGTAATCAACGGATATGTATCGTAGTCATCATATACACAAAGTTAGGGTTATAGAGTTAACTAGGGTGGGATGTAAAGGGAGAACCATAAGTACATAAATAAGAGATCACACACAGAGATAAAGACGACCTGTTTGATAGTAGATATGGTAAAAAGATCTAAGGTACATATACATTATTATTTACAAACAAAAAGGGAAAAATTGTATGAAGTCAGAAATACTGTGAGAGATCCATTTAAATGTACAGATATTTACTGAACTCAAGTAAGGAAATATACTGATTGTAAGATAACATACATATATGATGTAGAAATAGGTAAGGTATCAACTACCTGTAAATCCAACGAAAGTACAAGACCGATAATATTTATCACGACGATACTTGTAACCCCACTTACGACGAATCAGTGAGTCAGCATAAGTCACAAAACAATGGGGTACCTGATATAGGTCGGTCCGAGGAGACAGGTACCCTAAGAGGTACGTTCTTATACTAGTTTGGGAGTAAAGGACGTAAAGTCCGTCTAAGAAATGGGCTACTTGGTTACCCCTTCACTTATATATATGTACATAAAAAAAAATTAATACCTAAAGAAACCATATACGAGTCCTCAACTGAGTGATCCAGTATACCATCACGATAAAAATCCAAAAATTTTTTGGAGGTATGACAAAAGGTATCACCAACATAGTTACATGTGAGGGTGACTCTCACGTACACCTAGGGGAAAAGAGGTGTGGGAAACTTCGTAAATAACAGACATCTAAAAAAAAACAACTGCCGGTAAGACTGACAACACTCCACTATAGACTAAAATGAAAACTAACACAAAAAGATTATCAATCACTATGATTTGTAGAAAAGTACAAAACGCCCGTTAGACAAACAGAAGAAACCTCTTTTCAGACAAATTTTGAAGAGGGGTAAAAAAATAACACGAAAAAAACATACTTGATTTATTTAACATATAAAACCTCTAATTAACAGTCAACGAAGTAAACGTTTGTAAAAGAGGGTCAGACCCCGGACCAAATAAATTTAAAAATAAAGAGATTCTCTACCTAATTTTTTCTATAAAAACACCAAATATAGTTTTTCATAAGACGAACAAAAGGAGATTCTCAAAATGTCTCAGACCGAAATGTAAATCCAGAAATTACGTAAAACTCAAATAAAAACACATACCAGAATTTATCACAAGACTAAAGTAAGAAAGTATACACCGATATGTCAAAAGGTTCGTGGTGAATAACTTCTCCGACATAAACAATATAACATATAGGACTAGAGGAAACAGTTTCTACTCCATTGGTATCTACACACCCAAATAAAGATCCGAAAGATAGGACAAGGTAACTAGACATACAGACAAAAACACGGCCATGGTATGATAGTACTACTGATGTAGAACCATCATATCAACCTTCGGTCCTTCAAACTAAGGATGTCGAAGTAAAAAAAAAAAAAAGAGAGAGTTCTAACTAAACCGATCAACCCCAGAAAACATGAAGGTGTGTCTAACTTTTAAAAAAAGATCGAGACCTTCTTTATGGTACCCAATAAACTATCCGTAAAGTAACTTAGACGTCTAATGTAACCCATCATATCAGATAAAGTGTAACAACTAAGAAGGTTAAGTTCTCGTACTATATAGAGAGTTAGACAATCACAGTCGAAACTAAAGAAGGTAGTCCCAGGATATCGAAACACCCATCTCCAGAAGACGGAATAATCGATCCAAATAAAGATACACAAAATGAGAAAAACAACGTCACTATTTACCTTATAAAAGGAATTTAAGTGAAAGATCATAAAATAATAATTACATATTCATACATTCTGTAAAGACACATAATTAAATGATTTGAGTAACTAATCGAACTCATCAAAAGACCACCGTAGAAGACCTAAAAGACACATATCGTAGTATGGTAGACATTTGTCACTTTCAAAATGAAACATAAACGGTTTAAACTAAGAAAAATAAAGAAAAAGAAGAAATTAACGGTACTCCTCCTGAAGGTGTCGATTTAACTTATTGTAACCACTTTAACAAGTAGGAACAGAACAAGGACTTCAATCTCCTTTACAATAGTCAAAAAGTGGTAGTTCTTATACAAACGATACCCAAACAGTATATACTGAAAATAAAATAATTCCGTCTAAGGGAGATACGGGTGAAAGACTTCTCAAAAATTAGTAGTACCCACAACTTAAAACAGTTTTCAAATAAACGTGAATAATCTACTAGTATACCTAAAATAAGAAGTCAAACAATCGTACCGTATAGTGTAACTAACTAAACACATATAACTTCTTAGGAACGTAGGGACCCTATTTAGGGTGAATTGGTACCGCATACTGATAAAAAGACTCAACGATCCAAAGTAAACGATGATAAAACAACTCTAAAAAACCCAGATATAAATAGTCACTATAACGAACATTAAAAGAAAGAAAGAAAGAAAGAAAAGAAAAAAAAAAAAAAAAAAAAAAACTCATTATGGAAACGGACGAAACCCATAGTCGGACTACCACTGGATTATGTTATTCCAATCCTCACAAGGTGAGAGACCTTATAAAAACCTTTTCAAACTCTTCCTATCCACAATCGAGAAGAGATTTACAAACTATCTTAAAAGGACACTCCGGTAAACTATAACCTGAAAACAAACAACTTTTTAAAAATTAGTGTCAAAATTAAAGTAACAAACATTAACCAGACAATAAAGAAACATAAAGAAGAACCAGTCAGAACCTTCGAACACGAAAAGATTCTTAAATAGGTGAAGAAGGTCCAACAGGTAAATAACCACATATCAAAGAGTAACATCAGAGAACACTGGAAACATAGAGACATCGCAGACAAGATTGAAGTGACAGTAAAGATTAAAATAACTAAACTCAGAAAAAAAGGAACTAACAAGACCAATTTCCGGATATTTAAAACAAATTGGAGAGTTTATTGGTTAAAAAAAAAAATAGAAACGATATCAAAGAAGTAAAGATAAATTAAATAAAATGGGGACTAGTAACACTCAAGAAAGAAAGATGGTTAAAATTCCCAAAAACAACAACAAGAAGAAGAAGAAGAAGAAAGAAATCAACGACATTCCAATTCAACAAATGAACTCTAAAAAGAACTAAGAACTTCATCCTAACATAACGATATTTGAAGTGAGAATCTTCACAAAAACGACGTAAGGTGTCCAAAAAAATTACTAGTACAGGAACAACAGTAAACAAAGATCCATAAAAAAATAAAGGAGAAAGTAAAGAAGAAGTTAGAGAACCATAAAATCATCACATAATAAATCGGAGGTACATCAACGTAAAAACAAAAGTAAAAAAAGGGACATTAAGTAAAGATTAGAGTAACACCAGTTTTTTTATACGACTAATAATAAAGTTAAAAACATTTAAATAGTTCCAAACTAAACACTGGGAACTACATTAGATAGGATCTCTTACAAGGTACTCGTGAACTCTTCTTTCACATAAGACGGTGAAAAACCACCTTACAGGATATTTATATTAAGATAAAATGACTGTTTCCAGGTAGATCAGTTTCGATACCAAAAAGGTCATCAGTACATACCTACTCTTTGAACCTGGTATTTCTTTCGACTCACGCCTTTTAACTACGAAACTTGACACCACAACCTCTTCTGAGAACTCTCAGGGAACCTGACTTTCCTCTAGTTTGGTCGGCTAGGATTTCCTTTAGTTGGGTCTTATAATTAACCTTCCTGTCTATGACTTCAAGGTTATAAAATCGGTGGAATATTCTTCTCGTTTGAGTAATCTTTTCTGGGACTACCCCTTTCTAATTTCCGTCCTTTTCTTCCCCTGTTTTCTCCCGTTCTGCCAACCTACCATAGTGTCTGAGTTACCCTTACTCAAACTCGTTCGAAGTGCTCAACCACTACCCGTCCCTTCAGACCGCACGACGTCAGGTACCCCAGCGTTCCTCAGTCTGTGCTGACTCCCTGACTTGTGGTTTTTGTTAAACGACAAGGTAATTAAATATAAAGAAAAATAAAATACGGTTATAGTGTAATAAAACTAATGACTTCAAAACTCATATTAGAGTTCAGATCTTTCTTTATAGTATGGAGGTCGAAATTCGAAAAAGGAGTCCTCATGAAACCGTTAAGACACAGAAAACATCAAGATATATTTAATATCCTAAGAAGCGAGATCAATACACTTTTTACAGTATCCGTAAAAGTATCCTTAATATAACTTAGATATCTAACGAAACCAATCATACCGGTAAAATCGTTATAACTATGAAAACTAGATTCTCATGTCCTATAGTAAGGTAAAGAACCTTAGTAAAAGTTGAAGTAAATAATTACAAAATATCAAAAGTAATATCTCTATAAAGTGTAAGAACTACTTTAAAGAAGGATCAAAAAAATTCCACTAAAATTTACCCTAACTTAAAAAAAAAAATTTAAAGAGCGACAATATGATAACAATGGTATTTCTTTACTTTATCTATAGACATATCATTTGAACAAAGGACGATGGAAGACCTTATGACAGTGAGTCAGTACAGACTGAGAAACTCTGAGGTACCTGACGTCGTACGGTCCGGAGGGACAAGTAGTGGTTGAGGATCTCAAATGAGTTTGAGCACAGGTAATTCAACCACTACGGTAGGTTGGTAGAGTATGATACAGTAGGTGATAAGTAGGACGGAAGATAGAAAGGTTCGTAGTTCCAGAAAAGGTTACTCAGTCAAGAAACGTAGTCCACCGGTTTCATAACCTCAAAGTCGAAGTCGTAGTCAGGAAGGTTACTTATAAGTCCTGTCTAAAGGAAATCCTACCTGACCTACCTAGAGGAACGTCAGGTTCCTTGAGAGTTCTCTGAAGATATTGTGTTGTCAAGTTTTTGTAGTTAAGAAGACACGAGTCGGAAGAGATACCAAGTTGAGAGTGTAGGTATGTACTGATGACCTTTTCAGTCACGAAACTGGTCTACCTGGAACAACCGTTTCTTTACAGATATGAAAAATTATACGATAGATCCAACCAGTATTGAAAAGAAGGTTCCTAGTTCTCAGAAAATTAAAGTACCGACGTCAGTGGTAGACGTCACTAAAACCTCAGAGTTTTTTATTTCTGACGGTGACAAAGGTAACGAAGGGGTAGATAAAGGGTACTTCACTACCCTGGTCTACGGTACTAGAATCAAAAGACTTACAACTCGAAATTCGGTTGAAAAAGTGAGAGGAGAAAGTGAAAGTAGTTCTACGAGAAATCAAGAATTTAAAGACGTATTCCCATCACAGTAGACGTAGAGACTCCAATAACTATAAAGAGGACCGTTAGAACTAAAGTCGAACACGAAGTAGGTCAGGACGGAAAGAGTCCTATATGAGACGTATATTCAATTTATTCATCTCACTGTTATATGTCGGAACTTCATCAAGAAAAGGTTAAACCTTGGTTAGACAACAAACTACAGGCCAAGATTCACAACGAAGAACTGGACGTATGTCTAAAGAGTTCTGCATTCAATCCACCAGACCATAGGGGTACAGAACTTCTTAAAAGGTGTCAAAAAACACTAGATGTATCAGTTTCCTAAACCACGTTAGTTATTTCGTTTCCATCTACAAAAAGATCTTGAGAGAACGAATAATCTACTAGGTTGCCTACAACCGTTAAACTAAAGACCAAGGAGACGGAAAAGATTTAGGTCGAATTTGTAGAGCTTCAATAGCCAAGTGTATGACAACTTCGGAGAGAACCCCTTAAAACTCGTCATGAAACGGTCGCACACTCTACTCACGTTAACACGTTATCAAACTTATAAGAAACCGTAACGGAAAGAAACCCTAACCTTATTTTTGACGGGAAAAGGTTAGGACACCCGTGATGACTCAAAAGGTTTAAACGACCGTATAACTCACGTTGTGAAAGTGTCTTAGTAGCTTAATGTAGTGGAGGTAATCAAAACAAACATTACTACGAAGGATTCCGGGTGAACTGAAGTATAAGGTCCTACAGACCAAGATCCACTCACTAGTGTGGTAGCACACTCATAGACCCAGTACTTCTAGAAAAAATATATCAAGAATACACATAAAAACGGTGGAGAAAATTATAAAAGACAAAGACAATTCAGGTATGATAAAGACAATTCAGGTATGATAACAAAAGGAGATAAAGAAACGTAACCAGTGTCCTTCCGAAAGAATAGAAAGGAACGAGAAGAAACTATGACACGTAAGTTTACCCATATACAAAGGAAAAGAGGTAACGGAAAGTGAAGAGAAGAAAGGTGTCGATAAACATTCCGTATGAGTCTGTTGATAAAACGGAAAAACGTAAAGAAAAAGAACTCATACCAGAAGTAGGGACAGAGGACATATTACAGTACTTGGAGGTAGGTATCAAGAAGTCCGTGAAATAGTCTAGATTAGGGAACTTAGATAAAGAGTGAAGGTGACATGTTAGTATTCCCTAAACTAAATCCAGTATGGACTTACCAGATCACCAAAAGGGATGAAGTTGAATTCAGACTTAAACCTTTATTCTTCAAGTACTAGACTCGGTGTCAGTCGAGGGTAAGAACAAAAATGACTGATATATCTCGAAGAGGTAGAAACAGACGTTTGTTATATTAGTTAAACTAAAACCATAACTAGTAGACCACTACAGGTACACATCCAGAAGAGAACATAACAACCTTCTCCCACAAACGATAATGGTCACGTAACAGAACCATTTTGACAATCAAAAACGAGATGAAGTAAGACATGAGATTCCGGTTTATACGGACAATGAGGTCCATAAAGAACTGAAGGATGAAAACGTAAATCAGGGGATGTTACTTTTCCTGTAGAAACCCCACAATTAAATCTTCCAGGACATCCAGAAGTATCTTGGTAAGTTGGAACCGAAGAAGTCGTAATGACCAACCCCATATCTGAACCTAATGACACCATAACTTACCAAATGGAACCTTTGCTTGTTTCCAGTAAGACAGTAAAAACTCTAACGTAGGTTCATGACGTAAAGTCTGAGAACAACTGATACTACTGACTAGGTAAAGAAGATTCCCTAAGAACTGGTGTCATTATCTGTATTACCAGTAGACTCAATTTAAGTGGGTAAGGTCAGGTAAAATCAAGTGACTAAAGATTTTACAGTTACGGTAGAGGACAAACTGGTGGAGGTTAAACGGAACTAAATACCTGGATTGTAAGATCCAAGGATACGTTATAACAAGAAATGTCGTAGACTGAAAGGAAGGTAGTGGTCAGTATAGGTGTTGAACCACAACAACAACGAAACTAAAACAGAGAAGTGAGAAGGACTCAATAAAGAGGTGACTAGAGGTCATTGTATAACCCATGGATGGCTGGACCTCTCAAGTAGAAAGTCACAGGAGAGAAAAAAGGTAAGGTATGAGAAGTACCCCAAGAGTTCCGTTCTTATGATTTCACCAAACGGTAAGCGAAGAGGTCACCTGGTACAAACCAGTCTTGAGAGGTAGTACTGGACAGAAACCACCGGGATGTGTCGTACCGAGGATCAAAGTAACTCAATCCGTTCCGACACCAGACACACTAATCAAACCAATCACAAGACATTAACATCAAAAGTCAGATAGACGGTAGACTACATCTTCCTAAGAATAGGAATTCTTCGAATACCTTCGGAGGACTACCCTCTCTGACTGACTCCCCCTTGACCGAGAACAAGACTACCCACCCCGATACGAGTCATTTAGAAATTAGGTTAAAAGACAACTACCCACCTTGTCACAAGGGAAGGACAATTTGATACGGTTTGATACCACCTCCATTACTTCTATTACCGCTGGAAGAAGTTTTCCAAGGTACGTGTGTGACGAAGTGAGTCACGGGTGTTGGGACGTTATCCGGAGGTGGTCTCTGAGGACTTGTGAGTGCTCGTTCAGACCCACTCAGAGAACACCCCAGTGACGAAGAAAGAGGACCCAGGACCACGGGTGTAGTATCAAGAGATATTTCATAATAAAATAGACGTTTATCACTGTTAAAATTGGAGAAGGGAAGGTTAAACTCATAGGTTAATAAAAAGAGAGAACATACTAATCACACTGATTCTGAAGGTTATATTACAACTTATCTTCACCACTCGTCTCTTCCGTTACCGTGGGGTGAGGTCATGAAAACGGACCTTTTAGGGTACCCACCTTCTCGGACCACCCGATGTCAGGTACCCCAGTGATCCTCAACGTGTGCTGACTCGTTGAAGTGAAAGTGAAAAGTGAAAGTACGTAACCTCTTCCTTTACCGTTGGGTGATGTCACAAGCACGGAACTCTTAGGGTCCCTGTCCCCTCGGACTACCCGACGGTAGATACCCCTGCGTGTCAGCCTGTGCTGGCTTCGTTGAATCGTCTTAACCACTCTCACCCGTAGGAAAAGAATAATAATAAAAAAATGAAATGTTATAACTAAAACCCCCTTCCGAAAATCGTAAAGTCACAACTCTTAATATAACCGACACCCGAAATACATATTTGTCGGAAAGTATAACTCTATGTAAGGGACATATGGATAACACTACTGTCCAAAATAGTACTCATCTACAAATTAAAACAGTTTACGAAAAAGACGGAGAAAAACCTACTAATGCACAAGAAAGTAAAATAACTACACTATGTAGTGTAACTAACTAAACGTAGACCACTTGGTAGGAACAACGGTATCTTACTTAGGTTTAACAAAAACCATATACTAGAAAAAATACACAATAACCCGAGTCAAAGGATTGTAAAACAACTCCTAAAAAACGAAGTTATGAGTAGATTCTATAACTGGAAATTAAAAGAAAAAACCATCACGGAAACTAACTAAACCCATAGTCCGACTATCACCGAAGTATCTCACTGTAATTCTTCTCACAAGGGAGTATAACAAAAACCTTATCAAACTCTTTGTATCCTTAATCGAGAAGAAATGTACAAACCATCTTAAGGGAGACTTCCAGAAACAAGGACTTGAAAACGAATCTCCCTCAAAAAAAAAAGAAAAAATTAATGTCTAAGTTAAAGTGAAGATGATTAGTCGGACAAGTTTAATAGATAAATAAGAACTAAATAAGAACCGTCCGATATACAAAGATCTTTATAGGTAAAGAAGGACCAACGGATTAAAGAACTGTCTATTGACAAGTATTATAAGCGAATACCAAAAAACAAAAATAAAAAAACATGAAAGACACCATAAGAATAAAGAGGAAAAATCAAAAAACGAAACAACTAAACCAAAAAGAAGAACCAATAGGACCGATTTTCAAAAGTCAAAACAAATACGAAAGTTTTTTTTTACTAAAAGGAATAGAAGAGGCTACGAAAAAAAAAAAAAAGTTAAATAACTGAGACGTGAAATAATAGAGGAAGGAAGACGACTGAAACCCAAAACGAACAAGAAAAAAAGGTTAAGAAATCTCCTATCCAATCAAACCAGTAAACTCTAAGAAGAACAAAGACTTACTTACAGACACAGTGGTGTCTCTAAACTATTTCAGCACATAAGTAAAAGTAAACCTAACTGTATAAAAGGAAGAAACTACAGTAGTAACTGGATAACCAAAAATTGATCGTATAATAAATCAGAGGTGAAAAATTAGAAAAAGAATAAAAAGGAAGACATCAACTAAAGATGAAAACATGGTACCACTAGTCTTTTCTGCGAACTTTATTAAAGATATGAGAATTTAAATTACTCCAAACAAAACACTGGGTCATACGCCAGGTAGGATCTTTTCAAAGGTACATGCGATCTTTTATTAAAAATAAGAACAAAAAAGAAAAAAAATACATCACAGGACATGTTACTTAAGTAACACGTTAGATATTGAAGATAAGGTAAAAAATGAAAGACAGAACAACTATATTCACCTCACAATTTCAGAGGATGATTATTTATTCAGAAGATGTAAAGAGATAAATACAGATGATCATAAGCTAAACATATAATTTGACAGGGATATAACCCATGCATACACATTTCTCCACATTGAAGGAGAAGGACATTACTAGAGAGGAAACAATACATTACGGGAAAACAGAAAGAAATACCAGAAACAAAATTTCAGATAAAACAGACTACACTTTTACCACGTGAGTGAAGAACAATAAGGGTATACGTACTTTATAAAAGAGATAGGTAAATCAGACACAAACAGAATGCACGACTTTACTCAGAGAACATCCGTTGTATAACGTTCAAGAATCGAAAAAAAAAAAAAATTATTAGTTAGACGGTACGATATCAAAAATAGTCTCGAACAACAAATGATTTTAAATTTCATTGATAACTATACATACATGATTAACGGTAAAATTATGAACAAAATGTCAAAACTCCCATCGAGAAAAAACAAGTGAACAAGAAAATCAAAAAGGAAAAGTGTAAACTACTAAAAAACAAAAAACATTTTGGTACGAAAAGTAAATATCGATGGTATCTCAAGTTCATACGACTGGGTTCTATAAATAAACTAAGTTTGACTTCATTAAGTTCAAGTTTACATAAGAGTTTCGAGACATAAATATATGAGGAGAGTGAGTGTAAAACACTAAAGTCACAGGATAAAATATAGAAGTACGAATAGTAAAATGTGACATAACATCAACGTTAATAAAAATGTTGTGAAAATAACAAAAAGTTAGATACATGATCAATTCACATTTCTTCCTTTACGGTTGGGTGAGGTCATAAGAACGGACCTCTTAGGGTATCTTTATTCTCGGACCACCCGATGTCAGGTACGTCAGTGTTTCTCAGTCTGTACTGACTCACTGATTGTGTGTTTGTATGATCAATTCACTAGAAGTTAGGAAAGAATATAAACGGAAGGGTAAAAGACTTTCTTAGAACGAAAAAAGGTAAATCTCTTCTCGATAGTTATAATGAAAATTTCATCTTTATTATAAAGACTTAATAAAATCAAAAGTAAATAGATTCTTTGATAAAAAGAAGATAAGATTTAATGTTAGAACAAATAATCTCCTAAGATGTGACGTCTGTGAAGGACAAGTGTTAAAACTAGATTAGTACGGTGGGATAAGACCGGACCTTCCAAAGACGTCTCTTTGGTCGACTATCAGAATATCCCTATGGAACATTTACTGAGACAAAACGAAAACGACGGGAATCTTAGGACAGATTGTAAAGGGTAAAATTAACACTGGACAGAAAACCACGTGAGTCAAACTCAAGTAGAACAAGACCTGAGAGACACGAAGGATACGGACATATAGACAAAAGATGTAATCTAAATTCAAAAGTCGGTAGTCAAGTCAAGTCAAGTCAGTAAGTCAGTACAGGTTGAGAAACGCTGGGGTATTCGACGTCGTGCGGTCCGGAGGGACAGATAGTGGTTGAGGGCCTCAAGTGAGTCTGAGTGCAGGTAGCTCAGCCACTACGGTAGGTCTGTAGAGTAGGGGCCAGCAGGGAAAAAGGAGGACGGGGGTTAGGGAGGGTCGTAGTCTCAGAAAAGGTTCCTCAGTTGAGAAGAGTATTCCACCGGTTCATGACCTCAAAGTCGAAATCGTAGTAAGGAAGGTTTCTTTAGGGTCCCGACTAGAGGAAGTCTTACCTAAGCAGCCTAGAGGAACGTCAGGTTCCCTGAGAGTTCTCAGAAGAGGTTGTGGTGTCAAGTTTTCGTAGTTGAGAAGTCACGAGTCGGAAGAAGTGTCAGGTTGAGAATGTAGGTATGTACTGGTGACCCTTTTGGTATCGGAACTGATCTACCTGGAATCATCCGTTTCATTACAGAGACGAAAACTTATAGGATAGATCCAACCAGTATTGAAAAGGGGGTTCCTCATTCGCAGAAAATTAAAGTACCGACATCAGTGGTAGACGTCACTAAAACCTCGGGTCTTTATATTTCAGACTGTGACAAAGGTGACAAAGGAGTAGATAAAGGGTACTTCACTACCCTGGTTACGGTACTAGAAGCAAAAGACTTACAACTCGAAATTCGGTTGAAAAAGTGAGAGGAGAAAGTGAAAGTAGTTCTCCGAAAAATCGAAGAGAAGTAAAAGACGGTTTTCCCACCACAGTGGACGTATAGACTCCAATAACTATAAAGAGGACCGTTAGAATTAAGGTCGAACACGAAGAAGGTCAGGTCGCAAAGAATACTACATGATACGTGTCTTCAATTTATTCGTCCCACTGCTATATGTCGGAACTACATGAGGAAACGGATAAACCTTGATCAGACAACAAGATACAGGTCAAGATTGCCAACGAAGGACTGGACATATGTCTAAAAAGTTTTCCGTTCGGTCCACCAGACCATAAGAGTAGAGAAAGTCTTAAAAGTTGTCGAATAACACTAGGTGTGTCAGTTTCCGAACCTGTATTAGTTATTTCGTCTTTATCTACAAAAAGACCTTGAGAGAACGAAAAAGTTACTAGGTCGCCTACAACCGTTAAACTAGAGACCAAGGAGACGGACAAGATTTTGGTCGAACTTGTAGTCCTTCAAGTGCCAAGTGCATAACGACTTCGGACCGAACCTCTTAAAACTCGTAATGAGATGATCGCACAATCTACTCACGTTAACACCCCATCAAACTCGTAAGAAACCGTAGCGGAAAGAAACCCTAACCTTACTTTTGACTGGAAAAGGTCAGGACACCGGTGACGACTCAAAAGGTTTAAACGACCGTATACCTCACGTCGTGAAAGTGTCGTAGTAGAAAGTCCTAAACTTTATCGCGGTGACCTTAAGGTAGTGGAGGTGATCGAAACAAACATCACTACGAAAGATTCCGGGAGAACTGAAGTGTAAGGTCCTACAGACCGAGATCTACTCACTAGTGTGGTAACATTAATAGGTCCAGCACTTAAAAAAAGATGTCAAGAAAACACATAAGAACGGTGGACAAGAATTATAGAAGACGAAGACAATCCAGGTATGGTAAGGACAGGAACTAACTCGGGTAGAAACGTACTTTACAAGGGAACCAAAGAGTTTAAAAGAACTTCTCTAGAGATCAGAAAGGGTAAGACAACAAAAGGAGATAAAGAAACGTAACTAGCGACTTCTTCCGAAAGAATAGAGAAGAACGATAAGAAACCTTGAGACGTAAGTTTACGAATATAGAAAGAAAAAGAGGAAAAAAAAAAGTGGAGAAAAGAAAAGTGTCAATAAACATTCCGGAGGGGTCTGTCGGTAAAACGAAAAAACGTAAAGAAAAGATACCCCTACCAGAACTGGGGACAGAGGACATGTTACAGTACTTGGAGTAAGGTATCAAGTAATTCGTGAGATAGATAGTCTAGATCCGGGAATTTGGATAAAGAGTGAAGGTGAAATATTAGTATTCCCTAAACTAAATCCAGTCTGGACTTACCAGATCGCCAAAAGGGATGAAAGAAGTTAAATTCAGACTTAAACCATTATTCCTCAAGTACTAGACTCGGTGTCAGTCGAGGACCAGAACAAAAACAACTGACATATCTCTAAGAGGTAGAAACCGACGTTTCTTATATTAGTTAGACTAAAGTCACAACCGGTAGACCACTACAGGTACACATCTCAGAAGAGAACACAACAACCTTCTCCCCAAACGATACTGGTCACGTAAAAGAACCGTTTTGAGATAATCAGAAACGGGACGAAGTAAAACGTAAGGTTCCGGTTTAAACGGACAATGAGGTCCACAAAGAACCGAAGGATGAAAACGTAAGGTCAGGGGATATTACTTTTCCTGTAGAAAAAACCCACAATCAAGATTTTCAAGAACATCCAGAAGTATCTTGACAAGTTGAAGTCGAAGAAGTCTCGATGACCAACCCCGTATCTGAACCTATTGACTCTATAACTTACCAAACGGAACCTCTACTTGTCTCTAGTAAGACAGTAAAAACTCTAACGTAGGTTCATGACGTAAAGACTGAGAAAACAACTGGTACTACCGATGAGGTAAAGAAGATTCACTAAGGACGGGTGTCATCATCTATGTTACCAGTAGACTCAATTTAAGTGGGTAAGGTCAGGTAAAATCAAGGGACTAAGGATCTTACAGCTGTAAGTGGGAACGGTAGTGAACAAATTGGTGAAGGTTAAACGGAACTAAGTTCCTGGACTGTAAGGTCCAAGGATACGTTATAACGAGAAATGTCGTAACCTGGAACGAAGATAGTGGTCAGTGTAGGTGTCGACCCATAACAAAAACGAAACCGAGGTAGGGAAGTAAGAAAAACCTCAATAAAGAGGTGACTAGAGGTCATTGTATAACCCGTGGATTACTAGACCCTCAAAAGAAAGTCATAGGATAGTAAATCGGAAAAGTATGACAAGTACACCAACAGTTCCGTTCTTATGACTTCATCAAACAGTAAGGGAAGAGGTCACCTGGTGTAAGACAGTCTGGAGAGGTGGTACTGGACGGGTAGAACCCAACGGGGCACCCGTACCGAATCAAAGTGACTCAATCTGTTCCGACACCAGGATCACACTAAACTAACTGATCAAAAGACACTCATACCAAAGTCACACAGACGAGAGACTACGGGAGAACGTTGTGGATGGTAGAAAATAAACCCAAAGAGAATGGAACCCGTACCCCATAGAGAAGTGTCGACGAGGTCGTTTCGTGTCGACGACGAGGAATGGAACTTACTCCCCATAGAGGAGTGGTGGTGGGAAGGAGTGGAAGTTGTAACCTATCGAGGAGATCCGGGAGGACACGGGCGAGTCGGTGGTGAGGAACCTACAAAACACCGAGAAGGGCCGGCAGCGGGGACCGGAACCTTCGCCCCATCGAGGAGACCGGGTAGACGGGGCTGGAGCCACACCCCATCGAGGAGGGCCGGCAGTGGGGACTGGAGTCTACGTCCCATCGAGGAGACCCGGTAAGGACACGATAGCGTCGGACCGTGAGAGTCGTCAACGGGGACAGGAGCCTACACCCCACTGAGGAGAACCGGTGACGGGAAGCCTGTACCCCAGGAGGGCCGAAGACGGGGACGGAGCCTGCACCCCGTCTTCGAGGAGAGCCGGACGCGAATCACGAGGTCAGCCAATATTAGAGAAGTTTATGAAAAAACTAGGGGGGGAAGAGAAAACCCTCGGGGATATAATAGGGTATCTAGAGTACACAATGAAAGAAAAGAATGAAAAGAAGGTGAATAGAAAAACAGGCGACAAGACTAACCAACTAAATGTAAGAAGGTAGAAGGGCTAGTGAATAAGGAAGAATACAACTTAAATTAGTGGATAAGTAACGAAAATCTAAAGAAAAATAGAGTTGTTAACTTAATAGATAGAAAATAATAAAGTAGAAATATCAAGACCAAAGAAAAAATGACGTAAAAATATCCCTTATAAAGAATTTAGTCAATATCAAAATAATGGTTGAAAACCTTGTACCTAGGAGTAAATATAACCTCTAACAACACTCCATGTCGATGGTCACGATCCGAGACAGACAGGACTAACTAATGTTCGATCGACCGTCAGTACGGAATGTTCATAATTATATTAGATCCGAAGAGATCAGAGAAATAATAGGGTCGTCAAAAGGGTCGTCCGTTTAAAGAACAGAGGAGGAGTGTTCTGACGTGATGACCCTACGGGTCTGACACCGAACTAGACGAGTGAGGGGTCTCAATCGTAACGGACATATCTGGAAGAGAAAAACTGTCTAGAAAGGGTCTTGGAGTAAAGGACTAGACTTCGAATAATTTTTTTTTTTTTTGATAGATGAAAATATCTCTGTAAAGAACGTTAAAACCAACATGTCATCAAGACAGTCGAAGATCGATCAAAAGACACTCTTTACGAAGTATATATCTATGTAAAAATTACACAAACGCCACCTTCCAATTGAGGTACAGAGGATGAGAGGGTCAAACTAGAATGAGAGAATATTCGTATGAAAAACATATTCAGTTTTCGGAGGGTATAAATTTGATTTAACTGAGAGACTTCGTCGATTTAAAATTTATACCTATAAGAAACCTAAGAAATACTTACTATAAAGAGATTTTATTCTCTGTCTTATTCATTACTGTGTCTATATAACCGAAAAATTAACGATAGTTCAATAAAACGATCTTATATCTTCCATCTAGAACACATGAATTTCATTATAAGTTAAAGTAATACCCATTCTTACGTTCATCAAACATTTACGAAGAGTTGTAATAAAATTCAACTGAAAAATAATGTATATTCTACTTAAATAGAAGAAACGGATCACTGTTAACGTAGAGTAAGTAGGAAGATAGGACTACTTCACCCTTATTTAACTATAAAAGGGACAGAGTGACTAAGAGAATGTGTCGATGATGTGAAATGATTCTAGAGTGGAGGTTAGTCCGGTTTTATTTACCCTTAGAGAAGGGAAAATAATGAGTTTGGAATGGGAAGATTTATAGGTTTCTCTGGTTGTTACTCAAATATGGTAGATTTGTCATACTCGACACGGACTATAGATTTACCTACCCGTAGAGAAAAATCTTTTAACTTCACATTAAATGAAGTTATAACAAAATTTATATGTTGTGTGACGAAATTATAAAACTCCAACATAAGGTAAATTCCAATTGTAAGAGTCTTTAAGATGTTAATAGGGGTACAGGAAAGTGATTTAATAAAAGACAAACGTGACCGGATCAGTCACAGACTACAAATGTTTACTCTCGGGACTACCCAAGTGGACGGGACCTGTCACGTACGTCGAGGATAGAAGGACGGGTGACCTCTCGTCTCTTTAGTGTAGGTGACGGTGAGAGTCAGAAGGTACACTGGACAGTGGTAACCCTACCGTCTAACTGGTAGGTGAAAAAGGAGTTTCAGAAGGAAACATAAAGTACCTTGAGTGGTGGTCTCTTTAGTAAGCATTGAGAGTCAAGAATTTTAAGGAGAATGGACGGGTCCCGAAGGAAACACCGAGTCGATAATTTCTTAAACGAACGTTACGTCTTCTGAACCCAAACTAAGGACCCAACCCTTCTAGGGAACCTCTTCCCTTTCCGATGGTTGAGGTAATAAGATCGGACCTCTTAAGGTTCTGGTCATATCAGGTGTCCCAGGTCATATCAGGTTCCTGACATATGAGGTACCCCAGCGTTTCTCAGTCCGTGTTGACTCACTGAAAGTGAGTGAGTGAGTTCCAATATTTTATAATCGATACAGGTAACACAAACATCGAATAAATAAAATGTATATCATTAAACATGTATGATGGTGAATGGGGATTGAACGGGAAGGGGTAAAAGGAAAGTGGGGAACAGTGAGGGTCGAAGAGATATAGACACTTAGACAAAGAGAAAACAATGTTATTAAGTATATAAAAAATCTAATGTCTATTTTGTATGTAGTACGTTGTAAATATAAAGAGACAGACTGAATAAAGTGATTCGTATTGTGGGAGGTATAGGTACATACCACGGCGTTTACCGTTTAAAAGTAATAAAATACCTATTCGTTTTAGATAACAAATATCGTGTAGAAAAAATTAGGTGTATGTAACTACCCGTGAAACCAACGAAGGGATATAACCGATGAAATTTATTACAATGATATTTGTAACCTTATGGGTATATATAAAATTTAATCACAAACAAACAAACAAAAAGACCTATATATGGGTCTGTACCCTCTTCCCTTACCGTTTGGTGAAGTCATTACAACGGACTTCTTGGGGTACTTGTCATACTTTTCCGTCTTTCTATGTTCCTACTACTCGGGGAGTCCATTAATCCACCAGTTATTCGATGGCCCCTTCTCACGTTTTTATCGAGGTCTTTCTTACTTGTCCGACCTGGTCTCGTCTTTTCTACTGGTCAACACCTACATAGACCACCATATATAGTTTAGACTACGATATTTCTTGTTATAACGTATCCTTTGATCGTACAATCCAGGTACTTATTTTCATTTAACCTACACCAGTTCGTCCTGTACCGTTGTAAGTCAGCTGTAAAATCCTACCAAGATACTTCTTAACGTTCTGGAAGATCTTGATTGTTGTTTTTTTCCACAGGAAAAGTAGTGTCCCATCATCTTACGTTTTCATCCTTCAGTCCTCTATGGACCTCATTGTCCGTTCAAACCGGGATCCTATGTTTTACTTCTTCCCTTTTCCGATTGTCTCAAAAAGGTTCTCTCATGTGACTAATATCTTTCGTGAGAGAATGTATTTGTGTTCTCTGTTGAGATATGTACCTGTAGTGGTCTGTCAGTTGTGGTTTTAGTCTTACTAATATAAGAAATGTCTGTTTCTACCTGTTCGAGATATGCCGGTCGTTTTTGTTCTGGCTCTCGACCGACACCGAGTCTAGTACTCGAGGAATGACGTTTTAAGTACAAATTTAACTTCTTTCATCCCTTTTGGTCATCCGGTTAGTCGATACTGGATTTAGTTGGGGGAATCCTAATATGTCACCTCCATTTTTTATCTAAGTTCCTTAATATAGACCATCTGTTTCACGGACTTCTTGATACCTACTTCCAAGTATCGTAACATGTCCTTCGTCACTAGTTTTAATATGGATTCCTTTTCGTCACGTTCTTCCTTTCCACCAATAGACTCCTCTGGAATGTTTATTGACTCCTTTCTTCTCTTCTCCTTCCGTTTCTCCTTTCCCTTTCTATATGGGTTGATTTACGTCTCAAGGTCTCTTATCGTTCCTCTCTATTCTTCGAAAGAATTTACTAGTTAGTTTTATTTATCTTCTTTTTTTATATTACTCATTCTGTTGTTAAGAGAAGTTCTTTTAACCTTCATAGATCCCTTTACAGTAGGTTCCTACCCGTGTTATTTCCTGTCTTTACGATTACTGGATTGTCTTCGTCTTCTATGTCACCGTTCTTATGTGTCTTCTTAAATGGTTTTTTTTTTTTCTATAATTTCTGGGCTTATAGGTACTACCAAACAAGTGAGTGGATCTTAGTCTGTAGGACCTCACACATCAGTTTACTGAAATCCTTCGTAATGATCCCTTTTTCGATCACCTCCACTATCTCAAGTGGACTCGATAAATTTTAGGATTTTGTACTACGAAATTTCACAACGTGAGTTATACAGTCGTTTAAACCTTTTGAGGGTGTCCTGACCTTTTTTTGTCAAAGGAAAGGTTAGGGTTCCTTCCTATTACGGTTTCTTACGGGTTTGATGGTGTCTTGACACGAGTAAAGTGTGCGATCGTTCCCTTACGAGTTTTAGGTAGTTCGATACGAAGTCGTTATACACTTGACTCTTGAAGATCTACATGTTCGACCCAAATCTTTTCTGTCTCCTTGGTCTCTAGTTTAACGGTTCTAAGTAACCTAGTATCTCTTTCGTTTCCTTAAGTTCTTTTTGTAGATAAACACGAAGTGACTGATGTGATTTCTTAAACTGACACACCTAGTGTTGTTTGACACTTTTTAAGAATTTCTTGATCTTGATCGTCTGGTGGAATGAACAGAGGACTCTTTGTACATACGTTTAGCTCTTCGTTGTCCTACACTTACATCTTCGTTGTCAATCTTGATCTGTACCTTGTTACATGACCAACGTTTATCCCTTTCCTCATGTAGTTCCGATATATAACAGTGGGATGAATAAATTGAAGATACGTCTCATGTAACACTCCTTACAGTCCGACCTCCTTAGTGTTCGACCTTAGTGCTAACGACCCTCTTATAGTTGTTGGTATCCATACGTCTACCATGGTGAGATTACCGTCCTTTACTCCTCCTTGACTTCTCAGAGACTTACTCTCACTTTCTCTTCTCGCTTTTTCGACTGAGTTTTGAGTCGTAAGTTTTTTAATTCTACTACCGTAGGTCTGGATAGTGAAATGTCGGTTTTCTTCCCTCTTTACACCTTCGTCACTGTCTAAAAGAAAAGAACCCAAGGTTTTAGTGACACCTTCCACTGACGTCGGTACTTTAAATTTCTACGAACAACAAATCTTCCTTTCGATACTGTGTGGTTCTATCGTGTAATTCATTGTCGGTTGTTTACAGACATATCAGATACCTAAAAGGTCATCAGTACACACCCACACTCTCAAACTGGTATTTATTCAGACTCGTGGTTTCTTAACTATGAAAGCTTAACACGACCTCTTCTTAGAGATACGTCCAGTTCTTCGTTGTCAATCTTGACCTGAACTTTTCTGTCTGACCAAGGTTTACCCCTTCCCTCAAACAGTTCCGACATATAACGGTGGGACGAATAAAGTTAAGATACGTCTTATGTAGTACACTTTATGACCCGACCAACTTCGTCTTCTACCTTAGTTCTAACGACCCTCTTTATCGTTATTGGAGTCTATGTATCTACTGTGGTGGAAATACCGTCTTTCACTTCTTGATTTCTCGAAGAACTACTTTCACTTTCCCCTCTCACTTTTGCAACAGTTTTCTGGTTGTAAGTTTTATAATTCTAGTACCGTAGGTCAGGGTAGTGAAGTACCGATTATCTGTCCCTTTGTTACCTTTGTCACTGTCTGAAATAAAAGAACGTGAGGTTTTAGTGACATCTACCAACTGACGTCGGTACTTTAATTTTCTACGAACGAAAACCTTCTTTTCGATACTGTCGTATAATTGTCTTATAATTTGTGTATAATTGACGTGTTGTTATCGTATAATTTTTCGTCTCTGTAATGAAACGGTTGTCTCTAGGTAGATCAATTTCGATACCAAAAGGTCCTAAGTGTATACCTACACTGTCAGTCTCGTATCTCTTCCGACTCGTGTCTTCTTAAATACCAAACATGACACCACAACCTCTTCTGAGAACTCTCAAGGAACCTGACGTTCTAGTTAGCATTTCCTTAAACCAGGACTTATAAGCAACCTTCCTACCTACGACTTCGACTTTGAGGTCAAGAAACCGGTGGATTACACTTCTTGACTGAGTGAACTTTTCTGTGACTACGACCCTTTCTAATTTCCGCCCTTCTCTTCCCCTGTTGTCTCCTACTCTGCCGACCTACCGTAGTGGCTGAGTTACCTGTACTCAAACCATTTGAGGTCCTTAACCACTACCTGTCCCTCCGGACCTCACGACGTCAAGTACCCCACTGTTTCTCAGTCTGTACTGACTCGTTGACTCGACTTGCCTGACTTCATTTGTACCGATAACTTATAATCTAAGAATTTCCATGTTTTAATCCTTGTTTATGGTTTTTTGTTTCTAATTTTTAGATCTCATCTTCAATCTGAGAGTTTTTATGTCAAAATTTTTATACTTTGTTTTAGTTAATCTTTTTAATAATGTTTTTATGCATACTTTAAACGAAATTGTTATCCCAGAAAAAACCGTTCCATTATCATCCGAACCAAAGTAACTCAATCTGTTCCGACACCAGGATTACACTAATCTAACTAATCAAAAGACACTCATACCAAAGTCACACAGACGGGAGACTACGGGAGAACGTTGTGGATGGTAGAATGAACCCAAAGAGAATGGAACCCGTACCCCATAGAGAAGTGCCGACGAGGTCGTATCGTGTCGGTGACGAGGAATGGAACTTGTTTCCCATAGAGGAATGGCGGCGACAAGGACTGAAAGTTGTACCCTATCGAGGAGATCCGGGAGGACACGGACGTGTCGGTGGTGAGGAGTCCAACGAGGAGGGGCGGCGTCGGGGACCGGAACCCGAGTCCCACCGAAGAGTGCTAGTGGCGGGGACCGGAGTCCGTGCTCCACCGAAGAGGGCCGACGGGGACTAGAGCCAGTACCCCACAGAGAAGGACCGGTGGTGACCGGAGCCTACGACGCATCGAGGAGGGCCGGTGGCGGGACTGGAGCCTGCACCCCACAGAGGAGGACCGGTGGTGACTGGAACCTGACTCCCATCGAGGAGAGCCGGCGGCCGGGACTGGAGTCTGCGCCCTACCGAGGAGGGCCGGAAAGAACGCGACAACGTCTGACCGTGAGACCCGGCGACAGGGACTGCAGTCTGCACCCCATCGAGAGCCGACAAGAACCACGCGGCCGGGCGGTGGCGGTGGCGGACACGAATCAGACCCCTCCGGAATGTTTATCCACACTTTTTTTCTCTCCGCTTTTCGTTTCCTCTTTTCCTTTCTATATTCGTAGACTTACTTCTCAAGGTTTCTTATCGTTCTTCTCTATTCTTTCGGAAGAAGTCGCTAGTTACGTTTCTTTATCTTCTTTTGTTGTCTTACCCTTTCTGATCTCTAGAGAAGTTCTTTTAATCTCTATGGTTCCCTTGTAAAGTACGTTTCTACCCGAGGTATTTCCTGTCTTTACCATACCTGGATTGTCTTCGTCTTCTATAATTCTTCTCCACCGTTCTTATGTGTCTTCTTGACATGTTTTTTTCTAGAAGTGCTGGGTCTATTAGTACTACTACACTAGTGAGTAGATCTCGGTCTGTAGAACCTTACACTTCAGTTCACCCGGAATCTTTCGTAGTGATACTTGTTTCGATCACCTCCACTACCTTAAGGTCACCTCGACAAAGTTTAGGACTTTCTACTACAACAGTTTCACGACACGAGTTATACGGTCGTTTAAACCTTATGAGTCGTCACCGGTGTCCTAACCTTTTCCAGTCAAAATTAAGGTTAAGGTTTCTTTCCGCTACGGTTTCTTACGAGTTTGATGGCGTGTTAATGTGAGTAGAGTGTACAATCATTTTATTACGAGTTTTAAGAGGTTCGGTCCGAAGTCGTTATGCATTTGGCACTTGAAGGACTACAAGTTTGACCAAAATCTTTTCCGTCTCCTTGGTCTCTAGTTTAACTGTTGTAGGTGACCTAGTACCTTTTTCGTTCTCTCAAGGTCTTTTTTGTAGATGAAGACGAAAGAACTGATACGGTTTCGGAAACTGACACACCTAGTGTTCTTTGACACCTTTTAAGACTTTCTCTACCCTTATGGTCTGGTGGACTGGACGGAGAACTCTTTAGACATACGTCCAGTCCTTCGTGTGAATCTTGACCTGTACCTTGTTGTCTGACCAAGGTTTATCCTTTTCCTCATGTAGTTCCGACATATAACAGTGGGACGAGCAAATTGAATATATGTCTCATGTAGTACTCTTTGAGACCTGACCTTCTTTGTGTTCGACCTTAGTTCTAACGGCCCTCTTTATAGTTATTGGAGTCTATACGTCTACTGTGGTGGGAATACTGTCTGTCACTTCTCCTTGATTTTTCGGAGAACTACTTTCACTTTCCCCTCTCACTTTTTCAACCGAATTTCGAGTTGTAAGTCTTTTGTTTCTAGTACCGTAGGCCAGGGTAGCGAAGTACCCTTTATCTACCCCTTTGTCACCTTTGTCACCGACTGAAATAAAAAAACCCGAGGTCTTAGTGACGTCTACCACTGACGTCGGTACTTTAATTTTCTGCGAATGAGGAACCTTCTTTTCAATACTGGTTGGATCTATCCTATAAGTTTTCGTCTATGTAATGAAACGGCTGATTCCAGGTAGATCAGTTCCGATACCAAAAAGGACACCAGTACATACCAACACTCTCAACCTGACACTTCTTCCGACTCGTGGTTTCTTAACTACCAAAACTTCACACCACAACCTCTTCTGAGAACTCTCAGGGAACCTGACGTTCCTCTAGGTTGGTCAGGTAAGACTTCCTCTAGTCGGGACCCTAAAGAAACTTTCCTTACGATTTCGACTTCGAGGTCATGAAACCGGTGGAGTACGCTTCTCAACTGAGTAACCTTTTCTGAGACTACCACCCTCCCTAACCCCCGTCCTCCTCTTCCCCTTCTGTCTCCTACTCTACCGACCTACCGTAGTGCCTGAGCTACCTGCACTCAGACTCACTTGAGACCCACTACCACTACCTGTCCCTCCGGACCGTACGACGCTAAGTACCCCAGCGTTTCTCAGTCTGTACTGACTCGCTGACTTGACTTGACTTGACTTATCATCCGATATTTTGTTTATTTCGTCATTATTTCTTGAATTTTAAATTTTTTAATTTTTCACTATTATCATTTTATATAGATCCTTAAAGAGACTTCGATAATTCCTGTCACACCCCAGTAAAGTCAAAGACTATCAAGGAACAAGGTCGAACATGAAGAAGAGTTCCAGATATCCGGGGAAGGTTACGAGACGGTTACAATTGACGTCCCAAAATTAGACAACGTGGACAGTGAAGGTCTCACAATACGGGAAGAAACAAAAGAAAACCGAAGAGGACAAACTTTCAGAGAAGGTACAGTTTAAAGGCGGGACTGTGTTCCCCCGTTTACACCAGTGAATAAACCTGAGTGAACAAGTCAACACAAAACCCCTCCCATCTTGGGACGTTTGTTAATAGTGACCACACACACCCCTCACGAACGTCACATACCTGGTGTGACCCAAACGCGTTCGAGTGCCGAACACGAAAGACCAAGATGTGACGAGTCCGACGCCCCACGAGACGTCCTGTGACAGGTTTCACCCTGGACCCAAAGTACGTGAAGAGTCCAGATTAGGTCAGCCCAAGTCCAAGAGTCCGTGAGGTGTCCCGTGTCTGAGACAACCCGTACGCAAAGCACGGGAAGGGTCCAGACTCGTCGAGTCCGCTGGTCCACGAACTCCTCGTGTGACAGGGTCCACCCGGTACTTAGAATTAGTGGAGAGACCAGAACCCACACGGTACACAGAGGAGACCCTTCGATTAGAGTCCGATACTGGGAAGACCGTCTACAGTTGGTAGGTCCTAGGGTCCTTCTGCACCAATCGTTGACCCCCGGACGAACGTCAAACCTCCTCCCACGGCCAGAGACTCCGGCTCTAACCTCGTCGGGCAACGGAAGACCGAGACCGACATCGGGTCGACGGAGAGACGGAGACCGTCCCTCCCCTACCATACGTTGACCGATCGTGAGGAAACCACTAGTGAGTTAGGAAACGAGACACTCACCCGGTCCGACACGTAATTCAATCTCGTAAAACGTCCTTTCAAGAAAGAGAGAGAGAGACCGATAGGGTGCCAAACCCGACGACAGAGTACAATCGAGGGAGTCTAAGAGGAGTCCCGTAAGTCCAGACCAGGAATGGGATTCGTACGTCGGACACGGAGGGACAGGTCGGAGGTCACCGACTACGCTCGTAGACCCGATGAAGAGACGACCCTCAAACCAATCCGTGGATAAAGCACCCCTAAAAAAAGAAAAAGACGGGTCAATACAACGAGGGACTCTAAGGTTTTGAGGGGTGTCTGGACGCCCACTCTCCCAAAGGACGACAAACCTTTGAGGAGGAAGTACTGAGGGAGGGGTCCTGCCAGAGGTAGGGATTGAGAAAACCGTGAGAAAAACAGAAAATATAAAACAGTATGGAGGAAAACTTCTCTTCCCCGACGGAAAGACACGTCTGCAACAAAACACCTTCAACGAGTCGTAAGTTTACTTGAAAACTACTTAAACACCCCCTTTCACCAGAGAGGCAGGATAAGGAGTTGGTAGAACCCTGGTGGAAGGGTTCAGTTAAAAATTGGATTGTAAATTTTCCACAATTTTCCCTTAAAGAGGGTAAGATAAAATGTGAGAAAGAAAGTTCACGTGGACTCGACAGAGTCATACTAAATCAGTTGGACACTTGGACTTTACGTTTTGTGTCTTTAAGAAAGAATTAATCTTTTTATATTTTATTCATAATTAATTTGTGTATACTATACTACTTGGACATATAAATGTAGTCATTAGTAGTCCTATAGACTTCAAGAGATTAAATAATTAAAGTGAAAGCGAGAGGAAGGATCTCCTACATAGTTGAGATTTACTTTTAATTTTCCTTTCGGTTCAACCTTTAATTATAAAAGAATCCTACGGTAATTGATAACACTTTACGTCTACAACAACTCATTGGGTAAAGTTATTCGTCTTTGAGAGAGTGACCAGAGGGGAGACGGGAGACCCCGTAATAAATGAATCAATAAATTGGTGACTGGTGGAGAGGGAAGTGACGAGATCCTGACATCTCTACTAAAATAATGTTACAAAAGGTGTGAAAGTCAAGGTGTCAGTCGAGTCAAACCAAGTCATCGAGTCAGTACAGGATGAGAAAGACTTGGGTACCTGACGTCGTACGGTCCGAAGGGACAGGTAGTGGTTATGGACCTCGAGTTTGAACGAGTTTTAGTACAGGTAGCTCAACCAATACAGTAGTTTGGTAGAGTAGGAGACAGTAGGGGAAGAGGAGGAGGGAAGTTAGAAAGGGTCGTAGTCCCAGAAAAGTTTATTCAGTCAAGAAGTGTAGTCCACCGGTTTCATAACCTCGAAGTCGAAGTCGTAGTCAGGAAGGTTTCTTATAAGTCCTAACTAAAGGAAATCCTACTTGACCAACCTAAAGGAACGTTAACTTCCTTAAGAGTTCTCAGAAGAGGTTATGGTATCAAGTTTTCGTAGTCAAGAAGTCTCAAGTCGAAAGAAATATCAGGTTGAGAGTGTGGGTATGTGTTGATGACCTTTTGGCATCGAAACTGATGTATAACCGTTTCATTACAGAGATGAAAAATTGTACGACAGATCCAACCAGTATCGAAAAGAAGGTTCCTCGTTCGTAGAAAAGCAAAGTGGTGACCGACGTCAGTGGTAGACGTCACTAAATCCTCGGGGGGGGTTTTTTATTTAAGAGACAAAGGTAACAAAGGGGTAGATAAACGGTATTTCACTACCTAGTCTACGGTACTAGAAACAAAAAACTTACAACTCGAATTTCGGTCTAAAAGTGAGAGGAGAAAGTGTAAGTAGTTCTCCGAGAAATCAAGAGGAAACGAAAGACGGTATTCCTACCACAGTAAACGTATAGACTCCAATAACTATAAAGAGGGTCGTTAGAACTAAAGACGAACACGAAGTAAGTCGGGCCGTAAAGTGTACTACATGAGACGTAACTTCAATTTATTCGTCCCACTGTTATATGTCGGAACTTCATGAGGAAAGGGTTAAAACTTGGGCAGACAACAAGGTACAGGTCAAGATTGACAACGAAGAACTGGACGTATGTCTAAAGAGTTCTTTGTCCATTCCACCAGACCATAAGGTTAGATAACTTCTTAAAAGGTGTTAAACAAGACCTTTGACAAACAAGGTGTCAAGGTGTCATAGGACACGAATTTTTGATTTTGGATGAATCAGTAGTTTCATTGGGAGGTACTTTTGACGAAAGGTCAGATGTGGGATATCTAAAAGATACACTTTAATCAAATTTTATACTTTCTTTTTTATAACGGATATGAGTTTGTCTGAACCGATTTTAATTGACTCAGTGAATGGTAAGAAATCGAATATTGGTTTTCTTCGAATATTAGTCTAACCATTAGAAAAAAGGAAATGGAAGTCGTATCGTTGTCTTACTTTAGTCTCTTTACGTTTGATAATAAATAGTCAATCCGAAATGTAGTCTACTAAAAAGACTTCCGACGTCGAAACGGACATCCATAACATTGACACCCTTTTGAGATAATTTTTTTTTTTTTGAACCGTCCATAAGATAAAGTGGTTGAGGATTTTATTTTATTATGACAATAGTCAATCGTTGATTACGTCATCAACTTAGTGACATCGAAAACTTTTTAACTTTAATAAACGGATAGAGACCCAGACGGGATAGAAGAGTAAAAATACTTCTTTACGAGTTGACTGCAAATTGATCGATCTCTAACTATCACAAAAAGGTCAAAGTTTTTAGTATATAAACTAAAGACCACAGATTAAAAGAAGGGTCATTTTACTCTTATAATGACTACTCGACAGTTTAGTCGATCGTATATTAACTGTACTTTATTTATAAATAACTGAATTAATTGTTATCGGTAATAAATAATTTAAGTTTGGTCTACACGATCGACATAATCGTAATAGAAAGAATAAAACGTACACCCTTTGGATTCCGATCTTTCAACGTTTTTACCCTAAGTCTCGGACCTAACGAAAGATGTCATAGAGGGACGGAGAGGATTTTTATAATACTATTCATAGTTTTAACTTTTGTATACTTTTCACTTTCAGTAAGTCAGCACAGGTTGAGAAACGTTGGGGTACCCGACATATCAGGTACCTTAAGAGGACCGGTCTTATGACATCACCTATCGGTAAGGGAAGAGGTCCCCTAGAAGGGTTGGGTCCCTAGCTTGGGTCCAGAGGGTGTAACGTCGCCTAAGAAATGGTCGACTAGGTGTTCCCTTCGGGATAAAGAATTTCCCTTTTGTGTATAAACACATTTTTATGTGTTCTCGTATTAAAAATTTTTCGTTTCAACTCTTAGAAAACCAAGATTATACATAAACGACCCTCTAGAACTGATCAAAATGAAATCGGGTGACTGTGAACCGAAGCAGTAAAAATTCTATCCTATATAGAGTATTCAAACAACACTCTTAATTTAATCTAACTATTAGTCACCTTACACGAATGGTGTTACGGACTAGGTATTAGTCGGGTCGTAATTATAATTGATACTTATGTGTGAGACCCAGAAAGTAGCAGGGAATCAACGGTCATCGGTCTGTCATTGTACGTATATAACCGATCATTCTTTCAGGAGAAACAATAATTTTATTTTTTGTCCCTTCAAAGGTTTTAGTACCGACTCTGTGTACGTTGTCCTATCCATTGTGATCCAAACGGAGAAGAGGAACTAAGGATGATATTGACATCCCAGTGACGACGTATTAAATACAACTGTTTTTTTCCCTTTTTCTATTTGAAAAAGAGTTCTGATGACTTAGTTTAAGTGTAAAAATTTTTCTAAAGGATTTATGGATTTCCCCTGTCTGTCCTTTCGTTCACGTCTACGAAGTTTGAGACACACACACCAAATGAAAACAGACTCAATTACAGAAACCAATATTATTAAGTGAAAACATTATATGAAAAACAGAAAAAGGATATTAACAAACAAATGTTTTAACCCACACACAAAAACATTCAATGGAGTTTAAAGATTGCTTTTTTATCTCGGTCCATACCTTATGTATACATTTTCCATCTCTCTCTCTCTTTACTCTCTTTGTCTATCTACTATCTTTCTATATCGATCTTTTATTTATTGAAAAAAGGTCTTAAACAAATTGAATCAATTGATGGAGACTTGGTTTACTCCAATGTGGAAGGACAGGTGGAAGGAGTGAGGTGGACGACCCTGAACATATAAAGGGATGGTGTGCATTTACCGGATAAACGAGAGAAGAGTACGTGACGGTGAAGGGTCTTGATACTCCTCACATCACTGACTATATTAGTTTCGAAAGTGAGAGAGACAGAGTTTTGTGATAGAGATAGAAGAAAATTTGGTGAAACATTGATTCGACTTGGAGGCACTTTTCACAATGTGTAGTGTCTGAGTCTCATCTCATGGTATTTTAGAATTATAATAATATTCTGTGTAAAAGTGTATTCTGTGCACAGACGAATCCATAGAATATAAACTACGAAAAGTAAGTAGAGGACTTAGGAGGAGGTACGAAGTATTTTCCGTGAGTCTCCGAAAAGTCTTTATGACTAAGAACAATTTAACTCAACTTGACTTGATCTTTGTAAATATAGGAAAAGAAAGAAAGAAAAATTAAATAAATAAAATTAACCTTCGATTAATGAAATGTTATAACATAACCAAAACGGTATGTAGTAGTACTTAGGTGGTGCCCACATGTGCAAGGGGTAGGACTTGGGGGAGGGAGGAGGGAGGGGCATGGTAGGGAGACCCAGTAGGGTCACGTGGTCGGGGTTCGTAGGACATAGGACGTAACTTGGACCTGACCGCTAAGTAAAGAATATACTATAATATGTACAAAGTTACGGTAAGAGGGTTTAGTAGGGTGGGAGAGGGAGAGGGTGTCTCAGGTTTTCTGGTAAGATATGTAGACACAGAGAAAACGACAGAACGTATGTCCCAATAGGAAAAGAGTACACAATATAAAAAATTAACTTTATATGAACTAAACATTACACAATCAAAGTCTACATTTCTTTTCACTAAGTCAATATGTGTATGAGTACGCACACACATATATACATAAATATATATATAAGAAAAAGTCTAATAAAAGGTAATATCTAATAAAATTTTATAACTTACATCAAGGGATAATATATACAATCGTATGACAAATAGATAAAACATACATCATCATATATAAACAATTAGGGTTTAAGAATTAAATAGGAAGGGTGGAGAGGAGGAAATCATTTGTATTTAAACGAAGGATACAGACAATTCAGACAAAACATTTAATTAATTAAACGTAATAAAATAAGATTAGGGTGTATGTTCACTATAGTATACTATAAACAGGAAGAGATAGACTGTAAAGTCTGTCTCATACTATTATACATCCGGGTACGTACAACGACGTACGTAAGATAATACCAACTCGTTGTAAAGTATTACACATATACGGTATAGAAGAAATAAGTAAGTAAACACTACTTGTAAATCCAACAAAGGTACAGAACCATTAACATTTATTACGGTGATACTTGTGACCACACGTCTACAGAAAAGTTTAATCTTAAAAGAGGTCTATATACGGGTTCTCATCTTGACGACTTAGTATACCGTTGAGATAAAAATCAAAAAATTCCTTGACGGTATGACAAGAGTCATCACCAATATGGTTAAATGTAAGGGTAGTTTGTCACAGTCTCCCGAGGGAAAGGAGGTGTGGGAATGGTCGTAAATAATAGACATCTGAAAAACTTCTACAGATAAAACTGAACACACTCCACTAGGGAGTAACACTAAAACTAAACGTAAAGAGATTACTATTCGTTACAACTCGTAAAAAGTACACAAAAACTGGTAGACTTACAGAAGAAATCTTTTTACAGTCATATTCAGAAGACGGGTAAAAAAAACTAACCCAACGAACAGAAACACTATAATTCGACATACTCGTGAACATAATTCAAGAACAGTCAGTGTAGTAAACGTTTATAAAAGAAGGTGGGACATCCATCGGAAAAGTAAAACAAATACTAAAGGAAACGACGAGTTTTCAAAAATTTAAACTAATCAAGTATACAAATAAAAACGAAAAAAAAAAAAAAAAAAAAAAAAAAAAAAAAANAAAAAAAAAAAAAAAAAAAAAACCGAAAGTCTCTGACTGGTTCCGTTATCACGAGTTAAATACAGTCTCTACCAAAACGGTTACAAAAGAAGATCCTCAAAGTACCCTAGTCCAGAATATAAATTTAGAAATTCGGTAAGACTCAAATATAAATACATACCACACTCCCGTACAAGAATGTCGTAACTAAATATACGTCGACAGGTCGAAAGGGTTCGGTGAACGACTTCTTTAACTGAAGGAAAAGAGGTAATACATCAGAACCGACAGAGTAACTTCTAATTGACTGACATCCAACACAACCAAAAAGGACCCGAGAGATAAGACAAGATAACTGGGTATACAGACAAAAACACGGTTCTGGTACGACAAAACTAATGACATCGAAATATAATGACAGACTTCATACTCTGTCAATCCGGAGGTGGTTACAAGAAAAAGAAGTTCTAACGAAAAATTAAGACCTAGTAAACACCGAGGTATATTTAAAATCCTAATAAGTAAGATCAAGACACTTTTTACAGTACCAATAAACTATTCCTAGAGTAATTTAGACATATAATGAAATCCATCAACCGGTAAAATTACTATAATTGAGAAGGTTAGATTCTCGTACCCAATAAAAAGATAAATAAACTTAGTAGAAGTCAAAGGAAATAGTAACAAAATATCTAGAATCGTAAATTCAGAAAGTGGAGACACCACTTCAAATACGGATCCATAAAATTCCAAAAAAACTACATAGATTATTAAAAAGAAAATGTAAGTGAAAGACTATACATAATAATCACAATTTTTACGTCGTCTAAAGACATACAATTAGAATATAGGATAATGGTACGATTTTAAAAAAAAAAGTCAAGATCATCAGAAAGACACCTTAGAAATCTCAAAAGATATATATTATAGTACAGTAGACGTTTATTACTGTTGAAATGGAAAAGGGATGGTTAAACTTATTGTAAAACAAAGAAAAAGAACAGATTAACGACACCGATCCTGAAAGTTAACATACAACTTATCTTCTCCACTGTCACCCGTAGGAACAAAATAAGGTTTAAAATCGTTCTTCCGAAAGTCGAAAAGTGGTAACTTATAATACAACTGACACCCAAACAGTGTTTATCGAAAATAATACAACTATATACACAGGTAATATAAGTGAAACTACCCTTATAAATAGTTCTTACCTACCACTTAAAACAGTTTACAAAGGAATAGGACGGGAAGACCACTTTCTCCCTCACAAATTCCTCAAAAGAACATTTCAACGCCGACCAAACTCCACAAAACAACTTCTGTAGGCTGGCAGAGGACATCAGGCAACCAGAAAAGCAGACCATTGTCTTCAAAAACAGGTAGGAAAAAATATAAAAGACGAGAAAGGAGACAAAGGAGGTGGGGAGGGAGCTCCGTCCCGGGAAGGGAAGCCCGTCCCGGGAAGGGAATTTTAAGAAGAGAGGTTTCCAAACACCAGGAAACACTCTCCCTGCCGAGTCTGTGGCGAGCCTTGGAAACACAGAGGNATAAAGAAATAATTAAAACCAACAGATTACAAGCCCAACAGTAACTCCCCCAGTGGAAAAGCAGCACAGACGCCTGCATCCGCCATTGGGAAGTAGGGGCAGGGCAGGGACGTGCGGGAGGCGCGGGCTGCAGAGCTTTGTAAGAATCGGGCAGGAACGCCCCACGCGCAACCAGAGCGATCTAACTTGGGCTAGCAAACCAGACTGTGGGATAGCTACCACGCGAAAAGCTCAAACATAAGACACCGCCAGGACTGAGCACAGAACAAAGGACGGAACGGAAAAAGCCGGCTGCAGACCATTCCCCACCGGGGACAGGGAGCCAGAGCCGTAAGGACTGGAAAGGGGCAACTGCAGACCCGGAGAGACTTTACTTACCTAACTGCAAGCAGGCTTCTTTGCTAAGACTTCTGGGGGTGCTGGACAGTCACAATCTGCCTCACGGGGGGCGCCAGCGGTCCACCCAGAAAGCTGAGCAGCAGCGGCAGAAAAGGTGACAAGCCGCGGCGATCGCGCTCGCCAAACTCCTGAGCTACTCGGACCTGGGAAGGGCACAAAGCGCAGTCCCAGCCGAATCTGTGCCTCTGAGGGCTGCCTGAGCGCCGAACCTGAGCGGCTTGGACCGGGGAAGTGCACGCAGCCTAGGGCCGGCCCCAGACGGTTGCCGGCTGAGCATCGTAGAGCCGGAGCAGTTTGTGCGCCGCGAGAAGGGACAGGTCAAGCGGGGCTGAGACACTGTGTGCACACGACAGTGCTATTTGTTTGCAGCATCCCCCCTCCCCACAGCGCGACTGAACTAGTGAGCCTAAAAAACCAGCAAACAGAAGAAGTTAAACAGAGGGAACCACCTTGGAAGTGATCCCACACGGCCCACAACATCAGAGAAGGGCCAGATATATCTTTACTATTTTTAAAATCATTCCTTTTTTTTTGTTTGTTTGTTTTGTTTTTCTTTTTTATTTTTTTCTAACTTTTTTTAAATTGTTAAGTCTTCTATTTTTCCTCTAATTTTTATTTCTGTAACCTACTATTACTATTAAAAAAAAAGACTTTTTTTTTTTTAAGGCAAACACCATATATAGTCTTTGGATGGTTGTTGGTGGTTTGTTGTTTTTTTTTTTTTTTGATGTTGTGTTTTTGTTTTTTTAATCTTGTTTTTTTTTCTTTCTTCCTTTTTCCTTCTGCTTCTTTTCTTTAATATTGTATTTTTGAAAATCCAACCTCTACTCTAGATTTCTAATCTTTGCTCTTAGGTTTTTGTTGTCAATTTTGTACATTTAAAAACCCAAACTTCACTACCCAAGTTTACCTGAGAGCGAGATTACTGGCTTGACCACTCTCTCCTCCTCTGGACTCTCCTTTTTCTCCACCAGGTGGCCTCTGTCTCTTTTCTCCCCCATCTCTTCTCTATCCAACTCTGTGAATCTCTGTGTGTTCCAGACGGTGGAGAACACCTAAGGAACTGGTTACTGGCAGGATTTGTCTCTCTCCTACTCATTCCTCTCTCTTATCCTCCTGGTCACCTCTGTCTACTTCCTCCCTCTCCTCTTCCCCATATAACTCCATAAATACCTCTGAGTGGTCCAGACTATAGAGCGCACATAAGGAAGTGACTACTGGCTAGCTTGCTCTCTCCTCTTTTGATCTCACCGCATCTCATTCCAGTTACCTCTAACTACCCCCTCCATCTTCTCTTCTCCTTGTAACTCAGTGAACTCTCTGAGTGTCCCTCAATGTGGAGAAACTTTTCATCTTTAACCTAAGTCAGAATCCTTCGTGGTCGTCCCTGACTCGAGGTGGTCGTTCAACACCCCCCACCCCCATCCGTACCGTTCTCGTATACGGACTGTGGTAGTTCTTTCTAAGTCGGTTTTTCAACCTAAATCCCCCGCCAGGATTTTACCGTCTCCTTATCCTGCCCCTCTCGTGAAAGAGGGAGTGTTTAAGTAGTTTTCTTGTAAAGTCGTGACTCATTTAAGATGTTTTGTTGAAGACTTACGACCGTCTCCTGTAGTCCGTGGGTCGTTTCGTCTAGTAACCGAAGTTTTTGTCCATTCTTTTTTATATTTTCTACTTTTTCCCCTGTTTCCATCATCCCTCCCTCTCTCAGGGCAGGACCCTTCTCTGAGAATTTTTCTCTCCAAAAGTTTGTGGTCCTTTTTAAGAGCGTCGGCCCAGACACCACTCGGAACCTTCGTGTTTCCCGTTGTATTGTCCTTCCTTTTTATTTATTTATTAATTTTGGTTGTCTAATGCTCGGGTTAACATTGAGGGGGTCGCCTTTTCGTCACATCTACGAACGTAGGCGGTGATCGTTCACCCCCGACCCTTCCGTCCTCGCCCTCCGTGTCCGTCGTCACGAAAAATTCTTAACACGGTACCCTCCGAGTCCGACGTCACGAAAAAACTCTTAGCCCGGTCTTGTGGGGTGCGTACCGGTCTCACTTGATTGAACCCGATCGTTTGGTCTGACACCCTATCGGTGGTGTGTTTTACGATCTTGTATTCTGTGGTGGTCCTGACGCGTGTCTTGTTTCCTGTCTTGTGTTTATCGGTCGACGTCTGGTAGGGGGAGGCCACTGTCCGTCGGTCTCGGAATTCCCGACCTTCTCCCGTAAACGTCGGGGTCTCTCTGTAATGGCTGGTTTTACGTTCGTCCGAAGAAACGATTGATTCTGAAGACCCCCAAGACCTGTCAGTATTAGGTGGACTCTTCCTTACGGTCACCATGAGGGTCTTTTGACTCGTCGTCCCTTTCCGGTATTCAGCGTCGTTAACGCGAGTGGTTTGAGGACTCGATGAGCCTGGACCCTTCCCGTGTTTTGAGTCCGGGTTGGTTTAGACGTGGAGACTCCCGAAGGACTCACGGGTCGGACTCGCCGAATCTGGTCCCTCCACGTACTTCGGATCCCGACCGGAGTCTGTCAAGGGGTCGTCTCGTTGTATCTCGGACTCACCACACACGGCGCTCGTCTCCGTTCGGGTCGCATCTACTCTATGACGTTCGTGTGCGGTCATTATAATCAAACGTCGTAGGGAGGGGGAGGCGGGGGGTTGGGGGGGGGGGGCTGTCGCGCGGTGGTGGCGGGAGGCACACAGTCCTGTCTTTAGTCTGTGACTTCTCTGGTCGGTTGTCTCCTTCAATTTATCTCCCTTGGCGGAACCTTCACTGGGGTGTGTCGGGTGTTGTGGTCTCTTTCCCGGTCTTTGTGGAAATGATGAAAATGGTAATAAAAAAAAAAAAAATGAACTACACCAACGCACTAACAAAAAAGAAAAGAAAAAGAAGAAAAAAATTGAAAGAATTTAAAAATTCAGGAGATAAAGAGATTAACGATAAAAATATTGGATAATAATGAAATTTTTTTTTTTCCTGGGATAAAAATTTCGTTTACGACATATATCAGAAAAACACCAACTACAAAAACAAAAAATTATTAAGAACACCGAAACAAAAAGACAAAATAAAACAAAAAAGAGGAGGAAGAAGAATAAGAAAAGAAATTATCACATAAAAACTTTTAGGTTGGAGATGAGATCTAAAAATTAGAAACGAAAAACCATAAACAACAGTTAAAACATGTAAATTTTTGGGTTAGAAGTCATGGGTTAAAATGGACTCTCACTCTGATGACCGAACTGGTGAGAGAGGAGTAAACCTGAGAGGAAAAAGAGGTGGTCCAGCGGAGACAGAGGAGGGAGGGGGAAGAGAAGAGATGAGTTGGGATACTTAGAGACACACAAGGTCTATCACCTCTTGTGAGTCCCTTGACCAATGACCGGCCTAGACAGAGAGAGGAAAAGTAAAGGGAGAAAATAGGAGGACCGGTGGAGACAGATGAAGGAGGGAGAGGAGAAGGGACATATTGAGGCACTTTTGGAGACTCACCAAGTTTGACACCTCACGTGTATTCCTTCACTAATGACCGATCGAACGAGAGAGGAAAAAACTAGGGTGGAGTAGAGTAAGGTCGGTGGAGATTGATAGGGGAGGGAGAAGAGAAGAGGTACATTGAGTCACCTGGAGATACCCACTGGAAGTTACACCTCTTTGGAAAGTAGAAATTGTATCTACAAAATAGTCACCACGACATATCTACCTCTTCAGAACTCCGATGACATTTTTATTTTGACTTTTGGTCTTTGTCCTCCGAATTCAGGTTTAGGACTCTTGTAGTCTCTTTAGGACTTAGGTTCCTTGTAATAAACTATCCTCGAGTAGTTTACGGAGGTATGGATGTGACTTTGGTTCGTGGTGGGTTCCCGGTTGTTCAAGGTCTCGTTCTATATGGTACGTTTAAGAGGTCGTTGTGTCCTTGTGTCGGGACTCGAAGTTATATGTCCGTCGAGTTTTTATGAGGTTTTGGTAACTGCAGAGTATTGGGTAATGACCTGTGAAGTATCGTGAGGTCTCTCTTCTTTAGGTCGAGATGGGTGGTCTTGAGGTTGTGTTCGGAGGGATTGGTTCTTTGGAACTGTTCGATGACTATGTTGGGGTGGGTGTCACTCCTTTGCGGTATTATTTCTCTTGAGGTGTTTAAGGGTCTTATATCTTTCCGGTGGGTTTGCGTCGTTATATTGGTTCTACTTCTCTGTCTCCTTATGGCTCGTCCATTTCCTTGTCCTATTTACGGGTAGTTTGGTTTGTTTTCTCCTTCTCTATCCCTTAGATGGACTCTTTCTTAAGGTTTATAACTATCACTTTTGCTAGGTTTTAGAACTTTAGTTTTACCTTAGTGTCTATTTATCGGACGTCTGTTCCTGACTCTTCTACTTTCTTTCCAAATTGTTCCTGGATCTTCTTTATTTTTTCTCAGTTATATATTACTTATTACGTTTTTTACTCTAGTCTTTATGAGACCTCCGTTGTTTATCATCTTATTACCTCCGTCTTCTATCCTAGTCACTTTATCTTCTACTTACCATTTTTATTTACTTAGTCTCTCTTTTTTCTTTTTGCTTAATTTTCTTTACTCCTGTTGGAGTCTCTGGAGGTCCTGTTATACTTTGTGAGGTTGTAAACTTAATATCCTCAGGGTCTTCTTCTTCTGTTTTTCTTTCTGGTACTCTTTTATGAACTCTATTATCAACTTTTGAAGGGATTTTACCCCTTCCTTTATTAGTGAGTTCAGGTTCTTTGGGTCTCTCAAGGTTTGTCCTATTTAGGTTCCTCTTTGTGGGGTTCTGTTTATAATTAGTTTAATTATTTCTGGTTTGTGTTTCTTGTTTACAATTGTCGTTGTTCCCTTTTTGTTGTTTATTGTGTATTCCCCTAAGAGTATTCCTATTTTCGACTAGAAAGTTATTTTTGAGAAGTTCGGTCCTCCCTTACCGTTCTGTATGAATTTCACTACTTTCTTTTATTGGATGTCGGTTCTAATGACACGGGTCGTTCCTTGAGAAAGTTTATACTTCCTCTTTAGTTTTCGAAATGTCTGTTCGTTTTCGACTCTTTTAAGTCGTGGTGGTTTGGTCGAGAGGTTGTTTACGATTTCCTATAAGAAATCTGTCCTTTGTGTTTTTCCCGCATATTTGGGCTTGGGTTTTTATATTTCATTTACCGTTGACCTAGTATGAATAGTTATTAATGGAATTTGCATTTACACTACTTACGGGGTTGGTTTTCCGTTTCTGACCGACTTACCTTTGTTTTTGTTCTAGGGATATATACGACGGATGTTCTGTGGGTGGAGTTTTGTTCCCTGAGTATGTTTGACTTTCACTTCCCGACCTTTTTCTATAAGGTGCGTTTATCTCTGGTTTTCTTTCGTCCTCATCGTTATACGTATAGGCTATTTTATCCGAAATTTTGTTTCCGACACTTTTCTCTGTTTCTTCCGGTGATGTATTACTAGTTTCCTAGTTAGGTTCTTCTTCTATATTGTTAATATTTAGATATACGTGGGTTGTATCCTCGTGACGTTATGCATTCTGTTTACGATTGTTCATACTTTCCCCTTTAATTGTTATTGTGTTATTATCGCCCTCTGAAATTATGAGGTGAGTGTGGATACCTGTTTAGTTGATTTGTCTTTTAATTGTTTCTTTACGTCTGAAATTTACTACGTAATCTGGTCAATCTGGATTAACTATAGATATCCTGTAAAGTGGGGTTTTGTTACTTAAAGTGGAAAAAGAGTTCACACGTACCTTGGAAGAGGTGCTGTCTAGTGTAGGACCCGGTATTTAGATTGGAACTATTTAAAATTTTTTAGTTTTAGTAAGTTTCGTAGAAAAGACTGGTATCACGTAATTCTAATCTAGAGTTAATGTCCTCTTTTTATAATTTTTGAGGTTGTATACCTCCAACTTGTTGTGTGAAGACTTATTGGTTGTTTAGTGTCTTCTTTAGTTTTTTCTTTAGTTTTATACGTATTTTTGATTACTTTTCATTTTGTGTTGTTGACTTTTGGACACCCTGTGATATTTTCGTCACGATTCTCCTTTCAAGTATCGTGATGTCCGTATGGAGTTCTTTGTTGTTTTTTCAGTTTATTTATTGGGTTGAGATGTACATTTCGTTGATCTTTTCCTTCTTAACCTCTTGGGGTCTTAATCATGTTCCTTTCTTTAGAATTTTTAATCCCGTCTTTATTTACGTTTTTTTTTTCTCTCTGGTATCGTTTTTGGTTGTTTCGGTTTTCGACCAAGAAACTTTCCTATGTATTTTGACTGTTTGGTAATCGGTCTGAGTAGTTCTTTGTTTCCCTCTTTTTAGTTTAGTTATTTTAATCTTTACTTTTACCTCTCTAGTGTTGTCTTTTGTGTCTTGATGTTTCCTAGTATTCTCTTATGATAGTTGTTAATATACGGTTATTTTACCTGTTGCACTTTCTTTACCTGTTTAAGAATCTTTTCATGTTGAAAGGTTTTGACTTGGTCCTTCTTTATCTTTTAGAATTGTCTGGGTAGCGTTCGTGCCTTTAACTTTGACATTAGTCTTTAGAAGGTCGTTTGTTTTCGGGTCCAGGTCTGCCGAAGTGTCGACTTAAGATGGTTTTTCAATCTCTTCTCGATTGTGGATAGGATGAGTTTGAGAAGGTCTTTTACCGTCTCCTTCCATTTGAAGGTTTGAGTAAGATACTCCGGTGGTAGTGGGATTATGGTTTTGGACTGTTTCTACAGTGTTTTTTTCTTTTGATGTCCGGTTATAGTGACTACTTGTATCTACGTTTTTAGGAGTTGTTTTAAGATCGTTAGTCTTAGGTTGTTGTGTAATTTTTCTAGTATGTGGTACTGGTTCACCCGAAATAGGGTCCCTACGTTCCTAAGAAGTTATAGGTGTTTAGTTAGTTACATTATGTGGTGTAATTGTTTAACTTTTTTTTCGGTATACTAATAGAGTTATCTACGTCTCTTCCGGAAACTGTTTTAAGTTGTAGGTAAATACTATTTTTGAGAGGTCTTTCGTCCTTATCTTCCTTGTATGGAGTTGTATTATTTTCGATAGATACTTTTTGGGTGTCGTTTGTAATAGGAGTTACCACTTTTTAACTTTCGTAAAGGGGATTTCAGTCCTTGTTCTGTTCCCACGGGTGAAAGTGGCGATGATAAGTTGTGTCAAGACCTTCAAATCCGGTGTCGTTAGTCTCGTCTTTTTCTATATTTTCCTTAGGTTTAACCTTTTCTTCTTCATTTTGAAAATGAGAAACGTCTACTGTACTAGGAGATGTATCTTTTGGGATTTCTGAGGTGGTCTTTTGAATGATCTCGATAGGTTACTTATATCATTTCAACGTCCTATATTTTAGTTGTGTGTATTTAGGGAACGTAAGGATATGTGATTATTACTCTTTCATCTTTTTCTTTAATTCCTTTGTTAAGGTAAGTGGTAACGTTGTTTTTCTTATTTTATGAATCCTTATATAGATGGTTTTCTTTTATTTCTGGATATATATCTTTTGACATTTTGTGACTACTTTCTTTAGTTTCTCCTGTGTTTATCTACCTCTTTATATGGTACAAGCACCTAGTCTTCTTAGTTATATCACTTTTACTCTTATGATGGGTCTCGTTAGATGTCTAAGTTACGTTAGGGATAGTTCGATGACCACCATAAAAAGTGTCTTGATCTTGTTTATTAAAGTGCTAAACATACCTTTATGTTTGTTGGAGCTTATCGGTTTCGTTAGAACTCTTTCTTCTTACCTTGACCTCCTTAGTTGGACGGACTGAAGTCCGAGAGGATGTTTCGGTGTCAGTAATTCTGTCATACCATGACTGTGTTTCTGTCTTTATGTCTAGTTACCTTGTTTTATCTTTCGGGTCTCTATTTAGGTGTGTGGATACCTGTGGAATAGAACCTGTTTCCTCCGTTCTTATATGTTACCTAATTTCTATTAGAGAAATTGTTCACCACGACCCTTTTGACCAGTTGGTGAACATTTTCTTACTTTGATCTAGTGAAAGATTGTGGGGTGTGTTTTTATTTGAGTTTTACCTAATTTCTAGATTTACATTCTGGTCTTTGATATTTTGAGGGTCTCCTCTTGTATCCGTTTTGTGAGAGTCTGTATGTAGTGTCGTCCTAGGAGATACTAGGTGGAGGGTCTTATGACCTTTATTTTCGTTTTTATTTGTTTACCCTAGATTAATTTTAATTTTTGAAGACGTGTTGTTTCCTTTGATATTCATTCCACTTTTCTGGTGGAAGCCTTACCCTCTTTTGTTATCGTTTACTTTATTGACTGTTTGTTGATTAGAGTTTTTATATGTTCGTTGAGGACGTCGAGTTAAGGTCTTTTTATTTACTGGGTTAGTTTTTTACCCGGTTTCTTGATTTATCCGTAAAGAGGTTTCTTCTGTATGTCTACCGATTGTTTGTGTACTTTTCTACAAGTTGTAGTGAGTAGTAGTCTCTTTACGTTTAGTTCTGGTGTTACTCCACGGTAAAGTGTGGTCAGTCTTACCGACGCTAGGTTTTCAGATGTTCGTTATTTACGACTTCTCCTACACCTCTTTTCCCTTGGGAGAATGTGACAACCACCCTTACGTTTGATCATGTCGGTGATACCTCTTGTCCCACCTCTAAGGAATTTTTTAACGTTTATCTTGACGGAATACTGGGTCGTTAGGGTCACGACCCGTATGTGAGGTTCCTTTGGTCTTATCTTTCTCTGTGTACATGGGGTTACAAGTAGTGTCGTGACAAAGATTATCGGTCCTATACCTTTGTTGGATCTACAGGTAGTCGTCTACTTACCTATTCTTTCGACACCATGTATATGTGTCACCTCATAATGAGTCGGAAATTTTTCTTATGTAAACTTAGTCAAGATTACTCTACCTACTTTGACGTCGACTAATATGTCTCACTTCGTTCGGTCTTTCTTTTTGTGGTTATGTCATATGACTGTGTATATATACCTTAAATCTTTCTACCATTACTACTGGGACATACACTCTGTCGTTTTCTCTGTGTCTACATATCTTGCCTGAAGACCTGACACTCTCTCTCCCTCTCCCTCTACCACCCTACTAAACCCTCTTACCGTAACTTTGTACATATGATAGTACATTCTTTGCTTCGCGGTCACATACAAGTTATGTTCTATGTCCTAAGAACACCGACCACGTGCCCTTACTAGGTCTCTCTACTATACCCCACCCTCTACCCTCCCCCTAAGTCCTAACCCTCGAGTATATGTGGGCACCGTCTAAGTACAGTTACATACCGTTTTGGTTGGGTCACAACATTTCATTTTATTTCATTATTATTTTAATTTTTTATTATTTATTTTATTTTACAAATCCATTTTTAAAATTTTTTTTCAACCTAAATTTAGGTAATTGACTTTATAAACACAGGATGGTTTCACCAGGGTGAGTTATTGTACTAACCACGTCCTCTCCACCTACTTCTGAACCTTCATCTTTAGGTCCTTGTCATGCTTTTTATACCGTCTCAACTTTTTATACAATATAAACTTTAAGGACTATAGGGACTAACATCATCTGTCCTTCTTATTTTCTTTCGTCCGGGGTCGTTCCCGGTGTTTTCTTTAAATATTAATAATTGTTTGACCTACGATATTCCGTACTTTGAACCTTGTTCAGTTCTCCTTTGTCAAGTATTAGAGCTTTTGTTCTATACTAGGACCCCAACCTTTTGGCTGGAGTCTGACAAAGAGTTGACCGTAGAGTCTCAGTGTACAAAATACATAGACCACCTTTTAGATATCTATTCTTATAATCAGAATCAATGACTAAACAATAACTAATGACAAAGGATTAATAAGTTACCAATTACTAGTAAAACAAAAAACCGGGACTTCCGGTGTACTCAATATCAAAGTAAGTGTCGACTTTAATATTATTTCATATTATTTCGACCGAACCTAAATCAAAGCCGTGGAAGTGGAACCACGTCACAAACAGGGGACTATAGAGAAAGAGACTTAAGAACACAGAGTAAAGAGTAAGAGAACGGCATAACACGAAAACCTTTGGGACGAACAACTCGGCCAGAACGGTGAACTACTACTTCGTCATACTTATAAAAATCTTAAGGCCTCCCAACTCAGACAACTACTAGACTTACCCTCTATAAAACCACCTGTGCACGAAGTTTATACAAAGATGTTAAATCTATCTAAGTCCCGGAACCTAAACCGTCTTGTTCAAACTAAAATTTTTGATCTCGGACTCAGTAGAGGTCGCTAGGAAATCACTTGACGTATGATTCGTCTCCTCTTGTTCCGTTGTCCGTCGGAAGTACCGACACCCGTGTCCCTTCCTGAAGATTCTGTATACAACTGACTAGGAAAAAATAAAACACAAAAAAATTATATCGCATTTTTAGGAAGACTTTGTGTGTGTGTGTATGTGTGTGTATATACCAGTTATACCGATACAAGTTGTAGTGATTAGTGAGTCTTTATCTGTATTTTTTGTACTACTCTCCTCTCGTCTTCTACCGTCTCCTCATTCTGTCCCTATAACGGTCGGAGGGGTGTTATGTAGTTTTTGAGGAGTTCTATATCTTGTTGAGGATGTTTCGTTGGAGATCCACTGTCATCTTCTGACGTCCGGAGGTCTCCCCGTCCGATTCGAGGGACCTTACTTCATCCTCTCTCCTACCTCTGTATTTTTCCCTTTTCTGCCTCTTGAAGATCTACCAAGGGTTGATCTACCACGGGACTTCCCTCCCTCCTTAGTACTTCGTCTTTCTCAAGGACCACATGATCCTTTGAGGGAGTGTCCACCCGGTTTCCCCCTCGACGTCTTAGAACCTTTTGACCCGTTTCGTCCCTGAACCTCCCGTCTCTTGTCTCTTTCGACGTGAAGAGTCGGGTATTTGTCGAGTGTCTGACACGGGAAGTGGGGTCTGTCGCCCAAACCCCTTGGTTCTTTCCTGGTGTCTTCGGGGCACCACGTCTCCCGTCCTGGTCCCACGGCTCTCTCCGTACCGTATCTTTGGAGATGTCGTGTGTGTTTAGAGAGGTCGCGTATGTTTGGAGTACCGTGCCCCCGCCCGCCTCCCACCCCCCGTACTCGGATTTGTTCACGTGTATTCGGGGCTCTGTATTTCCCTCCCGGACCCCTCGGCCTTGTTCACTTGCGTTCGGAACCTTGTGTCTCCCACCCGAGTACCCCGACTCCCTACGGGTGTTTTCGGTGGTGTTACATCTCCCGTCATAGCCCCTCTGCTCTTCTCTAGGTGTGTTCGGGGATGGATCGTCTGAAACCGGACGACACGTTCCACCCTGGTCCCTTGTCTTCATGGTCGTTTCTAAGGTTCCTGTTTATCCCCCGACCACCGTCACTTCTATACGACTCACCCGCCGAAACTACTCCGACGTCTTTATCTCCACAGATTGTGACGGTTTCTCAGTCTGTACTGACTCGCTGACTTGACTTGACTTGACTTGTGACGGTTTCGGTCTTCCTGAGGGGTTTCTATACGACTTGGGTACCTGTGGGGTTTTGGATGATGACTTGTGACGTTACGGGAAGTCTCTCTACTCTAGGTCGAGGTAGTTGGTCTTGTGTCAGTGTTCGAGGGGTTTGGTCCTTTTGTAGTGTCCTACGATTAGGTTGGAGTGGGTACCCCCGTCTGAGGTGTTGGTTCTTAATACTGGAGCTCTTCTCTTAAAAAAAAGGAATATTTATTAAGACAAATAAGGAGGATGTCTAAAGATGGAAGTGTAATCGGAAAACACCACGACACCTCAAAGGAGAAACAAAAAGAAGAATTTTTTTTTTTTTTAGAAAGATTCTAAAAAAAAGACAAGAAAAAAAGACAAAGTGGGAAAAGACACTAATAAGACTAAAACAAAAAATATAAAAAACTGACGAAAAGAATATCAAGAAATGACCGATATCAATAAGAACTTAGATATATTTAGAAAAAGTGTATGTAGAAACGAAAAGACTAAAAAAAGACAAGATGAAAAAATGTGAGAAAAGGTGGGGAGGGAAAGGAGAGGGAAAAGAAAAAAGGAAGAAAAAGAAAAGGTAAAAAAGGAAGTGAGAAAGAAAAAGTAGTCCATTCAATCTAACAACTAGAGGGAGACAATATAAAGGGTGACCGTGAGACGAGTCCGAGTCAAAAGGACTAACTCGTCATCGATCGAGTTAAAACCAAAGGGAACAAGTGGTTGATTCAGAGAGTATGAAAGAAGAAATCTTATGAAACCAATATTGACACACACCTTTACGCACTATACAGGGTAATAAAGACATTAATGTGCGAACTAGAGGAAGGTAATCTTACGTCTGTGTTTAGTAGGGATTGTTCTTCAGCTGTTTTTGATAAGTTGGTTGGAAAGGAAAATTCCCGTTTTTGGTTTTCCTTCTTCTTTATGTTGGGATTTCGGACCTTTTCCCTCTGGAGTTCGTCTCGTTCTATCCCCCTTTTTTAATTTTCTATCTCTTTATGTTACGTTACTTTCTTGTTCCATATTTGAGTATTCTGGTTTATTTACTTCTCTTTCATTCGTTAGACGGACTTTCCCTTTAGTCTTATTATTATCATTTCTACAAGGTTTCTGAAGTTTTTATCTTACCTCTTTTACTTTATTTGTTAAGTGTGTTAATTCTTTTAGTGGTTACCGTGTCTGCTTTCTTTCTTATTCGTTTGTCTCTACTTATTGTTTTAATGACTTTAATTTTTATAAGATCTTCGTTGGTTATCGTCTTATTGACTCTGTCTTCTTACCTATACATTCGGTGTCTATCTTACCACCTTTATTGACGATTTTCTTCTTTTTTCTTTTTCTTACTATTCTTAACTCCTATCGGAGTCTCTGATAACCCTGTTACAATTTACGTGGTTTTAAACTCAATATCCCCAGTGTCTCCTTCTTCTTCTTTTCTTTTAGTGACTCTTTAAAAAACTTCTTTACTATCAACTTTTGAAAGGGTTATACCCTTTCCTTTATCAGTTAGTTCTTCGTGTTCTCTCAGTGAATGTCCCATTCGGATTCCTGTTTGTGTAGTTCTGTGTATAATTAGTTCGATTGTCTCTGATTTGTGTTTTTTATAATTTTCGTCGTTCCCTTTTCCCTTTTCGTTGTTCATTGTATGTTCCCTTTTGGGTATACTAATTGTCGTATAGAAAGTCGTCTTTGACGTCCGGTTTCCCGTACAGTCCTATGTAAATTTCATGAATTTCTTTTGTTAGATGTTGGTTCTAATGATATGACACGTTTCTAGAGTAAGTTTTAACTACCTCTTTAGTTTTCGAAATGTCTGTTCGTTTTCAATTCTCTTAAATCGCGGGGACTTGGTCGGAATGTTATTTATGATTTCCCTGAACGTATCGATTATTTGTACTCTCTTTCCTTTCTGGATGTTTTTGTTTATGTTTTGTTAATTCTTTTACGGTTATTCCTGTATATTTAGTTATTAATGAAATTTACATTTGTCTAATTTACGTGGTTGGTTTTCTATGTCTGATTGACTTACCTTTGTTTTTATTCTGTGTATGTACGACGGATGTTCTCTGGGTGGAGTCTGGATCTCTGTGTTTGTCCGACTTTCATTTTCCTACCTTTTTTTATAAGGTATACTTACCTTTGGTTTTCTTTCGACCTCATCGTTAGGAATAAAGTCTTTTTTTTATCTAAAATTTTATTTCTTATAAAATTCTCTGTTTCTTCCTGTGATGTATTCCAAGTTTCCTAGTTAGGTTCTCCTTCTGTATTGTTAATATTTATAAATACGGGGGTTGTATCTCGTGGAGTTATGTATTCCGTTTGTTATTGTCCGTATTATCCCCTTTAACTGTCATAGTGTTATTATCATCCGTTGAAATTGTGGGTTTAATGTTGTTACCTCTCTAGTAATTTTATCTCTTAGTAGTTCCTTTGTGTTTGGAATATACTAAGTAATCTGTTTACCTGGATTAAACATAGAAGTCCTGTAATGTAGGTTTACGTCTTCTTATGTGAAAGAAGAGTTCAGGTGTTCCTTGTAAGAACTCCTATGTGATGTCGGACTCGGTGTTTAATTCGGAGTCATTTAAATTCTTTTAACTTTAACATAGTTCTTAGAAGAGTCTGATGTTAAGACTCTGTTTCATAGTTGATGTCCCCTTTTTTTGAAGTTTTTTATGTTTGAGTACCTCTAATTTGTTATGTAATGATTTATTACTTCCCCAATGACTTCTTTATTCTTCCCTTTAGTTTTCTAAGGGTCTTTGTTTACTGTTTCTTTTATACTGTTTGGGTTTTGGATACCTTAAGTCGTTTTCATCAAGATTCTCCCTTCAAATATCGTTATGTTAAGATAGAGTTCTTTGTCCTTTTTGTAGTTTATCTGTTGGATTGAGAGGTAGATTTCTTCCTCAATTTTCTTCTTGTTTTTTGTGATTTCAGTCGTCTTCCTTTCTTTAGTATTTCTAGTCTCTTGTTTATTTTCTTTTTCTTTATTTCCTTTATTATCGTTTTTAATTATTTTAATTTTCGACCAAGAAACTCTACTATTTGTTGTGACTATTTGGAAATCGGTCTGAGTAGTTTTTTTTTCCTATTTTTTAAATTTTTATTCTTTACTTTTTCCTCTCCAATGTTGTCTATGTCTTTATGTTTCCTAGTATTCTCTTATGATACTCGTTGTTATACGATCATTTTATCTGTTGAATCTCCTTTACCCATCTAAGAATTTTTTAAGTTGGAGTGTTCTGACTTGGTCCTTCTTTATATTCAATACTTGTTTGGTTAATATTTGTGACTTTAACTACAACACTAGTTTTTCAGGGGTCTTTTGTTTTCGGGTCCTGGTCTACAGAAGTGTTCCTTTAAGATCGTTGGTAATTTCTTTTTCATTACGGATGAAAAGACTTTGAAAAGGTTTTTTAATATCTCCTTCCTTGTGAAGGTTTGAGTGACATACTCCGATGTTAGTGGGACTATGGTTTTGGTCCGTTTCTGTTGTGTTTTATGTTTTGACGTCCGGTTACAGTGACTAATTGTATCTACATTTTTAGGAGTTGTTTCAAGACCGTTTCTCTTAAGTTGTTGTGTAATTTTTCGAGTATGTACTAGTTCAACCCAAATAAGGTCCCTACGTTCCTAAGAAGTTATATGTGTTTAGTTAGTTACACTATGTGATATAATTGTTTAATTTTTTACTTTTCTTATACTAGTGGAGTTATCTACGTCTTTTTCGGAAACTGTTTTAAGTCGTGTGTAAATGTTATTTTTTTGTTAAGTTTTTTACCCGTATCTTACTATGATGGAGTTGTATCTTCTCCGGTATATACTATTCAAGTGACAAGAGTTATCACTTTTTGACGTTCGTGAGGGAGATTCCAGTCCTTCAGTTCCCACAAGTGAGAGTGGTGATAGTAAGTTGTATCAAAACCCACAGAATCGATTTCGTTAGTCTCTTCTTTTTCTTTATTTTCCTTATGTCTAACCTTTTCTTCATTTTGAGAGTGACAAATTACTACTGTACTATGATATGTGTCTTTTGGGTGTTCTTTGATAGTCTTTTAATGATCTCGGTTAGTCACTTAAGTCATTTCAGTGTCCTATTTTCCAGTTATATGTCTTTAGTGAACGTAAGAATATATGATTGTTACTGTCTAGTCCTTCTCTTTGATTCCTTATTTAGGGTAAGAGGTGACGTTGTTTTTCTTATTTTATAGATCTTATGTTTCCTAGTGTTCCCTGATGATAGTCGTTAATATACGGTTATTTTACCTGTTACACCTTCTTTACCTGTTTAAGAATCTTTTCATGTTGAAAGGTTTTGACTTGGTCCTTCTTTATCTTTTAGAATTGTCTGGGTAGTGTTCGTGCCTTTAACTTTGACATTAGTCTTTAGAAGGTCGTTTGTTTTCGGGTCCAGGTCTGCCGAAGTGTCGACTTAAGATGGTTTTTAAAACTCTTCTCGATTTTGGATAGGATGAGTTTGAGAAGGTCTTTTAACGTCTCCTTACATTTGAAGGTTTGAGTAAGATACTCCAGTGGTAGTGGGATTATGGTTTTGGACTGTTTCTACGGTGTTTTTTTCTTTTAATGTCCGGTTATAGTCACTAGTTGTATCCACGTTTTTAGGAATTGTTTTAAGATTGTTAGTCTTAGGTCGTTGTGTAATTTTTTTAATATGTGGTACTAGTTGACCCGAAATAGGGTCCCTACGTTCATAAGTTATAGGCGTTTAGTTAGTTACATTAAGTGGTGTAATTGTTTAACTTTTTATTTTCGGTATACTAATAGAGTTATCTACGTCTCTTCCGGAAACTGTTGTAAGTTGTAGGTAAATACTAATTTTTTTTTTTTTTCCTTTCTTTTCGAGAGGTCTTTCGTCCTTATCTTCCTTGTATGGAGTTGTATTATTTTCGATAGATACTGTTTGGGTGTCGTTTGTAACAGGACTTACCACTTTTTAACTTTCGTAAAGGAGATTTCAGTCCTTGTTCTGTTCCCACGGGTGAAAGTGGTGATGATAACTTGTATCAAGACCTTCAAATCCGGTGTCGTTAGTCTCGTCTTTTTCTTTATTTTCCTTAGGTTTAACCTTTTCTTCATTTTGAAAGTGACAAACGTCTACTGTACTAGGAGATGTATCTTTTGGGATTTCTGAGGTGGTCTTTTGAATGATCTCGATAGGTTACTTATATCATTTCAACGTCCTATATTTTAGTTGTGTGTCTTTAGGGAACGTAAGGATATGTGATTATTACTCTTTCATCTTTTTCTTTAATTCCTTTGTTAAGGTAAGTGGTAACGTTACTTTTCTTATTTTATGAATCCTTATATAGATGGATTTCTTTTATTTCTGGATACATATCATTTGACATTTTATGACTACTTTCTTTAGTTTCTCCTGTGTTTATCTACCTCTTTATATGGTACAAGTACCTAACCTTCTTAGTTATATCACTTTACTAATATGATGGGTTTCGTTAGATGTCTAAGTTATGTTAGGGATAGTTCGATGATCACTATAAAAAGTGTCTTGATCTTGTTTATTAAAGTGCTAAACATACCTTTATGTTTGTTGGAGCTTATCGGTTTCGTTAGAACTCTTTCTTCTTACCTTGACCTCCTTAGTTGGACGGACTGAAGTCCGAGAGGATGTTTCGGTGTCAGTAGTTCTGTCATACCATGACTGTGTTTCTGTCTTTATGTCTAGTTACCTTGTTTTATCTTTCGGGTCTCTATTTAGGTGTGTGGATACCTGTGGAATAGAACCTGTTTCCTCCGTTCTTATATGTTACCTAATTTCTATTAGAGAAATTGTTCGCCACGACCCTTTTGACCAGTTGGTGAACATTTTCTTACTTTGATCTAGTGAAAGATTGTGGTATGTGTTTTTATTTGAGTTTTACCTAATTTCTAGATTTACATTCTAGTCTTTGATATTTTGAGGATCTCCTCTTGTATCCGTTTTGTGAGAGGCTGTATGTAGTGTCGTCCTAGGAGATACTAGGTGGAGGGTCTTATGACCTTTATTTTCGTTTTTATTTGTTTACCCTAGATTAATTTTAAATTTTGAAGACGTGTTGTTTCCTTGATATTCGTTCCACTTTACTGTCGGAAGACTTATCCTCTTTTATTATCGTTTACTTTATTGACTGTTTGTTGATTAGAGTTTTTATATGTTCGTTGAATACGTCGAGTTAAGGTCTTTTTATTTACTGGGTTAGTTTTTTACCCGGTTTCTTAATTTATCTGTAAAGAGGTTTCTTCTGTATGCCTACCGATTGTTTGTGTACTTTTTTACGAGTTGTAGTGAGTAGTAGTCTCTTTACGTTTAGTTCTGGTGTTACTCCACGGTAAAGTGTGGTCAGTCTTACCGACGCTAGGTTTTCAGATGTTCGTTATTTACGACTTCTCCTACACCTCTTTTCCCTTGGGAGAATGTGACAACCACCCTTACGTTTGATCATGTCGGTGATACCTCTTGTCCCACCTCTAAGGAATTTTTTAACGTTTATCTTGACGGAATACTGGGTCGTTAGGGTCACGACCCGTATGTGAGGTTCCTTTGGTCTTATCTTTCTCTGTGTACATGGGGTTACAAGTAGTGTCGTGACAAAGATTATCGGTCCTGTACCTTTGTTGGATCTACAGGTAGTCGTCTACTTACCTATTCTTTCGACACCATGTATATGTGTCACCTCATAATGAGTCGGAAATTTTTCTTATGTAAACTTAGTCAAGATTACTCCACCTACTTTGACGTCGACTAATATGTCTCACTTCATTCGGTCTTTCATTTTGTGGTTATGTCATATGACTGTGTATATATACCTTAAATCTTTCTACCATTGCTATTGTGACATACGCTCTGTCATTTTCTCTGGGTCTACATATCTTGTCACAAAACCTGAGACCTTCTCCTTCTCCCACCCTACTAAACCCTCTTACCGTAACTTTGTACATATTATAGTATATTCTTTACTTAGCGGTCAGATCCAAGTTACGTCCTATGTCCTACGGACCCTGACCACGTGACCCTACTAGGTCTCTCTAATATACCCCACCCTCCACCGTCCCCCCAAGTACTGACCCTTGAGTACATGTGGGTACCACCTAAGTACAGTTACATACCGTTTTTGGTTATGTCATAACATTTCACTTTATTTCATTTTTATTTTTAAATTTCTTATTATTTTTTTAAGAAAATTCTTATCGTATAGATCCTTATTTGGATGAATTCCTCTTTTGTCTTGACATTTACCTTTTAATATTCTGTGACTACTTTCTTTAGTTTCTACAATATTTGTCTACCTCTCTATAAGGTACAAGGACCCATCCTTTTTAGTTATAATACTTTTACTGATTTGATGGTCTGAGTCAAATGTCTAAGTTACGTTAGGGATAGTTTAATGTCTACGGTAACAAGAGTCTTGGGATTGTTTTTTAAAGTGTTAAGCATACCTTTGTGTTTCCTGGAGTTTATCGGTTTCGTCAGAACTCTTTCTTCTTACCTCGACCTCCTTAGTTGGAAGGACTGAAGTCCGATATGATGTTTCGATGTAAGTAGTTCTGTCATGTCATGACCGTGTTTTCGTCTTTATATCTGGTTACCTTGTTTTATCTTTCGGGTGTCTATTTGGGTACGTGGATACGTATGGAGTAAAAACTGATCTCCGTTCTTATATTTTACTCCGTTTCTTTCCGAAAAGTTATTCACCACAAACCTTTCGACCTGTCGTTTTCTTACTTTAATCTTGTAAAGGATTGTAGTATGTGTTTCTATGTGATTTTTACCTAATTTATGGATTAACCTTCTGGTCTTTGATACTTTGGGAATCTCCTTTTGTCCGTCTTGTGAGGTCCTGTATTTAGTTTCGTTCTAAGAGATACTGAGTGGAGGATCTCATTACCTTTATTTTTGTTTTTATTTGTTCCCCCTGGATTAATTTAAACTTTCGAAAACGTGTTGTTTCTCTTAATATTTGTTCCACTTTTCTGTTGGGAGTCTTAATATTATCGTTTTTCTTTTGACTGTTTCCTATTTAAAGGTTTTATATGTTCGTCGAGTATGTTGAGTTATGGTCTTTTTTGTTTGTTGGGTTACTTTTTCTCCCCCTTTCTGAATTTATCTGTAAAAAAGTTTCTTCTGTATGTCTACCGATTATTTGTGCACTTTTCTACGAGTTGTAACGAGTGATAATCTCTTTACGTTTAGTTTTGAGGCTACTGTATAGTGAAATGTGGTCAGTCTTACCGGTAGTAGTTCTTCAGATGCCTGATATTTATGACCTCTCCCACACCTCTTTTCCTTTTGGAGAACCTAACGATCACCTACATTTCACTAAGTCGGTGATACCTTTTGTCATACCTCTAAGGAAATTTTTGGATCTTTATTTTACTGTCTCGTTAGGGTGGGGGTCCGTATATGAACCTCCTTTGGTTTTAACTTTTTCTGTGTACACGGGGGTATAAGTAACGTCGTGATAAATGTTATCAATCATGTACCTTCGTTGGATCTACAGGTAGTTGTCTATTTGACTATTTTTACAACACCATGTTGACCATTATATGTTACCTTATAATGAGTCGGTATTTTCCCTTGTGTAAACTCAGACAAGATTGCTCCGCCTGTTTGGAGTTCAGGAAGTGTGTCCCACTTCATTCAGTCTTTCTCTTTCTATTTATAGTACATGATTACATATATATACCTAAGATCTTTCTTCCATGACTACTTATATCAACGTCCCGTCGTTACCTCTTTGTCTGAATCTCTTATCTGAATATCTGTGTCCCTCTCCCCTCTTCCCTCTCCCATTCTATACACCTCTCTCATTGTATCTTTGAATGTGATGGTATACATTTTGTTTATCGGTTGCCCTTAGACGACATACTGAGTTTGTCCCCGAGACATCGTTAGATCTTCCCACCCTACCCCTCCCTCTACCCTCCCTCAAAGTTCTCTCTCCTCTGTACCCACATAGTTACCGACTAAGAATAACTACAAATTGTCCTTTGTTGTTTTAAGACATTTCGTTAATAGGACGTTAAATTTTTATTTATTAAAAAAATTCCTTTGAGTTCTATTATAGGTTCCAACCGGTCTCGTCAACTCACATTCTTCATGGCAAGTTTATCGTTTCTGACTCCTTCTTTTCTCCAAATACACACCAAAACCACTATCGGTTCCTGATGTCTAACCTGTGACATGTTGACGTTGTAATTCGTACTTTCATCGTTATCGAATGTGTCATGAGTAATATATAGTCTGTGAACACCTACGTAAAATCTGAAACCGACCAGATTAGAAGTTCTATTTGGACAAACTCCCAACACTGGGTAGAGGAGTGAACTATTTCGTCCTGTAGTTTCATTGGATAGAATCCACTGTGACGGTTGATAGTACCTTCACCTGTGTATTTGTTTTGTCAATACATCCATCTGAATAATGAGTCTTATATATCAAGATTCGACTAAAAACTTACGAGTTTTAAGAGGTTCGATTCGAAGTTGTCATACACTTGTCTCTTGAAGGTCGACCTAAGTCTTTTCCGTTTCCTTGGTCTCTAGATTAACGGTTGTAGACATCCTAGTATCTTTATCGTTCTCTTGAGGTCTTTTTGTAGATGAAGACGACATAACTGACGGGGGTTTCGGAAACTGACACACTTAGTGTTGTTTGACACCTTTCTAAATCCTTATTGTCTGGTGGAATGAACAGAGGACGTTTTGGACATACGTCCAGTTCTTCGTCGTCAATCTTGGTCTGTCCCTTGTTGTCTGACCATGGTTTGACCCTTTCCTCATGTAGTTCCGACATATAACAGTGGGACGAATAAATTCCATATACGACTCATGTAGTAAGTTTTACGGTCCGACCTACTTTGTGTTCGACCTTAATTCTAACGGTCTTCTTCATAGTTATTGGAGTCTATACATCTACTGTAGTGAGAATACCGTCTTTCACTTCTTGATTTCTCTGACAACTATTACCACTTTGTCTTCAGAATTTTTTCAACCGAATTTTGAGTCGTAAGTTTTTTACTTCTAGTACCATAGGTCAGGGTAGTGAAGTACCGTTTATTTCTCCCTTTGTTACCTTTGTCACTGTTTGAAATAAAACCTCCCGAAGTTTTAGTGACACCTGTCACTGACGTCGATACTTTAATTCTACGAATAAGGAACCTTCTTTTCGATACTGTTTAGATGTGTCACATAATTTTTCGTCTCTTAAATGAACGATTGTTTCCAGATAGATCAGTTTCGATACGAAGAAGGTCATCAGTACATATCTATACTCTCAACCTGGTATTTCTTGAGACTCACGTCTTGACTACAAAAGTTTGACACCACAACTTCTTCTGAGAACGTTCAGGGGACCTGACGTTCCTCTAGTTTGGACAGTTTGGATTTCCTTTAATCAGGACTTATAAATAACCTCCTGACTACAACTTTGACTTCGAGGTTATGAAACTGGTGGACCACACTGTTTTGACTAAGTGACCTTTTCTGGGACTACGATCCTTTCTAACTTCCGTCCTCCTCTTCTCCTACTGTCTCCTGCTCTACCAACCTACCGTAGTGACTGAGTTACCTGTACTCAAACTCGTTCGAGACCCTCTACCACTTCCTGTCGTTTCGGACCGTATGACGTCAGGTACCCAGACGTTTCTCAGTCTGTACTGACTCGTTGACTTGTTGTTGTTGTTCGACTTCTGGTGGTTAAAAACCGGTAGTTCTCAAAGCTACTAGTCATTTAAAGTATCGAGACATCTGTTCTTATATTCGTTCTTTTTTTTTCGCGGAAAGACAAAACTATTAAACTACTTTGTTATATTTCTTTCTAAAATTTTTCGTACTACTTTATAGTGGAGTGTGTATAGTCTTACCGATAACAGTTTTTCTATTCTTTATCGTTCACAACCATTCCTACACCTCTTTTCCCTCGGGAGTACATGAGAACCCGTCCATACATTGAACTATTGTCATCCCTACAACAAGTTTTTCACTTTTGATTTGGATAGTATGTTAAGTTGGTGAAGTGAGGTCCTATAAATAAGTTTTTCTTGTTTTTGTAATTTGGTTTTTGCATATGTGTGGGATTACGAGTGTCATCTTAATAAATAATATCGGTTCTATACCTTCGTCAGCTTCATAAGTGTTTGTCAATTTAACTACTTCTACCATCATATATGTATACGTTACTTTATAATCGGTGCTTTTTCTTTCTTACTATAAAACGGAGAACACTTTTATAACTACGTCAATCTTCCACAACATCAATCCCTTCATTCAGTCTCTTTTTCTTTATAACATATAAAAGTGAATATCCACGTTAGATTTTGTATTTATTCATATTATTTTGTCTTTGTCTGAGTGTCTATGTATCTTGTTTCACCACCAATGGTCTTCCTTCTCCCTACTCAACTCCTGGTTTTATCCACTCCCCGTGAATCTCCACATTTGATGAGTCTAATTTTATTTATTAAATGTTACTATGTATCGTGTTCCTTATATCAGTTATAAAATATTGAGACATATTTGTGTAGTCTAATGATACAACATATAGGTCTTGATTACATTATAAAACAGTTGATACGTCGTTAAAAATTTACTATAGTTAAAATATACTATTTTATAAAGGTAAAATAAGTCACTTTAAGTAAAATATCAAATTTAATACCATCTCTTATCATCTTTACCGTTACAGGGGTCTAGACTTTTTCGTAAAGAGTGAATAACAGTGAGATCCTATCTTTAACTTTTCAAGTTTACACTTTCGTTGTACTAGTTTTCTTTTACGTACCCCGTAAACCTTTCTTCGAACTCTTTGGATAAATACGACCATATACTCTATTAAAATCTGTCCTATCCGTTTCTGGTACATTGGTACTACGACACCCCTCCCTCCACCCTCCCCCCAAGTACAAACCCTTGCGTACATTCTTAATTTCTAAAATTTTAAATTTTTTATTTTTTTTTAAATTTTTTTTTTTTCTGGTACACTCCTGTAGTGTGAACAAAGTGTCCCTTAGGAATAGTCTCTAAAAAATTTTTAATATTATTGAAATTCAACTAAAGATTTAAGATTGACGTAAGAGTATCTAATTAAAATAATAATATTTATGTCACTCTCAATCCGTTCTGTATTATAAGTAACATTATCTCTGTTTCTTGGTGTTTCGACTCTCTGTAGTTGACGGGGTTTATTGGGTCGACTATTTCACTTCGACTCTCACATGGATACCAAAAAGGTCTCGAGGCGAGGAGAAGGTGATAAAATACAGGATAATTAAGATCCCGTATTACTTACGTCATGAAACACTTTGGATAAGACCTTCACAGTTTGTCCTTCTTAATTTATCTTTCCTTGACTCTTAGTTCTTAGGAGTTTGATGGTGTGTCAACGTGAGTAGAGTGTGCAATCATCTCGTTACGAATTTTAAAAGGTTTTGTCCGAAGTCGTTATGCACTTGGTACTTGAAGGTCTACAAGTTCGACCAATATCATTTCCGTCTCCTTGGTCTCTAGTTTAACGGTTGTAGGAGACCTAGTAGCATTTCCGTTCTCTCAAGGTCTTTTTGTAAATAAAGACGAAATAACTGATACGGTTTCGGAAACTGACACACCTAGTGTTATTTGACACCTTTTAAGACTTTCTCTACCCTTATGGTCTGGTGGACTGGACGGAGAACTATTTGGATATACGTCCAGTCCTTCGTTGTCTATTTTGGCCTGTACCTTGTCGTCTGACCAAGGTTTATTCTTTTCCTCATACGGTTCCGACATATGACAGTAGGAAGAATAAATTGAATATACGTCTCATGTAGTACTCTTTGAGACCCGACCTCCTTCGTGTCCGACCTTAGTTCTAACGACCCTCTCCAATATAGTTATTGGAGTCTATACGTCTACTGTGGTGGGAATACCGTCTTTCACTTCTCCTTGATTTTTCGGAGAACTACTTTCACTTTCTCCTCTCACTTTTTCAACCGAATTTCGAGTTGTAAGTCTTTTCCTTCTAGTACCGTAGACCAGGGTAGTGAAGTACCCTTTATCTACCCCTTTGTCACCTTTGTCACAGTCTGAAATAAAACCCCCCCGAGGTTTTAGTGACGTCTACCACTAACGTCGGTACTTTAATTTTCTGCAAATGAGAACCTTCCTTTCAATACTGGTTGAATCTGTCCTTTAATTTTTCGTCTCTATAATGAAACGGTTGTTTCCAGGTGGATCAGTTCCGATACCAAAAAGGTCATCAGTACATACCTACACTCTGAACCTGATATTTGTTTCGACTCGTGGTTTCTTAACTACGAAAACTTGACACCATAACCTCTTCTGAGAACTCTCAGGGAACCTGACGTTCCTCTAGGTTGGTCAGGTACAATTTCCTCTAGTCAGGACTTATAAGAAACCTTCCTGACTACTACTTCGACTTTGTGGTTATGAAACCGGTGGACTACGTTTCTCGTCTGAGTAAACTTTTCTGGGACTACGACACTTTCTAACTCCCGTCCTTCTCTTCGTCTGCTGTCTCCTACTCTACCAACCTACCGTAGTGCCTGAGTTATCTGTACCCAAACTCACTTGAGACCCTCAAAAACTACCTGTCCCTCCGGACCGCACGACGACAAGTACCCCAGCGTTTCTCATCCTGTGTTGGCCCTCTGACTTGATTTGACTTGACTCTTAGTTCTCTGACGACTTTATTTCCAACGTTTACAGTGCCACGATTTCTGATGTACACTTTAACTTCCTCCAACCATACTTCGTCGATTTCTTTCAGTCTTGAACTAGTTTTTGTACTTATCTAATTTCTACCGTTCCTTAGTCTTTTGTTGTGATTTAAAGGTTGGTTTATTAGTCTACAATGGATTGTTGTTTACAACGGTTGACATATTCCCTCTATTAAATGTCTATTCTCTTTTACTTCAATTATTTAAAATAAGACCATACATGGTCTATAAAGTCCTTTGTGTTTTTATACGATTTTTAAAAAACATTTTAAGGAAGTCAAGTCAAGTCAGTGAGTCTGTACAAACTGAGAAACGCTGGGGTACTTAACGTCGTGAGGACCGGAGGGACGGGTAGTGGTTGAGGGCTCAAGTGAGTTTGAGTGCAGGTAGTTCAGCCACTACGGTAAGTCGGTAGAGTACGAGACAACAGGGGAAGAGGAGGACGGGGGTTAGGGAGGGTCGTAGTCTCAGAAAAGGTTACTCAATTGAGAAGAGTACTCCACCGGTTTCATGACCTCAAAGTCGAAATCGTAGTAAGGAAGGTTTCTTTAGGATCCCGGTTAGAGGAAGTCTTACCTGACCAACCTAGAGGAACGTCAGGTTTCCTGAGAGTTCTCAGAAGAGGTTGTGGTGTCAAGTTTTCGTAGTTAAGAAACCACAAGTCGAAAGAAGTGTCGGGTTGAGAATGTAGGTATATACTGGTGACCTTTTTGGTATCGGAACTAATCTACCTGAAAACAACCGTTTCATTACAGAGACGAAAACTTATACGATAGATCCAACCAGTATTAAAAGGGAGGTTCCTCATTCGTAGAAAATTAAAGTACCGACGTCAGTGGTAGACGTCACTAAAACCTCGGGGTTTTTTATTTCAGACTGTAACAAAGGTGACAAAGGGGAAGATAAAGGGTACTTCTCTACCCTGGTCTACGGTACTAGAAGGAAAAGACTTACAACTCGAAGTTCGGTTAAAAAAGTGAGAGGAGAAAGTGAAAGTAGTTCTCCGAAAAATCAAGGAGAAGTGAAAGACGGTATTCCCACCACAGTAGGTGTATAGAGTCCAATAACTATAAAGAGGACCGTTAGAACTAAGGTCGGACACGAAGGAGGTCGGGTCACAAAGAGTACTACATGTCACGTATATTCAATTTATTCGTCCTACTGTCATATGTCGGACCTGCATGAGGAAAAGGATAAACCTTGGTCAGACAGTAAGGTACAGGTCAAGATTGACAACGAAGGACTGGACGTATGTCCAAACAGTTCTCCGTCCAGTCCACCAGACCATAAGGGTAGAGAAAGTCTTAAAAGGTGTCAAATAACACTAGGTGTGTCAGTTTCCGAAACTGTATCAGTTATTTCGTCTTTATCTACAAAAATTTTAAGGAATCTTGTTAACTTTTATATCCAAATATCAAGTTAAGTTTACAACCTTGACCTTTAAATCCGAACTCTTCTTAACTGTGGTTCAATCTTCTTAAAATATAAAGTTAAACAATTTAAAAAATTTCTACTTACTTAGAATAGTCTTTTTTATTCACCATTTATTATTTCCCATAAGAGATTATTTTAAAACAGTTCTTTCAAAAAGAGTCTTATATAAATAGTTTTAAGTTTGAAACATTAGAAGTAAAGAGTAAAGAAGACCAGAGTCAAATTAAGTGACACCAAAGTCACGGAGACAGATGTTACCACGTAAATAGAGGACCCTAAATTAGAAAGGTTCTTATATACAAGAAACCAACAGAAGGACGATACACACCCAATTTATGAAAAACTATACGTCCCTTTAAAGTTTCAGTATTAAACTGAAAAGAGTGGACCCAAAATTAATTCCGTGACGTCTTTTACGGTGGACTACACGTACTACATTTTCTGGTCATGTACAGTTTTTCTTCAATTTCCAATTTTTTACTTTGTTCACAAATTATAAGACCCTCGAAATCTTCAATATTGAAGTTCACACTATCACTAATCTTTCGGAACTGTCAATTTTCAGTTTGGAAACTTAACGTATCCAACTCGACAGGTGAATATGCGTCTATAAAAAGTTATTTATATGACCTTGAAAAACACTGTTAAACTTTTTGAAGGACTTACCTTGAAGTATCGGATGTTTATGTTTTGTATTCTTTTTCAATCCATACAGGACTTACTTATTTATACATCCTTGATCAGATAAAGTAGTAAATGATAGTATTTTATATGTTGGTAGACGATATTTTTCATGTTAAATAGTTTTGAATGTATGAGTTTGTGACTGTCTGGTGTGTACCGAGGTAAGTATCAGGTCTCTTTACATTTGTTTACATTTCTAGGTCGTATTTCAGTATTCACGTCTTTAATTGACATCGTTAATAATATAATGATATTATTAAAGTATCGATGGAGAACAACGATAACACCACTCGAACACAACATAGTCGAATTTTACGGTACACTACGATTTATAAAGATACGCTCATCAAATTAGAGAATTCATTTATCGTATCGTGTTTTTTTCACTGGAGAGTGTCAAGGACACATAAAAAGTAACACAAACCGTGTCATGGTATTTCGAACTTATTGTGGTACCCTGGGTATGTTTTACGGTGTTCACCACGACTTTCACAAGGGTTCTTCGTTTCAGTATTAAAATATTCCTTTTCAAATTAACGGGTTATACGTCTCATCTAATTCAAATTGTTTACACCAATGGACGGTAAAGTTTTGTGTGCCTAAATCGGATTCCTAGTGACATTTTTTCCTTTTCTTTTGGACATTTCGACAGTGACACCGATGTGGTCGTCCACACTTTTAGAGTATGTAAAACGTTTCATAAAAAAATTAGAAAAAAAATGACCTAATATAAATGAAGTGTTACAACACAATCAAAGACGACATATTGTTTCACTTAGTCAATATACATATGTATGTAGGAGAGGGGAACTCGGAGAGAGGATGGGGTGGTAGGTAGGATAGGAAGATCCAGTAGTGTCTTATGACTCTACTTGAGGTACACGATATGTCGTCAACGGGTGATGGACAAAATGTGTACCGTCACACACATACAATCACGATAAGAGGGTTAAGTAAGGTGGGAGGGGAGGGAAAAGGGGCACAGGTGATCAGGTAAGGGATACAGGTATAGAGATAAGGACGGGACTTTTCTAAGGTATATATATATATATATATATATACAAAATTATGTACTTTAAACAAAAAGAGAAAGACTTAATGAATTGAGATAGACTATCTGTGATCCAAGTAGGTGTAGTGATGTTTACTGGGTTAAAGTAAGGAAAATTTTGTAGAAATAGGTAAGGAGTCAACTACCTGTAAATACAATGAAGACACAAGACCGGATCACGAAGTCACTTATGACCCTATGTACAACTTAATACCAAAAGAGTCCCACAACCGGTTGTCACCCTAACGACCCAGTATACAATCAAAATAAAGATCAAAAAATTCCTTTGAGGTATAACAAGAGGTATCACCAACAATAGTTAAATGTAAGGATGGTTTTCACGTTCTCCCAAGGGAAAAGAGGTGTAGGAGAGGTCGTAAATAACAAACGTCTAAAAAAACTACTACCGGTAAGACTGACCACACCCAACTATAGAGTAACATATAACGTCAAAACTAAACGTAAAGAGATTATTATTGACTACCACTCGTAGAAAAGTACAAAAATAAGCGGTAGACATACAGAAAAACTCTTTACAGACAAATCCGGAAGGTAGGTAAAAAAATAACACAACGAATAAAAAAATATAACTCGACGTACTCGACGAACATATGAAGTTTCTAATTAGGAAACAGTCAACGATTAAATGTTATAAAAGAGGGTAAGACTCCCAACAGAGAAACAGTACAACTACCAAAGGAAAACGACACGTTTTCGAAAGTTCTAATTAATCCGGGTAAACAAAAACAAAAAATAAAAGTAATGAGATCCTCTACTCAGTTTTTTCTAGAACGACGTCAAACAGAGTCTCACGAGACGATACAAAAGGAGATTCTCAAAATATCACAGACCGGAATCCAAATTCAGAACTTAGGTAATACTCAAATAAAAACGTATACCACAATCCTTATAAGATTAAAGTAAGAAAATGGACATCGACAGGTTAAAAGGGTCATGGTGAATAACTTCTCTGAGAGGTAAGAGGTAACATATAAGAACGAAGGAAACAGTTACTATTTTCACCAGTGTCCACACACCTAAATAGAGATCCGAAGACAGGACGAGGTGACTACTTATAAAGACAAAAACAAGGTCACAGTATGACGGAACAAATGATATCGAAGCATAATCATCATATCAGACTTCAACCCCTCGGACTAAGAAGGTCGGTACAAAAAGAAAGAGTTCTAAACGAAACTGATAAGACCCAGAAAAAACGAAGATATCTTCAGTATTTTACCTTTCTACTACCTCCTCATCCACCTGTACCTCATGTAGAGAGAGGTGCCTATGTAACGAGGTACCTTATATGGAAGTCTGTATCTTCACGAACGTCTCGTGGTCGACTCTCACCCATCCTCATGGACTGGGGACCTTTCTTATATATCTTGGTACGTTTTGAGTCATCCTGTTTCCCTGATTCCCCCTTTTGTCCTCACAATCGTCCTGACCTGGACGGGAACCATCCACCCCCTTGACTTCGTCCCCTGGATAGGGGTGTAACCCCGTTAACAGACCCAGTCTCCTCTTTGTAAACTCCGACTCTTTCTTCGTCGACTATAAATCCGACACTGTCGGATTTACCTTACTCTTAGTTTGTTATTAAAACGGTGTCGGTATGCTTGGTACCTGTCCCTACGTCCAGGGGATTTTCCGTGTCGTCGACCCTCAACCTCGTATCCCTAACACCTCGTTAGGGTCCCGTTCCCGACGACAACTGACGACCCTCTTCCAGGCTCCCCTACAGTCCCTCCTCTAACACCACCTTTCGGTCCGTCGGTACCTTCTTTCCACTATCACAACTCAGTACGTATCGTCCACCTCGGGAGTGGTATCGGAGAGAGAGGGGTGTGCAGTAGTGGTCGTGGACTTGTTTTCTCTTCAACCGGGTGGTTCGTGGTCTATCTGTCTTGATGTCTCATCCTGAGGTGGGTTACATGGGTAAATTCGTGGACAACGTGGTTTGTTGTCTGATCCTGGGGTGGGTCCTACCGGTGAATTACACGGACTGAGTGATTTGTCGTCTCTTCCTGGGGTCGGTTCCCTCGGAAGATTGACGGACTTACCCGTCTCGTTATCTCTTTCTGATCGGTTTCTTCGGAAGACCAGTGGTCGACGGTCTCCGAGCTTTTTCTGAGACTATCCCGGAATTGAGGACGTCACCCCGGTCAAGTACAGGGACATGTGAACCGTGGTGGTCCCAGGGGTACTGGGTTCGTCGACGTGTTGGAAGTACGAGTTGGGAGTAACCTCGTCTTGACAGTGTCCGTTTTTTTTTTTTTTTTTTTTTTTTTTCAGGACGTAGATATTTGTACCCCAGCGAAACCAGCACAGGTTGAGAAACGTTGGGACACCTGACACCGGACGGTCCGAAGAGACAGTCACCCCCAAGAGGTCCGTTCTTACGACCTCATCCAACGGTATGAGAAGATCTCGTGATATAAGGGACGACGGGATCGGTGGTCAAAGGAATCATAGACCACGAAGGTCCCGGAAACACTGGGTTCGTCGACGTGGTAGAGGTGTGAACCGTGAGTGCCCTCGTCTGGGTTCAGGAGGTCCCGTCGGAGTCCTCGTTTGGGGTCACCTACTGGGTGTACGTCTCCACCTCTAGGTGTTCACTTTGGGTCCCCGTCACACCAACTCCTTCTCCTGGGTTTTGCAAGGGTACTCGACATGTCGACGTCCACTTTAGGTGTACAAGTTGATCCGTCTGAGACACAGACACCTTATATATTTTCCTGTAACTCTCGAGGGTGTTTTCTTTTACGTGATCAAGACTATAGACACCTGTAACCTTCGTTCTTGTGCGTCCTCCTCCTGGTCTAATCTCAGACTCGACGGGGGTGTCGCCCAGGTCTCTGGTCGTGTAACAAAGTCCCGTAGGTTCCCTCCACTCCATCTGACACTCAGGGTCTCTCCCTTTCCTTTGACTGTCGTAACTGAGTTCTTTTTTTAAATAATAAGAATATAAAACTGAACAAGACATCAAAGAAAGTCTAAAAAAAATGTAAAGTAAAATGATAGAGGGGGGCGGGGGACGGGGTCAACATCAACAGATAAATTATCGTGATATTTTAGATAGATTCGAAAACTCTAAAAAAAGAGTTAGTATGAAAATGAAGACAATATTTGAAGACGGAGATGCAACCGAAAACGTCGAGACATCTCAAAAGGAAAAAAAGAGAAAAAGAATTAAAATTAAAAATTTAGAAATTTGAGTGATAATAAAAAAGATGTATATAAGGAAAGAAACGAAAAGGATGACAAGAAAAGGGGAACGTCAATTAGAAGAAATAGATGGAGATAAATTGAAACTTAAAGATAAGAAATAAAGAAAAGAAAGAAAGAAAAGTAAGAGTGGTATAAACAATCAAAACAAAAGTAACGAAATAAGGGGTCAACCATGGAACGAAACCATGACAAAAAGTCAAACACGAAATCAATCAAAACAAGAATTGACCACCTATAGTAAAAACCAAAGGAAACAAGTCAGTTAGATAACATGAAATAAAAATAACTTGACAAAACTAAAACGAATACCCACATATACAGACACTCATATAAGGTAATAAAATTTATAATAAACAGACTAAAACATTGACGGTAAACAGACCCCAAATAGAAACTATAGAGTAAACCCCCGTAAACAAAATTAGGGTAAATTACGACCTTGTTTGGTGGACATCTTAGAGACAAAAACCGGTCTCTAGTTCTGGACTCAGAAACTTCACCCTCGTGACTGAGGTTCTGGGATCTTATGGTCTCTTGAGGATTGGGGATAGAAAAAAAGGGACTATCTGTCGTCGAAATAAGTGATAACCTCTTCCTTTACCGTTGGGTGAGGTAATAAGAACGGATCTCTTAGGGTACCTGTTTCCTCGGATCGTCCGATGTCAGGTATCCAAACGTTCTCAGTCTGTACTGAATCACTGATTTGGTACTGAATAATAATTTTGAGAAGTTTTTTACCCGTATCTTCCTTAGATGGAGTTGTATCATTTCCGGTATATACTCTTCGGGTGTCGTTCGTAATAGTCCTTGTTCTGTTCCCACAAGTGAGAGTGGTTATAATAAGTTTTATCAAAACCTATAGGATCGATGTCGTTAGTCTCTTCTTTCTCTTTATTTTCTTTAGGTCTGGTCTTTTCTTCTTCATTTCCAGAGTGATAAACGTCTACTGTATGACATGTATCTTTCAGGATTTCTATGATAGTCTTTTAATGATCTCGATTAGTCACCTAAATCGTTTCAGTGCCCTATGTTTAAGTTGTGTGTCTTGAGTGAACGTAAAAAAATATGATTGTTATTGTTTAGTCTTTCGATGTAATTCCTTAGTTAGGGTAATTGGTGACGTTGTTTTTCTTATTTTATAGATCCTTATTTAGAGGGATTTCTCTTTTTTGACATATACTTTTTAATATTCTGTAACTACTTTCTTCCTACTGTATTTGTCTACCTCTCTATAAGGTACAAGGACCCATCCTTCTTAGTTATAATACTTTTACTGATATGATGGTTTGAGTCAGATGTCTAAGTTACGTTAGGGATAATTTAATGTCTACGGTAACAAGTGTCTTGATCTTGTTTTTTTAAGTGTTAAACATACCTTTGTGTTTCCTGGAGTTTATCGGTTTCGTCAGAACTCTTTCTTCTTACCTCGACCTCTTTAGTTGGAAGGACTGAAGTCCGATATGATGTTTCGATGTAAGTAGTTCTGTCTTGTCATGACCGTGTTTTCGTCTTTATATCTGATTACCTTGTTCTATCTTTCGGGTGTCTATTTGGGTACGTGCATACGTATGGAGTGAAAAATGGTTTCTCCGTCCTTATATTTTACCCTGTTTCTGTCGGAAAAGTTATTCACCACAAACCTTTCGACCTCTCGTTTTCTTACTTTAGTCTTGTAAAGGATTGTAGTATGTGTTTCTATGTGATTTTTACCTAATTTATGGATTTACCTTCTGGTCTTTGATATTTTGGGAATTCTCCTTTTGTATCCGTCTTGTGAGTTACTGTATTTAGTTTCTTTCTAAGAGATACTGAGTGGAGGATCTCATTACCTTTATTTTTGTTTTTATTTGTTCCCCTGGATTAATTTAAATTTTCGAAAACGTGTTGTTTCCTTTAATATTTGTTCCACTTTTCCGTTGGGAGTCTACCCTCTTTTGTTCTCGTTTCCCTTGTTGACTGTTTCCTATTTAAAGGTTTTATATGTTCGTCGAGTATGTTGAGTTATGGTCTTTTTGTTTGTTGGGTTACTTTTCCTCCCCTTTTCTGGATTTGTCTGTAAAAAGTTTCTTCTGTATTTCTACCGATTATTTGTGCATTTTTCTACGAGTTGTAACGAGTGATAAGTCAGTCAAGTCAGCAAGTCAGTACAGGTTGAGAAACGTTGGGGTACTTAGCGTCGTGCGGTCCGGAGGGACAGGTAGTGGTTGAGGGCCTCAAGTGAGTCTGAGTGCAGGTAGCTCAGGCACTACGATAGGTCGGTAGAATAGGAACCAGCAGGGGAAGAGGAGGACGGGGGTTAGGAAGGGTCTAGTCTCAGAAAAGGTTACTCAGTTGAGAAGCGTACTCCACCGGTTTCATGTCCTCAAAGTCGAAGTCGTAGTAAGGAAGGTTTCTTTAGGGTCCCGACTAGAGGAAGTCTTACCTGACCAACGTAAAGGAACGTCAGGTTCCCTGAGAGTTCTCAGAAGAGGTTATGGTGTCAAGTTTTCGTAGTCAAGAAGTCGAGAGTCGAACTACTTTCACTTTCTCCTCAGGTTGAGAAGTGTCACGTTGACACTTCTGAGGTTGAGAGTGTAGGTATGTACTGGTGACCCTTTTGGTATCGGAACTGATCTGCCTGGAATCAACCGTTTCATTACAGAGACGAAAACTTATACGATAGGTCCAACCAGTATTCAAAAGCAGGTTCCTCATTCGCAGAAAATTAAAATACCGACTTCAGTGGTAGACGTCACTAAAACCTCGGGTTTATTTATTTCAGACTATGACGAAGGTGACAAAGGGGTAGATAAAGGGTACTTCACTACCCTGGTCTACGGTACTAGAATCAAAAGACTTACTACTCGAAATTCGGTTGAAAAAGTGAGAGGAGAAAGTGAAAGTAGTTCTCCGAAAATCAAGGAGAAGTGAAAGACGGTATTCCCACCACAGTAGACGTATAGACTCTAATAACTCTAAAAAGGGCCGTTAGAACTTAGGTCGAACACAAAGAAGGTCAGGTCGTAAAGAGTACTACATGAGACGTATTTTCAATTTATTCGTCCCACTGTTATATGTCGGAACTGGATGAGGAAAAGAATAAACCTTGGTCAGACAACAAGGTACGGGTCAAGATTGACAACGAAGGATTGGACGTATGTCTAAAGAGTTCTCCGTCCAGTCCACCAGACCATAAGGGTACATAGAGTCTTAAAAGGTGTCAAATAACACTAGGTGTGTCAGTTTCCGAGACCGTATCAGTTCTTTCGTCTTTATCTACAAAAAGACCTTGAGAGAACGAAAAAGGTACTAGGTCGCCTACAACCGTTAAACTAGAGACCAAGGAGACGGAAAAGATTTTGGTCGAACTTGTAGTCCCTCAAGTACCAAGTGCTTAACGACTTCGGACCGAACCTCTTAAAACTCGTAATGAAATGATCGTACACTCTACTCACGTTAACACGCCATCAAACTCGTAAGAAACCGTAACGGAAAGAAACCCCAACCTTACTTTTGACTGGAAAAGGTCAGGACACCGGTGACGACTCAAAAGGTTTAAACGATCGTATAACTCACGTCGTGAAAGTGTCGTAGTAGAAAGTCCTAAATATCCACACTTTTCTTCTCTCCACTTTTCGTTTCCTCTTTTCCTTTCTATATTCGTAGACTTACGTCTCAAAGTTTCTTATCGTTCTTCTCTATTCTTTCGGAAGAAGCGGTTAGTTACGTTTCTTTATCTCCTTTGCTTGTCTTACCCTTTCTGATCTCTAGAGAAGTTCTTTTAATCTCTATGGTTCCCTTGTAAAGTACGTTTCTACCCGAACTATTTCCTGTCTTTACCATACCTGGATTGTCTTCGTCTTCTATAATTCTTCTCCACCATTCTTATGTGTCTTTTTCACATGTTCTTTCTAGAAGTACTGGGCCTATTAGTGCTACCACACTAATGAGTAGATCTCGGTCTGTAGGACCTTACACTTCAGTTCGCCCGGAATCTTTCGTAGTGATACTTGTTTGGATCGCCTCCACTACCTTAAGGTCAACTCGATAAAGTTTAGGACTTTCTACCATACTTCAGAAGAAATTTTTTGATCTTTATTTTGGTGGTATACTGGGTCTTTAGGGTGAGAATCCGTATACCAACCTCCTTTGGTTTCAAATTTTTCTGTGCACAGGGTAACGAGTAACGTCCTGATAAATGTTATCGATCTTGTACCTTCATTGGATCTACATGTAACTGTCTACTTACCTATTTTTTCGACACCATGTATATGTGTCACCTTATAATGAGTCGGTATTTTCTCTTTCGTAAATTCAGTCAAGATTGCTCCACCTACTTGGGACTCAGATAATTTATCTCACTTCATTCAGTCTTTCTCCTTCTATATTGTGTATATATACCTTAAATCTTTCTACTATGACTAATAGTAAATAAACGTTCCGTCGTTACCTCTTTGTCTCTTGTCTGAAGTCCCTCTCCCCTCCTCTCCCACTCTACATACCTCTCTCATTGTACTTTTTAATGTGATGGTATACGTTTTGTCTATCAGTTACCCTTAAAAGACATACTGAGTTTGTTCCCGAGACATTGTTATATCTTCCCACCCTAACCCTCCCTCTACCCTCCCTCAAAATTCTCCCTCCACTGCAGGTATGTGGATACCGATTAAGTACAACTCCAAACTGTCTTTTATTATTTTAGGACATTTCGTTAATAGGAAGTTAATTTTTTATTTAAAAACTTTTTTTAGTATATCAGTTCTTTTATGGTCGTTTTTAGGAATATAAAGTCATCTAAGAACTTCATCCTCTCCTTCGCCTTAAGTCGTTACAACCATTACTCTAACGTTCGTTTTACTTTTCTGTTTCTGGGTTTGTTCGAATGAACACAATTTCATTGTTTTTGAAACACAGATCTCGTGACACCATTTCCACCTGTCGTCGTCCTCTCCTATATTTTTTTCTAATACCTTCTGAATCCCCTTCCGTTCTTTTCGGTATCAAGATTACCTTATAGTGAGTTGGTATTTTTTCTTATTTTGGGACGAAAAATGTTGTTTGTACCTGTCTGGAACTTTCATAATATGATTCTATTTAGTCTCTCTCTTTCTTTTTACGGTAAACTAAGGTGGGTATACATCTTACATTTTCGTTTTGTTTATTTGTTTGTTTTTATTTGTTTTTGGTTTGTCTTGTGTAATCACTAACTCCAACAAGTTCAGTGGGTCAGTACGGGTTGAGAAACGTTGGGGTACCAGACGTCGTACGGTCCGGAGGGACAGGTAGTGGTTGCGGGTCTCGAACGAGTTTGAGTACAGGTAACTCAGTCCCTACGGTAGGTTGGTAAAGTAAGAGACAACAGGGGAAGAGGGGGACGGAAGACAAAACGGGTCGTAGTCCTAGAAAAGGTTACTCAGTCAAGAAGTGTTGTCCACCCGTTTTATAACCTCGAAGTCGAAACCGAAGTCAGGAAGGTTGTTTGTAAGTCCTGACTAAAATAAATCCTGACTGATCGAACTACAGGAACTTCAGGTTCCCTGAGAGTTCTCAGAAGAGGTTGCAGTGTCAAGTTTTCACAGTTAAGAAGCCGTGAATCGAAAGAAATATCAGATTGAGAGTGTAGGTATGTACTGCTGACCTTCTTGGTATCGAAACTGATCTGTCTGAAAACAGCCGTTTCATTACAGAGACGAAAAGTTGTGATACAGATCCAAACAGTAACGAAATCTAATCATCAATAGTCTCCCCTGTACTTCCTGTCACCCATTTATCCCACTTCCTCTACTATATACCGTTGGTATAAACACCATCACTATTGAGACATCATATGTATCTACAGTTTAGTATTACGACATGAGGACTTTATATAAAAAATTTTTTTATTCTTATTTTAAACGTTTTGTTATTTTTTCTTTAGTACTTTACAAGACAAGTTCAAGACTTATTTTCCGTAACCATTAAACTATCTCTAACATAACTTAAACCCTCATTACATCAGTACAAGTGTTATAAGTAAGAAGTTTAGGTTCTTGTACCATATAGAGAGGTAGACAAACACAGCAGAAACTAAAGAAAGTAGTGACAGAATAGCAAAAGAAGTGTCCATAAAACAGAAGAATCCATTCAAATAAGGATCCATAAATAAGAAAAAAGACGTCACCACTTACCCTAACAAAGGAATTAAAGAGAAAGACTAAAAAACGACAATCATATATCCTCACGTTATTTAAAGACACATAATTAAAATATAGTATACTGAAATCATTTAGGTAACTAATTGAGATCGTCAAAAGACCACCGTAGAAATCCTAAAAGATATCATAGTACAGTAGACGTTTTTCACTGTCTTTAATGTTGACTGTGACGTCTTTACGTTCCTAAGGATTCTCTGATGGTGTTCGTTGATACGGTTATTTTACCTGTTGGACCTTCTTTACCTGTTTAAGAACCTACTGGAAGGTTCTTACTTGGTCCTTCTTTATTTTTTATACTGGTCTGACAAGTGTTCATGACTTTGACACTAATTTTAGAAGGTTGTTTGTTCTCCGGTCCCAGTCTACTGAAGTGTCTACTTAAGATACTTTGTAAATATCTTCTGGATTGTGTAAGGGAAGAGTTTTAGAAGGTTTTTTAACTTCTCCCTCTTTGTGAGTAAGATACTCCGATGGTCGTGGGACTGTGGTTTTGGTCTGTTTCTTTGGTGTGTTTTTTCCTTTTATTGTCCGGTTATCTTAACTACTTGTACCTATGTTTTTAGGAGTTGTTTTATGATCGTTGTCTTAGATCGTTATGTAATTTTCCCACTATGAGATACCTGTTGACCCTAAATACAATCCTTACGTTCCTAAGTAGTTATATATGTTTAGTTAGTTACACTATGTGGTATAATTGTTTGACTTCCTATTTTCGTATACTATACTATACTATACTATTAGAGTTATCTACGTCTTTTTCAAAATCTGTTTTAAGTTTTGGGTAAATACTATTTTGAGAAGTCTTTGAACCGTATGGAAATAAATTATTTCAGGTATATGTTCGTGTATCGTTTGTAATAAGAGTTACAACTTTCGTAAAGGAGATTCTAGTCCTTGTGTGGATCCCACGGGTGTGAGTGGTGATAATAAGTCGTATCAAAACCTTCAGGATCGGTACCGTCTCTTCTTTTTCTTTATTTTTCCTAGGTTCTTTTCTTTTACGTTTTATGAATAGAATATAACTTTCACGTTGAAAGTAAACCTCCGTCCCAACGATTTTCTTTACGTATAGTTATCTGAGATTATACTCAGTTCTTTTTCGTTTTATCAATGTACTGTTAAATTTCGTTCTTCCATTATCTAGTTTTTTGACCTCTTAAATTACGATCGTTTCCTATCAAATTATTAAAATTTTTCCACAACAAAAAAAAAAAATTTGAAGTCCTGGTATCCTCCTCTTGGAATACCATTGATTCTCCGTCGTCTGTTCAAGGGTTTACGGTAATCTTACAGTAACTCCTCTTACCTATAGAAGGACTTATCAAGAAAAAACAAACAAATTATGTCTGTTTTCACGGGATAAGACCTTTATTTAAGGTACGTCCTGTAAATAATGATTTCTTCTCTATACTCGTGATCCTAAATTCCGTCCCTCCCTATCCGATTGATGACTGGACACGTTTATGTTACCTCAAATGTTAGTCGTGACGAGAATAAATATTTTAACGTTTGTGAACACGGAACTTCCCTTGTCTATTTGTGGTCGACGATCAGAAAATCGACATGTTGTTCTTCCTGACTTTCACTCTTGTCAAAAAGACCTAACCAAGGTAACTTCGAAACAGGAACTTCAATCTTTCATAGAACGGTCATTCCTCGACGGAATATTCAATAAATCGATAATCTGTTACGGTGACCGGTGGGTCTTGGGGCACTCATGTTAATAACTCAAGTCGTAACTTCCGTAGTTTCACTAGATGAAGGGGAGTTTGTGTTGTAGAGATTAAGTCGGAGATCTAGTCTCCCGGGATCCCTGGAAATTCCGAGTAAGGTGTACCATGAAATACCTTTCTTGATAGTTGTGTTACCTTTTCTTGGGACTATCTCTCTTATACTACTTTCGGACCATTCTGACGTAGTGACTTCTGTGGTACTAATAAAACATTTTTCGGTAATTCGGACTTTGTCATTTAAGAACAACGGTTTTTGACAAGTCTACACAATGTACTGAGGTGTCCTAAATACTATCTCGGTTAGTTCCTTTAGTACTCTCTCTAGCACTTATATTGGATTTTTCACCCGCCCCCNTTTCACCCCCCCCCCCCCCCTCGACACCTCCTTCCCAAAGTTCAATTTCTAGAACCTCTTTAAGTCCTCGACTATCTGTAGTGTAAGTCTCCTCAATTGTCTTCTGTTGAACTACTTCTACACACGAAAACTTGATCTACCCTTTCTTAAACATCTTCGTCGTCACGATCTTTTGTTTAACTGTAATCTGTTAGACCGTCTTCCCGAGGTTAATACGTTTTGACGTAAACTGAAGAAAATGTTGTACCTGGGAGACATTATACTCGTTACTTTGATTTCGTTTATGACATTCCTGACCATGGTACAATTTTGTAAAAATCATTTTTCTTTTTCATTTTTTCTGTCTTTAACGTTACATAAAGGTTTTCAATGTGTCTTACACGGACGGAGAGGACTGAGGGGAATCTTGAGGAGATGGAGAAGACGGAGAACGATGGGACTGTCGTTCTAATCGAAAGAAACACAGGGGGAGGAGTCTGATGAGTTCCATTTATGATACTCTTACTTCTGGAAATTATACTAGGTAAAGTGAATTACTTATCATTTATTAGTGGGACGACAATTATTTGAATAGACAACACAAATATACAGAAGTACACTTTTAGATTATTGACATACCGTTCTTGACATTCTCTATAAAAGTACAGTATTAGTAGAGGGTTCATAAGTAATATATCTTATGGTATACGTTCTAAACATAAATTCACCTTTCGGATAGTAAGATATCCGTATTTCTCTATAAAGAATTCTAAGTATTACACAATTAGAGGAACGATGAAATATGGAACAAAAGTTTCATAATATAATGGCATCCCATACGGAGAGAGAGTATTGACCCCTTTGTCATAGTCGGATAGTAGCACTAAAAAATTACACTACAAAGGTTAAACATGGTACTGATAATGACATATGATATACGGTATTTTAAGAATATTAGTAAGTGAAAATAAAAATAACTTCCTATTAACCAAATGTCTTAAAACAACAAAAGACAGTTTTGAGTTGTACTTAGTCGGTATCCATATGTATATAGGAGAGGGAAAACTTTGAGCGAGGAGTAGGGTGGGGAGATCTAACTATGTCTTGGGGACAAACTCAAAGGACTCGGTATGTCGTTTAAGGGTAACCGATAGATAAAATGTATAACGTTACATTCAAAGGTATAATGAGAAAGGTATGTAGAATGGGAGATTAGGGGAGAGGGGTACAGGTGTTCAGATAAGACGTAACAAAGAGGTAACGACGGGACATTCATTTAAGAAGTCATGGTAAAAAGATCTAAGGCATATACACACAATCTTATGCTATAAATGGAAAGAGAGAGACTGAGTGAAGTGAGACATATTATCCAAGATCCAAGTTGGTGGAGTAATCTTGACTGAGTTACCACAAGGAAAAATACCGACCCATTATAGGTAACACTTAAAGAAGAGACTAGAATCACTAAAGAAAGGAAGATCAAACCCCTTTCCCCTTCTAACAAGAAGAAAAAGGTCAAGGAAATCCACATTTCAATCCAAAAGATAAGCTACAAAAAGAACAAAGACTCCATCCTAACATAACGATATTTGAAGGGAGAATCTTGACAAAAACGACGTAGGGTATCCAAAACTCAACACAAAAGTGACGTTAAACAAAGATCTTTAAAAAATAGAGGGAAAACTAAAGAAGTCATTGGACAACCAATAAATTTTTGCATAACAAATTTCAGGGACACAACATAAAGAATGTCAAAAAAAAAAAAAAGAACATCAAATATAGATCAGAGTCTGGTGACACCAGACTCTTCTACGAACGACGACGACGATTCAGCGAAGTCAGCACAGGCTGAGACACGCTGGGGTATCTACCGTCGGGTGGTCCGAGGCGGTGGGGACTCTCAAAGTGCCCTTCTTATGACCTTACCCAACGGTAAAGGAAGAGGTTACGTACTCTCACTTTTCACTTTCACTTCAGCGAGTCAGCATAGACTGAGAAGCTCTGGGTCACCTGACGTCGGATAGTCCGAGGAGGTAGGTACCCTAAAAGGTCCGTTCTCATCTCCTCACCCAACGGTAACGGAAGAGGTCTTCTACGAACTATGATAAAGTTAAAAGAATTTAAATGACTCCAAACTAAACACTGGTTTCTACAGATAGTACTTCTTACAAGGTATAGGACCTCTTATAGGTGTCTTCCATATAAAAAGACGTTAACCTACCTTACGGGACTTCTATAGCTACTCTAGGTAGAGTAGATCACATAGTAAATTCTGCACAAAGGAATAATTAAAAGACAAAACTACTAACCAGGTAACCACACTCACCCAATAATTTCAGAGGATGAGAATAACACAATGACAGTTAAAGAGGAAAATACAGACAATCACAAACAGAATATATAAGTCCACGAGGATACAACCCACGTATCTATAAATGTTAACAATACCGAAGGAGAACCTAATTAGGGAATTAGTAATATAAAACAGGAAGGAATAGAGAACATTAGAAATAAAATTCCAGATAAAACAGACTATATTCCTAACGATGAGGTCGAAAGAAAAAGGGTAAACGTACCTGATATGAAAAGGTAGGAGAACGAAAGTCAGATATACACAGGACTCCAGACTTCATCCAAAGAATATCTGTCGTATATCTCACTCTAAACACGACTCAAAAAACAACCACAACAAACAAACGAAAAGGAGACTAACCGTTCCGACTCACTCTACCATTAGGATAGACGACTACTAACCCAAACATAAAAACAAAACAAACAAATCTACTCCACAGGACGGGTCCCACGATGACCACCAACCCACTACAACCCAGAACATAAGTTCACCAAAGGACACACACTCAAGAGTAATAAACTATGAGGGATCCCAATCAAGAGACCGTCAGACCCCAGAACCTCAGTCACGAGGGTGAGGTTTCCGAGTCTTAAACTAGATACCAGTCCTTACTTCTAAGGTGTTCACCAAACAATACTGTAACTCTAATTTTGTTTATGGGTTTTTACTCTTTGGTTTCTACTTGGGGTCTGTTTACTGTCAATGTTTTAGTCTGTTTATTATTAATCTTATTACCTTGTATGTGTATATGTATATGTGGGTTATTCGTTTCAGTTTTGTAGGGTTGTTTTATTTCGTGTCATCTAACTGGGTCGTTTGTTTCCTTTAGGTTTCAATATAAATGGTCAATCCTTACTTTGATTGATTTTGTTTGCTTTCGTTCTACGGTTCACCTCTTATTTCCTTACTTTTGTTTTGATTGTATATACAACTCTCCTTCCCTTTCTTTCGTTCTTATCTATGCGTTCCAATTTATATCCATCTACTTCTTCTAAATGTATGTAATTTCTAATTGACGTTCCCCTTTTCTTGTCATCCTTTCCGTTTGTTTCCTCATTTACATCTTTTTCATTTATCAAATCTTTTTAATTTTCAATTTTAATAAAATTTTTCTTTTCTTTTTTTTTTTCCTTCTTGTTTCTTCTTTTCCTTTGTAGGTTTCTTGACATTTCGGGCTACACCTCCGTCTCCAAATATTGTTGATATTTTTCACACTGACTTATATGTGTATATGTATATGTGGGTCTTCGCTTTAGTTTGTCAGGTTGTTTTCATTTCATGTTATCTAACTGAGTCACTTGTTTCCTTTGTTTTTTAATATAGATGGTCAATTCTTACTTTGATTGACTTCGTGTTTGACCTTTTGTTTTGATTCCGTTCCACGGTTAACCCCTTATTTCGTTACTTTTATTTTGATTGTTTATACAACTCTCCTTTTCTTTCTTTCTTACTTGACTATACTTTTCAATTTATCTCCATTTATTTCTTCTAAAGATATGTAATTTCAAATTACCATTCCCCCTTTCTTTTCATCCTTTCCGTTTGCTCATTTACATTTCTTATTATACTATCCAAAATTTTTTAAAATTTCTCTTTTCTTGTTGTTGTTGTTGTTGTTTCCATTTGAGGTGTCTTGACGTTTTCGGGTTACATCTCTGTCTCCAAATATTGTTGTCATTTTTCACACTGACTTATATGTGTATATGTATATATGGGTATTCGTTTTATTTTTGTCAGGGTGTTTTTATTTCATATTATTTAACTAGGTTGTTTATTTCCTTTTGTTTTTAATATAGATGATCAATTCTTATTTTGATTGATTTCGTGTTTGACCTTTTGTTTTGATTTCGTTCCACAGTTCACCCCTTATCTCGTTATTTTTATTTTGATTGTTTATACAACTCTACTTTCCTTTCTTTCTTTTCTTTATTAACTATACGTTTAAATTTATCTCCGTCTACTTCTACTAAATATATGTAATTTCAAATTGTCGTTCCCCCTTTCTTATCATCCTTTTCGTTTGTTTCCGTATTTTCGTCTTTTTTATTATTCAAGTTTTTTAATTTTAATTTGTATTTTTTTTCCTTTTGAGGTGTCTTGACGTTTTCGGGTTGCATCTCCGTCTCCAAATATTGTTGTTGTTTTATTACACTGACTCTTTCTTTTTTTTTCTCGAGTTTTCGAATTAATCTAAAGTATTCTAAAGTTTCATAAAAATTTATTTGTTGATATTATATCCACCTCCTCTTTCTTTTTCTTAGATGTCTTGTTCAGTTTTGTATTCTTATTATTTACCAAAAGACCTCAGTGACGACAGTCTCAGGAAAGAGAGCGAGTCTCAGTGTCAGGTGGAGGGACCCTATTGGGGGTTGTGACACGACCAGAGACCTGGACGACACCCCCGTTGAGTCTGAGATTAGACCAGGATGACGACACACAAGAACGGAGGTTACAGGTGTCGATAGTCTTGATCACGTAAAAGAAAACACCCTCAAAGTTATAGGAAAATATATAAGGTGTCTGTCTCAGACGGATCAACTAGTACACCCAATTCGAACGTGCGGATCACCTTTCCAAAACCCAGGAAAAGGCATCAGTGTAACGGGGACCCAAAGTTAACACCAAAATAGAGGTGGAGACGTACACCCAGTAGGTGCCTCCAAACGAGAACTCCGACGAGACCTCCGGAACTCAAACAGGGACACTACTGGTCCACACCTCCACCACATCGAGGAACCCAAGGTCCCCAAGACCGTCGTGATCCGTGAGTCCCCACAACCACCTATCCCTTCACCCTTTATGTCACGACATCTTCCCACACCGTATAACCCGTGGATTACTGGGCCCCTCAAGAAGAAAACCATAGGATAATAAAACGGAAAAGTATGACAAGGACCCCAAGAGTTCCGTTCTTATAACTTCACCGAACGGTAAGGGAAGAGGTCACTTGGTGTAAGACAGTCTGGAGAGGTGGTACTGGACGGGTAGAACCCAACGGGGTGTCCATACCGAACCAGAGTAACTCAATCTTTTCCGACACCAAGATCACACTCCTCTAACTGATCAAAAGACACTCATACCAAAGTCACACAGACAAGAGACTACGGGAGAACGTTGTGGATGGTAGAATAAACCCAAAGAGAACAGAAACAGCACATCATAGAGAAGTGCCGACGAGGTCGTTTCGTGTCTGCCACGAGGAATGGAACCTGGTCCCCATAGAGTTATGACGACGACAAGGACTGGAAGTTACACCCTAGTCACCTCTTTATTGAGGTCTTTCTGACTTCCCTACCTCGGTTTCGTTTTTGTTATGGGTCGACACCTACACTGACCACTATCTTTGTTCTAGGTTACAACATTTCTCGTAATAACGTATCCTTGGACTTTACAGTCCAGGTACTTAGTTCCGTTTAACCTTCACCAGGTTGTTCTCTACCGTTCCCACTTGTAGCTGTAAGATCCTTAGTCTCTTGATTTTACCTGACCTTACCCACTTAGATTGAGTCTACTGGTAATATAGATGATGACGTCCGTCCTTAGGGAGTCTTCTTTACCTCATCGGTAGTACCAGTTGTTCTCAGGCTTTACGTCATGAACCTACGTCAGAGTTTTTGCTGTCTTACTAGAGACAAGCAGAGGTTCCGTTTGGTAAGTTATAGTGTCATTAGGTTCTGATACGGGGTTGGTCATTGCGACTTCTTTGACTTCAACTTGTCAAAATACTTCTGGATGTTCTGGAAAATCTTGATTGTGGGTTTTTTCTACAGGAAGAGTAATATCCCCTGACTTTACGTTTTCATCCTTCAGTTCTTTGTGGACCTCATTGTCCGTTTAAACCTGAACCTTACGTCTTACTTCGTCCCGTTTCTGATTGTCTCAAAACGGTTCTTTTACGTGACCAGTATCGTTTGTAGGAGAAGGTTGTTGTGTTCTCTTCTGAGATGTCTACCTGTAGTGGTCTACCAGTTGCGGCTTTAGTCTAACTAATATAAGAAACGTCGGTTTCTACCTCTTAGAGATATGTCAGTTGTTTTTGTTCTGGTCCTCGACTGACACCGAGTCTAGTACTTAAGGAATAATAGTTTAAGTCTGAATTTAACTTCTTTCGTCCCTTTCGGTGCTCTGGTAAGTCCATATTGGATTTAGTTTAGGGAATACTAATATGTCACCTTCACGCTTTATCTAAATTCCCGAATCTAGACTATCTATCTCAGGGACTACTTGATACCTTACTCCAAGCACTGTAACTTGTCTTCTGTCCCTAGCTCTGATAGGGGTACCTTTTCTTTACGTTTTTTCGTTTTTCCGGCAGAGCCCTCCGGAATGTTTATAGACACTTTTCTTCTCTTCGCTTTTCGTTTCCTCTTTTCCTTTCTATATTCGTAGACTTACGTCTCAAAGTTTCTTATTGTTCTTCTCTATTCTTTTGGAAGAAGTCGTTAGTTACGTTTCTTTGTCTCCTTTTCTTGTCTTACCCTTACTGATCTCTAGAGAAGTTCTTTTGATCTCTATGGTTCCCTTGTAAAGTACGTTTCTACCCCAGCTATTTCCTGTCTTTACCATACCTGGATTGTCTTCGTCTTCTATAATTCTTCTCCACCGTTCTTATGTGTCTTCTTGACATGTTTTTTCTAGAAGTACTGGGTCTATTAGTACTACTACACTAGTGATTAAATCTCGGTCTGTAGAAGCTTACACTTCAGTTCACCCGGAATCTTTCATAGTGATGCTTATTTCGATCACCTCCACTACCTTAAGGTCACCTCGACAAAGTTTAGGACTTTCTACTACGACCCTTTCACGACGTGAGTTATACGGTCGTTTAACCCTTTTGATTCGTCACCGGTGTCCGGGTCTTTTCCAGTCAAAAGTAAGGTTAGGGTTTATTTCCCTTACAGTTTCTTACGAGTTTGATGGCGTGTCAACGTGGGTAGAGTGTACGATCATATCGTTACGAGTTTTAAGAGGTTCGGTCCGAAGTCGTTATGCACTTGGCACTTGAGGGACTACAAGTTCGACCAAAATCTTTTCCGTCTCCAAGGTCTCTAGTTTAACGGTTGTAGGCGACCTAGTACCTTTTTCGTTCTCTCAAGGTCTTTTTGCAGATAAAGACGAAAGAACTGATACGGTTTCGGAAACTGACACACCTAGTGTTATTTGACACCTTTTAAGACTCTCTCTACCCTTATGGTCTGGTGGACTGGACGGAGAACTCTTTAGACATACGTCCAGTCCTTCGTTGTCAATCTTGACCTGTACCTTGTGGTCTGACCAAGGTTTATCCTTTTCCTCATGCAGTTCCGACATATAACAGTGGGACGAATAAATTGAATATACGTCTCATGTAGTACTCTTTACGACCTGACCTTCCTTGTGTTCGACCTTAATTCTAACGGACCTCTTTAGAGTTATTGGAGTCTATACGTCTACTGTAGTGGGAATACCGTCTTTCACTTCTCCTCGATTTTTCGGAGAACTACTTTCACTTTCTACTCTCACTTTTTCAACCGAATTTCGAGTTGTAAGCCTTTTGCTTCTAGTACCGTAACCAGGGTAGTGAAGTACCCTTTATCTACCCCTTTGTCACAGTCTGAAATGAAAACCCCCCGAGGTTTGAGCGACGTCTACCACTGACGTCGGTACTTTAATTTTCTGCGAACGAGGAACCTTCTTTTCAATGCTGGTTGGATCTATCATATAAGTTTTCGTCTCTGTAATGAAACGACTGATTCCAGGCAGATCAGTTCCGATACCAAAAGGGACACCAGTACACACCTACACTCTCAACCTGACACTTCTTCTGACTCACGACTTCTTAACTACGAAAACCTGACACCACAACCTCTTCTGAGAACTCTCAGGGGACCTGACGTTCCTCTAGGTTGGTCAGGTAAGACTTCCTCTAGTTGGGATCCTAAAAAAACCTTCCTTACTACGACTTCGACTTCGAGGTCATGAAACCGGTGGAGTACCCTTCTCAACTGAGTAACCTTTTCTGAGACTACGACCCTCCCTAACCCCCGTCCTCCTCTTCCCCTGTTGGTTTCTACCCTGCCGACCTACCGTAGTGCCTGAGCTACCTGCACTCAGACTCACTTGACGCCCTCAACCACTACCCGTTTCTCCGGACCGTACGACGCTAAGTACCACAGTGTTTCTCAGCCTGTGCTGACTCGCTGACTTGACTTGACTTGACTTGACTCTTCCCACACCGTTGGTCATAACCGGTTATACGAGGTCATAAGAACGGACCTCTTTAGGGGATGGACTGTCTCTTCGGATCGTCCGGTCAAACGTCCCTCCGTTTCTAAATCTGTACTGACTTCGTTGGGACTTGTGTATCTACTTTTAAAAATAAAAAAACGAACACCTCCAAGACGGGATCAATCTCAACTCGTACTTCCACCGTGTCGACGAAGTGAACACCCCTGGGACCACCGTGTTTCAAACGTCCCTGTACCTGACTGAGGTGGGTTCCTCAATACCGGGATAGTCTCAGAAAAAAGCTTGAAGAACATCGACCGGTAGTCTTCCGGAGAAACCGGGCAGAAAGAGACATCGAGACGGACAAGTCCACGAATCTCCCGAGGGAACGGACCCCAAGAAGAGACAACAACCCTCGTAGTCCGTGTATCTCCCCCGGGGGGACCGACCCCAGGATGAGACATCTAATCACGTAGTCCGTGAATTTGTCTGTGGGACCAACCCCAGGATGACACATCAAGTCCCGTAGTCTACAAACCACCCGGTCCTAGAGATAACAAGTGGACATCTACGGTCTGACACCTCTCTCTCTCTGATACCACTACCGAGGTGGGGGATACACACTGAGTCGTCATAGTGGAACGAAGGTACTGACGGACCGAAAGGAGGTGTCCGTAAAGGGTAGTACTAGAGGAGGGAGTGTGGGGGTCTAAGTAGAGAGGTATCAGTTGTCGTCGACAGTGGGACTCTAACGAGGTGTTAAGGATTTGAGGTCGAGGGTCGGAGACGTGGAAGGACCCCTGGACGTAGGAACAGGTCCCACACATACCGACGCCGTTCCTGACAGACAAGAGCAAGGTAAATCCGACGGTGTCTAGTCGACAAAGTGAGAGTCCGAATTTACAAAGAGAAGACTGGGTCTGTTAACGGGGTGAGACCCCCAGTCTGGGGACGAAGTCAAGGGGGTTGGTGACTCCCGTCCAGTTGAGGATGATTATGAGGACAAAAAGGGGGATCAAGGGAGTAGAATGTCTCAAAACGTACCAAGATATATAAGAAAAGGCGACCAGTCCATGAGGACAGGTGAGAGTCGACCACAAGACGTACGTGAAGACACAGACTTCCATACAGGGACTACATAGTCACCTCTCTCTACATGAGGTATAGGTGGATGAGGAGGTAGCAAAACAAGAAAGATTACTAAGTAATAAAATCACACATCCGATCCGATGGTACTTCATTAATATAACTAATGTGATTCGATCGTATCCGTTAGTGTAACGACGAAGAAATAATAGTTATGTACTTAGTAATATGGACATTTATTTAAAAGTGTATTAGAAATGTAAAAACTATAGATCATGATTATGTTTGTTGTAGATGTCACTAAAGATAGTATATTCTGTTATAACTACCTCTATGACGGTTCTGTCTATTAAGTAGAACATACATCTACAACGTTTGAATTTCATATCTATTTATGTTATCCCATGACAATTTACATAAAAGAAAAAGAGTACTAAAAGAATTATTGTAAAAGAAAAGAGATCGAATGAGATAACATTCTTATGTCTTGTATTATGTACATATTTTATACAATTGGTTGACAAATAGTCATTTCGAAGGTCAGTTCTCATCCAATAATCATTTCAAAAGTCCCTCAGTTTTTCATATACGTTTAAAAGACGACGTACCCGTCTCCCCACTCACGGGGATTGGAGGTTATAGTAAATTCCCCAGTAGATATAAATTCTTTAATTAAATAGTCCCCCTTCATATTACAATTTCGTTTATATCTCCTTTGGTTACTTTTATTAAAAGTAAAGTTTTTTAATTCCTCTCTATACTTTCCATCGATAGTTAAATTTTATTTTATAAGATCTTTCCGATACTAGACGAAAATAAAAGTCCTAAATTACTGTTTCGTACTTCTCCATCTTTTTACTTTTATCTCTCCGTTTCATTATTATCTTTTTTTTTTCCTGTTAAATCCATCTTTTGTTTTCTTCATTTCTTAAGAGAAGTCAATGTCTGATTACACAAATTAAATATTCTTTTTCGGACTCGTGTATGGAACAAAAAGACGTTTACATACCGAGGATAGAAGAAATTTTAGTCGTAGGGAACTTACCTATTCTTTCGACACCATGTATATGTGTTACCTCATAATAAGTCGGTAATTTTTCTTAAGTAAACTTAGTTAAGACTACTCTACCCACTTTGACCTCGGTTAATATGTCTCACTGCATTCGGTCTTTCTTTTTGTGGTTATGTCATATGATTGTGTATATATACCTTAAATCCTTCTACCGTTACTGCTGGGACATACGTTCTGTCCTTTTTTCTGTGTCTACACATATGGTCTGAAAACCTGAGTCTCCCTCTCCCTCTCCCACCCTACTAAACCCTCTTACCCTTAATATTGTACATATGACAGTACATTCTTAACTTAGCGGTCAGGTACAGACTGCATCCCACGTCGAACGAACCCCGACCACGTACCCCTACTGGGTCTCTCTACAACACCCCTCCCTCCACCCTCCCCCCAAGTACAAACCCTTGCGTACATTCTTAATTACTAAAATTTTAAATTTTTTTTTTTTTATTTTTTAATTTTTTTTTTTTAATGTATATGATTGACATTTTTTTTTTTTTATTTTTTATTTTGAAGTGACAGTTACACAAATGGAAAAGTTTTTTTTTTTTATTTTTTTATTTTAGTCGTAGGAACGTTTTCCATAAGAAGTACTAGTCTTACTGTTATATTAAATTACGGGTATAATCTCATAAAGACAGATCTTGATTACGATTTGGTCTATTTGATGGTTATGGTGACTGTATTAGCCCTCGTAGGCCTATTTTGTCTTACCGTCTTACCGGTACATCATCTAATACTCTTACTTGTGTTAAGGAATGGGAAGAGACATAGGTAAAGAAAAGTCTTTCTGAAAGTCAAGTGAAGTCAAGGATTCAGCACAGGCTGAAAAACACTGGGGTACTTGACGTCGTACGGTCCGGAGGGATAGGTAGTGGTTGAGGGTCTCAAATGGGTTTGAGTATAGGTAACTCAACCATTACGGTAGATTACTAGAGTAGGAGACATCAGGGGAAAAAGAGGACGGGAGTTAGAAAGCGTCGTAGTCCCAGAAAAGTTTACTCAGTCGTGAAGCGTAGTCCACCGGTTTCATAACCTCAAAGTCGAAGTTGTAGTCAGGAAGGTTACTTGTGGGTCCTGACTAGAGGAAATCGTACCTGACCAACCTAGAGGAACGTCAGGTTCCCTGAGAGTTCTCAGAAGATGTTGTGGTGTCAAGTTTTCGTAGTTAAGAAGCCACGAGTCGAAAGAAATATCAGGTTGAGAGTGTAGGTATGTACTGATGACCTTTTTGGTATCGGAACTGATCTACCTTGAAACAACTGTTTCATTACAGAGACGAAAAGTTATAGGACAGATCCAACCAGAATTGAAAGGAAGGTTCCTCATTCGCGGAAAATTAAAGTACCGACGTCAGTGGTAGACGTCGCTGGGGTTTTTTATTTCAGACTGTGACAAAGGGGAAGATAAAGGGTACTTCACTACCCTGGACTACGGTACTAGAATCAAAAGACTTACAACTCGAAATTCGGTTGAAAAGTGAGAGGAGAAAATGAAAGTAGTTCTCCGAGAAATCAAGAAGTATAAGACGGTATTCCCACCACAGTAGACGTATAGACTCCATTAACCATAAAGAGGACCGTTAGAACTAAGGTCGGACACGAAGGAGGTAGGCTGTAAAGAGTACTACATGAGACGTATTTTCAATTTATTCGTTCCACTGTTATATGTCGGAACTACATGAGGAAAAGGATAAACTTTGGACAGACAACAAGGTACAGGTCAAGATTGACAACGAAGGACTGGACGTATGTCCAAACAGTTCTCCGTCCAGTCCACCAGACCGCGAGGGTAGAGAAAGTCTTAAAAGGTCAAATAACACTAGGTGTGTCAGTTTCCGAAACCGTATCAGTTATTTCGTCTTTATCTACAAAAAGACCTTGAGAGAACGAAAAAGGTACTAGGTCGTCTACAACCGTTAAACTAGAGACCAAGGAGTCGAGACGCATAGTTTTCCACTGTGAGAGGGGGTGGAAAGTTGAGACCATACTGGGTTACTAAACAAAACCGGTTATAGTACGTCGTCTTCACTTCACAGTCAGGACTCGGAACCGGAGTTTTGTGGAACTAGTAGTGAAGAAAGTAAGAACTTGAGGACGATAGGAGTGATTTTATTCAGGACAATCTATTAATTTGTGGTAGTCCTCTCGACTCTGTTTGGGGAGTGGGGTTTGGTTATAGGTCAATTGTGGGGGTCTTCGACTTGTCGGATCGGTTGGACGTCGACTGGTACTCTTTTGTGGGTTTAGTCTTGATGGGTTGACTCAAGTCGGATTGACGGAGATTTTATTATTCGTTGTACTCAGTGATTCAAAACCTGACCAAATAATGTGTCTTTGTCGGTTGATTTTACTAAAACTCGAGGTTTAGTGACGTTTACCACTGACGTCGGTGTTTTAATTTTTTTGTGAGCGAGGATCCTTCTATTCGACACTGTTTAGATCTGTCGTTTAATTTTTCGTCTCTGTAGTGAATCGGTTGTTTCCATGTATATCAGTTTCGAAACTAAAAAGGTCATCAGTACATGTCTATACTCAACCTGTTATTTCTGATTCGTGGTTTCTTAAACGAAAACTTGCCACCACGAGCTCTTCTGAGAACTCACAGGGAACTTGTTGTTCTAGTTCGTTTAGTTGGGATTTCCTTTAGTTGGGACTTATAAGTAACTTTCCTGACTACGACTTCGACTTCGACTTCGAAGTTATGAAACCGGTGGACTACGTTTCTCGGTAGAGTGACCTTTTCTGGGACTATGAACCGTTCTAACTTCCGTCCTCTTCCCTCTCTGTCTCCTACTCTACCAACCTACCGTAGTGACCGAGTTACCTGTACTCAAACTCGTGAGAGGACCTCTATCACTTCCTGAACCTTCGGACCACACGACGTCAAGTACGTCCAGTGTTTTTCAGTCTGTACTGAATCACTGACGTGTTGTCGTTGTTGTTTAATGTGTCTTTGTCGATTGATTTTACTGAGTGAGGTTCACACGTATGAAGTCTTTACGTCGTTACTTCAAAGGATGATGTCACTTGGTTGACTTAGGTAGATATGGACCCTGTCACAATTCTTCAAGTTTCGAGAAGTTGGTTTCGGGACCTTCTATCATTCGACTACGAAGAAAAAAAAAATCCAGAGAATGAAGAACCTTGGTTCTCACGAGGTTGGTATTTATTATGAAAGATAGAAGTTAAGTCTAACGATCCACTATTCTGTAAAGATAAAGGTCAAGAAATTCCTTAGAGGTGTGACAAGAGGTATCACCGACATGATCAAACGTAAGGGTGATTGTCACAGTCTCCCAAGGGAAAAGAGGTGTAGGAGAGGGTATAAATAACGAACATCTGAAAATCTAGTGTTGGTAAGACTGACCGTACTTTACAATGGAGTAACACCAAAACTAAACGTAAAGAGACTATTACTCACTACAACTCGTAGAAAAGTACACAAACAGCCGGTAGACATATAGAAGAAACCTCTTTACAGATAAATCAATAAACCGGGTAATAAATAAGAAATTAATTTGACTACTTAATGACAAAGGAAAGAATATTTTTAGCCCGGTTTTACTGAGTTCCGAATTCTTTGTTTTATTACGTACTTTGCGTGTATCGTATTAGGGATTGTGTTTACAATCCGGGGAAAGGGGGTGAGTGGTCCTATTTCGAGAGGAGGTCGGAACTGTTGGAGTTGGGAGTGCCGTAACTCGTAGTGAACTTTACTATTTATAAGTGTGTTAATCATAGACGTTTAAGTAAAGATACCATCTTCGTAAATAAAGTTAATATGTTTTTATTGTGATAAGGTTTGCGTTCCATTGATTTTACATATAAAAACGGAGTATGTGGTATGAGTTTACAATGTCTACCAAAGTTCTGTAAGAATTTAATTGTTCTTAGTTAAATCTTAGTTCCATCATAGACAGTTATCTTGTCTACATGATTCCGATGAATATGACCTTTACCCTTTTATGTTTAACTAGAGTACGTCTAAGAGAAATCACACGCAGTCTTAGTAGACCTGTCACCTTTTTAATGGAAATCCTCTGACTTCCGTTTAGTCTAATTCATTTGGGAGCCAGAGTCTTATTTATGGTTTTGCTGACTGATTTCTATGTTTGAGACAAAGTGTCCCTCCTTGTTTCTGTTTTACGTAGTTCTATATACTTTAATCAGTAAATTCACTTCACACTCAAGAGATTCGGAGTCCAAGTCCTTATGATGAGAGTTCTGAAAAAGATGTCTAATACAGTCTATCACACGTTATCACGAAGGGATTAAGTATTGTGTGGTGATGATAGTAATAAAGTAGTGGTAGTTATGATAACCTATGTCTCCTGTAAGAGGGGGTGGGGGTAAGGGTCAAGGTTTATCAATGATAGATAAAATTTTTAATTTACTGGTTGATGACTCAAAGTCAAGTAACTGATGACCGGGGTAAAAATTTGACCATTGTAAGAATGATCGAAGTTGGCTCATATAATCCTAAAATCATGTACCAACTTTACTGTTAAAAACAGATTTGATGACCGAATCAGTTACCTCAGTCTTCTTTCACATTTCGAATGTTTTTACACACGACAAAGATTTCGTGATTTCCGATTTGCTTACTTGACGAAACGTTTCATTGGGTGAAATCTGTTGGAGACTACAACGGATATAAGAAAAGACTGAGAGTGTAATAGATGTCTACCTTTGTTTCCTTATTTTGTAGATATTAGAAGTAGTATGGATATCAGTTATATGATATGACAAAGCATCAATTTCACACCCCGGTAAATTCATTAAGGATGTATTTATAGACGTCAAAATTGTAAAACTTTGACTTTGTATCGATTTTCTCCACGAGTCGGTCCGATTCTGTCCCAAGAAGTTGAAGTCGTTATGACGGTAAAACCTAAACTAGTAAGAAAAATCCCCCCTCCCACCTTTGACAGGACAAGTAACCTCCTACGTCCGTAGGGATCGGAGATATATGATGTACGGTCATCGTTACACGGGTTGAAAGGTTAAGACTGTTGGTTTTTTACAGTGGTCTCTAACGATTTACAGAAACCCCCCCCCGGTTTCAGTGGGGGTCAATTGTTGATGACTCGATCTTAAAATATGTCTGTATTAACATTTGACTCAGGTATCTAATATGTTCTGACATTAAAATGATTTCTCATATCATGTTGTTAAAGACGATGTAACAAATACGATCCCGTGTATCAAAAGTATCTTCTGAATTCGTATATTAATAGGTGTTTATTAGTAGAAAAAGGATGACTTTTGTGATAATAATTTGTCCCTTTTTTTGGGTTGTTATGTCGATTAGGACGTTACTAAAAATTTGACTTTGGATACCAAATGTTTGTAAACTATTTACCTCTGGATCTATTTAGTGACGTTCACAGGAAGGAAGACTTAAGCATCAGAGAGAAAGAGATGAACATTCGCAAGGAAAAGTTAGACGTCGAAGAGACTAAGTTTAAAGTTTTTGACGTCGGATAGAAAAAGGTCAACATTCGCAAGAGAGAGTTCAAAATTGAAGAGTCAAAGATATAGGACACCGACTACATACCTGAAAAGGGGAACTGGTTCAAGTGAAAGGTTTCTACCGAAGAGACTCAACTGATAGACATTGGAGTCGAAGAGAGAAAGTTAGACGTTGGCGAGGAAGAGGTCGACTTCAGCGAGTACGAGGTACAGATTTACGGCGTCGGAGAGAAAGAGTTAGACATCCGCAAGGAAGAGATGGACGTCAGAAAGTCGGAGTTATAGTTCGGAAGCAAAAAGGTTAAGATCAAAGACAAAGAGATACAAATGTTCGTTTACCCCGAGTAGTATACGTCTGGATCTACCACAACTCAAGTCTCATTTTTTAAGTAGTTACACCCCCTTTAGTCCTTCAAGTAAAAGGGAGGACCTTAGACCTTACTGACTACTGTTGTAAAGAAGAAGGAGAAGTTAGAGTTTGATTTTCTCTTTTCATCAAGAGTCATAAATATAAGTACCAAAATTTAAACAAATCCGTAAAGAAATTTCGAAAGACATAAACTCGTGTGTTTTGGTAAATAAAACTTAAAACTTTTTATAAATGTTGACACACTGTAATGATTATTACATGTCAATGTTCTCATGTAACTCCACTCTTCTCTAATTACTGCCATTCTATCATTTTTTACCTTACTGAGACAATACATGATAAAAATTTCAATCGAACTTTTAGACCCTTAAAAAATTCACAAGAGTCAGATATTGTTTGAGAGTATAGTCTTTACTTCTTTATTTTTCTCCCAAGTGTATCCGATTATGAATGAAGTCCTGAGACTCCTAGAGAAAGAAGGAGAAGGTGGAACTGGAGTCAATTCCTAGGTGGACGTAGGGACTTTAGACGGTGTAAAACGGTTAGTTTTAAACATAGTGAAGCCTTAGGTTAGAAAAGTAGATAGAGAAGTCACTCTCTCAGTAGATTTAGTCTACACCCTTCCCCTTTGGGACTTGGTTGATCGAATTACAAACGGAAGTAGAAGAAAGAGAAGTATTCCCGAGCGGTCAGTTCCATGGAAGAAAAGTGAAGACAGGGACAAGAGACAAGAGGAAGAGGATGTCGTAAGTGTGTGACACGTTAGAGGAGGGTTCGGTAAGCGAAGTAATGTAATTAACAACATAACTCGACGAACCTTTTTTAATGAAGAAAGGAAAAGCATTAAAGAAAGTTTTCCCAGACTCAAAGAACATGTGACTTTAACGAAAAGGAAAAGGAGAAGTTAACGAAGTAAAAGATTGAATTTACGTCAAAAATGTCATTCCTTTCTACACTTTTCTTAAACTCCTTCTTAAAAAGATGTTTCATGTTTTTAGTTCCTGTTAAGGAACAATCATGAAACAAATTTAGTCTCAAAAGGTAAGTAGATCATCGTGTCCGACCGACCGACTAAGGATTTCTCTTTTTTCATTTTTAGTTAGTCGAACGTTGAAAACGTTATATAAGTTGTGTCATTCAATATATTAAATTTTTGTTTGTTTGTTTTCGGGAGAATTATACCGAATTTTGACTGATGTAAAAGACAGAGACGGTCGTGATGGTGTCAGGTTCGATGGTAGAAGAGAGTGGATCCGACGACATTTCCAGGGATTGATTGACGGTCATAAATGAGAACTAGACGAGGGATGAAGACGAGAGGGGTTTAGTAGGAGATTGACGTTTCCGGAAGAAATTCAGTGGGTGACAACAGTTAGAGAAAGGGACAAGTCCCAAAAACATGTGTGATAAGGGAGACTGATCTTTTATCTAACAAGGGACAAACCGGATGAATTAGGGAGGAGTAGAAAGTCGAACGGCTAATCTGTAGACGAGGAGTCACTTAGGAGAGGACTGTTCATTTAATGAGTAAAAGGAGTGGATTTACAATGTGGACACGATTATATGTTGATTCTCACAGAGAAAAGGTAAAGTGACAATCAAAGTCTTCTGTCGTTATAAAGACGAGTGGTAGGACAGAGCTCTCAGATCGTCTCTAGGACCGTGTACCGTCCGTATGTATGATATTTGTGAAAACTTACTTATTTAGTCAGTTGGACGGTTTCACTGGTGATCTACAATTTTTCGTTTTTTTATATTCTGACTTTCTCCCATATGGACTTTAAACAATTTTTTCATTTGAAAAGTCCGGGGTGGGGTCTGGTAAACTTATGTCGTGAGACCCCCGTTCTAGACCGTTAGATACAAAGTTATTCAGAAGGTCTACTAGGATTATGAACGATTTCAAACTTTTGGTACCACGACTGGGTGTGGTCATTTGTTTACGAAATTTGTGGACTAAGAGAGTGTGTGAAACTAAAGTTCAGAATATGTTTACGTAGAGAAACCACCTTAGATTTCATGTAAGTCTAGGAGTTATGTTATCGACCATTTACATCAAGAAGACGATAGATTGGAAACGTAATACCCTTCCGTGTGTTTGTTTGACCTTTTCTACAACTTACCCAGAAAAGGAACCATTCCTCTAAAATTTTCATACATTACTCCTTGTTCCCGAAAGGACCACCGAGTCGTCACTTGTTAGACGGACGGTTACGTCCTCTGTCTACACCCAAACTTAGGACCCAACTTTCTAGAGAACCTCTTCCTTTACCGTTGGTTGAGGTTATATGAACAGACCTCTTAGGGTACCTGTTTCTTCGGACCCCCCCCGATGTCAGGTATCACAGTGTTTCAACCTTTGCTGACTTCACTGAAACGTGTGTGTGTAAGTGTGTTTGGTGTAAAACACTGAAGTTTAAGTGAGTTACTAGTGACGATGTCTCGAAGAAAAAAGGGAGGAAATGTTTTACTCTCCCATCCGACAATTCCACGGGAGGACGAGATAGTAACATCCTAGTATTTGTAAAGGACGGTTATCTTTTTTTTATGGTCATAGTAATTTAAGGTACAAGGTTGTAATTCAGACCTATTTCAAGATATACATCGGTCTTTTGAGAGGTTTCAAAGTTAGTCAATACAAAGTGAGATGGTGTCAAAGAAGTGACTTTTTGAAAATTATAAACGGTCAAATTTTAAAATAATCATCTCACTTTTTATAAAGAGACCATTGACTGTCATATTTATCATAAAAGATGACTTCGTTTTCATATCATTCATTCCATTGATTTAAATTAGTCATTTACGTGTTTAGAAAAGATAGTGATAATTTGAAGAAGAGAGGTCCCGAATTTTTACCTACGTTTAGGGAATAAAGATTTGAGATTTTTATATAAAAAAAATAATTCTAAAGTGACGAACATACGTAAAAAAGGTCCAAAGGTCATTATGAATAAGTTGACTAGAACACACACAGATCATTGTAGTAGTTTTTTTACGGGTGGTTACGTAGAAAAACAAAGATTGGTAACTACATGTCATTGGTAGAGGACTTGATGAGGAACTACTATTTTACTTCTGGTCTCTCTTGATTTTGGAATTTTCTCGTCTTTTATTTGGGAATTTTTCAGTGACAGTCAAAGTATGTGGGTGTTTTTCCCGTCTCGTCCGTTTTTATCCCCTTTTTTTTTTTTCTAACGTCGTTTGATAAGATTTCGTCTGAAGGTTAATGAACTCTGTAAATTATTATTTTAACTTTAGGTGATTTAATCTTACGTATTAGTCTGTCACCGTCGTGAAAACTAATACAGAATCCGTTTATGACGGTAATATCAGTTTATATTCGGAGAACAGTGATCTCATATTCGTTTGTGTAAGTATGTAATTTTTTCGTAGTTTTGTCCGACACCGAGTCACCATTTCTCCGAGTCACCATTTCTTAGAAGGTCGGTTACTGGGGGACCTCTTCCTTTACCGTTGGGTGAGGTCATAAGTACGGACTTCTTAGGGTACCTGTTTCCTCGGACCGTTCAATGTCAGGTAACCCAATGTTTCTCAACCTGTGCTGACTCGTACGTGTGTAAGGTTGCGTGTCACATTACCAATATTCGTGTCCAACACGTCAGTCTACAGACCAACCTTAGGGTCAAGGCGTTGAAGGATCGAAACACGGAATCAATAAATTAAAGGGATACACGTTAAGGTAAACATTTTATTATAATAATGAAGCATCTTTATGATATTCCTAATTTCCTAAATCATTTTATACCTCTTATCAAGGACCGTGTGTCATTCAATTCAAGTGATAATAACGTACTTTCCGTTAAGAGATTTCCTTCTTTTTCCGGTGTTATTATAACCATAACAAGATCAAGTATCCAGTTCACCATTTAGACAACCAGAAATAATGATACGAAATATTGTGATCCTCATATAACCTCGGACGACTATACTCGACCACTTCCAGTAACATGTGAAGGGTTGAGGTATAAGTCATTACAGTACAACCCTTGATCTTTGACCGGTTCTACCGTCATAAATGTTGTGTCTTTACCTGTTTACAATGTTGGATCATACAAAAAGAAAAGTCACCAGTTCCTCGACCAAATGAACATATGAATTTCGATGTACTAAAAAGTTATAAAGTTTATAATGGATTATTTTTTATTCTTTTACCGTACAAAATTGTAGACTAGGATGTTGTCAAATCACTTGTAAGATCTTCGGAACATTAAAATCTCCTAGAGTAAATTAATCGTGACTGGATTGTAAGGAATACATTAAGTTCAAGAGTCAACTCGGCCCGTTCATATAACGAAAAGAGATCTCCGTTGACTTATTATTAGTAATTTATAATATAAATACCCTGAAGGGACTACCGAGTCTGTTATTTCTTAGATGGGTGTTACGTTCTCTGGACCCAAGCTAGGGACCCAGTCCTTCTAGGGGACCTCTTCCCTGACCGTTGGGTAAGGTCATAAGAACGGACCTCTTAAGGTTCCTGTCTCCTCTGACCGATGTCAAGTACCCAACGTTTCAACCTGTGTTGACTTTCTGATTACGAAAGAAAGAAGTGATATAAATATTCGTTGTATTTTTTCCTTGACTTCTTTTGACTAAATGTGTAATAAACGTGTAGTAATTTGGTCGGGGTTATATGAAGAGAAATCATGGATATCCCGGTAACGTGGTGTAAAGTTTCTTAATCACGTCAGTTTAAAGCAAAGGAGGAAGGAGATGGTAAACGAGGTGGGAATACTCCTAGATCTTCTACCATGGGGTGGACGAGGTTTCTGTCATAGAAGTTATGTATTGTAACACGGATTATCCTCCATTTTTACGTTGTATTTTATTTTTTCACTAACTCCCTCCCCTTTCTCGTCTTTTAGTTTGTCTGTTATTGAGTTCATTCCATTCGATCGTTTTGTTTGACGATGTCCGTTTCATATATAAATTTCTTTTTCCGTCGGGTTCAGTTATATCCGTTCTTCGTCAAATACTCTAATTCACTTCTGGAATTTAATGGATGGGATATTGATATGATTTATTACATTGTCAATTGTTCAATATGTTTTAAGACTTTTCTTATAAAATTTATTTATCCGATACTTCTTGATGAATCCGTCATACTTGGTTACTCCTCGTCTAATAATTTTTATATAAATTCTTTACCTTAGTCGTCCGGTCTACAGGAATTTTTATCTTTTCTAACGATTTCAATGTGGTTTAAGGTATAGTTTAATTCCTACTGAAAAACCAAGGTTTTCTATGTCTTACAAAGTCTATAAATTTACCGAAGAACTTGGTAAATTTTCCATCTTCATACCATTTTTATATTTATAAGTTATTCCATAATATACTTATTTGACGTCACGTCGGTGTATTACCTTATGGGTTAATCTAATACTTATACCGAATCATGTTGTAATAATCATACAATTACGTTCGGTTGTTTTAGTCTTTTCCTTATATATAAATACAGATACGACATATGTATAAGTGTCTTCGAGTCAAAAGTTGGATTCTTATAAAGATCTGTCTTGTACGATACGAGATGTTCAAGTGAGTGAGACAGGTGGTAGTAAGTGGTCGAGATCTCTAGTGTATATACCAGTAAATAGAGTCAGTATATCGACAAACAACCGGATCGGTGTACGAAGGTGATTATCCGATAATATTAGTGAATGAAATGTAATCTTCGTTATTACCTAGTTTCTACTTATATGATGAAGATTGTTTATTAGATATTAGATAATTTTGTATATACGTATTTTAAATGTACTTTTTGAAGTATTACCTCTGATATTTGTCTTTCAAAACTTATCTCTGATGGTTCCGAACATATAATTAAGGTGATGAATCTTCGAGATACTAGACTTATGTAATGAATTGGAAAATTTGAATAAAGGATTAAAAATTTACCCTTTTTATTATCTTATGACGTTATAAAACTCCTCATTTACTCTGTTGGGTTTGTTTTTCGAATATTATATATTCTATATTATTCGGGAATTGTTTATAGTCGATAATAGGTGAAGGATCATATCAGACCTGTGTCATTTACTTGTGAAGAAATGAGTTACTTATTACACTTACATCCTTTTCACGTACTTCTCTTTATGATTGTTTTATAGGACCCACAAGTCTTCCACATTAAAAACCAACCTAGTTCCTTTCAACAGTCTTCCTTAACCGTAAAATAAACCTCCCTGTCATTATGTACCGTCTTCATAGTCCTTAGTTTCAATTTATTGATCCCACCCCTGTTTACAGTCCAACCGAACTTTCCGGGAAGAGAAACGATTCTTTGAATGAGGTTCTCCGTTTATATAGACTTTAAAACATAAAAAAAAAACTTTAAGTTCGTTATACGGAAAATATACCTTCGTAACAATGTGTTTGATATTGTATGTTTTATGTTCACGTATTATTTGTTACTAATGTCAACGGTTGTCTTAGAATTAAATCTGTTTTTAGACATTAGTCTAAAACGACGAGAATCTTACACTCTAGTTAGCACATTACTATCTTTATTGTTAGGAGAATTTTGATACGGAATCAGTTATATAAGAATTTTTAAACCCGTCGTCAAAGATGATAAACGTATAAGACACGTGGGGGCGGAGGTTGTTAAACGTTAAGGCATAGAGATGGGATGTTTTCACCATAGGGAAACAGAAACTGGATACAAGGATTGGGAAACAAGATATGGTTTGACTACCTTGATCAAGTGACTATTTTACGTGAAAAATTTTTTTTAAAGACCGACTGTCTGTACCGAACACCCTTAAAAGGTTGGTCCCTTAAGATCCGGTGTCGTTACTTTCGTGTCTGGGATTGGTGATCTGGTGATTCCTTGAGAACTATTTTCCGTAAACGTGAAATTGTGTGTAAAAGATGGAGTGACTTTAACTGTAGTTTTCCATAGAGTCTGAAGGCCAGTCAGTGCCGAATTAACACACTTTTAGAAACTGTGGAAGACTAATTACATTCTATCATGGGTTTAGTTTCGTTGGAACTCAACTATAAACCAACGATACGAACGTACTTATCTTTGATTCGACAAAAGTCCTTAAAAAAAGAGAGAAGAGGAAATGTAAAAACATGAGTACATTGCCAAACCCAAAAGTAGTAGGAAATGGGTTATTAAAATAAGTTTATATAGTTCGAGGATGATACACGGTCCGTGCATAAGAACCACGACCCCGATTTATGGAGTGTTTTATAAAAATTTTCGGTATAATCGACAGTTTATGATAGGGAAAATATAACCAACAGAAGGCATAGAAATGTTTTCCCTGAAATCATCAACGTGGGAGATTTTTAAGTATCAAAAAGGTATGGGTTAGTGTCTCTTGTCGGTAAAAGGACTTTAGAGTAAAGTGTTAGTAAGAAATAACCCACTTTTATCCACATTCATCAAGTGAACGTATTAGGAACACTTCTACCACATGGTGGTTTCCGTATAATGTGGACCCATTAAAAAAAAATTCCTGAATTGTGAACTCTTACTTCAAGGATTTATGGCGTACTATTCTGTCTTAATTCTCCAGCTTCATTTTAGCCTTTATTTAAGACCCAGTTTTAAAAAAACATCCATTTGAGTAATCTAACACGTACTTCTTTTTGTAGTGTTTTAGATGTTTGAAGGGGGTTGGGAGAAACTTCACCCGAAGGGTGGAGGGTGGTTGTGGCCCGGGATGACAGAGGTGATATGAGAATCTCCTGTAAGTTGAGGGACGGACATTGAACACCATCCATTTACTGATTTCAAATGAATTCTCAGGGGACAATAGTGTAATTATTTCATGGAAAGTGAGGGTAGGAGAGGGAAACCTTGTCGGGGAACCCTCTTATGTCCTTCCGACTAAAGGGTCCTCCGGTAGGTCCTCCTCCCTCGCGCGGCGTCTGAGCCGGTGTCGGTGTCGACGTGGACTGTCCTATGTCCCGTTGGACCTTCTCTCACGAGCGAGGCGTTTAGTCTAGGGACTCCCCCCGGACCTTTGAAAAGGTCGGAACGACGTCTCCGGACCCGGGAGGGGTGGGAGGGTCCAGTCCGACTTCGCCGCTCAAGATAGAGAGGACTCGCAACACCAGGCGCTGCGCCGCTTCGACCCAGGTTTCGGTCGCCGCCCCACTGACGCCGGACTGTGGTGGGGCGACCGTGGATGGCAGGCGCCTCTCCGGCGGGAGAGTGTCGGAGAAAGCGCCGTGGCGACGAGTGGACGTACGGCCCCTCGCGGAGGGGCGGCAGCGGAGACCCCACACATACCCCGCCCCACCGTTTGTCTCTACGAAATAGTTAAGGGGCGGGTGCCTGAGCCGGGCGGGGACGGAGATGCGGTGACCGACGGCGCCGGCGGCGAGCAGATTGCTCCGAGCGGGCAACCGGGCCTCCTGCGACGGCAAGACCGACTCCCGGGTGGGCCCAGGCCGGAGTGTTACCTTTCGCGCAGGGTTCGGCAAGGCCCAATCACGGGACTGAGGCGGGGGGCACTGAGCCGGAGGGCGGCCTCGAGGAACCGCGGCCCGGGGCAGTTAGATCTCGCGACACCCCTTCCTAACCGGGGACCGCCAGCGGGCGACGCGGCAAGACGGGCTAACCTCGCGTCAGTCGAAGTAGAGGTTTGATAAGGACAGGAACTGGGTTTGGACAATTTTCCCGTTTCTCCTTCACCTTGGGAGCGTAAAGGAGTCGACCAAGGCTTGGATCGTAGTGGAAGACGAGTCGGTTGCCACTGGATTAAAACGAAGTCAGTAAGGGAGATTTTGATGGGGAGGTTTCCAGTGACCACTAAAGGAACGCCGATTTAGATCAGTAGTGAAGAGTCGAGAACGACGACGATTCAGCGAAGTCAGCACAGGCTGAGACACACTGGGGTATCTGCCGTCGGGTGGTCCGAGGAAACAGGGACCCTAAGAGGTCCGTTCTTGTGACCTCACCCAACGGTAAAGGAAAAGGTTACGTACTTTCACTTTTCACTTTCACTTCAGCGAGTCAGCACAGGCTGAGAAGCGCTGGGGTACCTGACGTCGGGTGGTCCGAGGAGGTAGGTACCCTAAACGGTCCGTTCTCATGACCTCACCCCACGGTAGCGGAAGAGTCGAGAATGGAGGAGTATTTATAAACTGAACAACTGGAAAGAAGTAAACTAAAGATATTACGAAGGGGACCAAAAGAAGGGAGAGTCAAGAGAAGAGATAGGGGAAACGTTAACGGCTCCGAAATCAACGATAGAGTTTAAGATCAAGACCACAATGATTACTCAGACCAAAAGGTAACGGAAACAAGTCCGGAGGTAACTTTAGGAGTCAATGTAGTCATCGTAGGAATGACCCGACAGTTAGTATGGCGGTTCTCCTGACATCAGATAAGAAGCATGACTTCGATTCTGTCCGACGAATGTCCAGTGATCACGTTGGTATGAGTATTATTTCATGTTTGAGAAATATTCTCAAAGAAGATAAAAAGAGAGTCCGAAGTAGAAAGTAGTTGTAATGGGGAGAAAGTAAATGGAAGAAGGAATGGGGTTAATGAAACCGAAGAAAGTTAAGGACCTGAATTGTCACCGGAACCCTGAAAATCAAACGTAACGTAAAAAAGGTGAGTCTTACTAAAGAGGGACGATACTAAAGAGGGATAAGGGACGATACGGGTCTTAAACAAAATCTTCAATAAAAGGTTCATTCGGAAGGAAAGAGAAGTAAGTGGGATAGAGGTGAATATTCAACAGGGAGATTACATCCAAACGGTCTATTTTCTGTCCTATGAGTTGATTTAAACAACAAGTCTATACATTGTATTAAAAATCTTATTGGCATAGGATACACTATAAACTGTAGGACACAAAAATAAACCATTTAGACGGTTGGGATGAAGTCTTACAAGGGTGCCATCAATCGAGGAAAGGAGACTGTCGAGAATAGTGTATAAGGTCCACCCATCCAGAAGGAACAGGTGACGACTTTAAAGAAAAGTCACGGACTTTATATTATCCGTGAGTTTTCTAAAAAGGATTTATTTATTTCCTTAAAAAACCCACTTAACACTTATGAACGAGTTATAAGGACTTCCTTAAGAGAAGGTATTTCATCTTCGTGAATACTTTATTACGAGAAACTTTACATTTGTCAAAACAAAAACCTTTTTATACTGTGGAACATAAAATATCAAACCCCAAAACAAACATCATCTGTAAAAGACACACTCACATAACTTTTCCGTTTTCCTGATAGGTAGGCATAATACTTGTCTGAGAAAGACTGGAAAAGTCTCAGACAGATGATAAATTTAGATAAATAAATGGATGCATTTTCCCAATTCCGGAACATTCAGTCATTTATAATTCTTGAAAGATGGAAATACAGTATTTGAGAAATTCGAAGGAGGTTAATGGAGTCAGAGAAACGACTGACTCTCTAGAAAAGGTCTATGGGAGAGAAAAAAACCAGAATAGACATAGAACAGACTCATTCGTGTCTCGTTGTTCCCTCTCTACTTTCTATTAGGTTTTACGGATTGTAATTATAATCATGGGGTAATGATTGGACCATCAGAAGAACACTTAAACTAAAAACTCTATCATTAAAGTCCGTTCTTTTAACTGGATTATAAGATCTTGACTCAAACAAAGTGACGTCCTCGGTGAACCATCTACTCGGGAACTCTAAACCGATGATGTTGAGTCATTGACTTAAAATTAACATAAATTAAAACTAAATTTTTGATTACGAGTTAAGTAAATTACCTATTACAGATTCATACAAACCCTTTGAACTCACTACACTTAGATGAAAAAGTTAATATTTGAAAAACTATATATTCATGTCTAACTTATAACGACTATTTCTTATAGACTTAACTCTACACGAGACTCAAATTTTATATATGTACTAAAACTTCTAAATTGTATTTTACATTTTACAGTGTGACTAGTAAAATATAACTAATATGACTTTTCAACCTTAATATTATATAACGTATTAATACAATTCCTTTATATAATTTAATTAATATGGACATTTAAAAAAAATAAAAATTTTACTCAGGTTATTCTTTAAACTTACGTATATAAACCTATCATAATATAAAGAGTCTTTTACGACATGATCTGACACGGACCGGTATCGAATAGTTTTTAAAGTCTCACCTTTATATTAACAATTGATTTTAGATGGATAAAGTAACACATAATAAATTGGTTTTTTTTAGTGAAGGACAGAGAAGGTGTGCGGCGACGACGACGAGGATTCAGCGCGGTTAGCACAGACTGAGACACGTTGGGGTATCTGCAGTCGGGTGGTCCGACGTGGTAGGGACCCTAAGAGGTCCGTTCTTATGACCTCACCCAACGTTAAAGGAAGAGGTTACGTACTTTCACTTTTCACTTTCACTTCAACGAGTCAACACAGGTTGAGAAGCGTTGGGGTACCCGACATCGGATGGTCTGAGAAGGTAGACACCCTAAAAGGGCCGTTCTCATGACCTCACCCAACGGTAACGGAAAAGGGTTTGTATTAAATTCTATTTTTGGGTCACTTGTATAATACATACAACAATTGACATGGATTGACATAGTCACGACAATAGTCAGAGGGAAAAACGGAAACGTGTACGATAAAGGAAAAGGAATCGTGTACATGACGAAGGAGGAACAGAACAGGTATACTGTATGAGAATAATGAGAAATTTTGTTTGAGAAGGAACTGTCACAATCCCTAGTTGTAAAGGAAAAAAGATACTCAAAATGTGAATATGACAACGATAATAATAACAAGTCAAGGATTCAAGACAAACTGAGAAACCTGGGGTATCTGATGTCGTAGAGTCTGAAGGGACAGGTAGTGGTAGAGGACCTCATACGAGTCTAAATACAGGTAACCCAGCCACTACGGTAGGTTGGTAGAGTAGGAGACAACAGGGGAAGAGGAGGACGGAAGTTAGAAGGAGTCGTGGTCACAGAAAAGGTTATTCCGAGAAGTATAGTCCACCGGTTTCATAACCTCGAAGTCGAAGTCGTAGGTCAGGAGTACTTATAAGTCCGTACTAAAGGAAATCCTAACTGACCAAACTAAAGGAACGGCAGGTTCCCTTAGTGTTCTCAGAAGAGGTTGTGGTGTCGATTTTTCGTCGTTAAGAAGTCGAGAGACGAAAGAAATATCAGGTTGAGAGTGTAGATATGTACTGATGACCTTTTTAGTATCGAAACTGATATACCTGAAACAGCGGTTTTATTACAGAGACGAAAGATTGTACAATAACTCCAAACAGTATTGAAAAGAAGGTTATTTGTTCGTAGAAAATGAAAGTACCGACGTCAGTAAAACCTCGGGTTCTTTTAATTCAGACAGTCAAGGGTTACAAAGGGGTAGATAAACGGCACTTCATTACCCTGGTCTACGGTATTTGAACCAAAAAACCTGTAACTCCAAATTCGGTGGAAACCGTGAGAGGAGAAAGCGGAACTAGTTCTCCGAGAGATCAAGGAGAAACGAAAGACGGTATTCCCGTCACAGTAGACGTATACACTTCAATGACTATAAAGAGGAACGTTAGAACTAAGGTGGGACAGGAAGTAGGTCGAACACTAAGTAGGTCGGGTCGTAAAGAGTACTACATAAGACGTGTATTCTATTATTCGTCCCACTGTTATATGTCGGAACTGTATGAGGAAAAGGTTAAACCTTGGTCTGGTACAATGTACAGGTCGAGATTGACAACGAAGAACTGGACGTATGTCCAAAGACTCCTCCGTCCATTCCACCAGAACATAAGGGTAGAGAAATTCTTAAAGGGTGTCTAACAACACTAGACGTGTCAGTTTCCGAAATCGTATCAGTTACTTCGTATTCATCTACAAAAAAAGAGGTTAAGAGAACGAAAAAGATACTAGGTTGTCTACAACCGTTAAACTAGAGACTAAGGAGACGGAAAAGATTTAAGAAGAACTTGTGGACCGTCAAGTACCAAGTACACGTCAACTCCGGATCGAACATCTTAAAACTCGTAATAAAACGACCACACACTCTACTCACGTTAACACACCATGAAACTCGTAGGAAACCACGATGGAAAGAAACCCTAAACTTACTTTTGACTGGAAAAGGTCAGGATACCGGTCACGACGTAAAAGGTTTAAACGACCGTATAACTCACGTCGGGAAAGGGTCATGATAGAACTTCCTAAACTTTATCGAGTCGACCTTAAGGTAGTGGAGATGATCGAAACAATCACCACTACGAAGGATTCCGGGTGAATTGAAACCTGATGTCCTATAGACCGACATCCACTCACTAGTGTGGAAGTACCAATAGACCTAGTAATTCTAGAAAAAACATATCAAGAAGACACATAAGAACGGTGGAGAAGAATTATAGAAGACGAATACAATTCAGGTATGTCAAAGACAGGAAATAACACGGGTAGAAACGTACTTTATAAGGGACCATAGAGATTAAAAGAACTTCTCGAGAGATCAGAAAGAGTAAAATAACAAAAGGAGATAAATAAACGTAACTAGTGAATCCTTCCGAAAGAATAAAGAGGAACGGTAAGAAACCTTGAGACATAAGTCTATCCAAATAGAAAGGAAGACAGAAAACGGAAATCGAAGTGAAGAAAGGTGTCGATAAACATTCCGGAGGAATCTGTTAGTAAAACGGAAAAACGTAAAGTAGAAGAACCCCTACCAAAACTAGTGACGGAGGACATGTCACAATGTTTGGAGACAGGAATCAAGAAGACAGAGAGATAGATAGTCTAGATCAGGGAACTTAGATAAATAGAGAAAGTGACATATGAGTATTCCCTAAATAAATCCAGTATGGACTTACCAGATCACCAAAAGGGATGAAAGAAGTTAAATTCAGACTTAAAACGTTATGTCTCAAGAACTAGACTCGGTATCGGTCGAGGATCAGAATAAAAACGACTGACATATCTAGAAGTGATTGAAACGGACGTTTCTTAAATTAATTAGACTGAAGTCGTAACTGGTAGACCACTACAGGTACACATCTCAGAAGAGAACACAACAACCTTCTCACACAAACGGTACTGATCACGTAAGAGTACCGTTTTGAGACAATTAGAAACGGGACGAAGTAAAACATGAGGTCCCGGTTTGAACGGACAATAAGGTCCATAGAGAACTGAAGGATGAAAATGTAAGGTCAGAGGACACTACTTTTCCCGTAGAAAAAAACCACAATCAAGATCTTACGGAACACGACGAAGACGATTCAACGAAGTCTGCACAGGCCGAGACACGCTGGGGTATCTGCCGTCGGGTGGTCCGAGGGGGTAGGGACCCTAAGACATCCGTTCTCGTGACCTCACCCCACGGTAACGGAAGAGGTTCTTACGGAACATCCAAAAGTATTTTGGTAAGTTGAAGTCTAAGAAATCATAATCATTACACTCGTATCTGAACCCAACTTACCAAACGGAACCTTTACTTGTCTCTAGTAAAACGGTATCAACTCTAACATTGGTTCGTGACGTAAAACTTGAGAAAAACTCATACTCCCGACGAGTAAGATTCCCTAAGAACGGACGTCATCATCTATATTACTAGTAGACTTAATTTAAGTGGGTAAGACTAGGTAGAATCAAGTGACTAAGGATTTTACAACTACAAGCAAGAACGGTAGAGGACAAACTGGTGAAGGTCAACGGAACTAAGTCCCTGGATTGTAAGGTCCAAGGATACGTTATAACAAGAAATGTCGTAACTTGAAATAAAGGTTGTGGTCAGTGTAGGTGTTTAGACACAACAAAAACGAGAACGAGTCAAAGAAGTAAGAAAGACCTCGATACAGAGGTGACAAGAGGTTATCGTATAACCCGTGGATGGCTGGACCCCTCAAGAAGAAAGTCAGAGTATAGAAAAACGGAAAAGTATGACAAGTGCCCCAAGAGTTCAGTTCTTATGACTTCATCAAACGTCAAGGGAAGAGGTCACCTGGTGTAAAACAGTCTTGAGAGGTGGTACTGGAGACAGAAACCACCGGGATGTGTCGTACCAAGTATCAAAGTAACTCAATATGTTCCGAGACTAGGTTCACTAGTCAAACCAATCAAAAGAGATTAACACCAAAGGTACAACAGATGGGAGACTACCTATTCCTATTCTCCGAATACCTTCGAAGGACTACCCTCCCTGACCGACCCCCCTTGGACCCAGAACGAGACTATCCGTCCCGGTACGAGTAATTTAGAAATTAGGTCAAAAGACAACGATCCACCCCGATCCCCATTACCGTCATTACCGATTGAAGAAGTTTTATGAATAAGGTTTTGATAATATAAGTCACGGGGACTGGGGTGTCTTCCGGTGACAACTGGGTACGGAGGAGACCACTGAGGACCTGTCAGTGTCCGTTCTGAGGTCCTTTGAGTGACTGAGTCAGAGAACACCCCAGTAAAGAGAAAAGAGGACCCAGGACAACGTGTGTTCCAAAACGAACACGGGAGGTTCTCAGACAAACGGGTTAGGACACCTTTAAGACATTAGTTTATGGTGATCGGAATTTTCAGTTTAAAGGACCCACAAGAGCCAGGGAAACGGTCTAGGGGTCCAACCTTTTAAACAACACCCTGGATATTGAAAGTGTTGTCACATCTTGAAGAAACCATATTAACAAGAGGTCAAACATCCAACAGACGAGTCACCGAGATGCCGTCTCGAGTGTACGGTATGAGTTCTACCATAGAAAATTAGAGGTAAAAGATTTTTTCTTTTGTACAGGTCTCACTAAATACTGAATAGATTATTGATTAACCACCCATTAGACTCTACTGGAGTCTTCAAACCGTCGAGGACGAGATAAAAGATAATATATTGAAGTCTCAGTATGAGACGGAAAAGTTCATCGTACAAGAAGATATACTTTAATAAACTAAAAAGTTTTTGAAACGTTAACTCTTTGTTTTCTGTCTGTTTGTATTTTATCTGGGTACAATACAGAAAAGACTTAAGGAAGGTAAAGATATCAAGGGTCGATCTTTTACATTGTTGACGATTTTAACGATCTAAGAATGATTTATGATACCTGAAGACAGTACCAAGTCCACCTTTTCTCAGGTGGACGTTTCGTCCTCTGGGGTCAAGTTAGGGACCCAGTCCTTCTAGGGGACTTCTTCATTTACCGTTGACTGAGGTCATAAGAACGGACCTCTTAAAGTATCTGTCTCCTCGGACCACCCGATGTCAGGTACCTCAACGTTTCTCAACCTGTGCTGACTCGTTGAAAGTGAGTAAAGATTCATGATACGGATGTAATAGAGAAATTCCCCCAAATATCAAACCCTTTTATTCAGTCCCCCGAATCAAATATAAATCGATATATCCGGTAAAACCTATAAAACCTTTGATTAGGGAGTAGTCAAGTAGCAAATGTTTATCAAAGAGGGTAAGATATGAAGTAGACTAAACAAAAAAAAAAAATTAAAATAAATAAATAAATAAATAAAAATTAAAATTTTAGAAATTAAGAATGTACGCAAGGGTTTGTACTTGGGGGGAGGGTGGAGGGAGACTAAACAAAACTAATACCAAAGGAAACACCGTGTTCTCGAAAATCCAAATAAATCCATGGTAAAACAACAACAACAACAACAACAAAAATAAAGACATGTAGATTTTTTTATCTAAATTTTTTCATAACGACGTTAACCATAGTCTCACTAGATTTATACAAAGGGAGATCTTCAAAATATCATAGACCACAATGTAAATTTAAGTATTAAGTAAAACTCAAATAAAAATTACACATCATAATCTCTTACACGGTTATAGTAAGAAAATGTACATCGACTTAAGAACGAGGGTAGCAGTATCTATTTAACTGGTATCCGAGTTCCCAAATAAATACCCTAAAGATATGACAAGGTAACTAGATACACAGACAAAAAGACGGTCATGGTAACTGATAATATCGTGATATCATATCAGACTTCAGTCTCTTACTAGGGAGGTCGAAATAAGCAAAAAGAGTTTAAAAAAAACTGATAAACACCACAAAACACAAAGTTATGTTTAACTTTTGAACAAAAAAGATCAATATACATTTCGTGGTAACCATTAAACTAACCCTACCGTAACTTAGACATGTAACAGAACCCATTATATCAGTACAATTGTCATAACTACGAAGGTTGGGTTCTTGTACTATATAGAAAGATAGACAAACACAATAGAAGTTAAAGAAAATATTCGAAGAATGTGAAAAACCTGATGTCCTTAGAGTCGGAGGAACCCATCAAAATCGGTATCCATAAAATAAGAAAAACTACGTTACCATTTACCCTAAGAAAGGAATTAAAGAGAAGGACTATCAAACAACAATTGTATATCTTTACGTGTCTAAAGACGTATAATTAAAAGTTAAACGATGTGGTGACTTAAGTAACTACTCGAGATCATCAAAAGACCACCACAGAAATCCTAAAAAGACACGTATCCTAGTACAGTAGACGTTTGTGGCTATCAACAAACAAACAAAAAAAAAATTAGATAGAAATCTCTAGAAAAATTTCTTTATTTATGTAAAGTTAAAAGAAGTAAAGAAATAACCTAATATTTACTATATGTTATCACAATCCTAAAGTCCTCATGTCGTTTCACTTAGACAATATGTATATGCTTATAGATGAACTAAAATCTAAGAAAAGGGTATTTCCGGTAACGTCTCATAACTAATTTCAAGGGACACGATATGTCATCCAGGAATAATTCATAGTTAAATATATATCATCACACGTATACCCCGAAGGGTACACCGTGTTACCATTTCTTAGACGGACGTTACGTCTTCTGTATTCTCTGTACTCAAGTTAGGGACCCATGTCTTTTAGGGAACCTCATCCTTTACCGTTGGGTGAGGTCATAAGAACGGACCCTTTAGGGTACCCGTCTCCTCGGACCTCCCGATCTCAGGTTCCCCAGTGTTTCTCAGTCTGTGCTGACTCATTGACTCGTGTATACGTCACACATATATAGTTAGGGTTAGAGGGTTAAATAGGAAGGAGAATAGAGGGGGACAGGACCATTGATATTCAAACAAGAGATACAGACACTGAGATAGAGACAAACCATTTATTCAAGTAAACATGGTATAAAAAATCTAATGTGTATTCTATATAAAGGGGAAGTGACGGACTGAATGAAGTAAGTCATACTGTCACAGATCCAGGTAGGTACAACGGTTTTTTCCCGTAATAAAGAGAAAATACTAACTCATTATCAGGTAACATCTACCTACATATCCAACGAAGGTACAGGACCTATCACGGTGCTACTTATAACCCCACGTACATAGAAAAGTTTAAAATCTAAGGACGTCTATATACGGGTCCTCACCTTACCGACCAAGTATACGATCGAGATAAAAATGAAATAACTCCTTGGAGTAATGACAAGTGGTATTACTGACATGGTTCAATACAATGGTGGTTTCACATTCCCCGAAAGTCAAAGAGGTGTAGGAGAGGTCGAAAATAACAAACATCTTAAAAACTATTACCCGTAAGACTGGACACACTTCAATATGACGTAATATCAAAAGTAAACGTAAAGAGATTATTAATCGTTGCAGTTCGTAGAAAAGTACACGTAATACGGTAGACATACAGATAAAACCTCTTTATAGAAGACGGACAAATAAAACTGTGAAATAAAAAAATTAACTTTCTATTACGAAATGTCTTAAAACACCAAAAGACAGGAAAAAAAATAATCAAACAAACGACACAACTAAAACTCGAGGTATTCGTCAAAAAATATAAAATCTCTAATTACGGAACAGTAAACGTTTATAAAGAGTGTAAGAGACCCAATAACAAAAGAAAATACACACCAAAGAAAGTGACACGTTTTCGAAACTTCGAATTAATACAGGGTAAACAAATAAAGACAAAAATAAAAGTAATGAGATCCTCCACCTAGTTTTTTCTAGAACGACACCAAATACAGTTTTTCACAAGACGCATGTAAAAAGACATTCTAAAAACTGATAAGTCCGAATGAACACCAGAAATTAGGTAAAACTGAAATATAAATACATACGACAATACCTCACAAGATTAAAGTTATCGTCAGATCAAAAGGATCGTGGTGAATAACTTCTCTGACCGAAAAGAGGTAAAATATAAGAACGGAGGAAACAGTATATGATCCACTGGTATCAACAAACCCATATAGAGACCTGAAAGATAGGATAAGGTTATTAGACATAAAGTCAAAAACACGGTCATGGTATGACAAAACTACCTACATCGAAACGTCATATAAGACTTCAGTCGACTGAGGAGGTTGACATAAAAAGAAACCGTCCTATCGAAACCGATAAACACTAGAATACACAAAGGTACTTTTAACATTTCAAAAAACAAGATTATCACTGATAAAAACAAGAAGAAAAGGTTATACCAAAGGAAAATAAACAAGAAAAAAAGACTAACGGTACCGATACTGAAGGTTTTGATACAACTTACAGGTAAAAGACCTCAAAAACAATACTTAACCATACTTTAAAATAGTGTCCGAAAAATACGTACATAAATCAACTAGTTTGCCAAAATGGTAAGTCAAACAATTACACCATACAATTAAAAGTCTTTGACTTTTTATAAACAAATGGATCCTATTTAGGGTGAACTAGTACCGTATATTATGAAAATTGCGTGACGACCTAAGTTAAACGATCCTAAAAGAACTCCTAAAAACGTAGACAATATGACCGGACATGAAAATATAAAACACACAATAAAAAGACCAAAATCATAGTCTCACTACTATTGGAGGATCTTACTTAAGTCTTTACAAGGAAGGAGACCTTAAAAAACCTGATAAAAGTCTTCCCGTCTCTTAAAATAAGAGATTTACATACCATTTTAAGTAGACACTTCAGTAGACCAGGACCTAAACCCCCCAAGTCAAGTCAAGTCAAGTCAGCGAGTCAGTACAGGCTGAGAAACACTGGGGTACTTAGTGTCGTGCGGTCCGGAGGGACAGGTAGTGGTAGAGGGTGTCAAGTGAGTCTAAGTTCAGGTAGCTCAGTCATTACGGTAGGTGGACAGAGTAGGAGACAGCAGGGGAAGAGGAGGACGGGGGTTAGGGAGGGTCGTAGTTTCAGAAAAGGTTACTCAGTTGAGAAGCGTACTCCACCGGTTTCAGGACCTCAAAGTCGAAATCGTAGTAAGGAAGGTTTCTTTAGGGTCCCGACTAGAGGAAGTCTTACCTGACCAACCTAGAGGAACGTCAGGTTCCCTGAGAGTTCTCAAAAGAGGTTGTGGTGTCAAGTTTCGTAGTTAAGAAGCCACGAGTCGGAAGAAGTGTCAGGTTGAGAGTGTAGGTATGTACTGATGACTCTTTTGGTATCGGAACTGATCTGCCTGGAATCAGTCGTTTCATTACAGAGACGAAAACTTATACGATAGATCCAACCAGTATTGAAAAGAAGGTTCCTCGTTCGCAGAAAATTAAAGTACCGACGTCAGTGGTAGACGTCACTAAAACCTCGGGTTTTTTTATTTCAGACTGTGACAAAGGTGACAAAGGGGTAGATAAAATGATTTCATAATTAAGTTAAAGCCATGATCATTAATAGGGTAAGATTAAAAGATAAAGAAGGACAAAGTTCGAATCCTCTAACATGGAAAGATTCTTAAACAGGTCGAGAAGATCCTCGACCTGTTTAAACAGGTAAAATAATCACACATCAACGAGTATCATCAGAGAATACTAGGGAACATAATTATAGAAGACACCACAACAGTGAAGAAGAAAAAGTAAAGACTCAATGAACTAAAACCGTGAGAGGGAAAAATAAGAACTTCTCTGACCCTCCCCAGGATTCTACCGTCTCCTTATCCTGCCCCTCTGGTGAAAGAGGGGGTGTTTAAGTAGTTTTCTAGTAAACTTACGACTCATTTATGGTGTTTTGTTGAAGACTTGCAACCACCTACCGTGGTCTATGGGTCTTTCCGTGGGGTAACAGAAGTTTTCCTCCATCCTGTTTTATATTTTCTATTTTTTCTCTGTTTTCTAAATCCCTACCTCTGGGCAGGGTCCCTCCCTCAGAATGTTCTCTTCAAAGGTTTATGGTCCTCTGGGAGAGTGACCACCCAGACACCCCTCAAAACCTTAGAGCCCCCCCCCGCCCCCTCCCGCGTTGTATTGCCCTCCTTTTTGATTCATTTATTTTGGGTGTCTAATGCTCAGATTGATGTTGAGGGTCTACTCTTCATCGGGTCTATGAACGCAGGTTGTGGTCGTTCTCCCCCCTCGACTTGTCCCTCCACGTCCGACGTAACGAATCACATTCCTGGCCCGGAATTACGGGACTCCCGTTAGACTACCTCGATTGTGCGCTATTGTTGGGGTTTGGTTCCCTATCGACCCACCCTCTCCTCCTTTCTCTCTCCCTCTCTCTCTCTTAAAAGGGCACTTTTGGAGATTCGATTTCCGTGACGACCCGGGTGAGTGTCTTGTTTCCTAACTCGTTTATGGTCTCCTCTGGATCGGCCGACGTCTGACCGGGTAGGGGACGGTCTCCGTCCCTCCGTCCGCCCACGGTCGGTCTCGGTCTTTCTTTCCCCGTTTGAACCACTGTCGGTCGTAAGGGATGGTTTGACACTCCTCCGAGAGTCAGTGATTGGTTCAGAAGGACCCTAGGACCTGCCAACTGTAGGTAGTCCTCCCAGTGTCGGTCTCTAGTCGAGGGGTCTTCTCTGTGTGCCGTGTGGACACTACGTCGACGTGTGGTCCTTTGGCTTACCAACCCTGATCCCACCACTATTCTACGTGGCGTGGACCCCTCACACAGGAACGGTTTGTGGACCAGTGGACTCAACGAGTCTGGACCCTTCCCGTGTTTTGTGTCCGTGTTTTTACGTCCGGGTTGACTCAGACACGGAAACACCTCGTGGGTTCTTGGACTTGGACTCACCACATTTAGACCCTTCACGTGCGTTGGGTCCCGGATGGGGTCTTTCAAGGGGTCGTCTCGTTGGACCTCGGGTTCGTCACATCTGGACCTTTGGTGTGTGCGACACTCGTCCCCGTTTGGGTCATACTGGGTCTGTGACACTCGTACGGGGTGTGGGTAGTCACTATAAACAAACGTCACAAGGAGGGAAGGGTGTCGTGTTAACTTGTTCACTCGGATTTATTTACTGGTAGAAACGGGTAAACACAGTCCCGTCTTCAATCTATGACTTCTTTCAACGTTTGTCTCCTTCGGGTTTATTTGGTTCTCCCTTGCCGAGACCTTTACTGTCCACGTTGTCTAATTTTTGGACATCATTTGTGACTGATGTAACCTTCCCTGGATATCTGAAACTCTTTTTCATATTCCACCTTGTTCCTTGATAGACTTTGGCTTGATGGTGTGTGACAGGAGTTGTGGACGTCTCTTTAAGGATTTATATAAAATGATAATAACAAAAAATTAAAAATTTAAAACATAATTAGGAAAGTAAAAGTAAAAATTTTGGATGACAATGGAACCCCCTTTTTTTCTGATAAAAATTTCTTTTAAAGTATAACAAATTATATTAAAAACACTAAAAAAAAATTATAACATAAAAACTCTCAGATTGGAGATGAGATCTAAAAATTAGAAGTCATTAAAAAAACAATTGAAAATAGTTAAAACATGGAAATTCTTAGGTTAGAAGTCATGGGTAAAAATGAATCCTCACAATAATGTTCGAACTAACAAGAGAGGGGAAAACTGGGAGGAAAGAGAGGGGGTCTAGTGGAGATAGAGGAGGGAAGGGGAAGAAAAGAGGTGAATTGAGACACTTAGAGAAACATACAAGGTCCGACACCTCTTTTGAATCCCTTGACTAGTGTCCGATCTAACCAGACAGAGGAAAACTGAGGGGGAGGAGAAGAGGATCAGGGAGATAGAGGAAGGAGGGAAAAGAGAAGAGATACCTTAAGGTACTTGGAGAGACTCACAAGGTCTGACACCTCTCGTTTATCTCTTAACTAATGACCGATCTAACGAGAGAGGGGAAGACTATGGGGGAGAAGAGAAGGACCAGTGGAGATACAAGGAGGAGGGTGAAGAGAAGAAGTTCATTGAGACTTGGAGAGACCCACAGGGAATGACACTTCTTAGAAAAGTGGTAATTGGATTTACAAAACAGTAGTCACGACATACCTACCTCTTCTGAACTCCAATGATGTTCTTATTCTGACTTTCAGTCTCCGTCCTCCGGATTTAGGTTTTGAAGTCTAGTGGTCTTTAGAGGACTGAGGTCCCTGGATGTGAATTAGCTGTTTTCGAGTAGGTTTTCGGAGGTATGGATGTGACTTTGGCTCGAGGTAGGTTGGTTCGATTAAGAGGTTGGTGTGTTCTTGTATTGAGACTCGTGTTTTTATGTCCGCCGGTTTTCAGTGTGGTTTGGGTATCTGTGGAGTTCTGACCAATGACCTGTGAAGTAACGTGAGGTCTCTCTTCTCTAGGTCGAGGTGGGTGATCTTGTGACTTCGTCCGAAAGGATTGGTCCTTTGGAACTGTTCGGTGAGCAGGTTGGGGTGGGTGTCCCTCCTTGGAGGTGTTATTTCTCCTTGGCGTTTGAAGGTCATGTGTCTTTCCGGTGGGGTTTGTGTCGTTAGATTTGTTCTACTTTTCCGTCTCTTTATAAGTCGTCCATTTCTTTGTAATAGTTTCGACTGGTTTAGTTTGTTTTCTCCTCCTCAATCCATCAGATGGACTTTTCCTTAAGTCTTATTACTATCATTTTTATTAGGTTTTTTAACTTTTGTTTTACCTCAATGTCTATTTATCAGACCTCTGTGTCTAACTCTTCTACGTTCTTTCCAAATTGTTCCTGGATCTTCTTTATTTTTTTATTAGTTATACGTTATCGACTCTAGATTTCGTGAAAGTCAAGTCAAGTCAAATCAGTGAGTCAACACAGACTGGGAAACGCTGGGGTACTTAACGTCGTACGGTCCGGTGGGAGAGGTAGTGGTTGAGGACCTCAAGTGAGTCTGAGTGTAAGTAGTTCAGCCACTACGGTAGGATGGCAGAGTAGGAGACAGCAGGGGAAAAGGAGGACGGGGGTTAGGGAGGGTCGTAGTCTCAGAAAAGGTTACTCAGTTGAGAAGCGTACTCCACCGGTTTCATGACCTCAAAGTCGAAATCGTAGTAAGGAAGGTTTCCCGTGAGATCTCCCTTGGTTATCTTTTTTTACTCCCTCTTCTATCCTATTCACTCCACCTTCTATCTTAGCACCTTTATTTACTTCGTCTCTCCTTTTTTCTTTTTTTATTAATTTTCTTTACTCCTGTTGGAGTCTTTATAGACCCTGTTATAGTCTACGGGGTTGTAAACTTAGTATCCTCAGGGTCTTCTTTTTCTACTTTTCATTCCGGTACTCTTTTATGAACTCTATTATAAACTTTGGAAGGGATTTTACCCCTTCCTTTATCGGTGGGTGCAGGTTTTTTATCTTCTCTCAGGGTTTGTCCTTTTTAGGTTCCACTTTGTGGGATTCTGTTATAATTAGTTTAATTACTTCTAGTTTGGTGTTTCTTGATTATAATGATCGTCGTTCTCTTTTTGTTGTCAATTGGGTGTTCCCCTAGGGGTATTCCTATTGTTGACTAGAAAGTTATCTTTGATAATTTCGGTCTTCCGTTACCGTCCTGTATGAATTTCACTACTTTCTGTTTTTGAGTGTTGGTTCTAATGACATGGTTCGTTCCTAGAATAAGTTTATACTTCCTTTTTAGTTCTCGAAATGTCTATTCGTTTTCGACTCATAAGTCGTGGTGGTTTGATCGAGAGGTTGTTTATGATTTCCTAGAAGAGATCTGTTCTTTGTGTCTTTTCCACGTATTTTAACTTGGGTTTTATTGTTCATTTATCGTTGCCTTAGTATGACTAACTATTAATGGAATTTACATTTACCTAACTTACAGGGTTGGTTTTCTGTTTCTGACCGACCTACCTATGCTTTTGTTCTGGGGAAATATACGACAGATGTTCTCTGGGTGGAGTTTTGTTGCCTGTGTATGTCTGACTTTGATTTCCCGACCTTTTTCTATAAAGTGCGTTTATATCTGGTTTTCTTTCGTTCTCATCGTTATGAGTATAGTATATTTTATCTGAAACTTTATTTCCGGCACTTTTCTATGTTTCTTCCTGTGATGTATTACTAGTTTCCTAGTTATGTTCTTCTTCTATATTGTTAATATATCCAAGGGTTGTATCTTCGTGACGTTATACATTCCGTTTACGATTGTTTATACTTTCCCCTTTAATTCATTGTGTTATTATCACCTTTTAAAATTATGGGGTGAGTGTGGATACCTATCTAGTTGATTTGTCTTTTAATCGTTCCTTTGTGTTTGAAATTCACTATGTTACCTGGTCAATCTGGTTTAACTATAGATATTCTGTAAAGTGGGATTTCGTTACTTAAAGTAGAAAAAGAGTTCACGTGTGCCTTGAAAGAAGTCCTGTCTAGTGTATGACCCGGTATTTAGATCGGAACCATTTGAGTTTTGTTTTAACTTAATAGAGTTCGTAGAAAAGACTAGTGTTACACCATTCTAATCTACAGTGGATGTCCTTTCTTTGATACTTTTTATGTTTGTATACCTCCGATTTGTTGTGTGAAGACCGATTGGTTGTTTTAGTGTCTTCTTTAGTTTTTTCTTTAGTTTTATACGTATCTTTACTTACTTTTACTTGTGTGTTGTCGGGTTTTGAATACCCTAAGTCATTTTCGTCACGATTCCCCTTCCAAGTATCGTTATGTTCGGACGGAGTTCTTTGTCCTCTCTTTAGTTTATTTATTGGATTTAGATGTGTATCTCGTTGATCTTTTCCTTCTTTACTTCTTGGGGTCACAATAATCTTCCTTTCTTTAGTTTTTTTAATCCCGTCTTTATTTACGTTTTCTAGTTTTCTCTAATATCGTTTTTGGTTGTTTTGATTTTCGACCAAGAAACTCACCTATTTATTTTATCTTTTCGGTAATCCGTCTGAGTAGTTCTTTGTTTCCCTCTTCTTAGTTTTTTCGTTTAAATCTTTACTTTTACGTCTTTAGTGTTGTCTGTTGTGTCTTTATGTTTCCTAGTATTCTCTGATGATAGTCGTCAATATACGGTTATTTTACCTGTTGAAACTTCTTTACCTTTTTAAGAAACTTTTCATATGAAAGGTTTTGAGTTGATCCTTCTTTATTTTTTAGAATTGTCTGGGTGATGTTCGTGTCTTTAGTTTTGAAATTAGTCTTTAGAAGGTCGTTTGTTTTCGAGTCCTGGTCTTCAGAAGTGTCTACTTAAGATGGTTTTTAAATCTCTTGTCGATTGTGGATAGGATGAGTTTGAGAAGGTCTTTCAACGTCTCCTTCCATTTGAAGGTCTGAGTAAGATACTCGGGTGATAGTGGGATTATGGTTTTGGTTTGTTTCTAAGGTGTTTTTTCTTTTACTGTCGGGTTATGGTGAACACTTGTATCTACGTTTTTGGGAAGTGTTTTAAGGTCGTTTGTCTTAGGTTGTTGTATAAATTTTCTAGTATGAGGTACTGGTTCACCCGAAATAGGGTCCCTACGTTCATAAGTTATAAACGTTTAGTTAGTCACACTATGTGGTGTGATTGTCTAATTTTCTATTTCTGGTATACTAATAGAGTTATCTAGGTCTCTTTCGGAAAACTGTTTTAAGTTGTAGATAAATACTAATTTTTTTTTTTTTTGGAGGTCTTTCGTCCGTATCTTCCTTATATGGAGTTGTATTATTTTCAATATATACTGTTTGTGTGTCGTTTGTAATAGGAGTTACCACTTTTTAACTTTCGTAACGGGAATTTCAGTCCTTGTTCTGTTCCTATGGGTGAGAGTGGTGACGACAAGTTGTATCAAAACCTTCAAAACCACTGTCGTTAGTCTCGTCTTTTTCTTTATTTTTCTTAGGTCCAACCTTTTTTTTTCATTTTGAGAGTGACAAACGTCTACTGTACTAGGAGATGTATCTTTTGGGATTTCTGAGGTGGTCTTTTAATGATCTCGATTAATTACTTATGTCATTTCAACACCCTATATTTTAATTGTGTGTCTTTAGGGAACGTAAGGATATGTGATTGTTATTTTTTTTTTTTTTTGTCTCTTTGATTCCTTTGTTAAGGTAAGTGGTAACGTTACTTTTCTTATTTTATGAATCCTTATATAGATAGATTTGATAATTTTTTGAATGTGTATTTTTTGATATTTTGTGATTATTTCCTTTAGTTTCTCCTGTGTTTATCTACATCTTTATATGGTACAAGTACCTAGTCTTCTTAGTTATATCACTTTTACTCATATGATGGGTTTCGTTAGATATCTAAGTAACTGTAGGGATAGTTTGATGGTTGCCATAAAAAGTCTCTTAATCTTGTTTACTAAAGTGTCAAACACACCATAATGTTTTTTGGAGCTTACCGGTTTCGTTAGAACTCTTTCTGCTTACCTTGACCTCCTTAGTTGGACGGACTGAAGTCCGATATGATGTATCGTTGTCAGTATTTCTCTCAGACCATGACCGTGTTTCTGTCTTTATATCTAGTTACCTTGTTTTATCTTTCGGATCTCTATTTAGGTGTGTCGATACCTGTAGAATAGAAACTGTTTCCTCCGCTCTTATATGTTACCTCTTTTCTTTTAGAGAAATTGTTTACCACGACCCTTTTGACCAGTTGGTGAACATTTTCTTACTTTGATCTTGTGAAAGATTGTGGTATGTGGTTTTATTTGAGTTTTACCTAATTTCTAGATTTACATTATGGTCTTTGGTATTTTGAGGATCTCCGTTTGTATCCGTTTTGTGGGAGACTTTATTTAATGTCGACCTAGGAGATACTGGGTGGAGGGTCTTATTACCTTTATTTTCGTTTTTATTTGCTTACCCTAGATTAATTTGAATTTTCGACACGTGTTGTTCCCTTTGATATTTGTTCCACTTTTCTGTTATAAGTCTTATCCTCTTTTATTATCGTTTACTTCGTTGACTGTTTCTTAATTAGAGTTTTTGTATATTCGTCGTGAACGTCGAGTTAAGGTCTTTTTATTCACTGGGTTAGTTTTTTACCCGGTTTCTTGATTTGTCTGTAAAGAGGTTTCTTCTGCATGGTCACTGATTGTTTGTGTACTTTTCTAAGAGTTGTAGTGAGTAATAGTCTCTTTACGTTTAGTTTTGGTGTTACTCCATGGTAGAGTGTGGTAAGTCTTACCGACGATAGTTTTTCAGATGTCTGTTATTTACGACCTCTCCCACACATCTTTTCCCTTGGGAGCCTGTGACAACCACCCTTACGTTTGATCATGTCGATGATACCTCTTGTCACACCTCTAAGGAATTTTTCGACTTTTATCTTGACGGTATACTGGGTCGTTAGGGTGACGACCCGTATGTGTGGCTCCTTTGGTATTAACTTTCTCTGTGCACATGGGTTTACAAGTAGTGTCGTGACAAATGTTATCGGTCCTGTGCCTTCGTTGGATCTACAGGTAGTCGTCTACTTACCTATTCTTTCGACACCATGTATATGTGTTACCTTATAATGAGTCGATAATTATTCTTACGTAAACTTAGTGAAGATTACTCCACCTACTTTGACCTCAGATAATATGTCTCGTTTCATTCAGTCTTTCTTTTTGTGGTTATGTCATATGATTGCGTATATATACCTTAAATCTTTCTATCATTACTACTGGGACATACGTTCTGTCGTTTTCTCTGTATCTACATTTCTTGTCTGGAAACATGAGACACCCTCTTCCACTCCCACCCTACTAAACTCTGTTATCGTAATTTTGTACATATAATTGAATACACTTTATCTAGGGATCAGGTCCAAATTAAGTACTTCGTCCCACGAGTCCTGACCAGGTGACCCTATTGGTACTCTCTACTCTACTCCACCCTCCCTCCCAGTCCTACCCCTTGTGTACATGTGGGTACCGACTAAGTACACTTAAATACCGTTTTGGTGGTGTTATAACATTTCATTAATCGGACGTTAATTTTATTTTCTTTTCATTAAATGTTTTTCTTCTCTGACTTATTGTCAAATGTTAAAAAAAATAAAAATTTTCCTATAAATTACAAAGAAGATTGAGGTTTACTAACAAAATAAACTTGTGTGAAAAACTAACCAGTCATTATGAAGAACGTATCTTAAATGAAGACTATTTAACCTTTAACTTTGACAATTTATAAGATTAAGATGAACGAAACAAAAAAAGGAAATAAAAACACTTCTTACTTGAAAATCAAAGTAAGTAGAAAAGATAACGAAAGAATCACAGAATGAATACAGAAAAGATTAGAAATATTAAAGAAAGGAAAATAATTTAAACCTGAAACAAACAAGAAGAAAGAGATCAGTTGAATCCACATTTCAATCCAACAATTCTAAAAAGTACAATGGATTCCTTTCGAAGATAGAGATCTTTAGAGGGAAAATCATGACGAAAAGAAAGTAAGGTATTCAAAACCAAAAGTAAAAGTAAACAGAGATTTGTCGGTAATTTAATTTTCTGTGAACGAGAAACTTTCTCTTCGATACTGGTTGGCTCTGTCATAATTTTTCGTCTCTGTAATGAAATGGTTATTTCCAGGTAGATCAGTTTCGATACCAAAAGGGTCATCAATACATTCCTACACTCTCAATCTGATATTTCTTTCGAATCACGACTTCTTAACTACGAAAACTTGATATCACAACCTTTTTGGAGAACTCTCAGGGAACCTGACGTTCCTCTAGGTTGGTCAGGTAGGATTTCCTTTAGTCAGGACTTATAAGTAACCTTCCCGACTACGATTTCGACTTTGAGGTTATGAAACTGATGGACTACGTTTCTTGACTGAGTGAAAACTTTTCTGGGACTACGACCCTTTCTAACTTCCGTCCTCCTCTTCCCCCGTTGTCTCCTACTCTACCAACCTACGGTAGTGGCGGAGTTACCTGTACTCAAACTCATTCGAGGTCCTCAACCACTACCTGTCCTTACGGACCGTACGACGTTGGGTACCTCAGCGTTCCTCAGTCTGTGCTGATTCGCTGACTTGATTTGACTTGACTAAAAAATTAAAAAAGGAAACTAAAGAAGTCACTGTAACCAACGAATCATCGTATAACAAATCGGAGATGCACAATCACAAAAAACGTCAAAAGACAAACAACAACCAAAGATCGGAGTTTCGTAACACCATTTTTACAAACTATACTGAAGTCAAAAGAATTTAAATGGTTCCGAACGAAACACCGGGTCGTACACTAGATAGGTCCTCTTACAAGGTACATGTGAACTTTTCTTACACATAAGACGACGAAAGTCTACCTTACGAGATATTTATAGGTACTTAAGGTAGAACAAATTTCACAGTAAATTCAGGACACAAAGAAATAACTAAAAAGACAGATCTACTAGACAGCGAACTACATTCTTACGACTTTAGGGGGGTATAATAACACAATGATAACTAACGAGGTTACAATGTAGACAATTGTAAAGGAAATATATACCCTCAAAAGAAGACAACGTACGAATACATAAATGTTAACAATCTCGAAGAAAAATCTGACTAGGAAATGAATAATATATCACAGGATGACATACGAATGTTATCAGAGATAAAAAAAAGATGATATACATAACGATGACGTCGGAAAAATACTAAAGGTAAACATACTTATTGGAGAAAGGTTGGGGAGTAAAAGTCAGACACATATAGAGATCTAGACTTCACTCAGAGAATATCCGTTGTATGTATGTCCAGAACCAATAGAAAACAACAACAATAACAAAAACACACCCCAAAAAAAACAAAAACAAACAACAACAAAAAACAAAAAACAGATAAGTTGAACAGACAGAAAACCAACTTCGTAAATCAGGTAGTAAAAATTTTATTAATATCTATACGTACAACGACAACGGTAAAACAATAAACAAAACTTAAACAAAAACATCCAGAAAAGTAGAAAGATGAACACTAAAAAAAGAGAACATTAGACTACGGATAGAAATCACAATACAGACCTAAGGAAAAGAAAAAACATACATATAGATGGTATCTATAAACCGGACTTTAATGGTACAAAATGATATTCTCAGAGGGAGAGAGGAAAGAGACAGAGAACGGGAGAGACAGACAGAGGGGAATGTAAGAGAGAGATATTTATCTATCTCATATATACACACACACACACACACACACACACATATGTGTACAACGATCAGAGAATTAATTTTCTACGAATGAGGAACCTTCCTTTCAATACTGGTTGGATCTATCGTATAATTTTTCGTCTCTGTAATGAAACGGTTGTTTCCAGGCAGATCAGTTCCGATACGAAAAAGGTCATCAGTACATACCTACACTCTCAACCTGACACTTCTTTCGACTCGCGATTCCTTAACTACGAAAAACTTGACACCACAACCTCTTCTGAGAACTCTCAGGGTACCTGACGTTCCTCTAGGTGGGTCAGGTAAGATTTCCTCTAGTCAAGACCCACAAGAAACCTTCCTTACTACGATTTCGACTTTGAGGTCATGAAACCGGTGGAGTACGCTTCTCAACTGAGTAACCTCTTTTGAGACTACGACCCTCCCTAACCCCCGTCCCTCTTTTCCCCTGCTGTCTCCTACTCTACCGACTTACCGTAGTGCCTGAACTACCTGTACTTAAACTCACTTGAGGCCCTCAAGCACTACCTCTTCCTCCGGACCGCACGACGTTAAGTACCCCAGTGCTTCTCAGTCTATACTGACTTCGCTGAATCGTCGTCGTCATCGTCGTCGGTGATCACTAACGACAAAAACTATGGTATAAAGGAAGATTAATAAAACACATAGGTAATCGGTGAATAACACCTATGTACACTAAAATAATGAAAACAGAAAATTTGAGGGATACTCAAAAAAATACCTAATAAGGGACAGAAGTCATATACGAACGGAAATGACCACTCGAAAAAGTAAGAGATTAAAAGAACAAAGATCAACACTGGAAAAAAAAAAGGTGGATCTCTTAAAGGAAATTATAAAAAAACATTTCGACCAAATCACCACGAAAATCGAAAACGAATAGACATATCGAGAACTAAAGAGTAGTTTAGACTTCGCGGAACGACCCATGTTATAAGAACCAACATCTCAAGAGAGAAGTAATAAAATTTATATAATACGGTAAGATAGATCGTACGTATAAAAGAAAACTTTTTAGTCGACTATCAGAATACCTTCGAGGGACATACAATAAACAATACAAAGAGAACAACGGAAATCATCAGAGAGAGAAATAAAAAACAGTAAAATTAATATTCGACGGAGTCATACAGAGAGAAACCCCAATTGGGACATACTATAAGAGACGTAAAGGACCTGAACCCACTGACAAAGGAAAGGGTTCAATTCTTTAACAAAAGTCGAGTAATAGAGAAGTTTATAAAAGATCCCAGAAAAGAGAGAGAGAGGAGAAAGAACATGGAATATTACGTTTACAGTCACACGAATTACAGGGTTTTCAGAGAATTTGAGAGGAGTAAAGAAAAGTAAGTAAAAAGAAAAAAGACAAGACGTCATCATTAAAGAAAAAGAGACAGATGGTCGAAATACTAGGTAAGAAGACGTAGTAAATTAGAAGATAACTAAGAAAGATCATATAAATGTGAAACGAAGTAAGAAGACCCCAAAACATTATGAGAAAGTAGACTTTATATTAGGAGACGGTGGAGTAATATAGATTCAACGACAAACATAAAAATCCATACACCACTCAATCAATGTAAAGAGTTGGAACCTCTTCATCGGGAGATGACCTCTATAGGATGCACCGGGGTCTTATGTAAGGGGAAAAGTGTGTTCTCGGTTCAAAGATTCATTCCAGATCGGACGTAAAAAAAAGGGTTGTTAGACAACATAAAATAAAAACAAATAATAATAATAAAAAAAAAAATGAAGACTACAGACGGGGAACTACTCACCCCACCAGATCTTTGAACACGTCAGAATGACCAACATCCCGGGTGACCACACACATCAACCCGGAACAGGGAGACCACCCGTTCCGACACAGATCCCCGTGTAGTACTTCACCGACAACCGGGTCCTATTGAAATCCGTCGGATAGACGAATACCCACCCCGACACAGGGACAGGTCGATCAATAAAAAGGACTGCGTAGGAACATGACCTCTACGTCCGACAACCGACCCTGATGTAAAACCACGATTACTGGGTTCTACAGTCGCTGATCCTCCCACGTCTGTGTATGTTGAAGGATTATACAGAGAGTAGTCTCGGTGTCGAAGGTGTGTTCTGGCAGGTTGTCCACCAAGAACAGGTATAAGGGTGGTTTAATGAAAAAAAAGGGAAAAGGAAAACGTACACTGTAAAGTAACCGTAGAGAATTCCCATTTCAGAGAGATTGGGGACGGGGGAGGTGGTGGGTCGGAAAACCTCAAGGACTTTGATTCGGAGTGACCGAAAGTTTCGGTATAAGAAACGCTCAAGGAGAAGAACCACAACCTGTCAGTTCGACGTCTTCGACTACACCCCGAGTCTCGAGAATGAAAATACCCTCTTGGAGACGTTATATTAACAAGAGATCAAAGACCCAGAGGGTGGACCTAAATACCCTCAACTATATAGTATTCAGGTGTCACGGATGGACAGAATAGTAATAAGAAGAAATACTGAAATAAACATCTTCTAGAAGAGACCATCCAAGGTTATAGAAAGTGACTACCAACAAGACGTCGAAAAACACTACAAAAACACGAGTACCCTCTTCGACTCGAGTCCCACAAAGATGAGATGGTACAAACGACGAGTAACGAGTCCGGTTTACACAACCACTGTAGAAGTTGAAAAGATAAAGTATGGGATACAGGGTAGGTAGTCCCTAAGAACATCTGCGAGGGAAGTTTTTTATTGGTCGTCGTAGTAAAGAAGACGAAATGGACCAGGTGTCAGTATAGGGTATATTTAATCAACATTATTGGAGAATAAGAGAGACGAAGGTGAGAAGGTGGGGACTTTAGACAAGAGTTGGGTTATCGGTCTCACCGTAGTAATTCTATTTACATCTAGTCTAGAGTAAAAAGACGAGTTTTGGAAGGTTAATGAGGTTTAAATATATTCTTTTGGTTTCCGGTATGTCATCTGGAAAAGGAAGAATAGAAAGAGTGGAGGAGTGAATGACAAAAGGTGAGTGAGTCGTGTCCATCAAGAAGAATTACAGAAAATATCACCGACAAAGGAAACTAACTTTATAAGAAGAGGGTCAAAAGACGTATCGATTTAGGGAGAGAAGGAAGTTTCGATTGAGTTTACAGTGGAAGAGTTACTGTGTTTGAGATCATGTGACAAATTTGGATGTTAGTAGGGTCAAAGGGATTTCTGAGGTCAGTGAGTGGGACACGAGAAGGAAATGGGTACCGTGCCGAGTTGAAAATTGTGTGATATATCAATATAAAATATAGAGGGAGTTTATCTAAAATTCAAGACAATTCCAGTCACAAGAATCAGAAGTCAGATAACGAAGCGACTATGTAGAGTCCATGGATTATCGACCATGTGTCACCCACGGATTCTCTATAAACAACTCATTGATTTACTCTAAAATCTTTGACGCATAAAATGGACAAAGTCATAGTCTTAGTCCGGTTTTACTTAAATTTATGTAATTTTCTCGAGGTCGCTCCGGAAGTCCTCCTAACACTGAGTCGGAGACCCGGGCTCCGTCTCGAGAGTCTGTGGCCGTTGTGACCGCCACTGTCAGGGTCACCGTGGCTCCGGATCCCTGTCAGGACGACAGGGGCCTCTAACCAAGAGATCCAAAGACTCCTCCCACTGGTAGCGCCGCGTGGTCTCGGCCGAACACCCCGCCGGACTGGCCCAGCTGGTCGTAGAGGGGTACGGGGACGCCGGCGCCTCTGCCTGGCAGGCCTGGGATGGACCTGAGCCTCGAGCCGCCAGGCCTGAGGAGGACCCGACAGGAGTCCTCGTAAACGAAGCGGGAACCGGGGCGAGACCTCCACCCCTGGCCGGGTCTGCCACCGAACCTCCAGCGGCCTCCCGCGCGGACCCAGGCCCGGGTCGTCATATTGTTAATTGTAATTGATAAGATCCACTATTGACAAAAGACTTACATTTAGTATAGAGTAGATTCCGGTCAAGGTCTATTTTAAAAACTCTCTCTAATCGATCACAAAAAGGAAGATGATTAGAAAGGAGGAAAAAATAAAAATATTAGACATAGGGTAAAACCTGTGGATGACTAGACCCCCCGAGTAGAAAGTCGCCGTATAGAAAAACGGTAAAACATGAGAAGCACTCCAAGAGTTCCGTTTTTATGTCTTCATCAATCGGTAAGTGAAGAGGTCACGTAGTGTAAAACAGTCTTTGAGAGGTGGTATTGGGTAGGTAGAATCCACCGGGACGTGTCGTACCGAGTATCAAAACAACTCAACGTGTTCCGACACTAGGTATACTAGTAAACTAATGAAAAGACACTAACACTAAAAGTAAGACCTCCGGTACCCTAACTTCAAGAACTAAGAAGATAAACGGGAGACTACTTACTCGTATCTTGTTTACGAGGGTGACGGGGACTGAGACGTAGTCCAGTAACAATTGGGTGGGGAAATAACCTATAAAGGGTCGTCCGTCGTGAGTGTCCGTTGAGACCGAGTCAGAGTTTTTTTTTTTTTTTTACTTCTGATCAATACGAGTTTTGGCAAGTTTGATACGAAGTCGTCATACACTTGACTCTTAAAGGTCTACACGTTCGATCCAAATCTTTTAAGTCTCCTTAGTCTCTAGTTTAACGGTTTAAGGAACTTAGTGTCTCTTTTGTGTTCTTAAGTCTTTTTATAGATAAAACCGAAGTAACTGATAGGATTTCAGAAACTGACACAATTAGTGTTGTTTAACACCTGTTAAGAATTTTTCTTCTCTTATAGAATGGTGGAATGCACAGAGGACTCTTTGGATATACGTCCAGTTTTACGTTGTCAATTTTCGTCTGTACCTTGTTGTCTTACCAAGTTTTAACTATTTCCTCATACTGTTCAGATTTATAACAGTGGACGAACCACTTGAATAAACGTCTCATGTAGTACACTTTACTGCCCGACCTTCTTAACGTTGGACTTTAGTTATAACGACCCTCTTTGTAATTGTTGGAGTCTATACGTCTACTACGGTAAGATTACCGTCTTTCACTTCTTCTAGATTTCTGATGAAACTACTCCTACTTTCTCCTTTTGCTTTTTCGACCGGACTTTGAGTTGTAAGTTTTTTGATTCGAGTACCGTAAACCAGGGTTGTTAAGTACCTTTTATCTTCCCATTTTTTTACCCTTGGTACTGTATAAAATAAGAGGACCCGTGGTTTTAGTGACATCTACCATCGATGTCGGTACTTTAATTTTCTGCGAATGAGGAACCTTCCTTTCAATACTGGTTATATCTGTCGTATAATTTTTCGTCTCTGTAATGAAACGGTTGTTCCAGGCAGATCAGTTCTGATACCAAAAAGGTCATCAGTACATACCTACACTCTCAACCTGATATTTCTTTCGACTCGTGTCTTTTTAACTACGAAAACTGGACACCACAACCTCTTGTGAGAACTCTCAGGGAACCTGAAGTTCCTCTAGGTTGGTCAGGTAGGATTTCCTCTAGTCAGGACCTACAAGTAACTTCCTGACTATAACTTTGACTTTCAGGTTATGAAACCGGTGGACTACGCTTCTTAATTGAGTAAACTTTTCTGAGACTACGACCCTTTCTAACTTCTGCCCTCCTCTTCCCCTACTGTCTCTTACTCTACCAACCTACCGTAGTGGTTGAGTTACCTGTACTCAAACTCATTTGAGGTCCTTAATCACTACCTGTCCCTCCGGACCGCACGACGTCAGGTACCTCAGTGTTTCTCAGTCTGTGTTAACTCGTTGACTTGACTTGACTTGATTATCTCTAAAAGGTGGAAACCGACGTTTCTTACATTAATTAGACTAAAACCATAACTGGTAGACCACTGCAGGTACACATCTCAGTAGACAACACAACAACTTTCTCCTACAAACGATAGTGGTCACACAAGAGAATCTTTTTCAGAATTAGAAACGGGACGAAGTAAAACATAAGGTTCCGGTTTGAACGGACAATGAGGTCCATAGAGAACTGAAGGATGAAAAGGTAAGGTCACGGAATTTTACTTTTCGTGTAGAAAAAAGACCACAATCAAGATCTCCCAGACATCCAGCAGTGTCTTGACAGGTCAAAACCGAAGAAAGTGTAATCATCAGCCCCGTATTTGAACCTAATGACATTATAACTTGACAAACGAACCTTTTTTGTCTGTAGTAAGACAGTAAAAACTCTAACGTGTGTTCATGATGTAAAACCTGAGAGAACAACTGATACTCCCGATGAGGTAAAGAAGATTCCCTAAGAACGGGTGTCATCATCTATATTACCTGTAGACTTAATTTAAGCAGATACGGTCAGGTGAAATCAAGTAACTAAGGATTTTATAGCTACAAGTGAGAACAGTAGAGGACAAACTGGTGAAGATTAAATAGAACTGAGTACCTGGATTGTAACGCCCAAGGATCAGTCTCATCCTTCATGATTTTCTGTTTAGCGGTCTATCTTTCGGAGGATATCCGTTAACGTTTAGAAGCTACACTACAGAGATTCTGAGATCTTCTCTATAAAATGGATATTCCTCCCTATTCAGTAATCCTCGGAACGAGTGACGTGGATATATACCCCCTTATAGTTTATCTGCGACTTTAATTGTCAGTGTTTCTTTACATAACACACGAACAAACGACGACGACGACTACAACGACGACGACGACGATGATTCAGCGAAGTCAGCACAGGTTGAGACACACTGGGGTGTCTGCCATCGGATGGTCCGAGACGGTAGGGATCCTAAGAGGTCCGTTCTTGTGACCTCACCCAACGGTAAAGGAAGAGGTTACGTATTTTCACTTTTCACTTTCCCTTCAGTGAGTCGGTACAGGCTGAGAATCGCTGGGGTACCTGACGTCGGATGGTCCGAGGAGGTAGGTACCCTAAAAGGTCCGTTCTCATGACCTCACCCAGTGGTAACAGGAGAGCCACACGAATAAATCCATCTCCCTTTGTCTTTACTTATGGGATTTGAGACCCTCGAGAAGACCGTGACACTGATTTATACCCATCCTAAGTTCATAGGTGATTGTTTCGAGTTCCCTTCGAATATGTCTTCTTTTCTGATATTATTTTCGATTTTATATTCTAATAGGAAAGGAAAAGTCCTATAAGACCACTTCTCTCCAATACGTAGATTGGGTAGTCTTCGTTACCATTCATCACCCTTATTTCCCACCATTGTCATTAATATCTTCATTATTCCGACTACAATCACCGTATCCGTCGTTTTATCGATTAGGACTGAGGTTTTGTCTATAGTTTGTTGTTTAAGGTTAATTTTGAATATTTCGTAGTATTATCCATGTAATATAAGTAAAGAATAAGTATTAATATCTATAGTATTAAAGGTAAATTACATAATTTTCTACTCATTTGGCTCCGTATTTAAAAACATATGATTTACACCAGGTAACCTTTTCCCTTACCGTTTATTGAATCATAAGAACGGACTCTTGGGGTACTTGTGATTACTTTTCCGTTTTTTATCCTGTAACTTTCTACTTGAGAGGTCCAGTCATCCACGGGTTATACGATGACTTCTAGTGACCTCTTTATTTAGACCTTATTTACTTCTCTGTCTCGGTTTCGTTTTTGTTGTGAGTCAACATGTACACTGACCACTACCTTTGTTCCAGGTTACGACATTTCTCGTCATAACACGTCCTTGGACCTTACAATCCAGGTACTTACAATCCGTTTAACCTTCACTGGTTTTTCCTCTACCGTTCTCACTTGCAGTAGTAAAATCCTTAGTCACCTGATTTTACTGGACCTTACCTACTTAAATTAAGTCTACTGGTAATATAGATGATGACACCCGTTCTTAGGTAATCTTCTTTACGTCATCGGTAGTATTTGCTGTTTTCTCAGGATTTACCTACATTAGAGTTTTTACTGTACTACTAAAGACAAAAATAGGGTCCGTTTGGAAAGTTATAGTACCATTAGCATCGTATATGAGGTTGGTCATTGCGACTTCTTCGACTTAAACTTGTCAAGAGACTTCTGGATGTTCTGAAGATCTTGATTGTGGGTTTTTCGTACAAGAAAAGTAATATCCCCTCACCTTACGTTTTCATCCTTTAATTCTTTATGGACTACATTGTCCGTTTAAACCGAAACCTCATGTTCTATTTCGTCTCCTTTCAGATTATCTCTAAACGCTTCTTTTACGTGACCAGTCTCGTTAGTGAGAGAACGTTGTTGTGTTCTCTTCCGAGATGTGTACCTGTTGTGATCTACCAGTAGTGACTTTAGTCTAACTAATATAAGAAACTTCGGTTTCTACCTCTTCGAGATATGTCAGTCGTCTTTGTACTGGTCCTCGACTGACACCGAGTCTAGTAATTAAGGAATAACGGTTTAAGTCTGCATTTAACTTCTTTCATCCCTTTTTGTGATCTGGTAAGTCCATACTGGATTCAGTTTAGGCAATTGCCGATAAGTCGCCTTCACTCTTTAAATTCCCTGATCTAGATTATCTGTCTCACGGACTACTTGGTACTTGTGTCGAAGTACTGTAACATGCTGTCTGTCCTTAGTTCTGGTACGGGTTCTTTTTATTTACGTTTTTTCGTTTTACCGACTTACTCCTCCGGAATGTTTATCGATACTTTTCTTGTCTTCGATTTCGTTTCCTCTTTTTCTTTCTATGTGAGTAAACTTACGTCTCAAGGTCTCTTATGGTCCCTCTCTATTCTTTCAGAAGGAACCACTAGTCACACTTGTTTACATCCTTTTGTTACCTTACTCTTTGAGATCTCTAGAGAATTTCTTTTAATCTCTATGGTTCCCTTGTAGAGTGCCTTTTTTACCCGACTTTTTCCTGTCGTTACCATACGTGGATTGTCTTCGTCTTCTATAATTCATCTCCACCGTTCTTATGTGTCTTGTTGATATGTATTTTCTAGAAGTACTGGGTCTTTAGTGCTACCACACTAGTGAGTGGATCTCGGTCTGTAGGACCTTACACTTTAGTTCACCCTGAGTCCTTCGTAGTGATACTTGTTTCGATCACCTCCACTACCTTAAGGTCAACTCAATAAAGTTTAGGATTTTCTACTACGACACTTTTACGAAGTGAGTCATACGGTCGTTTGAACCTTTTGAGTCGTCATCGGTGTCCTGACCTTTGAAAAGTCAAAAGGAAGGTTAGGGTTTCTTTCCCTTACGGTTTCTTACGAGTCTGATGGTGTGTTAACGTGAGTAGAGTGTACGACCATTTCATTACGTGTTTTAAGAGGTTACTCCGAAGTGGTTATGCACTTGGGACTCGAAGGTTTACAAATTCGACCAAAATCTTTTCCGTCTCCTTGGTTTCTATTTTAAGGTTGTAGGTGACCTAGTACCTTTTTCGTTCTCTCAAGGTCTTTTTGTAGATAAAGACGAAATAACTGATACGGTTTCGGAAACTGTCCCACCCAGTGCTATTTTTACACCCTTTAAGACTTTCTCTACCCTTATAGTCTAATGGACTGGACGGAGAACTCCTTAGACATACGTCCAGTTCTTCGTTGTCAATCTGGACCTGTACCTTGTTGTCAAGTCAAGTCAAGTCAGCGAGTCAGCACAGGTTGAGAAACACTAGGGTACTTAGTGTCGTGCGGTCCGGAGGGACAGGTAGTGGTTGAGGGCCTCAAGTGAGTCTGAGCGCAGGTAGCTCAGTCACTACGGTAGGTCGGTAGAGTAGGAGACAACAGGTGAAAAGGAGGACGGGGGTTAGGGAGGGTCGTAGTCTCAGAAAAGGTTACTCAGTTGAGAAACGTACTCCACCGGTTTCATGACCTGAAAGTCGAAATCGTAGTAAGGAAGGTTTCTTTAGGGTCCCGACTAGAGGAAGTCTTACCTGACCAACGTAGAGGAATGTCAGGTTCCCTGAGAGTTCTCAGAAGAGGTTGTGGTGTCAAGTTTTCGTAGTTAAGAAGCCGCGAGTCGAAAGAAGTGTCAGGTTGAGAGTGTAGGTATGTACTGGTGACCTTTTTGGTATCGGAACTGATCTACCTGGAAACAACCGCTTCATTACAGAGACGAAAACTTATACGATAGATCCAACCAGTATTGAAAAGAAGGTTCCTCATTCGCAGAAAATTAAAGTACCGACGTCAGTGTTAGACGTTACTAAAACTTCGGGGGTTTTTATTTCAGACTGTGACAAAGGTGAGAAAGGGGTAGTTAAAGGGTACTACACTATACTGGTCTAAGGTACTAGAAGTAAAAGACTTACAACTCGAAATTCGGTTGAAAAAGTGAGAGGTGAAAGTGAAAGTAGCTCTCCTAAAAATCTAGGAGAAGTGAAAGACGGTATTCCCACCTCAGTAGACATATAGACTTCATTAACTATAAAGAGGACCGTTAGGACTAAGTTCGAACACGAAGAAGGTCGGGTCCCAAAGAGTACTACATGAGACGTATCTTCAATTTATTCGTCCCACTGTTATATGTCGGAACTGCATGAGGAAAACGATAAACCTTGGTCAGACCACAAGGTACAGGTCAAGATTGACAACGAAGGAGTGGACGTATGTCCAAACAGTTCTCCGTCCAGTCCACCAGACCATAAGGGTAGAGAGAGTCTTAAAAGGTGTCAAATAACACTAGGTGTGTCAGTTTCCGAAACTGTATCAGTTATTCCGTCTTTATCTACTAAAAGACCTTGAGAGAACGAAAAAGGTACTAGGTCGTCTACAACCGTTAAACTAGGGACCAAGCAGACGGAAAAGATTTTGATCGAACTTGTAGTCCTTCAAGTGCCAAGTGCATAACGACTTCGGACCGAACCTCTTAAAACTCGTAATGAAATGATCGCACACTCTACTCACGTTAAGTCGTCATCAAACTCGTAAGAAACCGTAACGGAAAGAAACCCTAACGTTACTTTTGTCTGGAAAAGGTCAGGACACCGGTGACGACTCAAAAGGTTTAAACGACCGTATACCTCACGTCGTGAAACTGTCGTAGTATAAAGTCCTAAACTTTGTCGAGGTGACCTTAAGGTAGTGGAGGTGATCGAAACAAGCATCACTACGAAAGATTCCGGGTGAACTGAAGTGTAAGGGCCTACAGACCGAGATGCACTCACTAGTGTGGCAGCACTAATAGAACCAGTAATTCCAGAAAAAACATGTCAAGAAAACATATAAGAACGGTGGAGATGAATTATAGAAGACGAAGACAATTCAGGTCTGGTAAAGACAGGAAATACCTCGGGTAGAAACGTACTTTACAAGGGAACCATAGAGATTAAAAGAACTTCTCTAGAGATCAGAAAGCGTAAGACAACAAAAGGAGATAAAGAAACGTAACTAGCGACTTCCGAAATAGAGAAGAACGATAAGAAACCTTGAGACGTAAGTCTACGAATATAGAAAGGAGAAGAGGAAACGAAAAGCGAAGAGAAGAAAAGTGTCGATAAACATTCCGGAAGGGTCTGTCGGAAAAACGAAAGAACGTAAAGAAAAGGTACCCCTACCAGAACTAGGGACAGAGGACATGTTACAGTGCTTGGAGTCAGGTATCAAGTAGTCTGTGAGATAGATAGTTTAGATCAGGGAATTTAGATAAAGAGTTAAGGTGACATATCAGTATTCCCTAAACTAAATCCAGTATGGACTTACCAGAGTACCAAAAGGGACGAAAGAAGATAAATTTAGACTTAAACCGTTATTCCTCAAGTAATAGATTCGGTGTCAGTCGAGGGCAAGAACAAAAACAACTGACATGTCTCGAAGAGGTAGAAACCGACGTTTCTTATATTAGTTAGACTCTAGTCACAACTGGTAGACCACTACAGGTACACATCTAAGAAGAGAACACAACAACCTTCTCCCACAAACGATACTGGTCACGTAAAGGAACCGTTTTGAGATTAGAAACGGGACGAAGTAAGGCATAAGGTTCAGGTTTAAACGGACAATGAGGTCCACAAAGAACTGAAGGATGAGACGTAAGGTCAGGGGATATCACTTTTCCTGTAGAAAAAACCCTCAATCAAGATTTTCCAGAACATCCAGAAGTATCTTGGTAAGTTGAAGTCGAAGAAGTCACAATGACCAACCCCGTATCGGAACCTAATGACACTATGACTTACCAAACGGAACCTTTGTTTGTCTCCAGTAAGACAGCAAAAACTCTGACGTAGGTTCATGACGTAAAGTCTGAGAAAACAACTGGTACTACCGATGAGGTAAAGAAGACTCTCTAAGGACGGGTGTCATCATCTATATTACCAGTAGACTCAATTTAAGTGGGTAAGGTCAGGTAAAATCAAACGACTAAGGCTCTTACAGTTACAAGTGAGAACGGTAGAGGACAAACTGGTGAAGGTTAAACGGATCTAAGTACCTGGACTGTAAGGTCCAAGGATACGTTGTAACGAGAAAGGTCGTAGTCTGGAACGAAGATAGTGGTCAGTGTAGGTGTTGACCCACAACAAAAACGAAACCGAGGTAGGGAACTAAGAATGACCTCAATAAAGAGGTGACTAGAGACCATCGTATAACCCGTGGATGGGTGGACCCCTCAAGGAGAAAGTCATAGGATAGTAAAACGGAAAAGTATGACAAGTACCCCAAAAGTTCCGTTCTTATGACTTCATCAAACGGTAAGGGAGGAGGTCCCCTGGTGTAAGACAGTCTGGAGAGGTGGTACTGGACGGGCAGACCCACCGTAGTGTCCGTACCGGATCAAAGTAACTCAATCCATTCCGACACCAGGATCACACTAATCTAACCGAGAAAAGACACTCATACCAAAGTCACAGACGGGAGAACGTTGTGGATGGTAGAATGAACCCAAAGAGAATAGAACCTACACCCCATAGAGAGGTGGCCCCGAGGTCGTTTCACGTCGGCGACGAGGAATGGAACCTCCTCCCCATTTAGGAGTGACGACGGAGAGGATTGGAACTTGCACCTTATCGAGGAGATCCGGAAGGACGTGGACGTGTCGGTGACGAGGAACCTGGACCACAACGAGGAGGGACGACGACGGGGACTGGAGCCTGAGCATATCGAGGAGAGACGACAAGAACACGGTAGCGTCGGACCGTGAGAGCCGATGACGGGGACTGGAACCTGTGCCCCATCGAGGAGGACCGACGGTGGGGACTGGAACCTGACCATATCGAGGAGACGGTAAGAACGTGACAGCGTCGGACCGTGAGAGCCGGCGACGGGGACTGGAACCTGTACCCCATCGAGGAGGGTCGGCGGTGGAGACTGGAACCTGACCATATCGAGGAGAGACGGTAAGGGACGGCGGTGTCGGACCGTGAGAGCCGGCGACGGGGACTGGAACCTACCCCCAATCGAGGAGAGTTGTCACGATTCACACGGTCAACGTCGACGGACGTGACGTTATCTGACAAGGTTTCTCCTTTTGCTCATACAGTTCCGACATATAACAGTGGGACGAATAAATTGAATATACGTCTCATGTAGTATTCTTTACGACACGACCTCCTTCGTGTGCGACCTTAGTTCTGACGACTCTCTTTATAGTTATTGGAGTCTATACGTCTACTGTGGTGAGAAGACCGTCTTTCACTTCTTGTTGATTTCTTGGAACTACTTTCACTTTCTCCTCTTATTTTTTAAACCGAATTTCGAGTTGTAAGTCTTTTGATTCCAGTACCGTAGACTAGGGTAGTGAAGTACCGTTTATCTACCCCTTTGTAACCTTTGTCACCGTCTAAAATAAAACCCCCCCGAGTTTTTAGTGACGTCTACCACTAACATCGGTACTTTAATTTTCTACGAATGAGGAACCTTCCTTTCATTACTGGTGGGATCTGTCGGATAATTTTTCGTCTCTGTAATGAAACGGTTGTTTCCAGGTAGATCAGTTTCGATATCGAAAAGGTCATCAATACATACATACACTCTCAGTCTGATATTTCTCGACTCCTGGTTTCTTAACTACGAAAACTTGATATTACAGACTCTTCTGAAAACTCTCAGGGAACCTGACGTTCTTTTAGGTCGGTCAGGTAGCATTTCCTTTAATCACGACTTATAAACCTTCCTGACTACAACTTCGACTTTGAGGTTATGAAGCCGGTGGACTACGCTTCTCGATTGAGTAAACTTTTCTGGGACTAAGACCCTTTCTATCTTCTTACCTCTTCTTCCCCTACTGTCTCTTACTCTACTAACCTACCGTAGTGACTGAGTTACCTAACTCAAACTCATTGGAGGCTCTCAAAACTTCCTGTCCCTCCGGACCACACGACGTAAGGTACCCCAATGTTTCTCAGCCTGAGCTGACTCGTCGACTTGACTCGCCTTGACAGACTTCTGTGTGTTGATCATTCCACTCGTCTAGTCCTATCTTGGTCCTTGATAAAAGAACTTTGGTGTGACGGAGACATATTCTCAAAAATAATTGGTCTAGTGATTTAACTGATCTTGTGAGTTAAGGTTCTACGGTATCAACCTTCATCGTGTCAACAATTTGAAATAAAGTAGTTGCAAAAAATGACATAATGGTCTTTTTTTTTTTTCCGAAAACAAGTTGTATTATTCCAATAATAGGTTGATTAATAACTTTACACTCGGGAAGACACTAATTGATTTTACCGAGTTTCAAACTCTCAATAACTTAATGTAATAACTGGTTAATACGTCTAACTCAGTGAGTCGACTGATATTTAATCTTTAAACGAACGAGACATCTTCTTTTTATCGGATACGTGAAAATGACGATGAAACTAAAGAGGAGACGAATAGGTAATAAGTCTCTTCGTCTTAACTAAAAATAAAGGAGAAAGTTTAATGGAATCAGTTCTTTGTTACTTTGTATCTTAAGAAAATTCTAAAGTATTGAACAAATTTCTTAATCTTTTAGTAAATATATTAAATTTTTACATCCTATGAAAGTTTAGTATAACTTTGTTTTACATATTTAAACTTACTCTTTGTCATTATAACGAATTTTCTAACAATAATTTTATCGTATTATCCTATTGTAGACGTGAAAAATTAAAAAATTTACATAAATCAACCTCCTATTAAAGAAATGTAATAACACTACCAAAAACGATATGTAGTTGTATTTAGTCGGTACCCATATGTACACAGGGGGGTAGTACTTGGGGGGAGGGTGGAGGGAATGGTGAGACATGAAGACCCAACAGGGTCTTGTAACCGAACCCCACGGGACGAAGTACGTAGTTTAAACGTGACGAGTAGATAAAGTGTGTACCATTATATGTACAAAGTTACGATAAGAAAGTGTAGTAGGGTGGGAATGGAAGAGAGTATCTCGGGTTTGACACAGGAAATGTATACAGAGAAAACAACGAGACGTACATCCTAGTAACAACGGTAGAAAGATTTAAGGTATATATACGTAATTATATGTCATAAACAGAAAGAAAAAGACTGAATGAAGTGAGACATATTATCCTAGGTCAAAGTAGGTGGAACAATCTTCATTGAGTCTACACAAGGAAAAGTTATCGACTCATTATAAGGTAATCCATACACATGGTGTCGAAGGAATAGGTAAGTAGACGACTACCTGTAGATCCAACGAAGGTACAGGATCGATAGTACTTATCACGACGTTAATTGTAACCCCATGTACATAGAGAAAATCAAGACCAAAGGAGCCCCACATACGGGTCGTCCCCCTAACGACCAAGTATACCTTCAAGATAAAGGTCAAACAAAAAAAAAATTCTTAAAGGTGTGACAAGAGGTATCACCGACATGTTCAAACGAAAGGGTGGTTGTCACATTCTCCCAAAGGAAAAGAAATGTGGGAGGGGTCGTAAATACCAAGTATCTGAAAAAAATATTACCGGTAAGACTGGTGACACTCTACTATGGAGTAACACCAAAACTAAACGTAAAGAGATTACTACTCATTGTAATTCGTAGAAATGTCCACATATAATCGATAGATTTACAGAAGGAACTTCTTTACGGACAAATCAAGAAATCTGGTGAAAAACTAACCCAACAAGTAAAAAGACCATAACCCAAAGTACTCGATGAACATATAAAATCTCCAATTAAGAAACAGTCAAAAAAGTAAACGGTAATAAAAGAGGATAAGACTTCGACAGAAAAGAGGAACGAATATCAAAGATAGTAACGTGTTTTTGAAAGTTCAACTTAATCCAACGTAGACAAATAAGAACAAAAATAAAGGTAATGAGATCCTCCACCCAGTATCTCCTAGAACGACACCAAATACAGTCTCTCTCATGACGGATACAAAAGGAGACTCTCAAAATATCAAAGACGAGAATGTAAATCCAGAAATTAGGTAAAACTCAAATAAGACCATATACTATAATCTTTCAAGAGATCAAAGTAAGAAAATGTGTGCCAACTGGTCAAAAGTTTAAAATACTACTTTTCCTTTTTTGCTACAGGAAAAGTAGTATCCCCTGACCTTATGGTTGAATCTTTCGGTTCTCTACGGACCTCATTGTCTGTTCAAACCGGAAACTCATGTTTTATTTCGTCTCGTCTCCGATTGTCAAAAAGGTTCTCTTGTGTGACCAGTATCTTTTGAAGGAGAAGGTTGTTGTGTTCTCTCCTGAGATGTGTGCCTGTAGTGGTCCACCAGTTATCACTTTAGTCTAACTAATGTAAGAAACGTCGGTTTCTACCTCTTCGTGATATGTTGGTCGTATTTGTTCTGATCCTCGACTGACACCGAGTCTAGTACTTGAGGTATAACGTTTTAAGTTTGAATTTAACTCCTTTCATCCCTTTTGGTGAATCCATACTGGATTTAGTTTAGGAAATGTAATATGTCACCTTCATTGTTTATCTAAGTTCTCTAGTCTAGACTGTCTCACGGACTTCTTGACTCCTACCTCCAAACATTGTAACATGTCCTCCACTACTAGTTCTGGTAGGGGTTCTATTTCTTTACGTTTCTCCGTTTTACCAACAGACTCCTCTGGAATGTTTCACGACTCTTTTCTTCTCTTCATTTTCCGTTTTCTCTTTTCCTTTATATATGGGTAGACTTAAGTCTCATGGTTTCTTATCGTTACTCTCTATTCTTTCGGAAGGATTCACTAGTTACGTTTTTTTATCTACTTCTCTTGTCTTACCCTTTCTGATCTATAGAGAAGTTCTAAACTTTATGGTTCCCTTGTAAAGCACGTTTCTACCCGTATGTTTTCCTACCTTTACCATACCGGTATTGTCTTCACTTTCACTGTCAGGAGTCAGAACAGTCTGAGAAACACTGGGGTACCTGACATCAGGTACCTTAAGAGACCCAGTCTTATGACCTCACCCATCGGAAAGGGAAGAGGTCCCCTAGAAGGGTTGGATCCCTAGCTTGTTTCCAGAGAGTGTAACTTCCACCTAAGAAATTGTCGACTCGGGGGTCCCTTCGGGTTCTTATAGGGAAGAGGTCTCCTAGAAGGGTTGGGTCCTCAACTTGACCTCAGAAGACGTAAAGTCCGTCTAATAAATGGTTGGCTCGATAGTCCCTTTGGGACCTGTATTGTCTTTGTCTTCTATAATTCTTCTCCACCGTTCTTTTGTGTCTCCTTGATACGTTTTTTTTTTTTTTTTTTTTCCAGAATTACTGGACGACGACGACGACGACGACGACGACGACGAGGATTCGGCGAAGTCAGTACAGACTGAGACACCTTGGGGTATCTACCGTCGGGTGGTCCGAGAGGGCAGGGACCCTAAGAGGTCCGTTCTTGTGACCTCACCCAACGGTAAAGGAAGAGGTTACGCACTTTCACCTTTCGCTTTCACTTCAACGAGTCAGCACAGGCTGGGAGTCGTTGGGGTACCTGACGTCGGAAGGTCCGAGGAGGCAGGTACCCTAAAAGGTCCGTTCTCATGACCTCACCCCACGGTAACGGAAGAGGTGAATTACTGGATCTATTGGTATTACCACACTAGTGAGGGGGTTCGGTCTATAGGACCTCACTTTCCAGTTCACTCGGAATCCTTCGTACTGATGTTTGTTTCGTTCATCTCCACTACCCTAAGGTCGACTCGATAAAGTTTAGGATTTTCTACTACGACAACATCACGACATGAGTCATACGGTCGTTTAAACCTTCTGAATCGTCGCCGGAGTCCTGACCTTTCCCAGTCAAAAGTAAGGTAGGGATTCTTTCTATTACGGTTCCTTATAAGTTTGATGACGTGTTAAAGTGTATAAAGTGTACGATCCATGACAGAATTACTGACATCGAAACATCATATCAGACTTCAGTCTTACCGACTAAGGAGGTCAAGGTTAGAAGAAAGAGTTCTAATGAAACCTATAAGTTCCAAAAAAACACAAAGGTATGAAGGCACCTACTCGTACCACCCGATATCAGGTACCCCAGTGTTTCTCAACCTGTGCTGATTTATTGATTGAAAGTGAAAGTATGTTTAACACTTTAATAAACAAGATCAAGAGTCTTTTTATGGCAACCATAAAACTGTCTGTAACACAACTTAGACGTCTAACGAAACCCACCATATAAGTCAAAAGTTCTTAGTTATAACTAAGAAGGTTAGGTGCTTGTACCATATAAAGAGGTAGATAAACACAGTAGAAACGAAAGAAAGTGGTCACGATATATCAAAAGATACATGTGTAGAAAACGAAGAAGTCATTTAAATAAGGATTATGAAATAAGAAAAGCAACGTCAACACTTACACTAACGAAGGAATTAAAGAGAAAAATTAAAAAGTAACAATCATATATCCTTACGTTTCCTTAAGACACATAGTTAAAATATAGGACTTTGAAATGATATAAGTAACTAATCAACATCATCAAAGACCACAGTAGAAGTCTCAAAAGATACGTCTCCTAGCACAGTAGATGTTTGTCACTCTCAAAATGAAGAGAAAAGTTTATACCTAAGGAAAATAAAGAAAAAGAAAAGACTAACGACACCAATTCTGATGGTTTTGATACAACTTGGTATCACCACTCTCACACGTGGGAACAGAACAGGGAATAAAATTTCCTTTACGAAAGTCAAAAAGTACAAACTCCTATTAGGAGAGACACCCAAACAGTATATACCGAAAATACTACTACTTCATACAAGAAAGACACGGATGAAAGACCTCAACAAAAAAAACAAAAAAAAAAGAATTCAGTACTTACCCATAACTTGAAAAAGTTTCCGAAAGAGACGTAGATAACTCTAGTAGTATACCCAAAATAGAAAGTAAGTATTATACTACATATTGTAACTAACTAAACACTTATAACTTCTTAGGAACGTATGGACCTTACTTTGGGTGTATCAGTACCACATACTAGAAAACTATCCAATACCGGTGTTCGACACTTTTTCCGGGCATAAACACTGGAGACCTCCTCGTTTAAAACTAGGTCCTGGTCTCTACTCCGAACTAGTGAATTAACGGAAACACATCGTCTTAAAATAATTTCATATTTCGAAAAATATTTCGAAGACTGTATCTGTAGTCTTCCCCCGTCTTTCTCATGGGGGAACGATCAAACATCATTCCGTAATATTTGGACAATCGTCTCAACTGAGTAACCTTTTCTGAGACTACGACTCTCCCTAACCCCCGTCCTTTTCTTCCCCTGCTGTCTCCTATTCTACCAACCTACCGTAGTACTGAGCTAACTGCACACAAACTCACATGAGGCCCTCTACCACTACCTGTCCCTCCGGACCACACGACGTTACGGACCCCAGTTTTTCTCAGCCTGTGGTGACTCGCTGACTTGACTTGACTCGTTCGACGACTAGTATTTATTTTCTTTGTGGAGTTCTGACTCTCTCAACGTGGTCCGAGGAAAGGGTTGTGTACGTAAAACTCTATCGTAGTCGTGTTTCCCTCAGTAGAGACCGGCATTTTGTTAACTGTACACAGAACTTCTTTTCTCCGAAGGGACCATCGAGTCAACCATTCCTTAGACGGACGTCGTGTCCTCTGGGGTCAAACTAGGGACCCAGTCTTCTAAAGGACCTTGTTCTTTACCGTTTGATAAGGTCACAGGAACGGACCTTTTAGGGTACCTGTCTCATCGGACTCCCCGACGTCAGGTACCCCAACGTTTCTGAGTCCGTGTTGATTCGATGATTTTCTTTTTTTTTTTAAAAAAAAAAAAATCTTTCCGTCTAAGGGTCCGTTTATGTATCAAAGTAATTGTATCGAATTCTTTTTGTAAAGGTACTCATTCTACATAACCAAACGACTCGGTAATCGTCAAGTTCTAAACTCTTTTTCAAAGTCCGTCTTGGTTCACAGTAATACCGTTGTGTCCTAATTACCTCGGTGGAAATTAGGACACATCTCTTTCCTTACATCTTTTTCTTTTCTTCTTTTTTTTTACAGACGTCGAACGTCAAATAAAGAGGAGGGTGAACCCCCTGGGACCGGAGGGTTGACTCCGGATGGACTGGTAATCGAGAAAGTGAAAAACGATTCAACAACCTAAGACAAACGATCTTAAGAACTCCTAAAAACGTACACACAATTAGCACTATAATTGTACATCAAAAGAAAAAAACACTGTAGAAATGGACCCAAACTAGGGACCCAGTCCTTCTAGGGGACCTCTTCCTTTACCGTTGGGTGAGGTCATAAGAACGGACCTCTTAGGGTACCTGTCTCCTCGGACCACCCGATGTCAACTACCCCAGTGTTTCTCAGTCTGTACTGACTCACTGAAGTGAACAGACCAAAACCACAGTCCCACTACTACCGGAGTATCTTATTCAAAAATCTCAAAAGGAAGGAGACGTTAAAAGACCTTCTCAAATTCATCCTATTCACAATCGAGCAGAGATTTAAAAACCATCTTAAGTGGACACCTCGGTAGACCAGGACCCGAAAACAAACAACCTTTTTAAAAATAATATCAAAGTTAAAGACAAGAACACTAACCAGATTCTAAAAGATAAAGAAGGACCGAGTCAAAACCTTCCAATATGAAGAGATTTTTAAACAAGTAAAGAAGGTTCAACAGGTCAAATAACCGTAGATCAACGAGTACCATCAGATAACACTAGTAGACATAAAGACCCAACACATAACACTGAAGAGGTAAAAGTAAAGATTAATATAACTAAACTCAACAGAGGGAAAAAAAGAACTACTCAGACCGATTACGAAACAGATAAAACAAATAGAAGAGTTTCTTGTTCGAAAATCAAAACAACTAGACAATACGAGAGTAATAGTACTAAATAAAAGAAGACGATTGAAACCCCAAAAAAACAAGAAGAAAAAGATCAACAAAATTCACATTTCAATCCAACGAATTAACTACAAAGAGAACAAAAAACTCCATCCCAAACATAACGAGACTTGGAGGGTGAATCGAGACGAAAATGACTTAGAGTATTCAGAACCCAACAACACAAAGTGATAGTAAAAAAAGACACGTATAAAACTAAAGGAAAAAATAAAAAAGTCACTAGACAACCAATAATTCTTCGTACAACAAATCGGAGGTAAACAAACACAGGAAAAAAAAAGGGGACATCAACTATAGATTAGAATAACACTAGTCTATTCTAAGAACTTTACTAAAGTTAAAAAAATTATATGGTACCGATCTAAACACCGGGTCCTACACTAGTTAGGACCTCTTCTAAGGTACACGTGAACTCTTTTTCCACTTTAGGTAACCAAAAAACACTTTACGGTACATCTATGGTTAATCCAAATTGACCAGGTAACATAATAAATTTCGAACATAAAGGAACAATTAAAAGACAAACTAACTAGATAGGTAACCACACTCACCCCATAATTTTAGAGACTGATAATAACACAAAGACAACTAAAGAGGAAAGTATGAAGAATCGTAAACGGAATACATAACTCCACGAGGATACAACCCACGTATATGTAAATATTAACAATATAGAAGAAGAACCTAACTAGGGAACTAGTAATATATCACAGGAAGATACAGAGAATATTGTCAGAAATAAAGCTTCAGATAAAATAGTCTATACTCATAACGAATGAATGCAAAAGAAAACTAGAAGTAAAGGTAATTTATAGAAAAAGACCGGGGAGTGGAAGTCAAACATACACAGGGATCCAAACTCCACCCAGAGAACATCTGTCGTATATGTCGTCAAAAAACAAAACAAAAATAGGTAATCCGATCAGAAACAGAAAACTAACCACGTAAATTTTGTAAATACAAATTCCATTAATAACTACTCATTCTAGTATAATGTTAAATGAAAGAACAAAACTCAAACAAAAATATTTAGAAAAGACACAAAGGACAGATCTCTCCTAGGAAACCGTAAACAACTTCTCGACAAACCACCACGACTTAAGAGAGTCGAAAACGAACATTTCGAAAACCAAAGAGGAAACTTAGACTTACTCTAGGAACGACCCATCTTATTAGAACCAACATACAAAAAGAGAAAGTAGTGAAATTCATATAGGACGGTAAGGAAAGACCGGATAACTTTCAAAGATAACTTTCTAGTCGACAATAGGAATACCCTTAGGGGAACATACAATAAACAACGAAAAGGGAACTATAAAAATTATAAACGAGAAACACAAATTAAAAACAATCAAACTAATCATACACAGGACCGTACAAAACGGAACCCAAATAGAACAAACCCTGAGAGACCCAAAGAACCTGAACCCACCGATAAAGGAAGGATAAAATCTTCTCAAAAGTCGGTAATAGAGGAGTTCATAAAAGAGTACGGGAAAGAAAAAAGAATAAGAAGACCCTGGAGATAGTAAGCTTACAACCCCGTAAATTGTAACGGGGTCTCAAAAGATTTCAACAGGAGTAAAAAATTTAAGGAAAAAAGGAAAGACGAAGCAAATATAGGGGATAAGATAGAAGGAGGAGGGAATAGGAAAGAAGACGGAGACTATGAGATGATGACCGAGGGAGGTCCCACAAAAATTAGGGTTAACAACGTAACAAGTAATGACTAACTGAGAAGAAATATAGAAGATCCAAGAACAATTTATAAAGAACGTAGAAGAGTTAGACACAGAGATCGGATAAATAGGCATTGAGGTAAAACAAAAGTTCTAAAACCTAGTAGAAATGATAGTAATAAGACTTAAGAAAATGTCCATCTAAGGGACGGAAGAGGAGAAAACAAACCAAACAACAAAATAGTACAACGAATTGGACGACCTATAAGAAGACAGAAAAGTAAACCAAATCTAACGACACGAAACCCAGGGAAAAGACGTCCGACCTCCCAACACCAAGGAGAATTAACACCTCAGACGAGGTACACCCACCCCAGTTTGGTCACCGAACACTTCCAAATGACCAATCTTATTGAACACAGACACAAGACCATCTACCTCGACCTAGAGAAGAGAGACCTCACGTTATTTCACAGGTCATCACTCAAACGTCCACAGATATCTAAACCATACCGAAAAACGTCGGATAGAAAATTACAAGTCCCAATACAAGAACAACACCACCTCTTAATCGTACCGTACAGAACGTGGCCTTGAAAGACCGAGAACCCACCTCAAACCAAAGTCACATCCATACTCCTGAAACCCACCCGAGAATAGATTATTACAAGGGACCCCAGACCTTAAGATACTACCATGTTTCGAGACTTCAACTCGGAGGACTAAGACCCAAAGTCAGAGGAGTGAAGGTTATGGGAGTTCTGAAGAGATAGGTGTGTCGTGTCTTCTGTTTTGTGGATCCAATTATCACTTTGTTGAGAGGTGTCTGTCTTTATGGATCTCTCTAAGTGTCTCAAGATATTTCTTTTCTTTTCCCTCCTCCCTCTATCTCCACTGGTCCATTTCTTTTCCCTCTCAGTTTTCCCCTCTTTCGTTAGTTTGGTCATTAGTTTAGGGATTCACTTTTACCTATGATTTTTAATCTAAAAATTTTTTAAAAATGAAATAAAATGAAATGTTATGACATAACCAAAACGGTATGTAGTTGTACTTAGGCGATGCCCACATATACACAAGGGTTAGAACTTGGGGGGAGGGTTGAGGGAGGGGTATGGTATAGAGACCCAGTAGGGTCACGTGGTCGGGGTTCGTAGGACATAGGACGTGACTTGGACCTGACCGCTAAGTAAAGAATATACTATAATATGCACAAAGTTACGGTAAGAGGGTTTAGTAGGGTGGGAGAAGGAGAAGGTCTCAGGTTTTCTGACAAGATATGTAGACCCAGAGAAAACGACAGAGCGTATGTCACAATAGCATTGGTAGAAAGATTTAAGGTATATATACACAATCATATGACATAACCACAAAATGAAAGACCGAATGAAGTGAGACATATTAGTCGACGTCAAAGTAGGTGGAGTAATCTTGATAAGTTTACATAAGAAAAATTTCCGACTCATTATGAGGTAACACATATACATGGTGTCGAAAGAATAGGTAAGTAGACGACTACCTGTAGATCCAACGAAAGTACAGGACCGACAATATTTGTCACGACGGTACTTGTAACCTCATGTCTACAGAGAAAGTTAAGACCAAAGAAGTGACACAAACGGGTCGTCACCCTAACGACCCAGTATTCCGTCAAGATAAAGGTCAAAAAATTCCTTAGAGGTGTGACGAGAGGTGTCACCGACATGATCAAACGTAAGGGTGGTTGTCACATTCTCCCAAGGAAAAGAGGTGTGGGAGAGGTCGTAAATAAGGAACATCTGAAAACCTAGCGTCAGTAAGACTGACCGTACTTTACCATGGAGTAACACCAAAACTAAACGTAAAGAGACTATTACTCACTACAACTCTTAGAAAAGTACACAAACAACCGGTAGGCATACAGAAGAAACCTCTTTACAGATAAATCAAGAAACCGGGTAAAAAACTAACCCAGCAAATAAAAAGACCTTAACTCGACGTCCTCAACGAACATATAAAAACTCTAATCAACAAACAGTCAACGAAGTAAACGATAATAAAAGAGGGTAAGACTTCCGACAGAAAAGTGGAACGGATATCAAAGGAAACAACACGTCTTCGAAAATTAAAATTAATCTAGAGTAAACAAATAAAAAAGAAAATAAAGGTCATAAGACCCTCCACCTAGTATCTCCTAGGACGACACTACATACAGCCTCTCACAAAACGGATACAAGAGGAGATCCTCAAAATATCAAAGAACAGAATGTAATCTAGAAATTAGGTAAAACTCAAATAAAAATACATACCACAATCTTTCACAAGATCAAAGTAAGAAAATGTTCACCAACTGGTCAAAAGAGTCGTGGTGAACAATTTCTCTAACAGAAAAGAGGTAACATACAAGAACGGAGGAAACAGCTTCTATTCCACAGGTATCCACACACCTAAATAGAGACCCGAAATAAAACAAGGTAACTAGATATAAAGACAGAAATAAGGTCACAGTATGATAGAACTACTGGGACCGAAACATCATCTCGGACTTCAGTCCGTCCAACTAAGGAGGTCAAAGTAAGAAGAAAGAGTTCTAACGAAACCGATAATCTCCAAAAAACATAAAGGTATGTTTAACACTTTAATAAACAAGATCGAGACACTTTTTATGGCGACCATCGAACTATCCCTAACGTAACTTATACATTTAACGAAACTCATCATATGAGTAAAAGTGATATAACTAAGAAGGTTAGGTACTTGTACCATATAAAGAGGAAGATAAATACAGGAGAAACTAAAGAAAGTGGTCACAAAATATCAAAAGGTATATATTCAGAAATAAAAGAAATCCATCTGTATAAGGATTCATAAAATAAGAAAAACAACGTTACCACTTACCTTAACAAAGGAATTAAAGAAAAAGATGAAAGAGTAATAATTACATATCCTTACGTTCCCTAAAGACACACAACTAAAATATAGGATGTTGAAATGATATAAGTAACCTATCGAGATCATTAAAAGACCACCTCAGAAATCCCAAAAGATACATCTCCTAGTACAGTAGACGTTTGTCACTCTCAAAATGAAGAAAAGGTTAAACCTAAGGAAAATAAAGAAAAAGACGAGACTAACGATATCGGTTTTGAAGGTCTTGATACAACTTATCATCGTCACTTTCATCCGTGGGAACAGAACAAGGACTGAAATCCCCTTTACGAAAGTTAAAAAGTGGTAACTCCTATTACAAACGACACCCAAACAGTATATATCGAAAATAAAACAACTCCATACAAGGAAGATAAGGACGAAAGGCCCCTCAAAAATAGTATTTACCTACAACTTAAAACAGTTTCCGAAAGAGACGTAGATAACTCTATTAGTATACCGAAAATAAAAAGTTAAACAATTATACCACATAATGTAACTAACTAAACGCCTATAACTTCTTAGGAACGTAGGGACCCTATTTCGGGTGAACCAGTACCACATACTAGAAAAATTACACAACGACCTAAGACTAATGATCTTAAAACAATTCCTAAAAATGTAGATACAAGTAGTCACTATAACCGGACATTAAAAGAAAAAAAAATACCGTAGAAACAGTCCAAAATCATAATCCCACTACCACCGGAGTATCTTACTCAAACCTTCAAATGTAAGGAGAAATTAAAAGACCTTCTCAAACTCATCCTATCCACAATCAAGAGCTTTAAAAACCATCTTAAGTCGACACTTCGGCAGACCTGGACCCGAAAACAAACGACCTTCTAAAGACTAATGTCAAAGTTAAAGGTACAAACACTACCCAGACAATTCTAAAAGATAAAGAAGGACCAAGTCAAAACCTTTCAACATGAAAAGATTCTTAAACAGTTAAAGAAAGCGTAACAGGTAAGATAACCGTATATTAACGACTATCATCAGAGAATACTAGGAAACATAAAGACACAACAGACAACACTAGAGAGGTAAAAGTAAAGATTAAAATAACTAAACTAAAAAGAGGGAAACAAAGAACTACTCAGACCGATTACCAAACAGTTAAAATAAATAGGAAAGTTTCTTGAATTCTAATCTAAAAATTTCCATGTTTAAACTATTGTTTATAGTTTTTCGTTTCTTATTTTTGGATCTTATCTCAAATCTGAGAGTTTTCATGTTAATTTTTTTTTTTCTTGACTAGTGTTTTTAAATTTTACATGGACTTTAAACAAAAATTTTTTATCCCAAAGAAAAATATGTCCATTATCATCCGATATTTTTACTTTCGATTTTCTCATTATCTCTTGAATTCAAAAATTTTTGATTCTTCACTATTCTTTTTATGTAGATCCCTAAAGAGACCTCGATATCACCCGTTACACCACAGTCAAGTCACTTTATATCAGGGACAATGTTAAGCATGTACAAGAGTTTTAGATATCAACGGGGAGTTTACGTGTAAGAGTCGAATTGACGTCCCAAAATTAGACAACGTGGACAGTGAAGACCCCGTCAAAGGGGAAGAATAAAACCGAAGGAGACAAACATTTATAGAAGTCACAGATTAGAGACGGGACCGTACTCCCTACTTCCACAGGCGAATAAGTCCGAGGGTACGAATCAACACGACACCTGTCCTTCCCTGTGAAGTTTGTTTATGACGACGGTACACCGTCCCCCAACCACCCCTCCTCCAACGAGTGTCACCTACCTGGTGCGGCCCTAACGGTGTCGGGTTCCACCGTACATGAGGGGTCCAGGTGTGACGAGTCCAAGAACACACGAGGTCCTCCGGTGACAGGGTCCACCCGACACGTAAAATAAGGGAAGGGTCCAGGTTCGGTGAGCCATCTGGTCCATGAGTCGTTCGTGTGACAGGGTCCACCCGACACGTAGAACACGTGGAGGGACAGGTTCCACGAGACAAAGGACCCACGTGGTGTTTCTGTAACAGGGTTTACATAGTACACAGAGGATTCCCTTCGACTAGGGTCTGACACTGTGAGGATCGGTTGTACTTAGTCGGTCCTAGGGTCCCTCTGTACCAATCACTAACCGTCGGACGAGTGTCGATTCGCCCTCTACGGTAGAGACCCAGGTTGTAACGTCACCGGGGAATTGAAGGTGAAGACCGACAGTGTATGGACGGAGAGACGGAGGTACCTCCCTCCCAACATTTGACGTCGTCCGAACGAGAGGAAACCATAAACGTTCCCACGATAGGAAATAAGATACTCACGTGGTCTTCAGAGGTACCCCGTAATCTCGGAAGAGTGTACTTTCTAGGAAATAAAGAAAAACAGATAGACCACAAGGGTACCAAACCCAACGATACAGTGTAATCGGGGGAGTCTAACAGGAATCCCGTAAGTTCGGGTGTTAAGATACGGGTCGGGAGTGAACGACGGTCACCAGGTCTCTTAGACTCGGTGAATAGACGACCACTTACGTCAAACCTCCCTTAAGACACCACTAAAGAAAAAGAAAGCGAATACAATGGGAGACTCTAAGGTTTCAAGGGGTGACTGGACGGACACTCTCCCAAAAGATAACATATCTTTGAAGAGGAGGAAGTGCTGATGGAGCGGTCCTACCCAGAGGTGCGGATTTAACAAACAGAGAGAAAAGTAGAAAATAGAAACGGGATACAGGAAAGTTTCTCTAACCCAACGGAAAGACCCACAGACCTCAGGAGACAATCGTAAGTCTTAATCAAAACACCTTCAACGAGGTGTAAGTTTACTAGCAAACTACATAAACACTCCCTCTTTCACCAGAGGGATAGGATAAGGACGTGGTGGACCCCTGGTGGGGGGGGGGTTAAAGATACAAATTATTTCTATAAAGTGGATTTACTTTCGATGGTGATTCCTTTATGTCAATAGATTAGAGTCTATAGAACTAAATATTAACCTGTCTTATTAGTACTCCATTACTTTTGTATGTATGTGCCCGTTTGTGTTTAGTCATTATATCTGTGTATCTGTAAAAAGTGTCTTGTTATTATAATAAAACGGAGGAGGCTTGAAGTTGGATAAAAAGAAGAAACTTGTAGTGTCGTTCGTATATTCCTTCTATTTGTGTTCAATTACAAGTATAGAATATCTCCATCTACTTTTTGGAGAAGTCGGTGACCTAATGATTTACTGTCTTTACTTTGTTCTTAGAATAAAACCAATAGTTAACGACACGTTATTTTGTGGGGGTTTTAAATGACCAAATCTTGGTTGTAACATAGACGGTAGGGGAGGGTAAAACACCTACTCTTTAAAGTCTTACAAACCGAGACACCTAACAAAGATTAGACACTTCGTGGTCGACACGGTCATCCACTCCTAAGTCGAAGGTTTTACCAAAGAAGTACATATACAGACGATGGAGTCACGAAGTATGACGGAAAAATGGAGGTTTGGTATAAAATAGGACGTCCTAGAGAGGTACACACCTGAAGAGTCTTATCAGTGTGTATATATCACCGACGGAACATTCTCCGTCTTTACTTTCGAGGGTATGGTCAACTCAATACAGATCTTGAACGTATTGTGACGAAGACCACCGAAAGAATAAAGATACCAACCCCTAAAAACAAGGAACAAAAACCAGTTCCATCAGTGTCCTGGACGGGTAACTTAGTTTTTCCTCTTTATCTGAGGAAGAGAATTATCCCTTCACCGTTCCAGTGTAACATTTTCTTACACCCCTGACCCTCTATAACAACACCAGTGGATACCTTTTATATTACAAGGTGAAAATTTATAAATAAAAATAAATAAACCGACGTGACACAGAATCGACGTCGTGCACCCTAAAGATCAACGTGGCACATCATATACCAAAGGGAGTCAAGTCAAGTCAAGTCAAGTCAGCGAGTCAGTACAGGTCGAGAAACGCTGGGGTACTTGACGTCGTACGGTCCGGAGAGATAGGTAGTGGTCGAGGGTCTCAAGTCAGTTTGAGTACAGGTAGCTCAGTCACTACGGTAGGTCGGTAGAGTAGGAGACAGTAGAAGAGGAGGACGACGGTTAGGGAGGGTCGTAGTCTCAAAAAGGGTCACTCAGTTGAGAAGCGTACTCCACCGGTTTCATGACCTCAAAGTTGAAATCGTAGTAGGAAGGTTACTTGTGGGTCCTGACTAGAGGAAATCTGACCTCACCAACCTAGAGGAACGTCAGGTTTCCTGAGAGTTCTCCGAAGAGGTTGTGGTGTCGAGTTTTAGTAGTTAAGAAGTCACGAGTCGAAAGAAGTGTCAGGTTGAGAGTGTAGGTGTGTACTGGTGACCTTTTTGGTATCGGAACTGAGTCAAGTCAAGTCAGCGAGTCAGCACAGGCTGAGAAACACTGGGGCACTTAGCGTCGTGCGGTCCGGAGGGACGGGTAGTGGTTGAGGGCCTCAAGTGAGTCTGAGTGCAGGTAACTCAGGCACTACGGTAGGTCGGTAGAGTAAGAGCCAGCAGGGGAAGAGGAGGATGGTGGTTAGGGAGGGTCGTAGTCAGAAGGTTACTCAGTTGAGAAGCGTACTCCACCGGTTTCATGACCTCAAAGTCGAAATCGTAGTAAGGAAGGTTTCTTTAGGGTCCCGACTAGAGGAAGTCTTACCTGACCAACCTAGAGGAACGTCAGGTTCCCTGAGAGTTCTCAGAAGAGGTTGTGGTGTCAAGTTTTCGTAGTCGAGAAGTCGTGAGTCGGAAGAAGTGTCAGGTTGAGAGTGTGGGTATGTACTGATGACCTTTTTGGTATCGGAATTGATCTACCTGGAATCAGTCGTTTCATTACAGAGACGAAAACTTATAAGATAGATCCAACCAGTATTGAAAAGAAGGTTCCTCATTCGCAGAAAATTAAAGTACTGACGTCAGTGGCAGACGTCACTAAAACCTCGGGGTTTTTTATCAGACTGTGATAAAGGTGAGAAAGGGGTAGATAGAGGGTACTTCACTACCCTGGTCTACGGTACTAGAAGCAAAAGACTCACAACTCGAAATTCGGTTGAAAAAGTGAGAGGAGAAAGTGAAAGTACTTCTCCGAAAAATCAAGGAGAAGTTAAAGACGGTATTCCCACCACAGTAGACGTATAGACTCCAATAACTATAAAGAGAACCGTTAGAACTAAGGTCGAACACAAAGAAGGTCAGGTCGTAAAGAAGGTCAGGTCGCAAAGAGTACTACATGAGACGTATCTTCAATTTATTCGTCCCACTGTTAAATGTCGGAACTGCATGAGGAAAAGGATAAACCTTGGTCAGACGACAAGGTACAGGTCAAGATTGACAACGAAGGACTGGACTTATGTCTAAAGAGTTCTCCGTCCAATCCACCAGACCATAAGGGTAGAGGAAGTCTTAAAAGCTCAAATAACACTATTGGAACTGATCTGCCTGGAAACAACCGTTCTACTACAGAGACGAAAAGATATACGATAGATCCAACCAGTATTGAAAGGAAGGTTCCTCATTCGTAGAAAATTAAAGTACTGACGTTAGTGGTAGACGTCACTAAAACCTCGGGGGGTTTTATTCCAAACTGTGACGAAGGTCACAAAGGGGTACATAAAGGGTATTTATTTATGTATGATGGTTTTTTCTTTCTTTTGACCTGTATGGTTCCCTTGTAGTACGGGACTACCCGTGTTATTTACTGTCTTTCTCGTTCTTGGATTGTCTTCCTTTCTTTTTTTTTTTTTTTGTGATTCTGCTCCATCGTTTTTATGTGTCTTCTTGACATGTTTTTTCAGAATAGTCCACCTATTGGTGTTACCACAACAGTGGATGGATCGCGGTCAGTACGACCTCACACTTCAGTTCACCTGTAATCCTTCGTAACATCGTTGTTTTCATCACTTCCACTACCATAAAGTCGACTCGATAAAGTTTAGGATTTTCTACTTCGACAATTTCACCACACCAGTTATACAGTCGTTTAAACCTTTTGAGTCGGCACCGATGTTCTGACCTTTTACAGTGAAAGTAAGGTTAGGGGTCCTTTCCGTTTCGGTTTGATGAAAGTTTAGTGACATGTTAACGTGAGTAAAGTGTACAATCGTTCTAATACGGGTTTTAGGAAGTTCGATTCGAAGTCATCATACATTTGGTTCTTGAAGGTTTACATGTTCGACCTAAATCTTTTCCGTCTCCTTGGTCTAGTTTGAACAGTTATAGACGACCTAGTATCATTTTCGTTCCCTTAGGGGGGGTTTTTAGATGAAGACGAAGTAACTGATGTAATTTCGGAAACTCAGACACCCAGTCTTCTTTTAAACCTTTTAATAATTTCACTACCTGGAATGGACGGGGGATCTTTTGAACATACGTCCCGTTCTTCGTTATCAATCTTGGTCTGTACCTTTTTGACTGACCAAGTTTGAACCTTTTCCTCTTACAGTTTCAATATAAAACGGTGAGATCAATAAGTTACAGAAAAAATTTTAAATAATTAATTAAAATTAACCTCCGATTAGTGAAATGTTATAACATCACCAAAAACGGTATGTAACTGTACTTAGTCGGTACCCACATGTACACAAGGGGTAAGACTTGGGTGGAGAGTGGAGGGAGGTGTAGGGGAGGGAGTTCCAGTAGGGTCACTGGCGGGACTCTTGGGACAGAGTACGTAGCTTGGACCTGACCGCTAGATAAAGTGTATACTATTTTATGTACAAAGTTACGATAAGAGTTTAGTAGGGTGGAAGCGGAAGAGGGTGTCTCAGGTTTTCTGACAAGAAATATAGACACAAAGAAAACGACAGAACGTATATCCCAGTAGCAATGGTAGAAAGATTTAAGGATTTAAAGATTAAAGATTTACACAATCATATGACATAACCATAAAAAGAAAGACTGAATGAAGAGAGACATATTATCCAAGGTTAAAGTAGGTGGAGGAATCTTGACTAAGTTTACGTAAGAAAAATTACCGACTCATTATAAGGTGACACATATACATGGTGTTGAAAGAATGGGTAAGTAGACGACTACCTGTAGATCCAAGGAAGTTACAGGACCGATAACACATCTCACGACGCTACTTGTAACCCCATGTGCACAGAGAAAGTTAAGACCTAAAGAACCACAAATACGAGTCGTCACCCTAACGACCCAGTATACCGTCAAGATAAAGGTCAAAAAATTCCTTAGAGGTATGACAAGAGGTATCACCGACATGATCAAACGTAAGAGCGGTTGTCACATTCTCCCAAGGGAAAAGAGGTGTGGGAGAGGTCGTAAATAACAGACATCTGAAAAACTATCGTCGGTAAGACTGACCGCACTCTACCATGGAGTAACACCAAAACTAAACGTAAAGAGACTATTATTCACTACAACTCGTAGAAAAGTACACAAACAATCGGTAGACATACAGAAGAAACCTCCTTACAGACAAATCAAGAAACCGGGTAAAAAACTAACCCAGCAAATAAAAAGACCTTAACTCGACGTCCTCAATAAACGTATAGAAACTATAATTAAGAAACAGTCAACTAAGTAAACGATAATAAAAGAGGGTAACACTTCCGACAGAAAAGTGGAACGAATATCAAAGGAAACAATATACATCGAAACACGTCTTCCAAAATTCAATTAATCCAGGGTAAACAAATAAAAACGAAAATAAAGGTAATAAGACCCTCCACCCAGTAACTTCTAGGACGACACCAAATACAGCTTCTCGCAAAATGGATACAAGAGGAGATCCTCAAAATATCAAAGACCATAATTCAAATCTAGAAATTAGGTAAAACTCAAATAAAAACACATACCAAAATCCTCCACAAGATTAAAGTAAGAAAATGTTCACCAACTGGTCAAAAGGGTCGTGGTGAACAATTTCTCTAACAGAAAAGAGGTAACATATAAGAACGGAGGAAACAGTTTCTATTCCACAGGTATCCATACACCTAAATAAAGACCCGAAAGATAAAACAAGGTAACTAGATATAAAGACAGAAACACGGTCTTAGTAATAAAACTACTGACATAGAAACATCATATCAAACTTGAGTCCTTCCAACTAAGGAGGTCAAGGTAAGAAGAAAGAGTTCTAACGAAACCGATAAACTGTAAAAAACATAAAGGTATGTTTAACACTTCAATAAACAAGATCAAGAGACCGTTTATGGTGAACATCGAACTATCCCTAACTAAACTTAGATATCTAACGAAACCCATCATATGAGTAAAAGTTATATAACTAAGAAGACTAGGTACTTGTACCATATCAAGAGGTAGATAAACACAGGAAAAACTAAAGAAAGTAGTCACAAAATATCAAAAGATATATGTCCAGAAAAAAAAAAGAAATCCATCTACATAAGGATTCATAAAATAAGAAAAACAACGTTGCCACTTACCTTAACAAAGGAATTAAAGAGAAAGACAAAAGAGTAACAATCACATATCCTTACGTTCCCTAAAGACACACAATTAAAATATAGGACGTTGAAATGACATAAGTAACAAATCTAGATCATTAAAAGACCACCTTAGAAATCCCAAAAGATACATCTCCTAGTACAGTAGACGTTCATCACTCTCAAAATAAAGAAGAAAAGGTTAGACATAAGGAAAATAAAGAAAAAGAACAGACTAAAGACACCGATTTTGAAGGTTTATGATAGAACTTATCATCACCACTCTCACCTGTGTGAACAGAACAAGGACTGAAATCCCCTTTACGAAAGTTAAAAAGTGGTAACTCCTATTACAAACGAACCCAAATAGTATATACCGAAAATAACACAACTCCATACAAGGAAGAAACGGACGAAAGACCTCCCAAAAATAATATTTACCTACAACTTAAGACAGTTTCCGAAAACGACGTAGAGAACTTTATTAGTATACAAAAATAGAAAGTTAAAAAATTACACCACATAGTGTAACTAACTAAACTCTTATGAATTTTTATAAACCTAGGGACCCTATTTCGGGTGAACCAGTACTACATTCTAGAAAAATTGTACATATACCTAAGACAAACGATCTTAAAACAATTCCTAAAAACGTAGTTACAAGTAGTCACTATAACCGGACATCAAAAGAAAAAAACACTATAGAAAAAGACTAAAACCATAACCTCACTACCACCGGAGTATCTACCAATAAGTTGAAGACACGTCTCACGTAGTCCGTTTTACGGTCCGACCTATGAGGGTTCGACCTTAGTTATAACTGTCCACTTTATAGTTGTCAGAGTCTATACGTCTACTATGGTGACATTACCGCTTTTCATTTCTCCTTGATTTCTCTGATAAATACTTACACTTACTCCTCTCACTTTTTTGACCGAAATTTGAGTTGTAAGTTTTTTTGGAGGTCAGGTAGTGAAGTACCGTTCATCCACCCCTTTTCACATTTGTCACTGTCTAAAGTAAAAGAACCCGAGGTTTTAGTAACACCTGTCGTTGACGTCGGTGTTATAATTCTCTGTGAACGAGGAACCTTCTTTTCGATACTGTTTCGATCTGACACATGATTTTCCGTCTCTGTAGTGAAACGACTGTTTCCAAGTAGATCAGTTTAGATACCAAAGAGACCATCAGTGTATACCTACACTCTCAATCTGGTACTTCTTCCGACTTGCGACTTCTTGACTACGAAAACTTCACAACACGACTCTCAGGGAACCTGACTTCCCTCTAGTTTGGTCAGTTAGGAATTCTTTCAGTTAGGACTTATAAGTAACGTTCCTGACCACGACTTCGAAGTTAAGAAACCGGTAGACTACGTTTCCGGACTGAGTAACCTTTTCTGGGACTACAACCCTTTCTAACTTCCACCCTCTTCCCCTGTTGTCTCCTACTCTACCAACCTACTTTAGTGGTTGAGTTACCTGTACTCAAACTCTTTTGAGTCCCTCTATCGTCTCTGGTCCCTTCAGACTACACGATGTCAAGTACCCCATCGTTTCGTAGCCTATACTGAATGGCTTACTTGTTGTTGTATTGTGGTATGTGTTTATATTTGATTTTCACCTAATTTCTGTTTTTAAATTCCGGTCTATGATATTTTGAGAGTCTTCTTTTGTATCTTATGGGAACCCGTATTTAGTATCGTTCTGGCAAAAACTAGGTGGAGGATCTCAATACATTCATTTTTGTCTTTATTTGTTTTCCTTGTATTAATTTGAAGTTTTTAAACGTGTCGTTTCCTTTGGTGTTTGTTTTGTGTTGTTGGATGTCTCACCCTTTTTACAAACGTTTACTGTTACCTAATTGGAGGTTTTAGATGTCTTTTGAGTACATAGAGTTATAGTTTTCTTTTTTTCTGGGTTATTTTTGTTTTTACCAATTTTCTAGATTTGTTTGTAAAAAGTTTTTTTTTTTTAGGTCTGCCTATTTTAGTGTACTTTTCTACGAGTTATAACGATTAATAATCTCTTTACGTTCAGTTTTGATGTTACGTATAGTGAGTGTGACCTGTCTTGTCGGTAATAGTTTTTCAGATGGTTGTCATTTTGGACCTCTCCCACACGTCTTTTTCTTTGAGAGGATGTGAAAACCACCCTTACATTCGGTGATTTTTCTTCTCATTACTCCAAGGAGTTATTTGATTTTTATCTCGAATGTATTCTTCGGTGTTAGGGTAAAGACGTGTATATAGATTTCTTTTTGTATTAAACTTTTCTATGTCGTGGGGTCACAAGTGATGTCGTGGTAAGGGTTATCGGTCCTGTACCTTCTTTGGATGTTCAGGTAGTTACCTTCTTACCTATTTCTTCTACACCATGTATATATGTTACCTGATAATGAGTCGGTATTCTCTCTTAGTTTATCACGGTAAACATCGTTGTATCTACCTGGGTCTCTAAAAGTATGACTCACTCCAATTTAGTCTGTCACTTACGGGTGTATACATATTAGACTTTTACCATGTTTACTTGAATAAATATTTTCTTTTTATCCCACTGTCTATATCTCTTGTTTGAAAAGTAATCGTCACATACATCTCGCCTTCTACTCCTTCCTAATTAACTCTCTAAACCTGACTATATATACCCGATACGAAACAACACACTTCAGCAAGTCAGTGTAGACTGAGGAACACTAGGGAACGTGACATCAGGTGATCCGAGGAAACAGGTACCCCTAAGAGGTCCGTTCTTATGACCTCACCTAACAGTACGGGAGGAGGTCTCCTAGAAGGGTTAGGTCCCTAGTTTGGGTAAAAGGAAGTAACGTCTGCCTAAGAAATGGTAGACCCGGTGGTCCCTTCGGGTATGTACCTGATGATACATATTGTATATATTGTATTGATCATCCTGGGATGTCATATCGTATCCTTTGAAATAAGTTATGAGAAATTACCGGAGATACCCCTTTATTAGACTAAAACTTACCTATATACATATAGTCTGAGTGAAACAACATGTGAACTTTAATTATGTTGTAACATTTAACAAATATGAGAGTATTTTAAAAAAATTTTTATTTTCCTGCCTCCCCTCTGTCCATTCAATGATCCATTCACCCACCTATTAGGAATGGAAGGGTAAAGGGGTAGGAATAAAAGTAAAGTAAATTGTATAGGAAGGTACGAAATACACCAGAAGGGACCACAGAGTCTACTATTTCTTAACCGGACGTTATGTCCTCTAGACCCAAGATAAGGACCCAGTCCTTCTAGGGGACCTCTTTTCTTACTGGTGAGGTCATAAGAACGGACCTCTTAAGGTACTTGTCTTCTCGTACCGTCCGATGTCAAGTACCCCAACGTTTCTCTATTTGTATTGACTCGTTGATTGTGAAAGTCATATGAGACTTCAGTAACACTTTCACTCCTTTAAATCCTGAACCCCCACCCCCTTAACCAATACTTCACTATGACATTTATCTTTACACTTCTTTAGATTTTACATAAGAAGAAAATTTTTTGGAAATTTCTACTCTTTTTTTATTTTAACAGTGACAAACGTCTACTATACTATGATATGTGTAGGTTTTTTTTATGATATTTTAGGATTTCTATGGTGGTCTTTTGATTCTCGAGTAGTTACTTAAACCATCTCAACGTTCTATCTTTCAATTATATGTCTTTAGACACGTAAATATGTACATTGTTGTTTGATAGTCTTTTTTTTTAATCCTTTCTCAGGGTAAATGGTAAATAAAGAAGTTTTTCTAATTTTGTGGATCCTGATTTAGAAGAACATGAGACTTTTATATTCTACGAATACTTTCTTTAACTTCTACTGTTTTTGTATATCTTTTTATATTGTATAAGAACCTAACCTTCATAGTTATAACGATTTTACTGATACAATGGGTTCTGTTACACGTCTAAGTTACGTCAGGGATAGTTTAATAGTCACCACAAAAAGTGTCTTGATCTTGTTTTATTAAATTTTAAACGTACCTTTGTTCACGTACGTCCATACGATTCAACGAAGTCAGTACAGGTTGAGAAACGTTGGGATACCTAATATCGGACGGTCCGAGGGGAAAGGTACCTTAAGAGGTCCGTTCTAAAGACCTCACCCAACGGTATCAGGAGGAGGTCCCCGAGAAGGACTGGGTCCCCAACTTGGGTGCAGAGGACACCGAGGACGTAACGTTCGTCTAAGAAATGACTACTCGGTGTCTTCTTCGGTCACTTTTGTGTTTCCTACGTTTATCCGAAAAAAAAAAAAATCTTTCTTCTTACCTCGACCTCCTTAGTACAAGGGACTGAAGTCTAATATGATGTTAGGATACCATTGGTTCTTTGATATCAGACTGTTATTTAGTCTGGTGTATCTGGTAACCTTATCATATCTTTCGGACCCGAAGGGTCCACCGTGATCACCATTTCTTGGGTGGACGGTTACATCCTCTATATCCTCAACACCCAAACTAAGGACCCAGTCTTTCTAAGAGACCGTGGGGTAAGGTCATGAGTACGGATCCCTCAGAGTACCTGTCTCTAGGCATCAGAAAGTTTATCAACCTGTGCTGACTTCGTTGAATCGTGTGTACGTGTATCTTTTGGGTCTTTATTTGGGTGTGAGGATACCAGTTAATTAAATGTTGTTTCCTCTTATGTGTGACCTCTTTTCTGATACAGAAGTTATTCACCACGACCCTTTTGAACTATCAATGTACATTTTCTCACTTTAACCTTGAAAGAAATTATGGTATATATTTTCATTGGAATTTTACCTAATTTTCAGATTTAAATTTGGTATATGAGATTTTGAGGATCTCCTTTTATATTCGTCTTGTGACAAACTAGGTTTAGTGTCGTTATGAAAAAACCTCGGAAGAAGATTATTGTCTTGATTTTTGTTTTTATTTGTTTACCCTAGATTTGTTTACATTTTCGAAAACGTGTCGTTTCCTTTGGTATTTGTTCTCCTTTTTGTTGTTTGTTGTACCCTCTTTTATAAACGTTCACTACACGGGCTGTTCCCTGATTAAAGGTTTTATATGTTTGTCGAGTGTGTCGAATTATGTTTTCTTATATATTGGGTTAGTTTTTGACCCGTCTTAGGATTTATCTGTAAACAGGTTTCTTATGTTTCTGTACCAGTGTCCGTGTAGTTTTCTACAAATTATAACGATTAACAATCTCTTTACGTTCAGTCATGATGTTACTCCATAGTGCGAAAAGTCTTACCGGTAGTAGTTTTTCAGATGTTTATTATTTGTGACCTCTCCTACACCCGTTTTTTCCTTGGGAGGAAAAAGAGGGATGTGACAGGCAACCACCGTCACATTTAACAATATCGGTCATACCTGTTATCAAACCGTCCTGGAAGTTTTGATTATTATACTAATGGTATAATAGGTCGTTATGATGAGGACCGTATATAGGTTTTTTTGAGAATAAGTTTTTCTATGTGTGTAGGGTTATAAGTGTCATCACGATAAATGTTTTCGGTTCCGTACCTCTTTAGATTAACACAGGTGACTGACTACTTACCTAATTCTTCCACACCATACGTATATATACACACAGAGACCTTATAATAGGTCAGAACTAATTCTTTTCTTACTTTATTACGATAAATGTCGTTGTTCTTACATGGATCTCTACTAGTATGATACCCTACATTTAATCTGTGTCTTTTTGTTTATAGTATACTGTTGTGAGTACAAACTTTAGATTTTTATTATTATGTTTGCCTAAATAAATGTTTTGTCATTATCTGAGTGTTTGTATTTTGTCACCACCCCTCGTTTCTCCTTTCCCCGCTCCCTATTTATTCCATAAATCTCACTCGTGTGATAATATATATTTTATCTATTTTTGTTCCTGGACAACATACCGTCTCCCTTATTACGAGTTATAAAACTTTATTAGACTATATTTCGTATACATATAATATGTGTATGTATATAATATGTAATATGTATATATACATACATATACATATATGTGTATATGTATATGGAGTGGAAGACTCTATCGAGTGTGAGACACCTTACACAAAGAGAGATTTATTCAAGTGAAGAATGGATGTAAACAGAAAAAGAATTAAGAAAGACATCACAGACCCCGGCGTCTCAATCTGTATTGACTCCCTTACTTGACTTGACTTGACTTACTAAAGACGTTACTCTACATTTCTTGGACTCGAAGTAATTTAGGACTCTGATCCACGGACTAGAGTTAAATTTCCATCACCCAAGACAGACCGAAACTCAGGGACATGTACCCAAGTTCAAGTTAGACTCCACTTACTAAAGTCGACCACTCTGTGTTTCCCTGTCATATTCCATTTTTTCACGACTTTCAATCCACAACCAGGATCTTACCGAGTACCCTACGGTACTCGTTCCAAATGGTCCCTCTTACGAGGTAACTACAGACGGGTACAAACAGTCAGAACAACCGGGGTTTACAAAACCCCGAGACTAACTTTTGGATCCAGGTATGGTCTTCTTACCACCGTTGACCTTACCAAACGATATCTTTCTACTAGACCTTACCGATACGAATACGTGTAGGTTGTCGTTTTGACAGTGTCGTTCTAAACTATTAGCCATGAGAAGAGGACCTGAGACTTCAGAAAGAGGACGTACGACATAAGTGAGGACAAGGTAAAGAAAGAAAGAAAAGATTTGACGTCCTCTGGACACACTGACAGTTCTATATGAACAACTATTTAGGACTGGAAAATAAAGGTTGAATATCAATCTGGTTAAGAGTGAGTAACAGTTGTGACTACCCCTGTGAAAGACAAGGTAAGTAAACGTAGTGACCCCGTGATAGTTGACCAATCCTCTGATGGAGTCTTCATCATTTAGGATTCACGGTTGGAACTGGTTTAACGTGCCACTCAAAACTGAATTTTCACCTCAAAACCTATCGTAACTTTAATCTCGATAGTGGAGTCCGAACACAGACCTTACTTAGTCCGGTATAGTTAAGACTGGTTATGGGGGACCCCGTATATAAGGTCCTAACCCTTTTTTAACTGTTTTGTGCAATTTTAACTTTTCGAATAATTCAATATATTAGTCTAAACGGGTGTAATACTCAGTCCTTTAAATTTACCTCACTCCATGGTATACAAGTTTAAAAGTACTGGAACGTAAATCCGTTACTTTGGGGGAGTATTAATTGTGTACACATCGAACCTCCCTACTGAGATTCTTTCTGTCTTTTCTGTAAAGTTATCTGAGGTGAACACTCCGGTACGTCATGTGACACACCCCTTTTTGTGACGAAGTTCCACCTGTGTGTTACCTTAATGGTCCGTTTAAAATAACTATCCTTATCTGTCCTGTTATACTAATGGACAAATCATCTTTAATGTTTTTGTCATTTTGTACAGTTAAGACTTTTCACTTTCTCCGTATTGCCCCTGTCCTGTTTTTATAACGTCAGAAGGTTCCCTCTGATCACATCCGAAAATCCTTCATATACTTGTACCTAGGGAGAAGGGAGTTCCTTATTCGAGAAATTCGATAAGTAAAACATTGGCTCAGACAGGGTCTGTAGTCCGTGTTTTAAGTCTTTCGTTGACGATCGGGAGTCTATGACCATTTACTAACCGAATAAAACCAAAAGTTATTATTCCTATACCGGTTTTTCCCGACTGACGTGGGTCTTTTTATACGTTTCCGGGTTTTCTAACGTCACCGAAACAGACGAGTCTCTGGTGGTTTCCCCTCCAACCGAAAAGATTACCTCCACAGTCCTTTCTTCGTCACCGTGTGAAAGGACCTTGGATAAAACACGTTGTCACTACCGGACAACGAAAATGTAAGGGAAGACAAACACGGACTAACAGGGTAGGTAAATTACCATTCTCTGAATAATTGATTCGATCCCCGGTGAGACAAAGAACTCCCCGTTCTCTTGGTGGAAGTAGTAGTTTACTAAAAATGTCTTTCACCTTTTCTCGTCTTACTTAGACTTCGACTTTATCTTCGGAATCATTTAGGACCTCACACCTTATAGTTCCAAGACCAGAACCGGTTTCTAATAGAGCAACCACCAATAATTCAAATTTTCCCAATATCTCACAGATCTATATTCCGTGTTTAAAGAATTTGGTCCTACTAGGAATTTTCCCAAACATTCAACTAATGTTTTTACCCATCCGGTGACCAGTTCAATTTGATTGGTATCGACTATTTACCTTGGACTATCCTTAAAAGCTCTTCCGGAAGAGAGGATTCGACTTACTCTCTCTCAATTTGGGATGTTGTATCCACTTACCCATCCAGTCAGTAAACTATAGTAACTCCACCGGTAGGTCAAGAAACTCCCTTTTTTTCCTCTTTTATAAAAAAAAGACCGGAATTCCTTTTTTTCAGTGGAAATCTCTTCAAAAGGGTACGGTACCTGAAGGGAACACCGAGTCGACTTCTTAAACGGTCGTCACACCCTCTGGACCCAATCTAGGGACCCAATCCTTCTAGGGGACCTCTTCTCTTTCCGATGGACGAAGTCATCTCCCCAGTGTTTCTCAGTCTGTACTGATTCACTTAAAGTGAGTGAAATCTACGTTTTACAGAAAAGGTACTTGTAAATATCGGTGGTAGAAAAAATTTACGTTTAAAACTTCTTTCCCCCTTCCATTAAATCTTGAACTGAACAGTTCCCATTTATATTTTGAATTCACAGAAAAGTATGACAAGTACCCCAAGAGTTCCGTTCTTATGACTTCACCAAACGGTAAGGGAAGAGGTCACCTGGTGTAAGACAGTCTGGAGAGGTGGTACTGGGCGGGCAGAACCCAACGGGGTGTTCGTACCGAACAAAGTAACTCAATCTGTTCCGATACCAGGATCACACTAATCTAACTGATCAAAAGACACTCATACCAAAGTCACACAGACGGGAGACTACGGGAGAACGTTGTGGATGGTAGAATGAACTCAAAGAGAATGGAACCCGTACCCCATAGAGAAGTGTCGACGAGGTCGTTTCACATCGGTGACGAGGAATGGAACTTGCTTCCCATAGAGGAGTGACAGCGGGAAGGACTGGAAGTTGCACCCTATCGAGGAGATCCGGGAGGACGCGGTCACGTCGGTGGTGAGGAACCTGCACCCAACGAGAAGGACCACGGTGGGGACCGGAGCCCGCGCCCCAACGAGGAGGGTCGGGGGTTGGTACCGGAGCATGCACCCCACCGATGAGGTCTAGTAACGGGGACTGGAGCCTGCGTTCCATGGAGGAGGACCGGTGGCGGGGACCGGAACCTGCGTCCCACCGAGGAGAACCGGGAAGGACACGGTAGTGTCGGACCGTGAGACCCGGTGACGGGGACTGGAACCTGCACCCCATCGAGGAGAGACGGTACGACTCACGTGGCTGACAGCGTTGGCGAACGCGAGGCACGTGACCGACAGCGTCGGTGAACGTTTGTCATACTTTTCCGTTTTATTATCCTATAACTTACTCCTTGAGGGGTCCAGTCATCCACGGGTTATACGATGGTCTCTAGTCACCTCTTTATTGAGGTCTTTCTTACTTCCCTACCTCGGTTTCGTTTTTGTTATGGGTCGACACCTACACTGACCACTATCTTTGTTTCAGGTCGTGACATTTCTCGTTATAACGTATCCTTGAACCTTACAGTCCAGGTACTTAGTTCCGTTTAACCTTCACCAGTTTTTTCTCTACCGTTCTCACTTGCAACTGTAAGATCCTTAGTCACTTGATTTTACCTGACCTTACTCACTTAAATTGAGTCTACTGGTAATATAGATGATGACGTCCGTCCTTGGGGAGTCTTCTTTACCTCATCGGTAGTACCAGTTGTTTTCTCAGACTTTACGTCATGAACCTACGTTAGAGTTTTTACTGTCTTACTAGAGACAAGCAAAGGTTCCATGTGGTAAGTTATATGGTATGACGTTCAGATACGGGGTTGGTCATTACGACTTCTTCGACTTCAACTTACCAAGATACTTCTGGATGTTCTGGAAATTCTTGATTGTGGGTTTTTTCTACAGGAAAAGGAATATCCCCTGACGTTACGTTTTCCTCCTTCAGTTCTTTGTGGACCTCATTGTCCGTTAAACCGGAACCTTACACCTGACTTCGTCCCGTTTCTGATTATCTCAAAACGGTTCTTTTGCATGACCAATATCGTTTGTGGGAGAAGGTTGTTGTGTTCTCTTCTTAGATGTGTACCTGTAGTGGTCTACCAGTTGTGGCTTTAGTCTAACTAATATAAGAAACGTCGGTTTCTACCTCTTCGAGACATGTCAGTCGTTTTTGTTCTGACCCTCGACTGACACCGAGTCTAGTACTTGAGGAATAATACTTTAAGTCTGAATTTAACTTCTTTCATCCCTTTTGGCGATCTGGTAAGTCCAGACTGGATTTAGTTTAGGGAATACTAATATGTCACCTTCACTCTTTGTCTAAATTCCCGGATCTAGACTATCTATCTCACGGACTACTTGGTACCTTACTCCAAGTAGTGTAACATGTCCTCTGTCCCTAGTTCTGGTAGGGGTACCTTTTCTTTAGTTTTTTCGTTTTACCGTCAGACCCCTCCGGAATTATTATCGACACTTTTCTTCTCTTCACTTTTCGTTTTCTCTTTTCCTTTCTATATTCGTAGACTTACGTCTCAAGGTTTCTTATCGTTCTTCTCTATTCTTTCGGAAGAAGTCGCTAGTTACGTTTCTTTATCTGCTTTTGTTGTCTTACCCTTACTGATCTCTAGAGAAGTTCTTTTGATGGTTCCCTTGTAAAGTACGTTTCTACCCGAGGTATTTCTTGTCTTTACCATACCTGGATTGTCTTCTTCTTTTATAATTCTTCTCCACCGTTCTTATGTGTCTTCTTGACATGTTTTTTCTAGAAGTACTGGACCTATTAGTGCTACCACACTAGTGAGTAGATCTCGGTCTGTAGGACCTTGCACTTCAGTTTAGCCGGAGTCTTTCGTAGTGATGTTTGTTTCGATCACCTCCACTACCTTAAGGATAACTGGATAAAGTTTAGGACTTTCTACTACGACACTTTCACGACGTGAGTTATACGGTCGTTTAAAACTTTTGAGTCGTCACCGGTGTCCTGACCTTTTCCAGTCAAAAGTAAGGTTAGGGTTTCTTTCCGTTACGGTTTCTTACGAGTTTGATGACGACTTAACGTGAATAGAGTGTACGATCATTACATTACGAGTTTTAAGAGGTTCGGTCCGAAGTCGTTATCCACTTGGCACTTGAAAGACTACAAGTTCGACCAAAATCTATTCCGTCTCCCTGGTCTCTAGTTTAACGGTTGTAGGCGACCTAGTACCTTTTTCGTTCTCTCAAGGTCTTTATGTAGATAAAGACGAAATAACTGATACGGTTTCGGAAACTGACACACCTAGTGTTATTTGACACCTTTTAAGACTCACTCTACCCTTAAGGTCTGGTGGACTGGACGGAGAACTCTTTGGACATACGTCCAGTCCTTCGTTGTCAATATTGACCTATACCTTGTGGTCTGACTAAGGTTTATCCTTTTCCTCTTGTAGTTCCGACATATAACAGTGGGACGAATAAATTGAAGATACGTCTCATGTAGTACTCTTTACGACCTGACCTTCTTTGTGTTCGACCTTAGTTTTAACGACCCTCTTTATAGTCATTGGAGTCTATACGTCTACTATGGTGGGAATACCGTCTTTCAATTCCCCTTGATTTTTCGGAGAACTACTTTCACTTTCACCTCTCACTTTTTCAACCGAATTTCGAGTTGTAAGTCTTTTACTTCTAGTACCGTAGACCAGGTTAGTGAAGTACCCTTTATCTACCCCTTTGTCACCTTTGTCACAGTCTGAAATAAAAACACCCGAGGCTTTAGTGACGTCTACCACTGACGTCGGTAATTTAATTTTCTACGAATGAGGAGACTTCTTTTCAATACTGGTTGGATCTGTCGTATAAGTTTTCGTCTCTGTAATGAAACGGTCGTTTCTAGACAGATCAGTTCCGATACCAAAAAGGTCATCAGTACATACCTACACCCTCAACCTGACACTTCTTCCGACTCGCGACTTCTTAACTACGAAAACTTGACACCACAACCTCTTCTGAGAACTCTCAGGGAACCTGACGTTCCTCTAGGTTGATGGAGTAAGACTTCCTCTAGTCGGGACCCTAAAGAAACCTTCCTTACTACGATTTCGACTTTGAGGTCATGAGACCGGTGGAGTACTCTTCTCAACTGAGAAACCTTTTCAGAGACTACGACCCTCCTTAACCCCCGTCCTCTTCTTCCACTGCGGGCTCCTACTCTACCGACCTACCGAAGTGTCAAGTTACCTACAAACACACTCACTTGAGACCCTCAACCACTCCCTGTCCCTCAGGACCGCACGACGTTAAGTACCCCAGCGTCTCAGCTTGTGCTGACTCACTGACTTGACTTGACATCACAGAAGAGATATCTGTAATCATTTGACATAAATCGGTGGATCTGTCCATTGGAACTAAAGAAGATAGACACTCTTTGGATCAAACTAAGTTGGGGAACATTGATTACCCAAAATATAACAACATGGACTTTAAAACTTTACCTTTGATATTCTAGAGACACAAACACATAGATATACATAACATCTACATACCACAACGTTTTTAATTAATTATTTTCACGACAAATTAACCGGATTAATTTATCTAACCGGATTCCATTGTTAAAGAATATATTTGTGAGTATTTACACTTCTTTTAGTCGGTTTTTCTTAAAGTCCAAGTGTCCTAGATCCTTGATAAGTTATAATTTAATTATATACTATAATTCCGACCGAATTCGAACAATCAAATTAATAATATCTGTATAGAAATTTCAATAGTTACAATTCATATTATCAAGACATCATGGATCCAAATGACTTTTAGTTCAAATACAATAAGAACAATGTCTCAAACAGTCGTCCTTCTCTTTGTGATTCAATTGATCCTAATAAACCATACAATTTACATCTGTAAACACTAGGAACAATAATATTGACTCAAATAGGTACAGTTGATGTCTAACCGTGAATGGTTCTCGTAACGGTTGTTGATTTGGATTTAAAGTTACAAGTGAGAATGGAAGAGGACAAATTAGAATAGGTTAAATGGAACTAAGTATTTGGATTGTAAGGTCAAGGATACGTTATAACAAGAAATGTCGTAGTCTGAAATGAAAGTGGTGGTCTGTATAGGTGATGACTCGTAGTAAAGGTGAAACCGGGTCTACGAAGTAAGAAAGACCTCGATAATCATTAACGGGAGGAGAGAAGGTTCATCGGATAACCTGTGGAAGGTTGGATCCCAGAGTAGAAGGTCACAGTATAGAAAAACGGAAAAGTATGACAAGTACCCCAAGAGTGTCGTTCTTATGACCGCACATGACCCCTGGACGGGTCAACCTAGGTCCCATAGGCTCCACACTGCCGTAACCGCTGACTTTAAATCTAAATATCTAAATCTTTATATATATCTCTATTCTTTTGTCAATTCCTTTATCTCTTCTCTTTTCTCCGACTATAAGGAACCAAATGCGTCTTCCGGTTACTTCGGAGTCTGTTCTCTGAACGAGACAAGTGCATCCGGTGTCCTCGGGCGAACTTATCGCTTCCCACGGGACGGAACCCGAGTAAGAGTGCACTCAGAATCTTCGTACCCGTCCTTTCACCTTGAGTCTCCCGGAGATGCGGGGTCCCTCAGTCGGACTTTTCTTTTATTTCTTTCTTTGTTTCTTTCTATGTCCCCTCGGTTCACTACTACTCCGCTCCGGGTTTTGAAATAAAAGGTCCCTTCGAATATATGGAACTCGACATGTATCTCTTATTACCTTTTACGTCTCAGTACGTCCCAGTCGTCAGGACTGGGAATAGCTCTGGTCCGAAAGGGAGACGTAAGGAAGGCTGTATGTTTCCAGAGTCCACTAAATGTGGTAGAAGACCGGTCCTCCAGATAATTGTAAAATACTGAGAAAGAAGACTATTTCCAATCAATTGGTCCTTCGAATAAAATAAAAGATTTCAGTCCGTGGTAAGAGGTTTTCGTGATCTATTTCAACGTAAGGAAATCCCGTTTCCACGTCACCCGATATTGTCCCTTAAATAATTGAGTTCCAAATCACAACAATTATAGTTCCGGTGATGAATATAAAGATATTAGTCGATATAATTAATTACGTGAGGATCCATGTGTTGTTTTCTATACTTTTGAACCGTCGTTCGTAACCGAGTTGTGACTTTGGGAATTGGTCAAGCTAAGATTACTAAAAATTGAGGAACTTTCCGAGATGTAAGGATCTTACAAAATTCGAAGGGTACGGAGAGTGTCAACCCTCCGACATTTGTTAGTGTACACATTGACGTCCTCAGACTTGTTTGGACGTCCGTTCAATCTTTCGCTAGTCTCCCCAAACTTAACTTTGTGATGTTAATGCGGGTCCTCTGAATAATTGATCTCGATATTCAATTAAAAGGTCTCTTTTCACCAGCCCCTATCGGGGACAATTATAGTCTTCTCACATCATATCGTCTGTCATCTGTCTAAAACCAAAGTCCCATCTACGAGTCCGTCTAGGTCCCCTGGGGAACTCTGGACTAAACGGAAACGAGCAGTCCAGAGAAGGAGTACTGGAAACGGTACCCACCCCAGCCCCTCAGGGAGCTCAGGACTAAGGTGGAACGGGCAGTCCCGAGAGGGCGTACTGGAATAGTACCCACCCTAGAGGGCACAACCGAGGGTCGTCCTCACCAAACGGAAAGAGAGGAGGTCACCTGGTGCAAAATAGTCTTGAGAGGTGATACTGGGAAGGTAGAACCCACCGGGACGTACCGTACCAAGTATCGAAGAAAGTCAATACGTTCGGGGAAGTGGTACTGTTCAGACACTAGATACTGTCCCCCGTGTCGGTGTCCTGTACTCTTTTTGACCAATCTTTGTTGATCCAGGTTCTACCACCCTCTACACTGAAGGTCATCTGGAAACCGGAGTAATATACGAGTAACATTATGTGATTGAACGGTTTACTGTATGGGTGTCTGTGGTACTGTCAAGTCTTCGATTGGTATTTTCTGGTTTTTCACCCGTTATCGGGTTAAGGACCTTTAGAAGTGGGGAAGGTGGTTTATTAACCTTATTAGGAGGGTGAGTAATCAGGTCAAGTCAGCAAGTCAGCACAGTTGAGAAACGGTGGGGTACCTGACGTCGTGGTCCGAAGGGACAGGTAGTGGTCGAAGGCCTCAAATGAGTCTAAGTACGGTTAACTCAACCACTACGGTAGGTTGGTAGAGTAGGAGAAGTCAAGTCAAATCAAGTCAAGTCAGCGAGTCAGTGCAGCTGAGAAACGCTGGGGTACTTACCGTCGTGCGGTCCGGAGGGGACAGGTAGTGGTCGAGGGTCTTAAGTGAGTTTGAGTGTAGTAGCTCAGCCATTACGGTAGGTCGGGGGAGTAGGAGACAGCAGAAGAAGAGGAGGACGGGGGTTAGGAAGGGTCGTAGTCTCAGAAAAGGTTACTCAGTTGTGAAACGTACTCCACCGCTTTCATGACCTCAAAGTCGAAATCGTAGTAAGGAAGGTTTCTTGTGGGTCTTGACTAGAGGAAATCTTACCTGACCAACCTAGAGGAACGTCAGGTTCCCTGAGAGTTCTCAGAAGAGGTTGTGGTGTGAAGTTTTCGTAGTTAAGAAACCGTGAGTCGAAAGAAGTGTCAGATTGAGAGTGTAGGTATGTACTGATGACCTTTTTGGTATCGGAACTGATCTGCCTGGAATCAGCCGTTTCATTACAGAGACGAAAACTTATACGATAGATCCAACCAATATTGAAAGGAAGGTTCCTTATTCACAGAAAATTAAAGTACCGACGTTAGTGGTAGACGTCACTAAAACCTCGGGGTTTTTTATTTCAGACTGTGACAAAGGGGTAGATAAAGGGTACTTCACTACCCTGGTCTACGGTACTAGAATCAAAAGACTTACAACTCGAAATTCGGTTGAAAAAGTAAGTAGGAGAATCGGATACATTAATGGATCTAATATTTTTGATTGGTATGGTATAAAGTCCCATAGAGTGAAAACTTCTACCAAGTGTGACACAGACATTTCACATAAAGAGACATTTATTTAGATAAAGAATGGATTTTTCTTATTTCTTCGTATATATATATATATATATATATATATATACATAGTAAGTGAAAAAACATCGGGACTTTGATTGTGTTCAAATATTTCATATGAAGTTCATTTTCTCTTATTTTTCTTTATTATATCGTTGCTGTTTTTTATTCGGAAAACAGGGGGAGTTTTATCGTGTCTCTATATAGTAATGTCTCAAAATTCTCTCATATCATCAAATCACCCGAAGGGTCTACTTTACACAATCAGTGAATCAGCACAGGTTCAGAAACCCTGGAGTACTCACATCGGGACGTCCGACGAGACAGGTACCCTAAAAAGTCAGCTCTTATGATCTCACCCAAAGATAAAGGAAGAGATCCCCTAGACAGACCAGGTCCCTAGTTTAGACCCAGAGAAAATAACGTTCGTCTAAGAAATGGATTAGACTCGGTGGTCCCTTCAAGGAGGGTTTATCGTGATCACCATTTCTTGGACGGACTATCACGTCCTCTGTATTCTCTGCGTCTAAGTAAGGGACCCCATCCTTTACCGTTGGTCGAGGTCATAAGGACGGACCTTTTAAGGTACCTTTTTCCTCGGACCGTCCGATATCAGGTACCTCGGTGTCAGCCTGAGTTGACTCACTGACTCGTGTACGATGAAGATAAACCGAAGGGCTCTCCGAGTCGTACTTGTGTACTACCCTGGTCTACGGTATTAGAAGTAAAAAACTTACAACTCAAAGTTCGGTCGAAAAAGTAAGAGGACAAAGTGGGAGTAGTTTTCCGAATCAATGTGAAATGAGAGACTATAGTCTCACTACAGTAGACGTATAGACTCCAACAACTATAAAGAGGGCCGTTTGAACTGAGGTCGAACTCGAAGTAGGACGGACCGTAAAGGGTACTACATGAGACGTATCTTCAATTTATTCGTATCACTATTATATGTCGGAACAGCATGAGGAAAGGGTTAAAACTTAGTCAGTCAATAAGGTACAGGTCAATATCGATGACGAAGAAGTGGGTGTGCGTCCAAAGAGTCCTCTGTCCATTTCACCAAACCATGAAGGTAGACAAATTCTTATAAGATGTCAAATAACACTGAGTGTGTCAGTTTCCGAAATCGTATCAGTTACTTCGTCTTCATCTACAAAAAGACCTTAGGGGAACGAAAGAGATACTAGGTTACTTACAACCTTTAAACTAGAGACCAAGTAAACGGAAAACATTTGGGTCGACCATGTAGTCCTAAAAGGTTACACCAATCACCATTCTCAATTATCTTGAGAGGAGTCTCGTGAAGTCAAAACCAAAACACTTTATTCATACTGTTTCGTTCTCTCCCCACGGCCCTTGGTCGCACTCCTTGAGGCGGGTACCGTTTCCAGTACTCCTTCCTCCGAACCGTATGCGTTTCCACACTAGTTCGGAGTCCTTTGGGGGACAAGGGTTCGTAGATTGGGGTTTTGGTCTCAGACAAAATACGAGAGTGGATGTGGAGACTGAAATACCCCCCGAGAGGGGGTAGTGGTAAAGAGAGCCTCTTCTTCATTTGCACGTCGAGGTTCCGTTATTTTTAAGAACCCGCACTGTTTTCACAAAGTCGAATGCCTGAGGAGACTTCCAATAGATCGGGCGGACATATCCAAGTAGTCCGGTGTACACTAACAAATGTCGGAGGGTTGGACTCTCCGTACTCTACAAGATCTGAATGATTTCCGTTTAAGAAAACCCCTCAACCTTTAATAATCATATCACCCAACCAATCCTTAATATAACAACTTCCCAAGAAGTAAACAACACAGTTATTAACGACGATTAAGGGACGAAACCCACCCTGTTCCTACAGAGTCCAGTTTGGAGAGACGACTGTCTGATCGAACACACTGTCCTAATAGGTATGAGGACGGTGATGTGTGTACTAACAAATGATGGAGAGTTGGTATTTGTCGTGTCTCTCAAAACCTCATAAAACTCTCAGAATTAATCGTATCCCGAAAAAGAAGAACAACTCAGTTACTAACGGCGGTCCGGAGGTATAGGAATCCGTGGACCCTTATATAATTAGTTACATAAACCTTATATCATTTCCTTTATATCATCAAAAACTACAATCGTTATGATCCGAAAAACTCAATTACCTAAAAGAGAAAACATTATCTAGTGACACGAAACAATATTTAGTGATAAAGGAACAATACATTTTTACATTGAAATAGTGATAGAATTCTGATTTATCTAGAATTCCCCTTGTAACCACTTTCCTAAAAGTAAACAACCCGACTACAAACGACGATTTAGAGGTACAAGGGACGGGAATATTACTTATATTGATTGTATATCCTCTTTATTCATAATTGGAAATTCGTATATCCTCTTTATTCATAATTGGAAATTCTAATTAGTACAATTGGAACCCAATTTATCTAAGGAAAGAACTAACATTGAGTGATGTGGTAGTGGGACATCCTTACATTGAAATAAACCTCCCACCACGGATCAAATTCTTTTTTGTGGGAACCTTCTTTATTCAAAAAACCAATAGTCTTTCTTTCCTAGTATTTTACCGTCGTCCAGAGTGAGTACCGGTCTTCTACTACATTGTAAGGATTCTGGAAAAAATATGTAAATACACTTCGTGGACTAAAACTATTTCTAGTCCTGACGACTGGGGACGTACTGACATAAGTAGGGATACACATATATTCGTTTGGGGTTTTATTTCTTTAACCTAGTCAAAGGCCTTTCTGACTATGGGGGTACAGCAAGAAAGAACGAGGAGTAAAAAGACCCACTTAAGGGTGGACCTCACACCCACGGGAGGTTCAGATGAATAAACGGGGTCAACAGTTCGGGTGCACTCTTCCTCGACTTCCTCCCCGTGGAAGGCTATAAGTTCACCGTGGTCACCGGGTTGCATCTACCACGTTTAAGGAACAGAACCTTAACATAACCATAGGGTACATTTGGTTCAATAAGTCGGGGAAAAAGAGAGGATGATAAAAGACCGGCTTAAGGGTAGACCACGTACCCATGGGTGGTTCGGATAATTAAAACGGACCCGAAGATTCTAGCCTGGCCCCCCCGGAGTCACGGAGGAGAGGAAGTCCTCTTACCCTTCCGTGGACGCCGGACGCATCCACCACTAACCATAGGGTACACTTGGTTCAATAAGTCGAACAAAAAGAGACGATTAGGAGATTAGGGAGAGATAGACATTAATTCATTCAATAAAGGTTTCTGCGGCTACGACAGGGGTGGAAACTTAAGGGACCTAGGTGGCCCCGACCTGGGACCGTCTCCCCGTTTCCTAAACTCGTACAATACATACGTACCCTCACTAATATTTCAAACTGTTACCTTACATTCGGAAAAAAATGGAATACTACATTAAAATAGAACGTTTCCATTCTGTCTTTCTCTCCTATATCTCCGTCTTCAAACTCCTTTATATTCACGGTTTTTATCATGTCTCTTATACTCATTTCTCTTCTCTAAGTTTCTTAGGTATAAGACTGGATACTCATGAATGAAGGATCTCTCTTGAGTCTTAATCTAAGTTATGTAACCATTTAACAATCTTTACTATGGGTTATTTGGTATAGAAAAAAGACATGGAAAACTTTATGCACAAACAATATACGATACTTCAGATAAAGAACAGGGAATTTAGACACAACAAAACACTTAACGAGACTAATCATCTTATACCTTCACCACAGACTCTACAGAGTCAGGTCCAGAACTCCGAGACTTCGATACGATAGTCAATCTTTCTTCGGTCTATGGTACTTTTCTTCAAGTCAAGGACGACCTCGGTGTACTTCTCTTTCCGGGATCTTATTACGAAAGGTTGTCTTTAAAGACGATACTACTTCATGAGATGTAACAGGTTACATTGTAGGTGCTTGATGACACATGAACTTTACAATGAACACTAACTCTTTAATATAATAATTAATTTTTGGAAAAACTGACTGTTAAAAAATACATTTTTCGGCGTACACCTATCACGAATGGCATGACCTGTCATGTCGGGATTCTCCTTTCTATGGTGTATTTCTCTCTCCGGTGTACTTCTCTCGACTCGACGGGGTGACTGACTATCGTGGCTCCATGGTCCCCACACTCCGGAGGTCAGGAGGGCGTACTTGGATAGGTCGGGTACACCTTGTTTCTGTTCGACAGGGAAACATCTCGAGACGAGTTAAAGGACTAGGTGTCTAAATACTCGTTACTCTAGAAGTATACGTATATATATATACCTTCTGAGTATCCCAGAAGTATACGTCCGAAGAGTGGAGAAGAGTCTCTCTAGAGATACTATATTACCTTCAAATGTTCTTCCTTTAGACCCGGGGTCGGTGACCTAAACTCACAGATAAGAGACCCGAGTTGTTTTATACATTCTGGTCTAGGGAGGATGAGAGGTATCCATAGGAAATGAGGGGTGTGTTTCTACGTGTAACAGTATTAAGGACCGGTATACATTCACATCAGATCAATTCCGTTCTCTACAACTGACTCGTCTTGTCAGTTTCTTACTGTTAAATGTCGTCACCGACTGGATTAATAAGAATACGTTAGAGATCAAAGATAGGAAGTCGGGAGGATAATGACGACTCCAGGACTGACGTGACATAGTAGTCATAAGAACCAGTGTACTTTAAATATGATGAACGGGGACGAAAGTAAATGAGGCGACTACGACGTAATGAACGTTCTAACTCGACCTGAGAATTTACTAATTACTCTTCCTAGTAATATACATTAACTTTTAAAAGTTCTGACTGGTAGGAGTAAAACATAAAGATTTATAGTTATTCGACTGGAGACGTGTATAAGAATTCAGACAATAAAACCCCTCCTCATACGAACTCCTTGTTCACTCTTTAAGAATGAACACTTTTTATTCATTTTTTTTAATTTCATCATGAGATGTACTATATTCTCAAACAGTTGGACTGGAAAAAATTGAAAAAATTTTCAAATTAATTAAATAAACCTCCGATAAATGAAATGTTATAACACTAAAAACGGTATGTAGTTGTACCTAGTCGGTACCCACGTGTACATAAGGGGGTAGAACTTGGGGGAAGGGAATAGGAAGGGGTGAGATAGGGAGACCCAAAAGGTGACGTGGTTGAAACTCACGGGACGAAGTACGTAGTTTGACCGTGACCAGTAGATAAAATGTGTACCATTATATGTACAAAGTCACGATAGGAGAGTATAGCAGGGTGGGAGTGGAAGAGGGTGTATCAGGGTTTCAGACATGAATTGTAGACACAGAGAAAACGACAGAACGTTTATCCCAGTAACAATGGTAGAAAGATTTAAGGTATATACACGTAATTATATACCATAACCACAAAGAGAAAGACTAAATGGAAGTGAGACATATTGTCCAAGGTGAAAGTAGGTGGAGTAATCTTGACTGAGTTTACACAAGAAAAAAATATATATGGACTCATTATAAGGTAAGACGTATACATCGTGTTGAAAGAATAGGTAAGTAGACGACTACCTGTAAATTCAACGAAGGACCAGATGGATAACATTTGTCACGACGTCACTTGTAACTCCATGTACACAGAGAAAATTAAGATCAAAGAAGTCACACATACGGGTCGTCTCCCCAACGACCCAACATACCGTCAATAAAAAGGTCAAAAAATTCCTTAGAGGTGTGACAAGAGGTATCACTGACATGATCAAACGTAAGGGAGATTGTCACATTCTCCCGAGGCAAATGAGGTGTGGGAGAGGTCGTAAATGACAAATATCTGAAAAACTACCGTCGGTAAGACTGGTCACACTCCACATGAAGTAACACCAAAAACTAAACGTAAAGAGACTATTACTCACTACAACTCGTAGAAAAGTACACAAACAATCGGCAGACATACAGAAACCTCTTTACAGACAAATCAAGAAACCGGATGAAAAACTAACCCACTAAATAAAAAGATCGTCACTCGACGTGATAGACGAACATGTAAAATCTCTAATTAATAAACAGTCAACAAATTAAACAATAATAAAAGAGGGTAAGACTTTCAATGAAAAGATGGAACGAATGTCAAAGGAAGTGAGACGTTTTCGAAAATTCAAATTAATCCAGGGTAAACAAATAAAGACCAAAAAAAAAGGGTGATGAGACCGTACACACAGTATCTCCTAGAACGACACCAAATACAGTCTCTCACAAGACGGATACAAAAGGATATTAAAGACCAGAATGTCAATCTAGAAATTAGGTAAAACTCGAATAAAAACACATACCACAATCACAAGAAAAAGTAAGAAAATGTACACCAACGGGTCAAAAGAGTCGTGGTGAACAATTTCTCTAACAGAAAAGAGGTAACATATAAGAACGGAGGAAACAGTTCCTATTCCCAGGGGAATAGACTCGAAAGATAAAACAAGGTCACTAGATATAAAGACAGAAACACGGTCATGGTATGACAGAACTACTGACATTGACATCATATCAGACTCTAGTCCTTCCAACTAAAGAGGTCAAGGTAAGAAGAAAGAGTTCTAACGAAACCGATGAACTCCAAAAACACAAAGGTATGTTTAACGTTTTGACAAGATCAAGACACTTTTTATGTAAACCATCGAACTATCCCTGACAGATCTTAGATATCTAACGAAACCCAACATATGAGTAAAAGTTGTATAACTAAGAATACTAGGTATTTGTACCATATAAGAAGGTAGATAAACACAGTAGAAACTAAAGAAAGTAGTCACAAAATATCAAAGGATATGTATCCAGAAAACAAAGAAATCCATCTAAATAAGAATTCACGAAATAAGAAAAACACTTACCCTGACAAACACCACTTACCCTGACAAAGGAATTAAAGAGAAAGACAAAAAAGTAACAATCACATATCCTTACGTTCCCTAAAGGCACATAACGAAAAAAAAAAAAAAAAAACTACCCAGTTATAGACCAAAAATAAAAAAAATTAAAAAAAATAAAAATGAAATAAAATGAAATGTTATGACATAACCAAAACGGTATGTAACTGAACTTAGGTGGTGCTCACATGTACGCAAGGGTTTGTACTTGGGGGGAGGGTGGAGGGAGGGGTATTGTAGAGAGACCCAGTAGTGGCACGTGGTCTGGGTTCGTACGACATAGGACGCATCCTGTATCTGACCGCTAAGCTAAGAATGTATTATCATATGTACAAAGTTACGGTAAGAGGGTTTAGTAGTGTGGGAGAGGGAGAGGGAGACTCAGGTTTTCAGGTAATATGTGTAGACACAGAAAAAACAATAGAACGTATATAACGAAAATATAGGACTTTGTAATGATGTAAGCGACTAATCGAGATCATTAAAAGACCACCATAGAAATGTCAAAAGATACATCTTTTAGTACAATAGACGTTTGTCACTCTCAAGAAGAAAAGGTTATACCTAAGGAAAATAAATAAATAAAAAGAAAAGACTAACGACACCGATCCTGAAGGTTTTGATACAACTTACCATCAGTACTCTCACCCGTGAGAACAGAATAAGGACTCAAATCCCCTTTACGAAAGTCAAAAAACGGTAACTCTTACTACAAACGACACCGAAACGGTATATACCGAAAATTTACAACTCCATACAAGGAAGGTACGGACGAAGGACCTTACTACAATAGTATTCACCCATAACTTGAAAAAGTTTCCGAAAGACACGTAGATAACTCTATTAGTATACCAGAAATAAAAAGTTAAACAATTACACCTCATAGTGTAACTAAACGCTTATTACTCTTTAGGAACGTAGGGACCCTATTTCGGGCTAACCAGTACTACTTACTAAAAAATTAAATAACTTCATGTTAACGAAATATCTTAAAACAACAAAAGACAGATTGGAGTTGTACTTAGTTGGTATCCATATGTATATAGGGGAGGGAAAACACAGAGGAAGGGTAGAGGGAGGGGTACGGTGGGGAGATCCAACTATGTCTCGGGGACTAACTCAAAGGACTCGGTATGTCGTTTAAGGGTAACCGATAGATAAAATGTATATCATTACATTCAAAGGTGCAATGAGAAAGGTATGTAGAGTGGGAGAGGAGGGGAAACGGGTACAGGTATTCAGATAAGAGATACAGACGAAGAGGTGACGACGGGATATTTATTTAAGAAGTCATGGTAAAAAAGATATAAGGTAAACATACGTAATCTTATGCCATAAATAGAAAGAAAAACCTGAGTGAAGTGAGACATATTATCTAATATCCAAGTAGGTGGAGTAGTCTTGACTGACTCTACACAAGGAAAGTTACCAACTCATTATATAGTAACACATATACATGGTGCTGAAATAGGTAAGTAGACAGATACTTGTAGATCCAACGAAGGTACAAGAGTCAAGTCAAGTCAAGTCAGTGAGTCAGCACAGACTGAGAAACTTTGGGGTACTTAACGTCGTACGGTCCGAAGGGACAGGTAGTAGTTGAGGCCCTCAAGTGAGTTTGACTACAGGTGACTCAGTCACTACGGTAGGTCGGTAGAGTCGGAGACAGCAGGGGAAGAGGAGGACGAGGGTTAGGAAGGGTCGTAGTCTCAGAAAAGGTTACTCAGTTGAGAAACGTACTCCACCGGTTTCATAACCTTAAAGTCGAAATCGTAGTAAGGAAGGTTTCTTTTAGGTCCTGGCTAGAGGAAATCTTACATGACCAACCTAGAGGAACGTCAGGTTCCCTGAGAGTTCTCAGAAGAGGTTGTGGTGTCAAGTTTTCGTAGTTAAGAAGTCGCGAGTCGAAAGAAGTGTCAGGTTGAGAGTGTAGGTATGTACTGATGACCTTTTTGGTATAGGAACAGATCAATAACATTTATCAGGACGTTACTTGTTGTCCTATGTACACAAATAAAGTCAAAACCAAAGGAGTCCCATATACGGATCCTCACCCTAACGACCCATTTTACCACCAGAATAAGGATCAAAAAATTCATTAGAGGTATGACAGAAGGAATCGTCGACATAGTTAAATGTAACCTTTGTTTTGACGTTCTCGTAAAGTAAAAGAGGTGTGGCAGAGGTCGTAAATAAAAGACATCTGAAAGTCTACTACCGGTAAGACTGGCCACACTCTATTATAGAGTCACATCAAAACTAAACGTAAGGAGATTATTACTCGTTACAATACGTAGTAAAGTACACAAACAATCGGTAGATACAGAAGAAACCCCCTTACATATAAATCTAGCAAAAAGGTGAGAAACTAACCCGACATACAAAAAGACCGTCACTCAACATACTCGACGAACATATAAAACCTTTAATTAGGAAACAGTCTACAAAGTAAACGGTAATAAAAGAGGGTAAGATTCCCAACAGAAAAGTGGAACGAATACCAAAGGAAACGACACGTTTTCGAAAATTCAATTTAGTCCAGTGTGAACAAATGAAACCAAAAATAGAGGTAATGAGATGCTCTACCGAGTGTCTCTTATAACGAAACTAAATATAGTTCACAAGACGGATACAAAAGGAGATTTCTCAAAATATCGAAGACCAGAATGTAAATCCAGAAATTAGGTAAAACTCAACTAGAAACACATACCACAATCCTTCACAAGATTAAAGTAAGAAAATGTACATCGACAGGTCAACAGGGTCGTGGTAAATGACTTCTCCGACAGAAACGGGGTAACATATAAGAACAGAGGAAACAGTTTTTATTCCGTAGGTATCCACGTACCTAAATAAAGACCCTAAAGATAGAACAAGGTAACCAAATGTAAAGACAAAAACACAGTCATCGTATGACAGAAGTACTGACATCAAAACATCATATTAGTCTTCAGTCCTTCCAGCTAAGGAGGTCGAGGTAAGAAGAAAGAGTCCAGACGAAACTGATAAGTCCCAGAAAACACAAAGGTATGCTTAACTCTTTAAAAAAGGAGATCAAGACACTTTTTACGGTAACCATTAAACTATCCCTAGCGTAACTTAGACATCTAACGTAAACCATCATATCAGTAAAACCGTTATAACTAAGAAGGATGGGACCTTTTTACTTTATAGAAAGGTAGACAAATGTAGTAGAAACTAAAGAGAGTACTCGCACAATATTAAAAGACACATATCAAAAAAACAGAGGAATCCATTCAAATAAGGATCTATAAATTAAGAAAAACGACGTTACCACTTACCCTAACTAAAGAATTAAAGAGAAAGACTAAAAAGTAACAATCATATATCTTTTCGTTCACTAAAAACACATAACTAAAACATAGCATGTTGAAACGATTTAAGTGAGTAATCGAGATCATTAAAAGACTATGATAGAAATCCCAAAAGATACATATCATAGTGCAGTGGACGTTTGTCACTCTCGTAATGAAAAAGAAAGGGTTAGACCTAAGGAAAGAAAAAAGAAAAAGAAGAGACTAATGAAACCGATCCTGAAGGTCTTGATACAACTTATTATCACCACTTTCACCTGTGGAAACAGAAAAAGGACTAGAATCCCCCTTACGAAAGTCAAAAAGTGGAAACTCTTATTACAAACGACATCCGAATAGTATATACCGGAAATGATACAACTCCATCCAAAGAAGATACGGGTAAAAAACTTCTTAAAGTCAGTATTTACCCACGTCTTAAAACAGTTTCCTAAAAAGACGTAGAATACTCTACTAGTATACTAAAAATAGAAAGTTAATCTGGATTAACTATAGATATCCTGTAAAGTGGGGTTTTGTTACTTAAAGTGGTAAAAGAGTTCGCGTGTGCCTTGGAAGTGGTTCTATCTAGTGTAGGACCCGGTATTTAGATCGTAACCATTTAAATTTGTTTTTTTTTTTTTTTTCCTTTAGTTAGTGAGGTTCGTAGAAAAGTCCGGTGTTACGTCATTCTAATCTACAGTTAATGTTTTGATAATTTTTAAGGTTGTATACCTCCGACTTGTTGTTCCAAGACTTTTTGGTTACTTAGTCTCTTATTTAGTTTTTTCTTTAGTTTTATACGTATCTTTGCTTACCTTTACTTTTGTGTTGTTGGGTTTTGGATACACTGTGACATTTTCGTCATGATTCCCCTTCTAAGTATTGTTATATCCGAATGGAGTTCTTTGTTCTTTTTTCCGTTTATTTATTGGATTGAGATGTGGATTTCGTTCAACTTTTCCTTCTTTATTGCTTGGGGTCCGAATCATCTTCCTTTTTTTAGAATTTTTAATCCCGTCTTTATTTACGTTTTCTTTGTTCTCTCTGGTATCGTCTTTAGTTGTTTTGGTTTTCGACCAGGAAACTCTTCTATATATTTTAACTGTTTGGTAATCGGTCTGAGTAGTTCTTTGTTTCCTTGTTTTTAGTTTAGTTGTTTTAATCTTTACTTTTCCCTCTCTAGTGTTGTCTGTTGTGTCTTTATTTTTCCTAGGACTCTATGATGATAGTCTTTGATATACGTTTTTTTTACCTGTTGAACCTTCTCTACCCGTTTAAGATTCTTTTAATGTTGAAAGGATTTAACTTGGCCCTTCTTTATCTTTTATAATTGTCTGGGTAGTGTTCGTACCTTTAACTTTGACATTAGTCTTTAGAAGGTTATTTGTTTTCGTGTCCTGGTCTGCCGAAGTGTCGACTTAAGATGGTTTTTTAAATCTTTTCTTGATTGTGGATACGATGAGTTTGAGAAGGTCCTTTGACGTCTCCTTCCATTTGAAGGTTTGTGTAAGATACTCCGGTGGTAGTGGGATTATGGTTTTGGACTGTTTCTACGGTGTTATTTTCTTTTGATGTCCGGTTATAGTGACTGCTTGTATTTGCGTTTTTAGAAATTGTTTTATGATCGTTTGTCTTAGCTTGTTGTATAATATTTCTAGTATGTGGTACTGGTTCATCCGAAATTACGGTTCCTACGTTCTTAAGAAGTTATAGACGTTTAGTTAGTTACATTATGTGGTGTAATTGTTTAACTTTTTATTTTTGGTATACTAATAGAGTTATCTACGTCTCTTTCGGAAACTGTTTAAAGTTGTAGACAAATACTATTTTTGGGAGGTCTTTCGTCCCTATCTTCCTTGTATGGAATTGTTTTATTTTCGATATATACTGTTTGGGAGTTGTTTGTAATAGGAGTTACCACTTTTTAACTTTCGTAAAGGGGATTTCAGTCCTTGTTCTGTTCCCAGGGGTGAGAGTGGTGATGATAAGTTGTTACAAAACCTTCAAAACCGGTGTCGTCAGTCTCGTTTTTTTCTTTATTTTCCTTAGGTCTAACCTTTTTTTCAATTTGAGAGTGACAAACGTTTACTGTACTAGGAGATGTATCTTTTGGGATTTCTGTGGTTGTCTTTTAATAATCTCGATTAGTTATTTATATCATTTCAACGTCCTATATTTTAATTGTGTCTCTCTAGGAAACGTAAGGATATGTTATTGTTACTCTTTTGTCTCTTTAATTCCTTTGTTAAGGTAAGTGGCAACGTTACTTTTCTTATTTTATGAATCCTTATATAGATACATTTCTTTGATTTCTGGATATATATCTTTTGATATTTTGTGACTACTTTCTTTAGTTTCTCCTGTGATTATCTACCTCTTTATATGGTACAAGTACCTAACCTTATTAGTTATATCACTTTTACTCATATGATGGGTTTCGTTAAATGTTTAAGTTACGTTAGGGATAGTTCGATGGTCGGTATAAAAAGTGTCTTGATCTTGTTCATTAAAGTTCTAAACATACCTTTATGTTTTTAGGAACTTATCGGTTTCGTTAGAACTCTTTCTTCTTACCTTGACCTCCTTAGTTGAACGGACTGAACTCCGAGATGATGNCTTAGTTGAACGGACTGAAGTCCGAGATGATGTTTCGGTGTCAGTAGTTCTGTCATACCATGACCGTGTTTCTGTCTTTATATCTAGTTACCTTGTTTTATCTTACGGGTCTCTATTTAGGTGTGTGTATACCTGTGGAATAGAAACTGTTTCCTCCGTTCTTATATGTTACCTCATTTCTGTTAGAGAAAATTGTTCACCACGACCCTTTTGACCAGTTGGTGAACATTTTCTTACTTTGATCTAGTGAAAGATTGTGGCGTGTGTTTTATTTGAGTTTTACTTAATTTGTAGATTTACATTCTGGTCTTTGATATTTTGAGGATCTCCTCTTGTATCCGTTTTGTGAGAGGCTGTATTTACTGTCGTCCTAGGAGATACTAGGTGGAGGGTCTTAAGACCTTTATTTTCGTTTTTATTTGTTTACCCTAGATTAATTTTAATTTTCGAAGACGTGTTGTTTCCTTTTATATTCGTTCCACTTTTCTGTCGGAAGACTTACCCTCTTTTATTATCGTTTACTTCGTTGACTGTTTGTTGATTAGAGTTCTTATATGTTCGTTGAAGACGTCGAGTTAAGGTCTTTTTATTTGCTGGGTTAGTTTTTTACCCGGTTTATTGATTCTTCTGTAAAGAGGTTTCTTCTGTATGCCTACCGATTGTTTGTGTACTTTTCTACGAGTTGTAGTGAGTAATAATCTCTTTACGTTTAGTTTGGTGTTACTCCATGGTGAAGGCACTAGGTTTTTAGACGTTCGTTATTTACGTCCTCTCCCACACCTCTTTTCCCTTGGGAGGATGTGACAACCACCTTACGTTTGATCATGTCGGTGAAACCTCTTGTCACACCTCTAAGGAATTTTTTAACGTTTATCTTGATGGAATACTGGGTCGTTAGGGTGACGACCCGTATGTGTGGCTCCTTTGGTCTTAACTTTCTCTGTGTACATGGGGTTACAAGTAGCGTCGTGACAAATATTATCGGTCCTGTACCTTTGTTGGATCTACAGGTAGTCGTCTACTTACCTATTCTTTCGACACCATGTATATGTGTTACCTCATAATGAGTCGTCAATTTTTCTTATGTAAACTTAGTCAAGACTACTCTACCTACTTTGACCTCGGCTAATATGTCTCACTTCATTCGGTCTTTCTTTTTGTGGTTATGTCATATGATTGTGTATATATACCTTAAATCTTTTTACCGTTACTGCTGGGACATACGTTCTGTCGTTTTTTCTGTGTCTACACATATTGTCTGAAAACCTGAGACACCCTCTCCCTCTCCCACCCTACTAAACCCTCTTACCGTAACTTTGTACATATGATAGTACATTCTTAGCTTAGTGGTCAGATACAAACTACGTCCTATGTCGTACGAACCCAGACCACGTGCCACTACTGGGTCTCTCTACAATACCCCTCCCTTCACCCTCCCCCCAAGTACAAACCCTTTCGTACATGTGGGCACCACCTAAGTACAGTAACATACCGTTTTGGTTATGTCATAACATTTCATTTTATTTCATTTTTAATTTTAATTTTCTTATTTTATGAATCCTTATTCAGATGGATTTCTTTTTCTTCTGGGTATATATCTTTTGATATTTTGTGACTACTTTCTTTAGTATCTCCTATGTTTATCTACCTCTTTATATGGTATAAGTACCTAGCCTTCTTAGTTATATCACTTTTACTCATATGATGGGTTTCATTAGATATCTAAGTTACTTTAGGGATAGTTCGATGGTTTCCATAAAAAGTGTCTTGATCTTGTTTATTAAAGTGTTAAACATACCTTTACGTCCTTTGGAGTTTATCGGTTTCGTTATACTCTTTCTCCTATCCTTGACCTCCTTAGTTGGACGAACTGAAGTCAGAGATGATGTTTCGGTGTCAGTAGTTCTGTCATACCATGACCGTGTTTCAAGTTTTATGTCTAGGTACCTTGTTTTATCTTTCGGGTCTCTATTTAGGTGTGTGTATACCTGTAGTATAGAAACTGTTCCCTCCGTTCTTGTATGTTACCTCTTTTCTGTTACAGAAATTGTTCACCACGACCCTTTTGACCAGTTGGTGAACATTTTCTTACTTTGATCTTGTGAAAATTGTGGTATGTGTTTTTATTTGAGTTTTACCTATTTCTAGATCTACATTCTGGTCTTTGATAATTTGAGGATCTTCCTTTGTATCCGTTTTGTGAGAGGTTTTATTTGGTGTTATCCTAGGAGATACTGGGTGGAGGGTCTTATGACCTTTATTTCCGTTTTTATTTGTTTACCCTAGATTAATTTTAATTTTCGAAGACGTGTTGTTTCCTTTGATATTCGTTCCACTTTTCTGTCGGAAGCCTTACCCTTTTTTATTATCGTTCACTTCGTTGACTGTTTGTTGATTAGAGTTTTGGTTACTGCTGGGACATACGTTCTGTCCTTTTTTCTGTGTCTACACATATGGTCTGAAAACCTGAGTCTCCCTCTCCCTCTCCCACCCTACTAAACCCTCTTACCCTTAAGATTGTACATATGACAGTACATTCTTAACTTAGCGGTCAGGTACAGACTGCATCCCACGTCGAACGAACCCCGACCACGTACCCCTACTGGGTCTCTCTACAACACCCCTCCCTCCACCCTCCCCCCAAGTACAAACCCTTGCGTACATTCTTAATTACTAAAATTTTAAATTTTTTTTTTTTTATTTATTTTTTAAATTTTTTTTTTTTATTTTTTTTTTTTTATATACTCGTTGAGGACGTCGAGTTAAGGTCTTTTTATTTGTTGGGTTAGTTTTTTACCCGGTTTTTTGATTTATCTGTAAAGAGGTTTCTTCTGTATGTCTACCGATTGTTTGTGTACTTTTCTAAGAGTTGTAGTGAGTAATAGTCTCTTTACGTTTGGTGTTACTCCATGGTAAAGTGCGGTCAGTCTTACCGACGTTAGGTTTTCAGATGTTCGTTATTTACGAGCTCTCCCACACCTCTTTTACCTTCGGAGACTGTGACAACCACCCTTACGTTTGATTATGTCGGTGCCACCTTTTGTCACACCTCTAAGGAAATTTTTGACCTTTATCTTGACGGTATACTGGATCGTTACGGTGACGACCCGTATGTGTGACTCCTTTGGTCTTAACTTTCTCTGTGCACATGGGGTTACAAGTAGTGTCGTGAGAAATGTTATCGGTCCTGTACCTTCGTTGGATCTACAGGTAGTCGTCCACTTACCTATTCTTTCGACACCATGTATATGTGTTACCTCATAATGAGTCGGTAATTTTTCTTATGTAAACTTAGTCAAGATTACTCCAACTACTTCGACCCTGGATTATAAGTCTCACTTCATTCGGTCTTTCTTTTTGTGGTTATGTCATTTGATTGTGTATATATACCTTAAATCTTTCTTCCATTGCTATTGGGACATACGTTCTGTCGAAGTCTCTATGTCTATATAACTTGTCAGAAAACCTGAGACACCCTCTCCCGCTCTCACCCTATTATACCCTCTTACCATAACTTTGTACAATTTATAGTGTACACTTTACTTAGCGGTCAGGTCCAAACTACGTACTATGTCCCACGAACCCCGACCACGTGACCCTACTAGGTCTCCTTACCCTACCTCGTCCTCCACCCTCTCCCCAAGTCCTACCCCTTGTGTACGTGTGAGTACCGTCTAAGTACAGTCACATACCGTTTAGGTTATCTTATTATCTTTCATTTTATTTATTTAAAAATTTTATTTATTTATTTATTGACTTTAGTGAGACCTCCCTTGGTTGTTATCTTATTGTCTCCGTCTTCTCGTCTATTCACTCCACCTTCTATCTTACCACCTTTATTTACTTCGTCTCTCCTTTCTTCTCTTTTCCTTAATTTTCTTCACTCCCGTTGGAGTTCTCAGGAGACCCCGTTACAATTGACGGGGTTGTAAACTTAGAATCTACAGGATCTTCTTCTGTTTTTATTTCCCGTATTCTTTTATGAACTCCTCTATTGTCAGTTTTACAGGGATTTTAACCCTTCCTTTATCTGTGGGTTCAGGTTTTCTGGGTCTCTGTCCTATTGGGGTTCCGTTTTGTGAGGTTCTGTGTATAATCAATTTCATTGTTTATAGTTTGTGTTTCTCTCTTATAATTTTTGTCGTTCCCTTTTCGTCGTTTATTGTGTGTTCCCCTAGGGGTATTCCTAGTGTCGAATAGAAAGTTATCTTTGAAAAGTCCGGTCACCCCTTACTGTCCTGTGTGAATTTCATTACTTTCTCTTCTTGACTTTTCGTTCTAATGAGATGGTTCGTTCCTAGAGTAAGTCTAAGTTTCCCCTTTTGTTTCCGTAATATCTATTCGTTTTCGATTCTCTTAAGTCGTGGTGGTTTGGTCGAGGAGTTGTTTACGACTTCCTAGAAGAGATCTGTCCTTTGTGTCTTTTCCAAATATTTTTGCTTGGGTTTTGTTGGTTCATTTACCATTACCCTAGTATGAATAGTTATTAATGGAATTTACGTTTACCCAAGTTACGAGGTTGGTTTTTTGTTTCTGACCGACTTACCTATGTTTTTGTTCTGTGGACATATACGACAGATGTTCTCTGGGTGAAGTTTGGATCCCTGTGTATGTCTGACTTTCACTCCCCGAACTTTTACTGTAAAGTACGTTTACCTCTGGTTTTCTTTCGTCCTCATCGTTATGATTATAGTCTATTTTATCTGAAACTTTATTTCCGGTTTATTCTCTGTTTCTTCGTGTGATGGATTACTAGATTTCTATTAGGTTCTTCATCTATATTGTTAATATTTATATATACGTGGGTTGTATCCTCTTGGAGTCATGTATTCCGTTTAAGATTGTTCATATTTTCCCCTTTAATTGTTATTGTGTTATTATCACCCCCTGATAATATGGGGTGAGTGTGGATACCTATCTAGTTGGGTTGCCTTTTAATCGTTCTTTTGTGTTCGAAATTTACTATGTTACCTGGTCAATCTAGATTAAGTATAGATGTACCGTAAAGTGGTTTTTACTTACTTAAAGTGGAAATAGAATTTCTCGTGTACCTTGTGAGAAGTCCTTTCTAGTGTAGGTCCCGGTATTTAGCTCGTAACCATTTAAAAATTTTTAAATTTAGTTAAGTTCGTAGAAAAGACTAGTGTTACGAAATTCTAATCTACAGTTGATGTCCTTTTATTGATAATTTTTATACTTGTATGTCTCCGATTTGTTGTGTGAAGGCTTATTGATTCTCTAGTACCTTGTTTAGTTTTTCCTTTGGTTTTATACGTATCTTTGTTTACTTTTACTTTTGTACTGTTGGATTTTGGATACACTAAGTCATTTTCGACCCGATCCTGTCTCTAAGTATCGTTATGTTTGCATGAAGTTCTTTATTCACTTTATGGTTTATTTGTTGGATTTCGTCAATCTTTTTCTTGTCTTTTTGTGGTTTCAATCATCTTCCTTTGAGTAGTATTTTTAGTCTCGTCTTTATTTACTTTTCCTTTGCTTCCTCTGTTATCCTTTTTATTGTTTTGATTTGCTACCAAAAAACTCTTATATTTATTTTATCTGTTCGGTAATCGACTGAGTACTTCTTATTTTCCCTTTTATTAGTTTAGTTATTTTTTAATCTTTTCTTTTACCTCTTTAGTGTCATCTATTGTGTGTTTATGTTTTTCAGTATTCTCTGATGATACTCGTTGATATACGGTTATTTGATCTGTTGAACCTCTTTACCTGTTTAAGAATCTTTTCATATTGGAAGGTTTTGACTTGGTTCTTCTTTATCCCTTAGAATTGTCTGGGTAGTGTTCTTACCTTCAGTTTTGACATTAGTTTTTAGAAGGTTGCTTGTTTTCGGGTCCTGGTCTACCGAAGTGTCCACTTAAGATGGTCTTTAAATCTCTTCTCGATTGTAGAGAAGATGAGTTTTGTTGTTTACTTTGGGTCCCCGTCACACCGATTCCTTCTTCTGGGTTTGGGAAGGGTGGTGGACATGTTCGACGTCTAATTTGGGTGTGTTAGTTGATCCGTCTAAGAAATACTGGGTCGTCAGGGTGCCTACCCGTATGTGTGACTCCTTTGGTCTTAACTTTCTCTGTGTACATGGGGTTACAAGTAGTGTCGTGACAAATTTTATCGGTCCTGTACCTTTGTTGGATCTACAGGTAGTCGTCTACTTACCTATTCTTTCGACACCATGTATATGTGTTACCTCATAATGAGTCGGCAATTTTTCTTAAGTAAACTTAGTCAAGACTACTCTACCTACTTTGACCTCGGTTAATATGTCTCACTTCATTCGGTCTTTCTTTTTGTGGTTATGTCATATGATTGTGTATATATACCTTAAATCTTTCTACCGTTACTACTGGGACATACGTTCTGTCGTTTTCTCTGTGTCTACACATCTCGTCTGAAAACCTGAGACACCCTCTCCCTCTCCCACCCTACTAAACCCTCTTACCGTAACTTTGTACATATGATAGTACATTCTTTACTTAGCGGTCAGATCCAAGCTACGTCCTATGTCCTACGAACCCCGACCACGTACCCCTACTGGGTCTCTCTACAATACCCCTCCCTCCACCCTCCCCCCAAGTACAAACCCTTTCGTACATGTGGACACCACCTAAGTACAGTTACATACCGTTTTGGTTATGTCATAACATTTCATTTTATTTCAGTTTTATTTTTAATTTTTTTTTGATCCGTCTAAGACACAGATGTCTTATATATTTTCCAGTAACTCTCGAATGTGTTTTCTTTTACGTGATCATGACTATAGACATCTGTTACCTCCGTTCTTGTGTATCCTCCTCTTTGTCTAATCTTAAACACGACGGGGGTGTTGTCCAGGTCTCTAATCGTGTCACAACCTCTCGTAGGAGCCCTCCACTCTACCTGACTCTGAGGGTCTCACCCTTTCCTGAGACTGTCGTCACTGAGTTCTTTTCGTAAATAATAAGAAGACAAAACTGAACGAGACATCTAATAAACACCTGGTCTCTATTTTAACGGTTGTAGGTAACCTAGTAGATTTTTCGTTAGTCAAGTCAAGTCAGCGAGTCAGTACAGGCTGAGAAAGATTGTGGTACTTAGTGTCGTGCGGTCCGGAGGGACAGGTAGTGGTTGAGAGTCTCAAGTGAGTTTGAGTACAGGTAGCTTAGTCACTACGGTAGCTCTGTAGAGTAGGAGACAGTAGGGGAAGAGGAGGACGAGAGTTAGGGAGGGTCGTAGTCTCAGAAAAGGTTACTCAGTTGAGAAATGTACTCCACCGGTTTCATAACCTCAAAGTCGAAGTCGTAGTCAGGAAGGTTACTTGTACCTCCTGACCAGAGGAAATCCTACCCGACCAACCTAGAGGAACGTCAGGTTCCCTGAGAGTTCTCAGAAGAGGTTGTGGTGTCAAGTTTTCGTAGTTATGAAGTCGAAAGTCGAAAGAAGTGTCAGGTTGAAAGTGTAGGTATGTACTGGTGACCTTTTTGGTATCGGAACTGATCTGCCTGAAAACAACCGTTTCATTACGGAGACGAAAAGTTATACGATAGATCCAACCAGTATTGAAAGGAAGGTTCATTATTCGCAGAAAATTAAAGTACCGACGTCAGTGGTAGACGTCACTAAAACCTCGGGGTTTTTTATTCCAGACTGTGACAAAGGTGACAAAGGGGTAGATAAAGGGTACTTCACTACCCTGGTCTACGGTACTAGAAGCAAAAGACTCACAACTCGAAATTCGGTTTAAAAGTGAGAGGAGAAAGTGAAAGTAGTTCTCCGAAAAATCAAGGAGAAGTGAAAGACGGTATTCCCACCACAGTAGACGTATAGACTCCAATAACTCCAAAGAGGGTCGTTAGAACGAAGGTCGAACACGAAGAAGGTCGGGTCGTAAAGAGTACTACATGAGACGTATATTCAATTTATTCGTCCCACTGTTATATGTCGGAACTTCATGAGGAAAAGGATAAACCTTGGTCAGTCAACAAGGTACAGGTCCAGATTAACAACAAGGGACTGGAAGTATATCGAAAGAGTTCTCCATCCAGTCCACCAGACCATAAGGGTAGAGAAAGTCTTAAAAGGTATCAAATAACACTAGGTGTGTCAGTTTCCGAAACCGTATCAGTTATTTCGTCTTCATCTACAAAAAGACCTTGAGAGAACGAAAAAGGTACTAGGTCGTCTACAACCGTTAAACTAGAGATCAAGGAGACGGAAAACATTTTGGTCAAACTTGTAGACCTTCGTTATTTCAAGGTCTTGTTATAGATAAAGACGAAATAACTGATACGGTCTCGAAGACTGACATACCTGGTGTTGTTTGACCTTTTAAGAATCTCTACCTTTACGGTCTGGTGGTCTGGACGGAGAACTCTTTAGACATACGTCTAGTCCTTCGTTGTCAATCTGGACGTGTACCTTGTTGTCTGACAAAGGTGCAGTCCTTTCCTAATGTAGTTTCAACATATAACAGTGGGACGAATAAATTGGATATGTGTCTCATATAGTACTCTTTACGACCTGACCTACTTCCTGTTCGACCTCAATACGTTTACTATGGTGTGAGTACCGTTTTTCATTTCTTTTTGATTTTTCAAAGAACTACTTTCACTTACTCCTCTCACTTTTTCAACCGAATTTCGAGTTGTAAGTCTTATGATTCTAGTACCGTAGACTGGGTAGTGAAGTACTGTTTGTGTACCCTTTGTCACCTTTGTCACCGTCTGAAATAAAAGAACCCGAGGTTTTAGTGACATCTACTACCGACGTCGGTACTTTAATTTTCTACGAACCAGAAACCTTCTTTTCGACTGTTTGGATCTGTCGAATACTCTCCCAATAGGATGAAGAAGTGCTGAGGGAGGGGTCCTGTCCAGAGGTAGAGATTTAGAAAACAAAGACAAAATTAGAAAATATAAAACAAGATGGAGGAAACCTTCTCTAACCCGTCCGAAAGAGTCACGGGTCACAGGAGACGGTCGTAAGTCTTCAACAAAACACCTTCAACGAGTTGTAAGTCGACTAAAAATCTACTTAAACAACCCCTCTTTCACTAGAGGCGTAGGATAAGGAGTCAGTAGAGCCCTGGTGGGGGAGTTGTACTGTATAATATATCCCAACTTATGTCTATCGTCCTATCCTTTAATTACTCTTTTTTCAAAAAATTAACACAAGTTTTAAAACTTAGCAAATATGTAAGATGTAACGTCCAACACTTTTATTTTGTACGTTATCTAAAATTTAAGGAACATCTGAAGATTCTCGAGAATGGGTAAAATCCCTAGACATTGGACCAACAGACTGGGAGACGAGTCCACATATGTCCTCTAAACTTGAAGTAAGAGATAGACCGTAGTCGGTTTCAATTTGAACTCTTTTTCCACTCTCTACGCCCAGTTTCTCTTTTTCCCTTAAGAGTAGACCTGTCTCGTCTCCGCCTTCGGTTTCTTGAAAGATTCCAAGTTTCGTGACTTTCTCCCTAAACTTTTGTTTTTACCCCGGTTTATCTTTAACAAACAATAGTTATCTCTAATCCGTTTTTAGTTCGGACCTCTCTGAACTTCTTCACTGTCTTGTGATTTACTCAAGTTCCTTTTATCCCTTGTGTAGACTAAAAGAACGATAAAGTTCGGATGATGTGACTACTGTATGTAATCCTTTGGCCAATTTACTTATTTAATTATTTACTCTATGAGTATCAACTCGGATTCTTCCTTACAAATCCAGGTTCAGTTTCGATTTGACACATAATCCGTTTCAAAATGAAACAGGGTAGTTAAGGGAGACAGTTCTAAACACATGAAAGGTCTAAATTTTAAAATCGAGATTAACATCTTACATTTCGACATCATCGTACAGTCTCTTAATCCTCTTCTACCGAAGACGACTTTCGTTTGTTCTGTTTTCTCTCCCCTGTTTCCTGTAAATGACTTGTAAAGGGTGACAGTTCATACAGTACACACAATAAATTAAGAATGTTTTTGTACAACATCCTCCATATTGATAATAGACAAAACAGTTATTTTGTGAACCCGGTGTCTTACAAATTCATTAAAGGAGTTCGAACATGTCGAAAATTTGGTGAGATACCACCTTGTTTCTATGTTTGGGTTTGGATGAACTGAATCTCAACCCAAGAGTTAGAGATGGAATCATATAACGGTCCGGACGAATGACTATTCTTAATAAACGTCACTGATATTTTCGATACTCAAGGATCCTAGGCTTAGATCTTGAATGATTTACTTTTAGAGATTCCGATTCCAGGACCTAACCCATAAAAAGGGGGATACCATCGTAAATGAAGTTAATATCTTTTTATTGTGATAAAGTTTACGTTCTATTGATTCTACATATAAAAACGGAATATATGGGTATGAGTTTACAGTGTACACCAAAAATTCTAAAAAAAAGTAAAAATATAAAAATAAATTAACCTCCGATTAATGTTATAACACCACAAAAAACGGTGTGTGACTGTACTTAGTCGGTGTCCACATGTACACAGGGGATAGGACTTCAGGGGAGGGTGGAGGGAGGGGTAGGGTAGGGAGATCGAACAGGGTCACGTGACCGAACCTCACGGGAAAAGCACGCAGCTTGAACCTGACAAGTAGATAAAGTTTATACCATTATATGTACAAAGTCACGATGAGAGAGTTTAGTAGGGTACGAGGGGTAAAGGGTGTCTCAGGTTTTGAACCAAGAAATATAGACACGGAGAAAACGATAGAGCACATATCCCAACAGCAATGGTAGGAAGATTTAAGGTTTATATACACAATTATATGACATAACCACAAAAAGAAAGACTGAATGAAGTGAGATATATTATCCGAGGTCAAAGTAGGTGGAGTAATCTTGACTAAGTTTACGTAAGAAGAATTACCGCCTCATTATAAGGTAACCCATATCCATGGTGTCGAAGGAATAGGTAAGTCGATGGTTATCTGTAGATCCAACGAAAGGACAGGATCGATAACATTTGTCACGACGTTACTTGTGACCCCATGTTCTCAGAGAAAGTTAGACCAAAGGAGCCACACATACGGGTCGTCACCCTAACGACCCAGTATACCGTCAAGATAAAGGTCGAAAAATTCCTTAGAGGTATGACAAGAGGTATCACCGACATGATCAAACGTAAGGGTGGTTGTCACATTCTCCCAAGGGAGAAGAGGTGTGGGAGAGGTCGTAAATAACAGACATCTGAAAAACTATCGTCGGTAAGACTGGCCGCACTCTACCATGGAGTAACACCAAAACTAAACGTAAAGAGACTATTACTCACTACAACTCGTAGAAAAGCACACAAACAATCAGTAGACATACAGAAGAAACCTCCTTACAGACAAATCAAGAAACCGGGTGAAAAACTAACCCAATAAATAAAAAGACCACCACTCGTCGAACTCAACGAACGTATAAAATTCCTAATTACAGAAAACAAAGTAAACGATAATAAAAGAGGGTAAGACTTCTGACGGAAAAATGGAACGAATATCAAAGAAAGTAACACGTTTTCGGAAATTCAAATTAATCCAGGGTAAACAAATAAAAACGAATATAAAGGTAATGAGACCCTCTACCCAGTATCTCCTAGAACGACACTAAATACAATATCTCACGAAACGGACACAGAAGATCCTCAAAATGACAAAGACCAGAATGTAAATCTAGAAATTAGGTAAGACTCAAATAAAGACACATACCACAATCTTTCACAAGATCAAAGTAAGAAAATGTCCACCAACTGGTCAAAAGGGTCGTGGAGAAGAATTTTTGTAACAGAAAAGAGGTAACATATAAAAACGGAGGAAACAGTTTCTATTCCACAAGCATCCACGTGTCTGAAAAGAGACACGAAAGATAAAACTAGACAACGAGATATAAAGACAGAAACACGGTCATGGTATGACATAACTACTGACATTGAAACACCTTATCAGATTTCAGTCCGTCCAACTAAGGAGGTCAAGGGAAGAAGAAAGAGTTCTAACGAAACCGATAAGCTCCAAAAAAACATAAAGGTATGTTAAACACTTTAATAAACAAGATCAAAACACTTTTTATGGTAACCATCGAACTATTCCTAACTCAACTTAGATATCTAACGAAACCCATCATGTGAGTAAAAAGTGATATAACTAAGAAGACTAGGTACTTGTACCATATAAAAAGGTAGATAAACACAGTAGAAACTAAAGAAAGTAGTCACAAAATATCAAAGGATATGTATTTAAAAACAAAGAAATCCATCTGAATAAGGATTCATAAAATAAGAAAAACAACGTTACCACTTACCTTAACAAAGGAATTAAAGAGACAAAAGAGTAACAATCACATATCCTTAAGTTCCCTAAAGACACATAATTAAACTATAGGACATTGAAGCGATATAAGTAACTAATCGAGATCATTAAAACTTCACCACAGAAATCACAAAAGATACATGTCCTAGTACAGTAGATGTTTGTCTCAAAATGAAGAAAAGGTTAGACCTCAGGAAAATAAAGAAAAAGACGAGACTAACGACACCGATTTCGTAAGTTTCGACACAACTTATCATCACCCATTTCACCCGTTGACAGAACAAGGACTGAAATCCCCTTTACGAAAGGTAAAAAGTGGTAACTCCTATTACAACCGATACCCAATAGTATATACCGAAAATAATACAACTCCATGCAAGGAAGATACGGACAAAAGACCTCTCGAAAATTAGTATTACCACAACTTAAAACAGTTTCCGAAAGAGACGTAGAAGACTAGGCACTTGTACCATATAAAAAGGTAGATAAACACAGTAGAAACTCTATTAGTATACCGAAAATAGAAAGTTAAACAATTACACCACATAGTATAACTAAGTAAACGACTATAACTTCTTAGGAACGTAGGGACCCTATTTCGGGTGAACCAGTACTATATACTAGAAAAATTATACAACAACCTAAAACAAACGATCTTAAAACAACTCCTAAAAACGTAGATATAAGTAGTCACTATAACGGGACATCAAAAGAAAAAAACACCGTAGACAGACGAAAACCATAATCCCACTACCACCGGAGTACCTTACTCAAACTCAAATGGAAGGAGATGTTAAAAGACCCTCTCAAACTCAACCTATCCACAATCGAGAAGAGATTTAAACCAAAGTTCTATAAGAATTTAATTGTTATTAGTTAAATCTTAGTTCCATCATAGACAGTTATCTTCTCTACATGATTCCGATATATATCCTTTTACCCTTTTATGTTCCACTAGAGTACGTCACTAAGAGTTGAAATCACACGTAATGTTAGTAGACCTGTCACCTTTTTCATGGAAGTCCCCTGACTTCCGTTTAGTGGTTTAATCCATTTGGGAACAAGAGTCTTATTTATAGTTTTACTGACCGATTTCTATGTTTGAAACAAAGTGTCCCTTCTTGTTTCTGTTTTATGTAGTACTATATATTTTAGTCAGTAAATTCTCTTCGTACTGAAGAGATTCAGAGCCTAAGTCCTTATTACTATAATGAGAGTTCTGAAAAAGATGTCTAATCCAGTCTATCACACGTGATTCACGAAGGGATTAAGTATTATGTGGTGATGATAGTGATAAAGTAGTGGTAGTAGTAATGATGACCTATCTCTCCTGTAAAAGGGGGTGGGGTGAGGGTCAAGGTTTATCGATAATAGATAAAATTTTTAGTTTACTGGTGAACGACTCAAGGTCAAGTAACTGATGACCGTGGTAAAAATAAATAAATAAATTAAAAATTAAAAAATTAAAAAAAAATAAAAAATTTAAAATTTTAGAAATTAAGAATGTACGCAAGGGTTTGTACTTGGGGGGAGGGTGGAGGGAGGGGTATTGTAGAGAGACCCAGTAGGGGTACGTGGTCGGGGTTCGTACGACATAGGACGCAGTCTGTATCTGACCGCTAAGTTAAGAATGTACTATCATATGTACAATCTTACGGTAAGAGGGTTTAGTAGGGTGGGAGAGGGAGAGGGAGACTCAGGTTTTCAGGCAATATGTGTAGACACAGAAAAAAGGACAGAACGTATGTCCCAGCAGTAACGGTAGAAGGATTTAAGGTATATATACACAATCATATGACATAACCACAAAAAGAAAGACCGAATGAAGTGAGACATATTAGCCGAGGTCAAAGTAGGTAGAGTAGTCTTGACTAAGTTTACTTAAGAAAAATTGCCGACTCATTATGAGGTAACACATATACATGGTGTCGAAAGAATAGGTAAGTAGACGACTACCTGTAGATCCAACAAAGGTACAGGACCGATAATATTTGTCACGACGCTACTTGTAACCCCATGTACACAGAGAAAGTTAAGACCAAAGGAGCCACACATACGGGTCGTCACCCTAACGACCCAGTATTCCATCAAGATAAACGTTAAAAAATTCCTTAGAGGTGTGACAAGAGGTATCACCGACATGATCAAACGTAAGGGTGGTTGTCACATCCTCCCAAGGGAAAAGAGGTGTGGGAGAGGTCGTAAATAACGAACGTCTAAAAACCTAGCGTCGGTAAGACTGACCACACTTCACCATGGAGTAACACCAAAACTAAACGTAAAGAGATTATTACTCACTACAACTCGTAGAAAAGTACACAAACAATCGGTAGGCATACAGAAGAAACCTCTTTACAGATAAATCAAGAAACCGGGTAAAAAACTAACCCAGTAAATAAAAAGACCTTAACTCGACGTCTTCAACGAACATATAAAAACTTTAATCAACAAACAGTCAATGAAGTAAACGATAATAAAAGAGGGTAAGTCTTCCGACAGAAAAGTGGAACGAATATAAAAGGAAACAACACGTCTTCGAAAATTAAAATTAATCTAGGGTAAACAAATAAAAACCAAAATAAAGGTCTTAAGACCCTCCACCTAGTATCTCCTAGGACGACAGTAAATACAGTCTCTCACAAAACGGATACAAGAGGAGATCCTCAAAATATCAAAGACTAGAATGTAAATCTAGAAATTAGGTAAAACTCAAATAAAAACACATGCCACTATCTTTCACTAGATCAAAGTAAGAAAATGTTCACCAACTGGTCAAAAGGGTCGTGGTGAACAATTTCTCTAACAGAAATGAGGTATCATATAAGAACGGAGGAAACAGTTTCTATTCCACAGGTATACACACACCTAAATAGAGACCCGAAAGATAAAACAAGGTAACTAGATATACAGACAGAAACGACCGTGGTAAAAATTTGACCATTGTAAGAATGATCGAAGTTGGTTCATATAATTTAAAATCATGTAACAACTTTACTGTAAAAAACAGATTTGATGACCGAATCAGTTACCTCAGTGTCTTCTTTCGTATTTCGAATGTTTTTACACACGACAAAGATTTCGTGGTTATCGATCTACTCACTTGACGAAACCTTTCATTGGGTGAAATCTGTTGGAGACTACAACGGACATAAGAAAAGACTGAGAGTGTAATATATGTCTACCTTTGTTTCGTTATTTTGTAGATATTAGAAGTAGTGAAGGATATCAGTTATATGATATGTCATGACAAAGTATCAAAACCCGGTAAATTCATTAGGGATGTATTTATAGACACCAAAATTGTAAGACTTTGACTTTGTTTCGATTTCTCCACGAGTCGTCCGATTCTGTCCCAAGGAGTTGAAGTCGTTGTAACGATAAATCCCAAACTAGTAAGAAAAACCGCCCCCCCAACCCCCCCCCTCCCCTCACCCTTGACAGGACACGTAACGTCCTACATCCGTAGGGATCGATGATGTAACGGTCCTCGTTACACGGGTTGAAAGGTTAAGACTGTTGCTTTTTTACAACGGTCTGTAACGGTCTACAGAAAACCCCCGGTTTATGTAGGGGTCAACTGTTGATGACTCGATCTTAAAATGTCTGTATTAACATTTGAGACTCACGTATCTAATATATTGACACACATTAAAATGATTTAATTTTCACATATCATGTTGTTAAAGACGATATGACAAATACGATCCCGTGTATCAAAAGTATCTTCTGAATTCGTATATAATGGGTGTTTCTTAATAGAAAAAGCATAACTTTTTTGATTATAATTTGTCCTCTTTTTGTTGTTGTTATGTCGATTAGGACGTTAATAAAAATTTGGTTTTGGATACCGAACGTTTGTAAACTATTTACCTCTGGATCTATTTAGTGACGTTTACAGAAAGGAAGACTTAAACATCAGAGAACGATGAACTTTCGCAAAGAAAAGTTAGACGTCGAAGAAGCTAAGTCTAAGGTTTTTTATGTCGGATAGAAAAAGGTCAACATTCGTAAGAGAGAGTCCAAAATTGAAGAGCCAGAGAGATAGGACACCGACTACATACCTGAAAAGGGGAACTGGTTCAAGTGAAGGGTTTCCACCGAAGAGACTCAACTGATAGACATTGGAGTCGAAGAGAGAAAGTTAGACGTTGGCGAGGAAGAGGTCGACTTCAGCGAGTACGAGGTACAGATTTACGGCGTCGGAGAGAAAGAGTTAGACATCCGTAAGGAAGAGATGGACGTCAGAAAGTCGGAGTTATAGTTCGGAAGCAAAAAGGTCAAGATCAAAGACAAAGAGATACAAATGTTCGTTTACCCCGAGTAGTATACGTCTGGATCTACCACAACTCAAGTCTCATTTTTTAAGTAGTTACACCCCCTTTAGTCCTTCAAGTAAAAGGGAGCACATTAGACCTTACTGACTACTGTAAAGAAGTAGGAGAAGTTAGAGTTTAAGTCCTGAGACCCCTAGAGAAAGAAGGAGAAGAAGGAACTGGAGTCCTAGGTGGACGTAGGGACTTTAGACGGTGTAAAACGGTTAGTTTTAAACATAGTGAAGCCTTAGGTTAGAAAAGTAGATAGAGAAGTTACTCTCTCAGTAGATTTAGTCTACACCCTTCCCCTTTGGGACTTGGTTGATCGAATTACAAGCGGAAGTAGAAGAAAGAGAAGTATTCCCGAGCGGTCAGTTCCATGGAAGAAAAGTGAAGACAGGGACAAGAGACAAGAGGAAGAAGATGTTGTAAGTGTGTGACACGTTAGAGGAGGGTTCGGTAAGCGAAGTAGTGTAATTAACAACATAATTCGACGAATCTTTTTTAAGGAAGGAAGGAAAGACATTAAAGAAAGTTTTCCCAGACTCAAAGAACATGTGACTTTAACGAAAAGGAAAAGTTAACGAAGTAAAAGACGTTTTGAATTTACGTCTAAAATGTCATTCCCTTCTACACTTTTCTTAAACTCCTTACGATGTTTCATGTTTTTAGTTCCTGTTAACGAACAATCATGTAACAAATTTAGTCAAAAGGTAAGTAGATTATCGTGTTCCCTAACCTACAAAGGACGATCGGACCGCCGTGCAGGGGGACCTAAGTCATAAAAATTACCCTGAGGGTTTACTTGAAAAAAAAAAAAAAAAAAAGGTCTCCTTTGAAATTCCTTGTGACGGACTGTGTATATGAGGACCCATCTGTAGGGTATTGTTTTTAATAACCAATCTCGAATTATAAAGTAAGTAGTTCCTTTCTTTAAATCTACGAAATATGATCTTATTAAGAGAAACACTTTTAACGATCTTTGTTCACAAGTAATTAAACACGAATATTCACTTTACACTTAGCATAAATTTAACTTCTTATAACACCATATAAAGTGAGGAAGTCCTTATCTAGTGTTTCACTTGTGATAAAAATTTCCTTTGTTTTTTTAATGAGTAAACAACGTTCAACAAAAATTTTCAAAAAAAATTTATAAACTTTTCAAAAAAAGTTTACAGTTAATTATAAAGTATTGTATTTTCCACCAATTAGAGATTTTCCTTTTTTAATCCGGTCAACCTAAAAATTTACTTTTCCGATCTGTTTCCGAAAAGAACTAACTTTTACAATTTGATTGAAACGTGGTACATAAAATGAGTCTCAATCCATTCCCATTAATTAAAGGGTACCTTTCTGAGTCATTAATGATGATCTTGTCTTAGTCCAATTTGTTCGGGACTTAAACCTTCTTTACGTTTTTATAAATAGTCCACGTCACTTTAGATTGAGATATTTATGATACTACTATACAATTTATAAAATTCTACCAGCGTTTATAAAGAATTCAAAAAGTACTTATAACAAACGGGAAATTCCAAATCAAAGTAATCCGAAGTATCTTCAGAAGTTTTAACGTTTTTAATTATTCAGGTTCCTTTGAAATGGCACCTTTGTATCCAAAATATTTTCATTAATTTTATTTAACGTCAAAATTAATTACAAATGATCCATCTAACCAAATCACGGTGTAACAGATTTTTAAGTTATATAATATCAAAGTTTTTAGAGTTTCGTGAAATATTTATAATGAAACTTTGAGGTATAATTATCACTTCTCATTAATGTAAAATCCTAAAAAAAAGAGACTTTTTACATGTAGTTAATTTTAGACATATAACCGGTTTATCGATCAAAAACTGTTTTGGATAAACGTTGAATATGACATTGACTTATTCTCGGACATTGTGTTATAATTCATTAAGAATTAATGAATTCAAATTTATACAAAACGTTAAATAAATGACTCATATCTCTAATTTAAAACAGAAACTCCCTGAAAACAAAACGTCATTCTATTTAAGTCCGTCAAGTCTTAAATCCCTTTCTTGAAGTTTACGGTTACGTAGTCAGACTCTAATACTTGGTAAGATAAATTACTGAATTCTCCTTTTGAAGGTTCATAATTTTACGACTGGTTCTCTGGAAACCAAAGCCCCATCGTAGGGGTTATTGGACCATTGTCCGTTTAAGGGGGGTTATAGGAATGTAAAATTTAATTGATACCCCTAATTTGTCTTCCTCCACTCAGTAGTAAACGACCGGTTCATTTGATGTCTTCGACCTTCGTGTACCTCTTAACCTCCATTATGCCCTTCTTCAGACCTCGTCATTTCAACCTGGTTCCTAAACCATTGTCTCGGATTCTTTACTTCTCTTTCGTTGATCGTAATACGTTCGTACACCCTATCTTGTCAACTAAAAAAATTCCCGATCCAAGGTATCTTGTTGACAAAGTTGGACTCATCATGAGATATTCTCCCAAACCTTCAGTTCCAACAAATCATTTAGTGTTGACTAGTGCATTCTTTTGGTCTTTACACTACCGTTTACCCGGACAGGTCTTTCTCCTTTTTAACTTGACCTTAATTCTGTCGTAGACAGGTTACATTTGTAGAATTTTATTACAATACCATACTAGTAGAGAGTCTGAGACCTGGAGAAGTGATCAAGTGGACATGTTAATCCATCCTTCCTCCGAATGTGGGACCGTAGATCGACTAAGAACACAACGACTACAGGCCACTTCATCCCAACCTATCACGGACTGGAACCTGTAAGTCGATCGAAGATGACGAAAGTAAACACCGAGTACCTGTAAACCAGACAAGAAAGAATGTACGTCTCGGAGTTCCAGAGAGGGGTAGATACTAAGTAAAGTTTAGATCGACCTAAAATAAGTGAGTCGGGTTGTACAGGTGGAACTTCAGATACGACGAGACAGGTGTCAATGTCTCGGTCAAGATTGTCATTGGGGTGGAGGTGGTGGTGAGAGAGTCCTTAAGACTCTAAGTAGTCTCGGAGAGTCCCGTAGACCCCTTCCCCCACCATTCTTTTACTCTCGGAATCGTAAGTGGAAAAAGATGGAAAAAATAAAGATAATTGTTATTTATGTTTGTTATATATAAGAAAAGACTCTATGTAAAATTATGTAATTATTAATAAAATATATTAACTTTACAAATGATGTATAATTATACCAATTGTACCTGGACTTTTTTTTAATAAAATAAAGAGTATCGTATATCATTTACGGGTATAAGATGATTGTATTTTACTTTATTTAGTGAATACATACGTTTCAATTCATCGAAACACGTGTCAGAGGGGACACCCTTTTTCCAGTGATTTCGATAATACAAGAACATCCCCTTTACCCCCAACATACAGATGATTGCTATGAAAGTCAGCAACGGAATAGATAATGACATAAACTTTTCTTCGTGTCTTAATTTAGAATATTAATTTTAAGTTCCTCTTGTTTATTAGGAATTCGTGATTTTTTTAAGTTACTTAATGAAACTTTCATATTAAAGTGAAAGTTCATGGTTTATATGTATATGTTGTGTTGATATGTTGGTTGATATGTACAAGAGGTTTACACCCGTTAATACATTACGTTAAAGTAAGAGTTTATTTTTCATGAAGTAATAATTAAAAAGGTATATCATTGTTTCTATATGTTGTATATGATTGTTTTCAACACATTTAATCGATCGGGTCTGAAAATTATATTCCTATAGTTTATAATGTTTTTCTTAATTGTGTATGTAACTATTGATTTCATGTTACACATCGTAAGAATTTGCATTTTAGGACTACATTTAGTTAAAAAACATGTGTTTTTAACGTTTTATACGTCAATTCAGATTGGGTAAGTTTTTTTTATATTATGTAAAACGAAGTATATAACCGAACTATCTTACAATCGAATAATCTACGGAATAATTATACGTTCGTGACACGATTAACGATCCAGGTCTTTACTATTATGGGGATGAGGATTCTCAAAGGTTAATTTATTCTGTCTATACATTTCTTCATAAATGTGATGTTACTATGAGTTCTCTTAACATGAGAATTCATTAAGGTCGTTGTAACAATGGGAATCTTGGTTGTCGTATTAAACAACTAGATCAATCACTGACGAAACCAAAGATAAAAAACATTTACGAAATCAGAGAAAATCTTCATAATAATTTTAAGACTTTTGGTATGGATTACACTTTACTACTTTTCTGTAATTTTAGACCGAAAGTTTAAGGAGAGGGTCTTTTATACAAACAATAATACAGTTATCGACTATCCTCTCTATCGTTCCGAGATCGAGTGTGACCTAAATATTCTCGACTAATTCCCTTACTTCACGAACGAAATAATCTAATACGTTACGAGTAGTACGAGTTGTGTGGTTTTTTCGTTGTCTCGATCCTACCTAAAAAGACTCCGTTTACATGTACATCTTCCATACATTGGAACCGGTGACACCGTTCAAAATTTCACAATTGGTAAACTTGTTCTTCCTTTCACTTCTGAACTAAAGTCTCCTTACCTTCTGTACGATAAAGGTTATGAATACCTCTGTCGTTGGATTCTAGTTCCTGACTTTCAATAATGTCCCTCCGTCTCAACGAAAGTTGGAATCCTTCTTGAAAGATTATCTTGACAAATTTTTACCTCCATCACTCGAGAAATGGGACTTTCTTGACTTAATCTTAAACTTTTCTTTTAGTAGACAGTTTCCATAAAATCTTAAATCTCTCCAAAAGATATGTTCCGACCTTCGACATAATCTAAAATGGAAGTTCAAACTTATACTTAGATACTAAATCTTTTCAATAGAACTAGTGACACATTATGGTACGACACTAATTTTAGGGATAACATTATAACATGACTAATTTTGGGGATTTAATTTAAACTAATTCGTAGAATCACATTAGTTTATATTAAATATTTGTAAAAATTAATTTCCATAGAAAGTTTCGTGTAATAGAAATTGATTTAAGTGATGTATATCTATATGTCGGTGTAAACACCACTTTATTAAGTCCTGTTTTAAAATCCATTACCAGAAAGTCAAAGATAAGTGACATTTTGTTTACACGTCAATACCATTTGTCTTCCTCTTTAGGGATAATCGTCGAGTGATATTTACAGTCGTGGGAAATGTCTCAAAAAGGTTTCACTAAAAAATTTTTTCTTGTTTAAAGGAAGTTGTTCTTACGAGGATTTTACTACATTAAAATACTGAGTCTAAAATAGTTTTAGAACTCATATGTCTTTAATTTTAGTTCAATGAGTCTTACGGATTTACGATTTGTTTAACCTCCTTCGTTAATCAGTTTTCCGTCTTCTTATAATTCTAGTTTTACACGTTTATTTTATATATTTAGAAACCAACACATGAGGACATATCCTTAAATAAACCGGATCAAAAGATGGTGTACGGTAAAAACTATAAATCAGAATAAGGTTTATACTGAAATATTTCAACTCACTTAAGACAATACGACTTGTCTTTGACCGAAGGTAAATTTGAAAACGGAAGCAAAAATGCAACGGGAGTTCTCAACGGGTAACCTTCCGTAAAAAACAAGAATGTGTAAGTTAAGATTTATATGCCCCAAAGGTTTGTAACCTAGGTTAATTTGACTCTTACCACTAGGTTTTATATAAGTTGTTATATAAATCGGTAATGTAAATAACGAAGGTGTAGAGTTTTCCATTTGTCTACAGAGGGAGATATAAACTGAGACTAAAAGTTCTGTCTACGGAAGTAAATCCATGGGACTTGTGTATGAGTTAACGAGAAGAACCATAGACCCCTTTTACCTTAGTACAACGTCCTACACCGACGAAAGTTTATTATACGACCGAAAGTTCTCATTGTATATTTACCTATGACAGCACTATTTCTGAAAAAGGGGAGGGGTTGGTTTTAACTCATAATATACTTACGTCAATTAAACTAATACGTTTATAAGAAGTATGACGAAAACAAAGTGTCCGTTATGTACTTGTCCACGAGATGTAATATTTAGTTCAAACTTCTATCAAGATTTTTACAAGTAATTGAAACTATAGTATATTTACAACTTAAATTAGAAAAAAATACAAATTATCACTGTGTATTGATGAAAGTTAAAATCGCCTGTGATCCTATGATGTATGACGTTAAAAAAAAACGTACGTATTAGTTAAATGGTCCTGTTTACTGTTTGTTAAACCTTTACAATGAATCTTAAAACGATGTTCTTACTTTCGTTAGACCTATTACTCGAATTAATAAAAGAGAATGTTACGTCGTGACTGACTTCCTACTATTACTTGCCCTTCCTTTGAAATTTCTTTTTTTTTTTCTGATTCCCTTTTTCAGTATTTACCTATAACAAAAGATTAGAATGTCTGTCCTTTTTGCCGAGGAGGACCCATCGTCTTATCTGAACTTTCTAGTGACTCTGAACGTTCTCTAGTTCTTATCTCCCGGTCCGGTCTTTATTACATACACCAAGAACCACTTCGGTTTCACTAACGGTTCTAGTCTTATTATGGTCAATTCAGTGACTGGTACACATGTACACGGACCCAAGGAACTCCTAAACCTTGTGGGTCTTGGTAAAAAGTTATTGGTAAATCATCTAGTTTACTTTCACAAGGGAAATGGTCTACTACGTTTTAACCTCTCATGTTCTAATTAACGATTCTCTCGGTTCGGGTCGTGTCTAACGATATTACGGTTCCTTTTTCTTGTCATTCATTTCCTTCTCAAACTCCAAAATACTGATCTGTTGAAAAAAATCAATACTGACTACTTCTTGCGAGTCCATGTCTACATTTCTCTACTGTCATTCACTTTTTGTTAGTTCAAAGGACGTCGTTAACACCTTTGATTCCGTCTTTCGGAACACGTAACTTTTCACAAATTTTAGTTTACGTCTCCCTCAATGAATACCGAACCATTGTTCCTATGAAGATCATTGTAGTCCTTGGTTACCGGCACTAACGAGACACTGTTGGGTCTCCCCACCCCATACTTCCCTCCATCCTCCTTCCGAAGTCTCCTTCCCCTGTATATATACGGATATCGACTGAGTACAACTACACACCGTCTTTGGTAGTGGTGTAGCATTAATAGGAGGTTCATTTTTATTTTAAATTTTTAGTTACCGGTCACTCTTCTTACCATCTTTAGTTCTATATTATTACTTTGTTCTAGTCCTTCCCTAAGATAAAACGAAATCAAAGAGGAAAGACCTTTATAAACAAATATTTCCAAATTGTTAAATTAGTGGATGACACAATACCAGAAATAATTTATTGAACAAAAGTTTCACGGTGTATTGTGTGTCTCTTTCGGAGGTGACTTAAAAGAAAGGATACGTGTGTTGTGTGTATGTGTGTGGGTGTGTCTCTCTCTCTTTCTTTTCCCGTCTCGGTTAATTCCATCCTTCCCTCCTTCGGTGGTTAAGATGTCTTATTAAAAATACGTTGATAGCAGACTAATACCTGTTAGGGACTAAAACTTTAACATATTAAATCGTAAGACAAGGTAAAACTTTTTATATAAACTTTGAATACTAATGTATTTAAATATACCATTTTATTTTCCTGGAAGTAAATCCATATAAAGATGAAGATTTCTTATAAATGTTGTCTAATTGTAAATGATGTCAACACCCTTTGAAGCGAACTAAGGTCTCTTTATGTTAGATGTCTAATGGACTCTATATTTAGTCCAGGATTTTGGATTTTATGGACATAGCAATTTTGACTAATTTCTTTGTATAGGAGAATGTTCCGTCTTAGTAGAATTGACTCTTGTTCCTACTAAGAGAAAATAACAAACCCAATCTCTACTAATTTGTAGCTTATTCAACGTTCAAAGTGTATAGATGATAGTTATGGTTTTCGGGTCAGTGTAAAAATTTAAATCATTTATTAAGTGTTACTTATTATACGACTTCTTCTTTTGTATGTGTCGTGAAATGTCGACCATATGTTGTAGTGTTTTTTGACTGTGTCATGATTGACTCTACAACTTTAAAGAATGACGTTGAGTTTAAACCTGTTCGTTTTCAAGTTCTTTACGGTTGTTATCACCAGGTGAATAGATCTCCAGTCTAAAAGATATAGGAGCTAATGTAACCTTAGACCGTTACTATACCTTTTCATGAAATCCTGATGGTAGGGTCTTAGGTTCTTACAGTGATTTTCTTAATGTACAGTTCTATTTTAGTTCTATATTGAACTTGACTAATTTATTTAGTTCTTTCAATTAAATGACTCGAACTCGGTCTTTTATTTTATGGAGATTTTTGACTCTGGTTTATTGTGACTTTTGATTATTCGTTTAAAATTCTGTAAAGTCATTGATGGTTGTCGTGATGTCATGTGATACGAGAATTACTTCTCAACTTAGTTTTTTAAATTTTTTTGTACAAATCACATGTGAAAATCTTCCGACCCCTTTATGTGAAGTAAAGTCTTTTAAAAGACTGACTTTTTATCACTTTCTTTTCTTTCCCGAATTTTTATCGATTGGTTACTAGTGTTTTTTATCCTTAAGTTGATGAGAATATGGATATCATTGTTCTATCCTAAGAGTGGCGATTATATAAAATGTGAAGTATATTATATCATATTTATTCAGTAAAAATGATGGATTTCTCTGAAGAGGGTAAATGTAACATGTCAAGACACTTCGTACTAAACAAAAAGACAGTACCTATTTCATGAAATTCTTAGTTTTGTAATTTCGGACTCAAAATGAATGTATACTTTTATGATTATAGGATAAGAGGTTCTAATTTATGTCAAAAACCATTTTACATAACACATAAAATTCAAAGACCCTTGACGATTAAGTATATATCATATGTAAGTATCGTAAAAAGATTATACCATATGTAAGTATCATTAAGAGAATATCTTCCAGATAAAATAGAGTGATTCGATATTTCTGGAAAAATTATTATTAATTTCAATTAATTAAATGACGTCCGAAGATCTTGACGTTAACGAAATCTTACAGATTAGTATGTGTTAAAAATCTTTACTAATCTTTTGGTACCCAGAGACATAAATAATTTGACTTAGTGGACCGTCATTTTAAGTCAATTCCGAGAACCGTAACCACTTTGAAGAAGGGTGAGTCTGGACGATGACACCATCTGAACTTGAAGTAGACACTAAAGTAGACCACGTATTAGTGGTGGATTATATATTTAAAATAGAAGTTAAGGTTGACGTGGACGTAACTTCGGACGTGTAAGTTTTCTAGGAAGTGGGAAGGTTTGTGTTCATAGACCTGTTTTTGATATTTGGAATATTCACCTTTCCAGTGTATATATCTCACATGTCAAATGACCCTGTCGAAATTAATCACAACGTACTTTTTTGACGGGCTTGAGACGATGATCAAGTCTGGTGACTAGTCAACATCGTAACATCAACTTTTTCGTTAGTTCACTACCCAATTTTCGTAGACATTAAAGATGGAGACTAGGTTCTTGTATTTAATGTAAAACCGTACGTGAACGAAGTCCTATCATATACGGGGACCCATTACCCGATTGTCTGTGGGTAAGAAACCTTTCTCCTAACATTCTAAGTTGTAGATTCTCTGAAAATTACAGGACTCTAGGAGATCAAAAAGGTGGATACTGTATATTAAATAACTCTCGGTATTGACTACATACGTACCAAGAACCACAAAAGTATCAACTATGGTCCTTTTTTAGTAAAAACTGACCTGTCATCGTGGTCCAAACTAGTCACCGTAGTACTATACTAAGACGTTATACTTCGGCTTGACAAGATGTTGTACCGGGAAACGTTGGTGGACAGTTCTTATAAAAGAGGGGTATTGATCTGTCTGATCTAGGACCGTTTAGTTAGTCCACACTGACACCGTCATAGAAGGTACTCAGTGAAAATTATAATATCGTTTTGCATATAACTCGAAGAGGTAAAAGGAGTCAAAACACTTGTTTATACATAAAAAGTCAACACCTACCAGCTCGTAGTCCCTTTTCAGGTGGTCTTGGAACGTGTGTGAATTAACGTAGGTACTAATATAGTTTTGTCAAACACGAAAACTCATTTGTGAGAAGTAACTCATCTGTTAGAACTTCACAGAGGAGTCTATTAACTGTATTAGAATGAAAAAATTAGTTTATTCCGTCTACAAAAACGGAACTAAGATTCAATACAAATCAGGTTGATTCCTGTTGAAAGTCATGTCAAAGAAGAAGTCCTTGTAAATTAAGTAGACTAAGGTTTGTGAAAACGTCATGAGGTTTTAAGTAGAGATTCTTTAGTGACCTAAATTTATTATTTCTTTTCACTACAACATGTTTCATATTTCGTACCAGTTTGTTTGCCCGTCTCGGTATCGATAGACTATATCTATTATTGACATTTGTTAACTGTTCTAATTATGAAAAATAATTTTTCAGTGACGTTCGAAACCTATCCTTCCTTTGAACTTCTTTACTACTGTTGACCTTCTTGTAAAGGTGTAATAGTAGACAATAGAAACAAAAAGGTCATATCCGTATTAGTTCTTTACGAAAATGACGAAACCTCCTGTTTAATCATTACCATTGTGAAGGTGGTAGAGAAAGAAAGTACAAATGAAGTTTGTATCGGGACGTTTTTACTTCTTGTGTCTTCTTGTTTATTTGTCCTTATAAAATAAGGTTCTGTTAAAAGTTATACTGGAATTTCTCCAAAGGAAGTGAGAATCCAACTATATTTTATTTAAATGTTTTGTGTAAAAATTTAAGATTATTTAATTATAGATATTATCTCTGGTATAATAAATAGACATTTTATGTATATAATATGTTATAGTGTGACTTTTTATATATCTAATGTCGATTCGGTATCGTTACTTAGGTTTCCGATATTTTTCTAAGTTTAAAACACAGACTAAACTACAAGAATATATAATAAGTATTTTAACCCCATTTTAGATTACCGACTTAAATAAATGGATACCTAATTAAATCATACTTGAGACGTCCACTATTGATTTTAATGAATTTTATGTCCTATTTGAATGTATATGTAATAGGGGTGGACCATTACAACTATGGTGAGATTCTTTAACCCTTGCAAAAACCGAGTAAAATTCGTTTTTATATTTAATAAACCTTTACAAATCCGTCCTCTGATTCTTATAAAGTACTGACCGAAACCATTCTTGTTATAACGGTAGATAGGAATTAATTGAAACATAGGTCTCAATGATTGTAAGTGTGAAATTTATTTGGGTAATTCTACCAAAAGTCATCTTGACGTTTATTTTTAATTCCAATTTCTCCTTTCCCGATGTTGTTTCTTGTTTCTGACGGTCAACTCGTAAGTAATTCTGATGTCTGGTAGACTGACACCCGGGCCAAATCGTGACCAAACAAAGACATGGTCGTAACAGGTCCTACGGAAACACTCGTCACGGGTTCATGAGACGTCCGTACGAATCAACCAATCGTGTAATTTGAGAAAAGTTGACGTGCCTGACATCGGGTGGTCCGAGGAGATAGGTACCCTAAAGGGTCCATTCTTATGACCCCACCCAACGGTAAAGAAGGAGGTCACAAAGAAGGGTTGGGTCCAAAGTTTGGGTGTATAGGTCGTAACATCCACCTAAGAAATGGTAGACTCGATACTCCCTTCGGGGGTTCATCATGACCCCCTTTTATTTAAAGTAATAATTTCAGATAAGATCTCTCATTGATTTCGATGATTTCTTTGTGATCTCAGATGGACTTTTTATACTCCTCCGAAGGTTTATGTCTGGTGAGGAATCCTTTTCCTACTATTTCGGGGAAAGATTATCCCTATAAGTTATGAAGAATTATATTATTGTTTATTTGTACCAATGTTTTTAAATATGTACAAGGTGTAACACGTCCTATAAAGTTTTTACACTAGTTGAATCTTTGTAATTGGACACCACTATTAGTATAATCTAATAATTCTATAGGTATCAGTCAAATCCTCTTCCCCTGCTGTTTCCTACTCTACCGACCTACCGTAGTGACTGAGTTACCTGCCTCAGACTCACTTGAGACCCTCAACCACTACCTGTCCCTCCGGACCGCACGACGCTAAGTACCCCAGCGTTTCTCAGCCTGTACTGATTTGTTGACTTGACTTAACTTGACTATCAGTCAAATTCCATTACCATTCTCGTACCGGAGATCCTGTCCCGACGGAATTGACACACTGGAACCCCTCGATTGTTGAATTAGTATGAAGTTTAAGAAGACTTTTACTCCTATGATCATCATGGATACGGTGGCTCAATACTCTCCTTGTAGATTCAATTGACTACGTTTTATAATCGACAATAGCCTCATCCTTTACCGTTGGGTCAGATCATAAGAACGGACTTTTTGAGGTACCTGTCTCCTCGGACCGCTCGATGTCGGGTACCCCAACGTAACGTTGACTCGAGTGATCGACAATGATAGTAAAATTCCTTTTGTTCAAAAGATTTTAGCATACGTAAAGATTAAATGGTAGTCGAAGGTGTGACAGAGACTCTTCTGTACATTATAGTATAAAGATATGAAGTAGGATAAGTAGAAATTTCATAAGTCAATTGAAGATAGAGTTTAAATGACACAATAGTATTGACCAATATGTTATCACACGAAGGAAAACTTAGAACAGAGGTCCCTGAAATGTAAAGTTAGTATTAAAATTAAAAGGTTTTTGTAATATTTTCCGTAAATGGTACGACACACATGAAAAGACGATAAAAATTAAAATATATGGGGTTATAAGGATATTCAAATATCGGGTTATGAGGTCACTCAAACTAGTATTGTGTTTTAATACTTAATCACCGGAATAGATGTTCTCATATTTAATGTATCTGGAAGATTGATGTAAACATACGTAAAAATTCACTTGATATATGAGTAAATCATTTTATAATATATAGTATTTTCTAAGTCCAGTAATATTTTAACAGTAAACAAAATGAAGTCTTGTCAATGTATAAAAATTTTTGTGACAAAGTTGTCATTAAAAATTTTTGACTTTTGTCTAGGGATTTTTCGATTCGTCATCCGTATTAAGGTTGTATTCCTCGTCTCCTGACGGTTAAGTTTACGAGTGTACTTAAAGAATAAAACAATCGTACTTTTGAAATATTCCTTTATTCTGACGTACAAGTATGGTTTAATAAAGGTAAAAAACCGATCTAAACCTTTATTAAAGTCGATTTTTTTTAAGTCGATTACTATTATAATTATTTATTATGATTTAAGTCGAATTATTGTTAAATTAAGTTGTTATTATTGACTTTCGTCACCTGTGATTAGTTAACAACAATAAATCAGAGATCACAGATTGAGTAACGTTGGGGTACCTGGTATCGGGTGGTCCGAGAAGACAGGTACCCTAAAGGGTCCGTCCTTATGATCTCACCCAACGGTAAAGGAAAAGGTGCCCTAGAAGGACTGACGCTCTAACTTGGACGGAGAGAACGTGACCGTCCACCTAAGAAATGGTGGTTCTGTGGTCCCTTCTGACTGGATTAGTAATGTATATACAATAAAGTAAGTTGAGAGTAATTACTGAAATACTCGATCCAGGATAAACAGAATAGGATTAAAAAATGTTTATTTCTTTGACTTCGTACTTCTCTTTGACTTCGTATTTCAAATCAGATTATTAACCACCTCGATCTTAAATCTAAATCCCGTACACGTATTTCTCCGGTTTATAAATGGATAATATGATATGACGAAGGAGATCACTTCTCCACTATACTTCCTATTCCCTTGTTTTTTCTCAAGGAACCTTCTTTTTGACTTAAGTTTCCCTCCACCTTTCTTTGATCACCTTAGACTTTGACCCTCTCGTATTCCGGTCAATCCCGGGGTCACCTCCGACTTCTTATTGTTGAATCCAATGGACTCTCTTCTTTACTTTTCTTATGTACTTCTGTATATCAGATCAATCCGTTTTTCGATCATTTTCCACATCAAGGGGAACAGGAGTCATTTGACACTACATCGTGACTCGGTGACGAGAGTTTAAGTTTCGTCCTTTGGGATCTCTTTGACCACAAATCACTGAAAGTGACCACCAGCTCACCTATTCTGAGATGCGAAGGTTACGTACCCCGTGCCAAACTAGGGAGTAGTCCCTTACTTCTATGGCGTACGGTGTATCCTCTCAGTTTTTTTTTTTTTTTTTTTTCCACAAATCACTCATGATGTATAGTTATTTGAACGACTTACTTCACGTTGGATATTCTAAATTAGAACTCGTTATTCCCATACCAAATTAATATACAACCATCATTTTGTTCTCAATTTAATTCCTAATTTTGGTCATATTCAATTGAACATAGATCTACAAAAATATAGAATATAGAACGAGAAAAAAAAGTTCAAACAATCTCTAAATTTGAGACGAATGAATCTTAACGAAGATTTTGCCTTGAATTACATTTTATGACGTTAATCCTAAATTCAAATAATTTCATACTGATCCTCCGGACTTCTAGTCCTACAGTCGTTCTCTTCAAACGGACAGACTACTTATCCAGAGTGTCCATAATAGAAGTATGTCAATGGTGTTATGATTCCATTACATAGACTGGGAATTGGTACTTCTTAGTCTTTGGGTGACAGTATCACCTGAGATTGTCACAATACTGATCACGTAAGGAACTTCCTACTAGATGAACCCCTTGACTTAATATGAGTCTTAATCTTAGTTTTGTTCAACTCCCGAGAGGTCTTTACTGACACCTTCATGAAAAGGGGTGAAATCCTGCTAGGTCCGATTTCTCTTCTCTTCGAGAGACGTAATCTCATGGAGAAGGGACCTGTTAGGTACCTTATGTTGGGTATAGGTTCTACATAAAAAAAGAGTCTACGGAGTAAAAGAAACTCGAACCGAAGGTAAAGACGAGTCAGATAGGAAAAGAGAAAACGGTTTAATATGTCACGTCCCCTGGAGGGTTTGTTTTAACTGGGGTGTAGTTTTGTTGAAAAAAAAAGGTCTTGTTATTCCTGATTACAAATTGAAACCCTTTAGGATCGGACCCTTCTGAACTCCAAATTTTTTCCATAAGAATATAAAAGTATAAATTTTTTAGTAATCAATTAGATCCAAGATTGATAGAGAAAAATTCATAATTTCTAATGATAAGGTACGAGACATCCCCTTTTTAACTCAATGTCAGTATTTTTATTGAATTAATGACCATAGTATTTTAGACTCCCTATCTGTCTGTTCCATTTTCATGGACTTTTTCAGTGACGTACGACGATTGTGTGTTGCTACTGTACCCTAATAAAGTAGAAAGTACTAATAAAACTTTAGTATTTTCTATAAAACAAGAGCTTTTAAAACATCATATGAATTCTAAAAGACAGGTACTAGAAGACTGTGTTCCTTCAACAAAAAGAAGAGTCTACCTTAAGGTAATGTACTCGGAAAAACTAACTTTAGTATACTTAATAGGTATCGGTGAAGAAAGACAAGAATCTTGATCTTCCTTTTTTTTTTTTAGTGACTACATCGTCTTAGAATTACTTAAAAGTCTAGATTTTAAGCGGGAATCACATTTAGTGTTTTTTTACGAGTAATTTTTGTTAGTATTACCATTTAGAACAGGGTGTGTGAACAAAAGTACTGTAAATTGTCATTTAAGGAAAATTTAAAAATATTTATAACTCGAGTGACTTTATTTTTACAATAAATACTTATTTCAAACTCCGACATATTGACGTAATTTATCATGTTAATGCTTAACATAATTTTTGATTACATCTTGGACTGATGTACAGATCAGAACAATGTATATTCACCATAGTGAAAATGTTCGTCCATAGTAAACTGATAGATAGGTTGTGTGGGGAGAGATGAGGGTAGGAAAAGAAGACCATCGTTTGGTCTACAATTTTGCAACTATGATTTCGTGACCATACACAGAAGACCCTAGTGTGAAAATTTTTTGTTGACCAACTTTTTCTTTTCCCACAATTTAATTGACCAATACCGGAAATCGTTCCTTCCTTTTCAGTTGTAACCAAGTTCGACAGGATAAAGTTTCATCCTTTCGGAAAATTCACTCCAGTCTTTAGGTTCTATCGACTTCCGGTCTAATTGACTGAAAGGGTTTGGCGTTTAAATCAAAACTCGTAATTTCAAATATGGTGTTTTTCGTTCTTTCGTTCTTTGTCTTTCTGTCATTCTGACGCTAGATCCACTCAGTGTCTTTATCCTTTGGAACTAAAGAATCGTATGAAGACAAGGTCAATAAATGACGAAACGTTTGGTGGGGTTTTGAATCACCAAATTCTGTTGAATCAGAGAGTGCCAAGACGTCCCAATCTACCTCGAAGAATAAACGTCCGAAAGTATACCAGTCAGTCCACCGTCGAGTGGACTTCCGGACTAATTGGACCCACTCTCCAGGTCATACTAAAGGAGTGAGTGTAGAGGAAGTCTACCCTACCTGTCGATCTTGTCTGTCTCGAGAGAGGGGGAGAACTACGTGAGATAGGTAGTCAAGTCAAGTCAGCGAGTCATCACAGACTGAGAAACGCTAGGGTACTTAGCGTCCTGCGGTCTGGAGGGACAGGTAGTGGTTGAGGACCTCAAGTGAGTTTGGGTACAGGTAGCTCAGCCACTACGGTAGGTCGGTAGAGTAGGAGACAGCAGGGCAACAGGAGGACGGGGGTTAGGGAGGGTCGTAGTCAGAAAAGGTTACTTAGTTGTGAAGCGTCCTCCACTGGTTTCGTTATGAAGGAGTATCGTACCGTCAGAGTCCCATCGATCTGAAGAATGTACCATCGACACAAGATCTCCTCCTCAAAGTTCGGGTCCACTTTCGATCTGCTACCTCTTCATCAGACTTAACAGGATGTTGTAGTTAGTTTCGAAGTAAGATTCTGACTCTGTTAGTAGAGACACAATAGGTTTTATCATTCGTACTCGGTACATATGGTTAAATTTGATAAATTTTAATTTATTTTGATTTTTTTTTTAATTTAATTTGAATTTTCAAATCAAGGAACCAGATCGGTATAAAATTCATCAGGCATCAATATACATTATACTACCAATGAAAATACACAGTTGAACTAACCCGGCACCCTCATGGGTCTATAAACCGATTTGTAACATAGACCCATACAGACACTTCCACAAAAACCTACTCTGATTATAGACTTAGTCGTCTGACTCCTTTCGTCCAACGAAATGAATTACACTCACCTTGGGTGACTTAGGTAATTTCCGGACGTTTCTTGTTTTCCAGGTCATTGTTTCTTAAAAAAGAGAGACGGTCTGACAGAAATTCAACCTCCTAGTCTGAAAAGGAAGGAAACCTGATTTTGAACCTAATGTTGAAATGACGATCAAAATGATGATCCTGGTCAAAAGACTACAAGCCTTATGGATCGAAGGTATTCGTATGTTCGATTGAGATGTCTCATTTAGTTAGATAGAAGGGAGGTTAACCGAGACAAAAAGACCTCTTGTGATAATGTACACCGATTACCAATGACGTCACATGACATAATATGTCGTTTATTCCTCATAAAAGTAATAGTATCTTTCAATGACTGATCGACTACATGATATTTTATTACACGGACACAATTTCTCACACACACGTGTGTACACGTCCTCCGTCATTATACTACATTAAACGTCATAATCTTTTTATTCAATAGACGTCTCTACTAAAACACTCGTCACAAGACTCATTCCTCCCTCTATATAATTCTTACTTCCACCCTCACTTGAAACACCTTTACTTTGTTATGTATTTAGTTTATCCATCTCTACTTTTTTCCCTTTGAAAGTTTTTGTCATAGAAATTCCCATATTTTTTACCTACGGGGAAAGACGTCTAAATCCATGCCCTAGTACTGTATAGTATTTGACTCCTAAGGACATCATTTAAAGGTAAAAGTGAAGACACGGACGATGTATACGAAATTATATAACGGTCATACGTTTCTCAAAGTTTAACCTACTAATGTCCAGAACCCTTCATCTTAACAAAGACTAACACTGTCGTACGGAGCGAAAGACACACGGAGTGTCTAAGTTACAATAATAGTTTACAATATTTAGACTTAAATCCTTTTAAGGTTTTACCGGTGAATGTTCGACTTTATGTGTCATTACTACTCTTTATCGAGACCTTTTTTTGTGTAACTTCCTTACCGAGATTTACACTCACATGTTATCAATGTCAAAATAAGATCGGTCCAGTTTCAAAACAAAGGGTCAACGATAACAAAAGAGAGACTAGAGGTATAGAATCTTGGAATGACCACAGCCAAGTCAAGTCTGCGAGTCAGCACAGACTGAGAAACGCTGGGGTACTTAGCGTCGTGTGGTCCGGAGGGACAGGTAGTGGTTGAGGGCCTCATGTGGGTTTGGGTACAGGTAGCTCAGACACTACGGTAGGTCGGTAGACTAGGAGACAGCAGGGGAAGAGGAGGACGGGGGTTAGGGAGGGTGGTAGTCTCAGAAAAGGTTACTCAGTTGAGAAGCGTACTCCATCGGTTTCATGACCTCAAAGTCAAAATCGTAGTAAGGAAGGTTTCTTTAGGGTCCCAACTAGAGGAAGTGTTACCTGACCAACCTAGAGGAACGTCAGGTTCCCTGAGAGTTCTCAGAAGAGGTTGTGGTGTCAAGTTTTCGTAGTTAAGAAGTCGCGAGTCGGAAGGAGTGTCAGGTTGAGATTGTAGGTGTGTACTGGTGTCCTTTTTGGTATCGGAACTGATCTACCTGGAATCAGCCGTTTCATTACACAGACGAAAACTTATATGATAGATCCAACCAGTATTGAAAGGAAGTTTCCTCATTCGCAGAAAATTAAAGTACCGACGTCAGTGGTAGACGTCACTAAAACCTCGGGGGTTTTTATTTCAGACGGTGACAAAGGTGACAAAGGGGTAGATAAAGGGTACTTCACTACCTTGGCTACAGTACTAGAAGCAAAAGACTTACAACCCGAATTTCGGTTGGAAAAGTGAGGAGAGAAAGTGAAAGTAGTTCTCCGAAAATTCAAGGAGAAGTGAAAGACGGTATTCTCACCATAGTGGACGTATAGACTCCAATAACTATAAAGAGGATGGTTAGAACTAAGGTCGAACACAAAGAAGGTCAGGTCGTTAAGAGTACTACATGAGACGTATATTCAATTTATTCGTTCCACTGTTATATGTCGGAACTGCATGAGGAAAAGGATAAACCTTAGTCAGACAACAAGGTACAATGACCAAAGTTTAAATATTCTAGTTTGTTTCGTCTACGTTCTGTATGTTATACTTCCTTGTTTACCACTTAAACAAGACGGTGAGAGGAAATCTCTCTACGATGTCCGTAGACTACCTTGAAGTCAACGACTGTTTAGTACTTCTTTAGTGTTCTTCCCTCTCTTTCTTCCAGTTCATAGTGAGTTTAAGTAGTAGTCGTTGGTGTAGATAAGACACTCTGTCATAGAGTTTGACAAAGAGATTGCATCGGGTACCTGGTGGTTTCCAGGGATTTTGGGAGAGTCCTTAGACACTTCAATTTTGATAAAAGTATGTTTGTAATTCATCAACGAAAAGAGTGATAAGCCTGTGAAGGTGACTACCATGTTTTCTTTACACTTACTTTAACGATGGTAGATCCTTGTGTGGATAAATAACATAAGAAGTGAGGTTCGTGAACCTTCCCCCTTTTTCAGTTGACAGGAATCACTTCACGATTTTTAAGACCTAAAATAATTTCGAACGAGGAATTCCTATGTAGAAAAATTAAGGCACACTGTTTTATCCTTCGGGTATATCTCGTGAAGACGATGCACGGGTTCTTGATACGGCAGAACTCCTTTTCGTGTCTACGTCGGTGGTAAATATGTCTTACAGTTTCCTGTCTGTGTGAGACCGATAAGATAGAACGCATAAACCGTCTATTCGAGTTTTCACTTCCTTCACTCGGACGGTAAAACTCCTTTTCTTGACTCTGATAAACAACGGTTATTTTAACTCGAGTGTATGTTTATTTGTGTTTCTTACTTCACAGTATTTTCCTCTTTCTATTATTTTTCTAACCCAAGGTTTCTTTGCATTCTGTCTTTTCAACATAATCTCAAGAAGTATCTTTTTCTTGGTTATCCGATATATAAACCGATATTCGGATAAACAATATATATATTGATGACAATATGTACACTATAGACACACCCAACACACACATATACATATACTCACATACATTTATCTCGTATATACATATAGTCATGTCAACGAGTCAGCACAGGTTGAGACGCTGGGGTACTTAGCGTCGTGCGGTCCGGAGGGACAAGTAGTGGTTGAGAGTCTCAAATGGGTTTGAGTACAGGTAACTCAGCCACTACGGTAAATCGTTAGAGTAGGAGACAGTAGGAGAAGACGAGGACGGAGGTTAGGGAGGGTCGTAGTCTCAGGAAAGGTTACTCAGTTGAAAAACATACTTCACCGGTTTCATAACCTCAAAGTCGAAGTCGTAGTCAGGAAGGTTACTTGTGGGTCCGGATTAGAGGAAATACTACCTGACCAACCTAGAGGAACGTTAGGTTCCCTGAGAGTTCTCAGAAGAGGTTGTGGTGTCAGGTTTTCGTAGTTAAGAAGCCGCGAGTCGAAAGAAGTGTCAGGTTGAGAGTGTGGGTATGTACTGGTGACCTTTTAGGTATCGGAACTGATCTGTCTGGAAACAACCGTTTCATTACACAGACGAAAACTTATACGATAGATCCAACCAGTATTGAAAGGAAGTTTCCGCATTCGCAGAAGATTAAAGTACCGACATTAGTGATAGACGTCACTAAAACCTCGGGGGGTTTTGTTTTCAGACTGTGACAAAGGTGACAAAGGGGTAGATAAAGGGTACTTCACTACCCTGGTCTAAGGTACTAGAATCAAAAGACTTACAACTCGAAATTCGGTTGAAAAAGTGAGAGGAGAAAGTGAAAGTAGTTCTCCGAAAAATCAAGGAGGAGTGAAAGACGGTATTCCCACCACAGTAGACGTATAGACTCCAATAACTATAAAGAGGGCCGTTAGAACTAAGGTCGAACACAAAGAAGGTCAGGTCGCAAAGAGTACTACATGAGACGTATATTAAATTTATTCTTCTCGCTGTTATATGTCGGAACTGCATGAGGAAAAGGATAAACCTTGATCAGACAACAGTATGTGTATTAACCAAGTATTGTAACACATCCAGGGTTCTAATACCAACCGATCAGTCTCTGAGTCTTGTCGGTTACCACATCAAAATGAAACTTAGGTTTCCGGATTCTTGGTCCTGTCGACTACCACAGTCAAGATGAGATTTTCGACCGTCCGATCTTTGGATCCTTCTCTAATGAAAAGTCAAGTTCCGGTTTCCGTCCTTTACTGATTACAAGATAAGTCCAAAAGTTAACTAACCTACTCCGGGTGTACCTAATTTTCACCGTCATTAAATGAGTCAGATAGATGAGTTCACAATAATTAGAATAGGTCTTTGTGGGAGTGTCCGTATGGGTCTTATTGGTAAACTGGTTTACAGACCCGTGGGTCACGGTTCGGTAGTGTTGTGACGTTTGTCACGTTGACACGTTTAGGATTCTTACAACTATTTAGGCTAGATCCTACGTTTTCTTATAAGGTTCAATTTCACTCGATGTCTCTTTTAGTAGTGTCACCACGTTTAGAAATTCTGACAACTCCAATTAAGGGATCATCAGGTTACCAATTCTGAGACACGAAAGTGACGACCCAAGACCCAAGTTAGGAACCACTCCTTGATTCTAAAGGGGTTCGGCATACAATACCGGTTTGTTTCGTTGTTGTTTTTTCTTACAACCATTGTAGACTAGTTCTTAATTTTTTTTATAAGGTTCAGTCTCATCCCATGTTTTATACACATGGTTATTAATATATACCGATAACAGGGTTACCATTAAGAAATGGAGTGTTCCGTATGAATTCAGTAAACATTTTGATACAAATATTTTGTACGTACCAAAAGGAGGAACAGATTATTGATGTTCTAGTATGACAGGGTCTCGATACTGTATTATACTTTATCTTTTCCGCGAGACCTTATCCTACCCGAAGGGAGCACCGAGTCTGACATTTCTTATACGGACGTTACGTCCTCTGGGTCCAAACTAAGGACCCAGTCTTTCTAGAGGACCTCTTCCTTTACCGTTGGGTGAGGTTATAAGAACGGACCTTTTAAGACACTTGTCTCGTCTGACCACCCGATTTCAGGTACCTCAACGTTTGTCGACCCTTTGTTGACTCGTTGATTGTGTGTGTCTTATCCTATCTAAACTCAAGGTTAGAACCGACACATTATATGAACACTATATGAACTCCGTTCGTTGATGATTAGAAACTAAGAGTAAAAGAAGTAAACATTTTATTCCTATTCGAAATAAATAGATCAACACAAAGACTCTAATTTTTCATTATGTATTAAACCGTAAATGACACACGATTGAAATCACACACGTACACACGAATGAGTGAGTCAACTCAAGGTTAGAAACACTGGGTCCCTGACATTCAGTACTCCGAGGAGACAGGTACCCGAAAAGGTCCGTTTTTAGGACCCCATCCAACGGTGAAGGAGGGGGTCCCCTAGAAGAACTGGGTCCCTAGTGTGGACCCAGAGGACGTAACGTCCACATAAGAATTAGTAGACTCGGTGGTCCTTTCGGTCAAAAGGTAATCTTCAGGTGAATTTTCAGTTTTTTAGTAAATTTGTTGTAATTAGTTTTACAAATATTCCACTACCCCCCTCCTCTCATCTTTGTCAATTATTAAGGACGACGACGACGACGACGACGACGACGACGACGACGACGATTCAGTGAAGTCAGTACAGGTTGAGACACACTGGGGTCTCTGCCGTCGGATGGTCCGAGGAGACAGGGACCCTAAGAGGTCTGTTCTTGTGACCTCACCCAACGGTAAAAGAAGAGGTTACGTCGTCTCACTTTTCACTTTCACTTCAACGAGTCACTACAGGTTGAGAAGCACTAGGGTACCTGACATCGGGTGGTTCGAGGAGGCAGGTACCCTAAAAGGTCCGTTCTCATGACCTCACCCCACGGTGACGGAAGAGATTATTAAAGATCTTGAATTCTTTTTTTTCTACAGCAAAAGTAATAACCCCTGACCTTACGTTTTCATCCTTCAGTTCTTTGTGGACCTCATTGTCCGTTTAAACCGGAACCTTATACCTCACTTCGTCCCTTTTCCGATTATCTCAAAAGGGTTCTCTTACGTGACCAGTCTCGTTTGTGGGAGAAGGTTGTTGTGTTCTCTTCTGAGATGTCTCCCTGTAGTGGTCTAATAGTTGTGGTTTTAGTCTGACTAATATAAGGAACGTCGGTCTCTACCTCTTCGAGATATGTCAGTCGTTTTTGTTCTGGTCCTCGACTGACACCGAGTCTAGTACTTGAGGAATAACGGTTTAAGTCTGAATTTAACTTTTTTCATCCCTTTTGGTGATCTGTTAAGTCCATACTGGATTTAATTTAGGGAATACTGATATGTCACTTTCACTCTTTATCTAAATTCCTTTATCTAGACTATCTCACGGACTACTTGGTACCTGTCTCCAAGCACTGTGACATGTCCTCTGTCCCTAGTTCTGGTGGGGGTACCTTTTCTTCACGTTTTTCATTTTACCGACAGACTCCTCCGGAATGTTTATCGACACTTTTCTTCTCTCCGCTTTTCGTTTCCTCTTTTCCTTTCTATATTCGTAGACTTACGTCTCAAGGTTTCTTATCCTTCTTCTCTATTCTTTCGGAAGAAATCGTTAGTTACGTTTCTTTATTTCCTTTTCTTGTCTTACCCTTTCTGATCTCTAGAGAAGGTCTTTTAATCTCTATGGTTCCCTTGTAAAGTACGTTTCTACCCGAGCTATTTCCTGTCTTTACCATACCTGGATTGTCTTCGTCTTCTATAATTTTTCTCCACCGTTCTTTATGTGTCTTGACATGTTTTTCCTAGAAGTACTGGGTCTATTAGTGCTACCACACTAGTGAGGGGATCTCGGTCTGTAAGACCTTACACTTCAGTTCACCCGGAATCTTTCGTAGTGATACTTGTTTCGATCACCTCCATTACCTTAAGGTCCACTCGATAAAGTTTAGGACTTGCTACTGCGACAGTTTCACGACGTGAGTTATACGGTTGTTTAAACCTTTTGAGTCGTCACTGGTGTCCTGACCTTTTCCAGTCAAAAGTAAGGTTAGGGTTTCTTTCCGTTACGGTTTCTTACGAGTTTGATGACGTGTTAACGTGAGTAGAGTGTACGATCATTTCATTACGAGTTTTAAGAGGTTCGGTCCGAAGTCGTTATGTACTTGACACTTGAAGAGTTACAAGTCCGACCAAAATCTTTTTCGTCTGCTTGGTCTCTAGTTTAACGGTTGTAGGTGACCTAGTAACTTTTTCGTTCTCTCAAGGTCTTTTTGTAGATAAAGACGAAATAACTGATACGGTTTCGGAAAGTGACACACCTAGTGTTATTTGACACCTTTTAAGACTTTCTCTACCCGTATGGTCTGGTGTACTGGACGGAGAACTGTTTGGACATACGTGTACTCCTTCGTTGTCAATCTTGACCTGTACCTTGTTGTCTGACCAAGGTTTGTCCTTTTCCTCATGTCGTTCCGACATATAACAGTGGGACGAATAATTTCAAGATACGTCTCATGTAGTACTCTTTGCGACCCGACCTCCTTCGTGTCCGACCTTAGTTCTAACGGCCCTCTTCAATATAGTTATTGGAGTCTATACGTCTACTGTGGTGGGAATACCGTCTTTCACTTCTCCTTAATTTTTCGGAGAACTGCTTTCCCTTTCTCCTCTCACTTTTTCGACCGAATTTCGATTTGTAAGTCTTTTAATTCCAGTACCTTAGACTAGGGTAGTGAAGTACCCTTTATCTACCCCTTTATCACAGTCTGAAATAAACACCCCCGAGGTTTTAGACGTCTACCACTAACGTCGGTACTTTAATTTTCTGCGAATGAGGGAACTTCCTTTCAATACTGGTTGGATCTATCGTATGACTTTTTGTCTCTGTAACGAAACGGTTGTTTCCAGCCAGATCAGTTCCGATACCAAAAAGGTCACCAGTACACACCTATCCTCTTAACCTGACACTTCTTTCGACTCGTGACTTCTTAACTACGAAAACTTGACGACACAATCTCTTCTGAGAACTCTCATGGAACCTGACGTTGCCTCTAGGTTGGTCAGGTAAGATTTCCTCTAGTCAGGACCCACAAGAAACCTTCCTCACTACGATTTCGACTTTGAGGTTATGAAACCGGTGGAGTACGCTTCCACTGAAAAGGTACTGAGTGACCTTTTCTAAGACTACGACTCTCCCTAACCCCCGTCCTCTTCTTCCCCTTCTGTTTCCTACTTTACCGACCTACCGTAGTGGCTAAGCTACCTGTACTCAAACTTACTTGAGGTCCTCAACCACTACCTGTCCCTCCGGACCGTACGACGTCAAGTACCCCAGTGTTTCTCAACCTGTACTGACTCGTTGACTGGACTTGACTCTCGAATTCTCTTTCAACTCGTAATCTCGATGGTGACGTCTCATCAAAATATACCTCATTGTTACTTTCTCATCTCTCTCTCGACCATCTCCGTGCTTGGTCGGAAGAGAAAGACTGAGGTACTACTACCTTTCCTTATGAGTATCCCTACTCGGTCCCTCATGAATGTGTGTTTTCCCCTCGTATTGTTTCGTTTAGTGGTGGTTCTGACCGTGATCCGTCTGTCTGTACCCAATTACACCACGTTTCCTAGTTTCATAAAAGAGTTGTTGTGTTACTCCGGTTCCACAATAAGAACCGAACAAAGAGTTCAAGTCGTTACCCGACTTCGTAGATATGAGATATTATTGTTATATCCCAAAGAGGGGGGTATTGAGATAATTTTAAAAAAGATTAAGAGTAGATCTACTTATCGAAGATATGAGAGGTTCAGTCTGTTGTCCTTCAGTATAAAGTGGTTATTATGTGTGAGTAAAATTTTGGTCAAGAAAGGGATAGACAGTAAGAAAATCAACTCCGAGAGTAATGAGAGTGAACCCCAACCTGACCCCAACTTAACGGGGTTGTCGGAGGTGTGATTATAAGGAATAAGATATTTGAAAATAAACTTAGAAGACCAAAAGTTTGGACGTGTATGTAACCCTTACATTCTATTTACTCCATGTCCTAAGGACGAGAATGTCCAAATATCCGATCATACCACCCTTTATTCATTTGACACTTTCAATCAGTGGGTCAAAACAGGTTTAAAACGTTGGGGCACTTGATATACATCGGACGGTCCGAGGAGACAAGTTCCCCAGTCCGTTCTTATAACCTCACCCATCGGTAAGGGGAGGTCCCCTAGGAGGGCTTTGTCCAGAACTTGGGACCAGAGGACGCAACGTCCGCCTAAGAAATGGTAGACTCGGTCGTCACTTCGGGGTCCATTTGACATGTTCCCAGTATTTTCGCTATACTCGTTCATGATGCCTACGTGTCTCCTTCTTGTTGTAAGTCTGAACGAAGTCCTCACCTCTCCTGTCTCATCTCTCCCCTCCTGACTCCTTTGGTAAGACTACTCATACCATGAACTCGACAATTCTTTTTACCAATAGTTTCTTCCACTCTGGTTGTAAAGATTCTCTTTTTTTAATTCAACATTCACGTTTCCGTACCTATTTTCTCAATAATACCGGGATACCTCTTTTTGTTTCAACTCCTGTCCCCTGTCCTATTTTCTTTCGCATTCACCATTTGTCCCACAAATGGAGTACTTTCCCCCACACCCAAAGTGAGATATCCATTATGCCTTGTATGTCATTTGAAAATTCTTCCTAACCGTAGTATGGTGACCTAAATGTAAATCTTTAAGACGATTCTTATGTCGTCATTCATTGTTTCTACTCCAAGAATACGAGTGCCTCAAATGATAGATTACTCTGTCTATACGCATACGTCGCCGTGACCATTACTCATAGTTGAAAAATTTTAGGTGAAATTACTTTTTGATTAAAACAATTCAGTGACTTTACGTCGATAATATTGTTTATCCCAGCAAAAAATTTTAAAATAAATAAAGACCGACATGGTCCAGAAGTGACGACACGTGTCCGATAGAAACCAACGTCACTGACCCCCGAGTCATCAACGTCATGTGTCCGAGATCTCATGTCCGAGTCGTCGACAACTCGTGTCCGAATCGACGAGGAACCATCCGTCTTAAAATGTCCTGATCCCTAACTTGGATATAGGGGACGTAACCGTCCGTCGAAGAATTGATGACTCGAGGATCCATTTTGGATTTGTCCTAATAGAATTGACTCCTCATAATTAAAATTAGAGTCGTTGAGTAATTTGTATAAATAATTAGATTTATAAATAGACAACTAAGAATTGAAAAACCAAATACGTATTTTTTATATAGTAAACATTTATAACTCTAACGAAAAAAACATAATAAAAAATGGTTAAAGGAAAAAAACATGTCATCATCGATTCTGGAGGACTTGTGATTACTTATTTTCGTTGTACCCAACGTTATGAAAATTTTTATAGAGATATATTCACACATATAGATTAAATATGGATTAGTGAATATGACAATAATATATTTATATATTTATTAGACCTTGAACATAATCTCATTCAGATTTAATGACTTCGATTATCAAGTATCTATTCTTCACTTATGTTACTATATATGTGTATCACTAAAAATAAAGATACTGATCATTATATTCATTTTACCGACATAACCTTTAAAAGTTCATAACTGTATTATTATGTAATCATAATGTGTTCCCATAAGTGAAAACGTTACACGGATTTTCAATTTTGAGAGGTACAAATGAGATACATGTCACCAATTCGTCTCTTCAACTTTACAGGATAAACCAGTTAAACCGAACTTATTTAAAGACATACATCTGAAATGAATTAGTTGTTAATGTTCGTGATAGTGTCTGTTTCCCGGGACCTTTTATATACTTTCCCTTTCTCCCTTGATTAGGTGTTCTATTGATTTAGGTGACTTTAATTATTTTTAGTTAGTTTCTTCTGTGCATCTTAAAGATCTCTTCACACAATTCCTATCTTGTGGTTCCTATTAATTGGAATTCCCTATCTGTTAGATTCGACTTCTTAATAAATACGTCGTAGACGGTGTATGGTCCACTGTCGGATCTACCTTTCTTTTATACTCTTTATAATAGACATCTTCTGTGTCCGCTTTTTCAAGATCTCGACTCTTTTTGTGTATTTTTCTTGTCCCTGTCTTTACCTCCTTTTAATTAAACCTCTCTACCACCTTCGGTACCCTCCTCTTAAAGTTTTTACTTCATCGAGGGTGTAGTTTCCGACTTTTTCAAATTCATTCCATTCCTGATTTTTCTTCAGTGACTACTAAACTCCCACCCTGTCCCTCTCCGGTCTAATGTCACCAAAATTCTCTCCTATTACTTGCATAAAATATATAAAAAAAAAATCCAAGTCACTCCAACCTTGATCTCTTGGTACATCTAAGATTCCTTAAAATAAAACGAATCTACCCTCTTTAAATTCGTACGTTTATGTGACTCTTCTTTCCCCCCTTTTCACCTCCTTTAAAAAACTATTACTAATGTTGTTAGATTTAAGTCGTGAAAAATAACAATAAGAAGTCAGTTTTCAACTTAGACTGTGAAACGTTGGTGTACCTTATGTCTTGAGGTCTGAAGGGACAGGAAGTGATAGAGGGTGTGAAACGAGTTTAAGTATACGTTTTTTTTTTTTTTTTTTTTTTAGTATACGTCACTCAGTCACTACTATGGATTGGTTGAGTAGGAGACGACGGGGGAAGACGAGGACGACAGTTAGAAAGAGTCGTAGTCACAAAACAGGTCATTCAGTCGAAAGGGTAGTCCACTGGTTTCATAACTTCGAAGTCGAGGTTATAGTCAGGATTACTTATAAGTCCTAACTAAAGGAAATCCTAACTGACCAAACTAGAGGAACGACAGGTTCCCTGAGAGTCCTCAGAAGAGGTCGTGTTAAATTTTCGTAGTTAAAAAGTCACTAGTCGGAAGAAATACCAGGTTCAGAGTGTAGACCTGTACTGATGACCTTTTTGGTATCGAAACTGATCTGTAGAAAACGACCGTTTCACTGCAGAGACGAAAAAATTATACGACTGTACCAAACACTGTCGAAAAGAATATTCCTCGTAGAAAAGTAAAGTACCGACATTAGAGTCAGGTGTCTCTAAAACTTCGGGTTCTTTTATTTTGAACAGTCACGGAGATGAAAAAGGGGGAGATAGACGGTACTTCACTATCCTGGTCTTCGGTACAAGAATCCAAAAAGCTTACAACTCAAGTTCGGTCGAAAAAGTGAGAGGGGAAAGTGGAATAGTTCTCCGAGAAATCAAGGAGAAGTGAAAGACAGTAATTCCCACCATAGTAGACGTATAGACTTCAACAACTGCAAAGAGGTCCCTTAGAACTAAGGTCAAACATTCAGTAGGTCGGGTGGTAAAGGATACTACATCAGACGTATCTTCAATTTATTGGTCTCTATATGTCTGAACAGGACAAGGAAAGGGTTTAAATTTAGTCAATCAACGAGTGACAGACCAAGATTGACAACGAAGAACTAGACGTATGTCCAAAGTATCCTCTGTCCATTCCACCAGATCATAAGGGTATAGATATTCTTAAAAGTTGTCAAACAACACTAGATATGTCAGTTTCCGAAGTATCGGTTTCTTCTACACACACACACACACACACACACACACACACACACACAAAAGGGACCTTAAGGGACCGGAAGAGGTACTAGGTTGTTTACGACCTCTAAATTAGAGACCAAAGAGACGGAAAAGATTTACGTCGAACATGTAGACCTTCAAGATCCAAGTACATGACTACTTCGGATGGAACTTCCTAAAACTCGTCTTTGAATAAAATAATCGTACACTTTATTCGTGTAGAAATGTCATCAGACTTGGAAGAAACCGACGGGAAGAAACCCCGACGTTACTTTTGACTGGAAAAGGTCAGGACCCCGGTGACGGCTCAAAAAGTTTAAACGACTGTACAACTCACGTCGTGAAATCGTGGTAGTTGAAAATCCTAGACTTTATCGAGTCTACCTTAAGGTAGTGGAGGTGATCTAAACAAGTATCACTACGAAGGATTCCTGGTGAAGTGAAGTGTGAGGTCCTACAGACTGAGGTCCACTCACTGGTGTGGTAACACCAATAGACCCAGTGATTCTAGAAAAAACATGTCAAGACGCATAAGAACGGTGGAGAAGAATTATAGAAAACAAAGACAATACGGGAATGGCAAAAACAGGAAATAACACAGGTAGGAATATACTTTACGGGGGAACTATAGAAGTTAAAAGAACTACTCTAGAGAAAAGGTAAGTTAATAAAGAAACGTGACAAATAAATCCTTCCGGAAGAATTGGGAGGAACGATAAAAGTTCTTGAAACGTAAGTCAATCCATATAGAAAGGGAAAGAGGAAACGGAAAGCGACGAGAAAAACATATCGGAGGAGTCTGTTGGTGAAACGGAAGAACGTAAAGAAAAAGAGACTCTACCAAAATCAGAGACGGAGGACATGTCACGATGCTTGAAGACAGGTATCAAGAAGTCCATAAGATGGATGGTCTGGAATGGAGAACTTAGATAAACAGTGGAGGTGGTATACTAAATCCAGTATGGAGTGACCCGATCATCGAAGAGGATGAAAGAAGATAAATTCGGACGTAAAACGTTATTCCTCGAGTACTAGATCGGTGTCAATCGAGGTACAGAACGAAAACGACATACATATCTCGAAGAGATGGAAACCGACGTTTCTTATATTAGTTAGACGAAATCAATGATAAACCACTACAGGTACACATCTCAGTAGAAAACACGACAACCTTCTTCTACAAACGATACTCGTACAGAATTGTTTTGACAGTCGGAAACGGGACGAAGTAAAACGTGAGGTTCCGGTTGAACGGACAATGAAGTCCATAGAGAACTTAAGGATGAAAACTTAAGGTTAGAGGTCACTACTCTTAGTGTAGAAAAAAAAAAAAAAAAAACCACACTCAAGATCTTTCAGAACATCCACAAGTGTCTTGACCAGTTGAAGTCGAAAAGTCATAATCACCGACTCCGTGTCTAAACCTAACGACATTATAACCAGACGGAACCTTTGTTTGGCTCTTGTAAGATAACAAAAACTCTAACGTGGGTTCATGACGTAACGTCTGAGAGAACAACTGAACTGGTTCAGGTTAAATGGAACTGACTACCGGGATTGAAAGGTACAAGGATTCGTTATATGACAAGTAACCTGAATGACAGTGGTGGTCTCTGCAGATGTTGACTGACAGCTGGGTTGCTGAAGTAAGAAAGACCTCGATAATCATTAATGGGACACGAGAAGGGGTCATCGGATGACCTGTGGAATACTGGACCCCGTGAGTAGAAAGTCACAGCATAGAAAAACGGAAAAGTATGACAAGTACCCCAAGAGTGTGGTTCTTATGACCTCACCATACGGTAAGGAAGGAGGTGACCTGTTGCAAATAGTCTTGATAAGTGATACTGGGTAGGTAGAATCCACTGGGACGTACCGGACCGAGTATGAAAGTAACTCAATGCGATCGGAGAAGTGGCATTCCGTCACTAGGTACTTCCCCTTAATTTTGAATGTAGGGATAGTTACGTCTAGAAAAACCTGGCAATTTCATTATTTGATCTCTTTTTTATGATAGCCCAGAGGTGAAAGACAATTGTACATTTGTAATTATTTATTTACTTACTAATCTCTGAGTTTAAAGTATCAAACACTATATTGTCTGGACTGTCATAATTTAAAATATTAATCGTTAAATATCTCGATAAAATAAGTTATAAGTATTATGAAATTCTAATTGTCAAAAGGTTTTACCCTTTAACTTCGGTTCAATTTGTTATTCTAAATCTGTGTTTTGATTGTCTTGATACGAACGAAGTGAGTTTCAGGTACCATAAAAGTTATGATAAAACTGGGATCTAAAATTATAATTTACTTTCTAGTGTTTCATAAAATGACGAGTTTTATAGGTTTATATTTACATGACCGGTTTTCAATGGTACTGTTAAATTCCAGTAAAACTTATTCTTTCTGTATATACTACTATTATTCTCGATTGTAAATCAGTCATGGTACACAGTTTCAATACCAAAAAGATCATCAGTACCTACCTACACTCTCAACCTGGTATTTCTTCCGACTCGCGACTTCTTAACTACGAAAACTTGATACCACAACCTCTTTTAAGAACTCTCAGGGAACCTGACACTCCTCTAGTTTGGTCAATTAGGATTTCCTATAGTTAGGACTCATAAGTAACCTTCCTGACTACGACTTCGAGGTCATGAAACCGGTGGACTGCACCTCTTGACTGAACGAACTTTTCTGGGACTACGACCCTTTCTGATTTCCGTCCTCCTCTTCCCCTACTGTCTCCTACTCTACCAACCTACAGTAGTGACTGAGTTACCTGTACTCAAATTCGTTCGAGATCCTCAACCTCTACCTGTTCTAGGGAACACATGACGTCAGGTACCACAGGGTTTCTCAGTCTGTCCTGACTTGTTGACTTGACTAGAACCTTTTCGAAGTTACTTGTTAATGTTTCATATAAAATGTAACAACAAATCTAGAATTCAAGAAAGACTGTAAAGACACTGGGGTATCTGACATAGGACGGTCCGAGGAGACAGGTCCCCTAAAGGGTCCGTTCTTATGACCCCACCGAACGGTAAAGGAAGAGGTCTCCTTGTAATCTTGGGTCCCTTACTTGGACACAGAGGACATACCGTCCGTCTAAGAAAAAAAAAAGAAAATTATATTTAAATAAATAAAAATAACTTCCGATTAATGAAGTGTTATAACATAAACAAAACGGTATATAGTTGTAATTAGGTGGTACCCACATATGTATAAGGGGTAGGACTTGGGGGGAGGGTGGAGGGAGGGGTATTGTAGGAAGACCCAGTAGGGTCACGTGGTCGGGGTTCGTAGGACATAGGACGTGACTTGGACCTGACCACTGAGCAAAGAATATACTATAATGTGCAAAGTTACGGGAAGAGGCTTTAGTAGGGTGAGAGTGGGAGAGGGTATCTGAGGTTTTCCGATAAGATATGTAGACACAGAGAAAACGACAGAGCGTATGTCCCAATATCAATAGTAGAAAGATTTAAGGTATATATACGCAATCATATAACATAACCATAAAAAGAAAGACCGAATGAAGTGAGACATATTATCCGAGATCAAAGTAGGTAGAGTAATCTTGACTAAGTGTACATAATAAAAATTACCGACTCATTATGAGGTCACACAGATACATGGTGTCGAAAGAATAGGTAAGTAGACGACTACCTGTAGATCTAACGAAGGTACAGGACCGATAATATTTGACACGACGCTACTTGTGACCCCGTGTACACAGAGAAAGTTAAGACCAAATGAGTCACAAATACGGGTCGTCACCCTAACGACCCAGTATTCCGTCAAGATAAACATCAAAAAATTCCTTAGAAGTGTGACAAGAGGTATCACCGACATGATCAAATGTAAGGGTGATTGTCACAGTCTCCCAAGGGAAAAGAGGTGTGGGAGAGGTCGTAAATAACGAACATCTGAAAATCTAGGGTCGGTGAGACTGACCACACTTTACCATGGAGTAACACCAAAACTAAACGTAAAGAGACTATTACTCAGTACAACTCGTAATATAGTACACAAACAATCGGTAGACATACAGAAGAAACCTCTTTACAGAAGAATAAATAAACCGGATAAAAACTAACCCAAGAAATAAAAAGACCTTAACTCGACGTCCTCAACGAGCATATAAAAACTCTAATCAACAAACAGTCAAAGTAAACGATAATAAAAGAGGGTAAGACTTCCGACAGAAAAGTGGAACGAATATCAAAGGAAACAACACGTCTTCGAACATTAAAATTTATCCAGGGTAAACAAATAAAAACGAAAATAAAGGTCATAAGACCCTCCACCCGGTATCTCCTAGGACGACACCAAATACAGTCTCTCACGAAACGGATACAAGAGGAAATCCTCGAAATATCAAAGACCAGAAGGTAAATCTAGAAATTAGGTAAAACTCAAATAAAACCACATACCATAATCTTTCACTAGATCAAAGTAAGAAAATGTTCACCAACTGGTCGAAAGGGTCGTGGTAAACAATTTTTCTAACACAAAAGAGGTAACATATAAGAACGGAGGAAACAGTTTCTATTCCACCGGTATTCACACACCTAAATAGAGACCCGAAAGATAAAACAAGGTAACTAGATTTAAAGACAGAAACACGGTCTTGTTATGACAGAACTACTGACACCGAAACATCATCTCGGACTTCAGTCCGTCCAACTAAGGAGGTCAAGGTAAGAAGAAAGAGTTCTAACGAAACCGATAAGCTCCAAAAAACATAAAGTTATGTTTAAAACTCTAATAAACAAGATCTTCCTTTACCGTTGGGTGAGGTCACAAGAACGGACCTCTTAGGGTCTCTACCCCCTCGGACCATCCGACGGCAGATACCCCAACGTGTCTCAGTCTGTGCTGACTTCGCTGAATCGTCGACGTCGTCGTCGAGACACTTTTTATGACGATCATCGAACTATCCATGATGTAACTTAGATATCTAACAAAACCCATCATATGAGTAAAAGTGATATAACTAAGAAGACTAGGTACTTGTACCATATAAAGAGGTAGATAATCACAGGAGAGACTAAAGAAAGTGGTTATAAAACATCAAAAGATATATATCCAGAAATCAAAAAAATCCATCTATATAAGGATTCATAAAATAAGAAAAACAACGTTACCACTCACCTTAACAAAGGAATTAAAGAGATAAAAGAGTAACAATCACATATCCTTACGTTCGCTAAAGAGACACAACTAAAATATAGGACGTTGAAATGATATAAGTAACTAATCGAGATCATTAAAAGACTACCTCAGAAATCCAAAAGATACGTCTCTTAGTACAGAAGACGTTTGTCACTCAAAATGAAGAAGAAAAGGTTAGACCTAAGGAAAATAAAGAAAAGGTCGAGACTGACGACACCGGTTTTGAAGGTCTTGATATGACTTATCATCGTCACTTTCACCCGTGGGAACAGAACAAGGACTGAAATCCCCTTTACGAAAGTTAAAAAGTGGTAACTCCTATTACAAACGACTCCCAAACAGTATATATCGAAAATAAAACAACTCCATACAAGGAAGATAAGGACGAAAGACCTCTCAAAAATAGTATTTGCCTACAACTTAAAACAGTTTCCGAAAGAGACGTAGATAACTCTATTTAGTATACCGAAAATAGAAAGTGAAACAATTACACCACATAATGTAACTAACTAAACGCCTATAACTTCTTAGGAACGTAGGGACCCTATTTCGGGTGAACCAGTACCACATACTAGAAAAATTACACAACAACCTAAGACTAACGATGTTAAAACAATTCCAAAAAACGTAGATACAAGTAGTCACTATAACCGGATATCAAAAGAAGAAAACGCCGTAGAAACAGTCCAAAACCATAATCCCACTACTACCGTACCACCGGAGTATCTTACTCAAACCTTCAAATGGAAGGAGACGTTAAAAAGACCTTCTCAAACTCATCCTTTCCACAATCAAGAAGAGATATAAAAACCATCTTAAGTCGACACTTCGGCAGACCTGGACTCGAAAACAAACGACCTTCTAAAGACTAATGTCAAAGTTAAAGGTACGAACACTACCCAGACAATTCTTTAAGATAAAAAAGGACCAAGTCAAAACCTTTCAACATGAAAGGATTCTTAAACAGGTAAAGAAGGTGTAACAGGTAAAATAACCGTACATTAACGACTATCATCAGAGAATACTAGGAAACATAAAGACACAACAGACACCACTAGAGAAGTAAAAGTAAAGATTAAAATAAGTAAACTAAAAAGAGGGAAACAAAGAATTACTCAGAACGAATACCAAACAGTTAAAATAAATAGGAAAGTTTCTTGGTCGAAAACCGAAACAACTAAAAACGATACCAGAGAAAACAAAGAAAACGTAAATAAAGACGGGATTAAAAATTCTAAAGAAAGGAAGATGATTGGGACCTCAAGAGGTAAAGAAGGAAACGATCAACGAAATCCACATCTCACTCCAATAAATAAACGGAAAAAAGAACAAAGAACTCCATACGGACATAACGATACTTGAAAGGGAAATCGTGACGAAAATGTCACAGGGTGTCCAAAACCCAACAACACAAAAGTAAAAGTAAGTAAAGATACTTATAAAACTAAAGAAAAAACTAAAGAAGACACTAAACAACCAATAAGTCTTCGTACAACAAGTCGGAGGTATACAACCTTAAAAATTATCATAAAGAGGACATTAACTGTAGATTAGAATGACGTAACACCAGTCTTTTCTACGAACCTTACTGAAGTTAAAAAAAATTAAATGGTTCCGATCTAAATACCGGGTTCTACACTAGATAGAACCTCTTCCAAGACACACGTGAACTCTTTTTTCACTTTAAGTAACAAAACCCCACTTTACAGGATATCTATAGTTAATCCAGATTGACCAGATAACATAGTAAATTTCAGACATAAAGGAACAATTAAAAGACAAATCTACTAGACAGGTATCCACACTCACCCCATAATTTCAGAGGGTAATAATAACACAATAACAATTAAAGGGGAAAGTATGAACAATCGTAAACAGAATGTATAACGTCATTAGACCCGACATCCAATAAAAGAAAGTAGTGAAATTTATACAGAACGGTAAGGGAGAACCGGACTTCTCAGAGATAACTTTCTAGTCGACAATAGGAATACCCTTAGGGGAACACACACTAAACAACAAAAAGGGAACGACGAAAATTATAAACAAGAACCACAAACTAATTAAACCAGAAACAATTAAACTAATTATACACAGAACCCCACAAAACGGAACCCAAATAGGACAAACCCTGAGAGACACAAAGAACCTGAACCCACTAATGAAGGAAGGGGTAAAATCCCTTCAAAAATTGATAATAGAGGAATTCATAAAAGAGTACCAGGAAGAAAAACAGAAGAAGAAGACCCTGAGGATACTAAGCTTACAACCCCGTAAATTATAACAGGACCTCCAGAGATTCTAACAGGAGTAAAGAGAATTAAATAAAAAAGAAAAATGAGAGACTAAGTAAATGAAGATGGTAAGATAGAAGATGAAGTGATTAGGATAGAAGACGGAGGCAATAAGATGCTAAACAACGGAGGTCTCACAAAAACTAGAGTCCGTCTAAGAACTGATGACTCGGTGGTATCTTCGTACGTGTGTATATATAATATATGTGACCAGGGAACCATTGGTTTCCCCCAACGAAGGTTCTGTGAGGTGGAGTAGATTATGGTTTGAGATGTTTACGTAGTATAAGGTATAAGGTACAAAGACCCATCGTTCTTAGTTATAACACTTTTGCAGATATGATGGTTTCCGTTAGATATCTAAGTTACGCTAGGGACAGTTTAATGGTTACTGTAAATAGTGTCTTGATCCTGTTTTTTGATGTTAAGTATACCTTTGTGTCTTCTGTGGTTTATCGGTTTCGTCAGAACTCTTTCTTTTTACCTCGACCTCCTCAGTTGGAAGGACTGAAGTCTAATATGATGTTTCCATGTCAGTAGTTCTGTCGTACCGTGACGGTGTTTTTTTCTTTATGTCTGGTTACCTTGTTCTATATTTCGGGTCTTTATTTGGGTGCGTGGATATCCATGGAATAAAAACTGTTTCCTCTGTTCTTATATGTTACCCCTTTCTGTCGGAGAAGTTATTTACCACGACACTTTTGACCTGTCAATGTACATTTTCTTACTTTAGTCTCGTGAAGGATTGTGGTATGTGTTTCGATATGAGTTTTACCTTATTTCTGCATTTACCTTCTGGTCTTCGATATTTTGGGAATCTCTTTTTGTTTCCGTCTTGTGAACTACTATATTTAGTTTCGTTCTAGGAGATACTAGGTGGAGGATCTCATTATCTTTATTTTTGGTGTCATTTGTTCACACTGGGCTAATTTGATTTTCTAAACATCTCGTTTCCTTTGATATTCGTTCCACTTTTCTGTTGGGAGTCTTGCCTCTTTTATTGTCGTTTACTTTGTTGACAGTTTCCTATTTAAAGGTTTTATATGTTCGTTCGAGTATGTTGAGTTTTGGTCTTTTTCTTTGTTGGGTTAGTTTTTCACCCTTTTCTGGATTCTAAAAGAAGTTTCTTCTGTGTGTCTACCGATTGTTTGTGTACTTTTCTACGAGGTGTACGAGTAATGATCTCTTTATGTTTAGTTTTGATGTAATTCTATAGTGGGGTGTGGCCATTCTTACCGGTAGTAGTTTTCCAGATGTTTGTTATTTACGATCTCTCCCACACCTCTTTTCCTTTGTGAGAACGTGACAACCACCCTTACGTTTGACTATGTCGGTGATACCTTCTGCCATACCTCTAAGGAAATTTTTGATCCTTATTTTGGTGGTATACTGGGTTGTTAGGGTGAGGATCCCTATATGGGACTCATTTGGTTTTGACTTTTTCTTTGAACATAAGATAACAAGTGACGTCATGACGAATGTTATCTATCTTGTACCTTCGTTGGATCTACAGGTGACTGTCTACTTACCTATTCCTTCAACACCATGTATATGTGTTACCTTATTTTGAGTCGGTATTTTTCCTTATGTAGACTCAGTCAGGATTACTACTTGGATCTTGGATAATATGTCTCACTTCATTCAGTCTTTCTCTTTCTATTTATATAAGAATGCACGTATATGTCTTAGATCTTTTTACCATGACTTCTTAAATAAATGTCCCGTCGTTACCTCTCTGTTTGTATCTCTTGTGTGAATGTCTGTACTCCTCTCCCCTCCTCTCCCACTCTACATACCTTTCTCATTTTACCTTTGAACGTAATGGTATACATTCTTTTCTATCGGTTGTCCTTAAACGACATACTGAGTCCTTTGAGTTTGTCCCCGAGATGCAGTTGGATCTCCCCACCCTACCCCTCCGTCTACCCTCCCTCCAAGGCTCCCCTCCTCTATATACATATGGATAGCGACTAAGTGCAACTTCAAACTGTCTTTTGTTTTAAGAAATTTCGTTAGCAGGAGGTTATTTTTTTATTTAATTAAAAAATTTACCGACCGTTTCCTACCAGTCAGGAGAGTTAGACACCTACGTCTTGGACAACTATACCTCCTGACTTACGTACATGTTTTATACATTCACTACATTATGAATTTTGTTGGTGATGTCTCATATATGTTTCTCTATTTGGGTCTCAATACTTTTACGTTTTACCTTAGGATTTTTGCCAAGTTCATTGGGTGTCCTTCTGTCCTTTTTTTATTTAATTTTTGGTTTATTTGTCTTTTGTTGGTTTTTCGTCTGAATTCATGATTTTATAGTTGTTGACATGATTTACATTTGCCATGTATGTGTGTGTGGGGTGTATAAATATAGTTAAATTCCGTCTCTTGTCGTCTCTAAAACAAAAATTCAATGGGGTTAAAATAAGAAGAATGTTCATTCAGTGAAGTTTATCTTACTATGTTCATCGGATCTTCAGTTTCCTATTTCTTTCTATATGATATGTTCGTACTTAATTCTCTTTTGTCCACCCCGATATACTTATAGTCTATGTCATCTGAAGTCGTTCTTTTTCATAGTCCCTGTCTCTCTTTATAGTGTATTCCAGTTAGGTGGTTCTTCTGTCCCATTTAGTCTACACACACATGTAGTTTGTTTTCTCGATGTTATTACACTTCGTTTTTTCCTATCCAGACTTTTCTTGTCTGTTTTCGTAAATAATGTCGAGATTACGACCTCTGGACTTATAGAAAGAGAGATTTTAATTGTTCCTTTGTCATTTAGTCGTTACTATGGATTCTTGAGCCATTAGTTGTCTTATGTGTACTCGAAATTCACGGATATTTTGTATATAATTCCTACTGGTATAAGACTGAGTGTTTTTCTTTGAAGGTTACTAAATTTTCTTAACTTTAGTGTGTCCGTGATACAATACACCGGTGTTACTTTACTCTGATCTTTAATTCTTTTATCAATTGTGATTTTAGAGGGGTGTGGATCTTTAATTTATTGTGTGAAGGATTGTTATGTACTCCGTTTCTTTTTCAGAGTTACCTTTAAAAAAAATTTGATGTAAATTAACCTTGTTTTTATATTGTATAGATTTACACACCCTACATCGATGATTGTTACGACTCTCTTTTAAATTAGAGTCATTTACGGATACAATACTTTATTTCAAGAGTTTGGTTATTGACTTCGAGTGTGGGATCTTTTGATCTTTTTCTTCTCGTTTTACTTGAGATACGTTCTCTCTACTTTACTACTTCTCGTTTATAGATACTTTATCTTTTAAAATTTACGTCTCTTTTTAGTTACTTTGTTTCTCGAATAAGAAACTTTTCAAGTTATTTCATCTGGTTGGATGTGGTTCTGACTGTTTCTTTCTTCTTTTTTTCGTGTTTAATTATTATAGTCCTTACTTCGTTCCCTTAATGATATCCGGAACATTTGTAGTTTTCCTATTCCCTCATGATAATTATATTTATTGACAAGTGTATTGTTAAACTATCATGTCTACATTACCTGATTAAGGAGTTTTTCGTGTGTAATCTTGAGTGAGTTTTACTTTATATTTTAAACTTGTCGATACAATGATAATTTATTTAATTTAAAAGATCTTCAAATTTCTTACCTGTGATTTAGATATGTTAAGGAAGGTGTTATATTTTCTTCTCCCTTATGAAGAATTAATTAAAATATTTCAGCTAAAATGACATCGTAGGGTTTCTTTAATGTTTTTTTTTTCGGACTTGATATTTAATTATGGAAATGTTTATACTACATTTTTAAAAAAATCAATAAAAAATTTCAAGTCGTTATTTGTTTTCTTTGAAATATAATGTTGGTACATCCAAATAGGTCCCTATATTCTTATGAAGTTATAAGTTCATAGTTATCTACATTAGGTGGAAACTTCCTAAGATACTTTCTTTTAGTTGTGTCATTTTCGTAATTTTTAGGTTATGGATAATTATTCTTTTCGAGAAGCCGGTTATTCTTTATCTTGAAAGAGTTTAACTACTTCTTGTAGATGTTATTTTAAATAGCTATTGTAATATATGATTTCCCATTCTCTCAACCTGTCCTCCAGTGACCAATCAGTTAGGATTTCCTTTAGTTGGGACTTGTTGGGACCTTGCTGCCTACGACTTCGAGGTTATGAAACCGGTGAACTCCACTTCTCGTCTGAGTGACCTTTTCTGAGACTAAGACCCTTTCTAACTCCCGTCCTTCTCTTCTCCCACTGTCTCCTACTTTGTCGACCTACCGTGGTGACTCAAACTCGTTTCAGACCCTCTATCTCCTGTCCCTTCGGACCGTACGATGTCAGGTACTCCAGTGTTTCTCAGTCTGTACTGAATCCCTGACTTCGCTGACTTGTTATTGTTCCTTGACTTACAAGATTCTACTCTATTTTGCTGTTCCTATAGATGAGAGTGGTGACGCAAAGTAGTATTATAATCTTCAAGATCGGTCGTGTGGTTTCGTTCTTTTATGGTATGTTTCGTATGTATAAACTTTCCTTCTTTGTTTGATAAATATCTGGAATTTGAACAGATACTTTTTCATAAACTATTTTAAATACATGTATATATGTATATTTATGTATAAACATATACATTTATGTATGTATATATAAATATATCCGAAGGGTCCACCGTGATCACCATTTCTTGGACGGACGGTTACGTCCTCTGTATTCTCTACTCCTAAGTTAGGGACTCAATTCTTCTAGGGGACCTCATCCTTTACCGTTGGGTGGAGTCATAAGAACGGACCCTTTAGGATACCTGTGTCTTCGGACCACCCGATGTCAGGTACCTCGACGTTTCTCCGTTTGTACTGACTCGTGTACGCGTGCGCACGTGCACGCGCGCGTGTGTGTGTGTGTGTGATTATTTATTCATGTTGTCACGGTGTCCTATATTGTATACTTTTATCAATAAGATATTTTATCGGTACTTATGTACCTTTGGTTTTAAATTATCTATTATGATGAATGTTATAGTTTCTTTCCTCTTTCCCTTTCTCTTTAAGTGTCCATATTTTGATTATCTTGTACATGTTCCTAAGTGTGTGACTTTTGATGTTGTACGATTAGTTTCTTTAGTTGCTTTGGATTTATGTACCATTCTATACGGTGTAAGTACTCAATCTTTTTAGTCGTATCATTCATATAGTCAAGAGGGGTATGACTGATCTGACCAAATTATGTTAAGGATAGTTTTAGGGTCTTTCCAAAAAGATTTTATATTTTTATATTTCCAATTATATTTCAATTGGAAACCTATTGAAATAAGGTTTTGTACATACGCTACTATTTCTTTCGGCTTATCGATTGTGTTTAAACTTTTTATTACACTCTTCATAGTCAGATGGACTAAAATTCTGAATATATCGATGTCATTAGTTCTGACATACTATGAGGACGACGACGACGAATTCGACGAAGTCAGCGCAGACTGAGACACGTTGGGGTGTCTGTCGTCGAGTGGTCCGAGGGGTCAGGGACCCTAAGAGGTCCGTTCTTGTGACCTCACCCGACGGTAAAGGAAGAGGTTACGTACTTTCACTTTTCACTTTCATTTCAGTAAGTCAGCACAGGTTGAGAATCGCTAGGGTACCTGACGTCGGGTGGTCCGAGGAGGCAGGCACCCTAAAAGGTCCGTTCTCATGACCTCACTCCATGGTAACGGAAGAGGTTGGACATACTATGACCACTTCTGCTTTATGTGTCTAGTCGCCTTGTCTTATATATTGGTTGTTCGTTAGGGTGAGTTCATTTCAGTTGACTAAAAACTGGTTTCAAGTTTTCATTAAGTTTCTTATCATGACTTCGTTTACTATAATTTTGTTTATCTATAGGTGTTCGTCTTTTTTTTCGCTTGGAACTAGATTGGTAGTGGGAAATAAGTTTTTAATTGAGTTTTACGTAGTATTTAAATTTCCTTTTTTAAATTTGATATTTTGAACATCTTCTTTCTTTAATATCCTCTTTTAGAAACACTGATCCCCAATCAGTCATACTCAAGAGTCTATACTGTCTTTTTCATATTAGGTATTTTATCTCCCTTTTTTTACTATCCAACTTAAAATGGTTTTGATTTTAGAAAAGGAAATACTTTCTGGTACATTTCTACTACTTTTCTGTTCGATACCGGACATTCTTTTATGAACGTTTACTTTAGACTATTTTCTAAGTGTATTTCTTGAGGGTTTTAAGTTACCCAACTTTTTTTGGGTTTGTTAGGTTGATTTATTATCGGTTTCCCGTACTTCTTTATAAACCGGTTACTTTTGTATGTCTACCTTTTATTCGTGTAATTCTCCGTAAGTATAGTAATCGGTAATTTCTGTATTAAGTAAGAAAATTTGAAGTGTCTATAACGTCGAAACTATTAAACACCGTTGGAAAAAAAAGAAGAAAAATTTTTAAAATAATAAATAAAAAATGAAATGTTATAACATAACCAAAACGGTATGTAGTTGTACTTAGGCGGTACCCACATGTGTACAAGGGTTAGGACTTAGGGGAAGGGTGGAGGGAGGGGTATGGTAGGAAGACCCAGTAGGGTCATATGGTCGGGGTTCGTAGGACATAGGACGTAACTTGGATCTGACCGTTAAGCAAAGAATATACTATAATATGTACAAGGTTACGGTAAGAGGGTTTAGTAGGATGGGAGAGGGAGAGGGTGTCTAAGGTTTTCTGACAAGATATGTAGACACAGAGAAGACGACAGAACGTATGTCCTAATAACAATGGTAGAGAGATTTAAAGTATATATACGTAATCATATGACATAACCGCGAAAAGAAAGACCGAATGAAGTGAGATATTAGCCGAGGTCAAAGTAGGTGGAGTAATCTTGACTAAGTTTACATAAGAAAAATCACCGACTCATTATAAGGTCACACATATACATGGTGTCGAAAGAATAGATAAGTATACGACTACCTGTGGATCCAACGTACATGTCACAAAAAATTGTATCACGATAACTATAATTATGAATATCATCTCATTTGTATTGAAAATATTCGTAACCCTTTTTGTTGTTGATGTATATTGAACGAAATAACGTTATAAACGAAATGACGTCTCCAGACCTTGGTTGGGCAGATATGGAGGTTCTATAAGGTGATACTTTTTTATATTTCAATTCTGGTGTCACCTTTATAATAATGGATAATCTTAACGATTATATAATAATTTTTGTCACCATCGTGGTTTTCGAACTCTCCTAAGTCTCTGTGATCTGGTAGGTATGTAACGATTACCTTTAATAAACGATCAAAGAATTTTTGACACAAATCGAACACAAAAGTTCTGATACTACGTTCTAGGGGTTGTTACGGAACGACCGAAACTGCGGACGAAACGACGACTTCGACCTGGTCCATCCCTTCGATTAAGGATCGAAATAACCACTTACGTTGGGGTTGGGGTGAATGGACCTTTGGACGGGTCTCGTAGGTCCTTTGTCTCGTCGAGTCGTTGTGAACTTCTCGTGGTTCGGTCACTAAGACAGACTGGTGTCTTGAATCACTTGTCAAGACTGACTAATTCTAGAAATCGGTCGTTCAGCATGGTCGACACTTACGACAATACACCTAGGGTCCAACCTTTCGTTTAAGTTTCGGACCGGACTTATGTCGAAGGTACGGACGGGTTAGTCTTTTTGATTTGTCTTTTGAGTCCTTCGACACGGCGGCGTACATGGTGGGACGAATGTTGTCGTTACCCCGTCTTTCGACTCTGGGTGTATGGTGGGACGAATGTTGTTGTACCGTGGTAGTTTCCGTTCATTATTTCCAGGTTAGACTGGGATTTCTTAGTTCTCTAAAGACTTGACACATGTTTCTGCAGTCTTATTAGGGGAGTTTCTTCAAATCACTCGAAGAAATGTCTGTAATTTGTTTTAATCCTTTGTCACGTACTCGTTTCGTTCTTCAAGTTGGTTCTTTATTCGGTAATTTTTTTTAAAAGATCTCAACTTTTTGTGCTACTGACTATACTTCTTAAGTTACCTCTCGAAATTGTAGTCTGAACCAGTTCGTCTTTTTTCTTAGTTACTTATCTTTTGTCCCGTAAATTTTAGTAAGTCAACCTCTTCGTTTTTCCACGTTTCCTCATTTTAACAGATACTCTTGGTGTCCTATGGTAGTTTATTTATTGTTGACGTAATACTCTTAGGGTCTTCTTTTTTCTTGTCTTTTATAAAAATTTCGTTATTGCCGACATGTTTGGACCGCTCTCTATACCTATAGTTCTCGGTACTCCGGCTTGCCTACGGTTTATCTGATGAGGTTTTGTCAATATCTCTGTGTAACATTAATGTGACAGTTTTCAGTCTGTTCTTTCTTAAAATTTTCCTCATCTCCTCGTTATGTAGTATATATTCCCTGGTGAGGGTTATCTGATACCAGTCTAAAGAGTTGTCTTTGAAACATCAGGACCTGTCTTACTCCACTATATAAGTTTTATGGCTTTCTTTTGTTTTGTGACAGAAGTCCTTATGATATGGGTTGTTTTAGTAGAAAATCTTTAATTACTTTCTATTTCTGAAAATACTTTTGTGTTTTTCACTTAAGTAAAGGTGATCTAAACGGAATCTTCTTTATTATTTCCCTCAAGAAGTTCATCCTTACTTTTCTATTATTTTTGTGTACTTACATTCACATTTCGACTGACCCATTTATATGTTTTAGTCTAAGAGATTATAATATTACCACCATGTATTAAGTTTTAAAATTTTATTTATAATTATCTATTGGTATTGATTTTATTACATAATCTACGTGTGATATTTTATGTATATTTGATTTTGTAGTTATTAAATTTTACCTTTTCCTCTTCATTTTTATATTTCAAATATATACGTCAACTTTGACACAGTCTAATTTTGTCTAATTTTAAATAAAATTGTTTATTCAATTTTTGTATTTAAAATACATTCAGAGTACCATTGGTTTTTGTTTTTTGGATATCATCAATGTGATTACTAATACTGTTTTCTCAGTTTCTGACACCTCACTTTCAACGAGTTAGCACAGGTTGAGAAACACTGGGGTACCTGATATGTCAGGTACCTTAAGAGGTCCGGTCTTATGACCTCACTATCGATAAGGGAAAAAGGTCCCCTAGAAGGGTTGGGTCCCTAGCTTGGGTCCAAAGGAGGTGACGTCCGTCTTAGCAATGGTTGACTCGATAGTCCCTTCGGTCAGTTTCTTATAATGATGTTTCTTAGTTCAGTGTTTCTTCTCTCTATTTTTTCTTTGAGTTGTGATAATTGTTTTACCGTTATCTGCAGAAATGGATACATCTTTTAAGGTATCTGAGGTGGTTCTTTATGTTCGTAATTACTTAATTCGTTTTAATGTCCTATGTTATAGTTGTATGTTTTTAACAAGTCAAGAATTCAACACAGACTGAGAGACGTGGAGTACCTGAGAAACGTGGAGTACGTACGGTCCGAAGGGACAGGAAGTGATGGAGAAACGAGTTTGAGTTTCTGGTGACTAAGTAACTACGGTAGGTTAGTAGAGGAAGAGACAGTTGGGTAAGAGTAGGACGGGAGTTAGAGACAGTCGTAGTTCCAGAAAAGGTTACTCAGCCAAAAAGGGTAGACCACCGGTTTCATAACCTCGAAGTCGAAGTCGTAGTCAGGAAGTCACCTATAAGTCCCAACTAAAGGAAATCCTAATTGACCAAACTAGAAGAACGACAGGTTCCCTAAGAACTCTCAGAAGAGGTTGTAGTATCAAACTTTCATAGTTAAGAAGTCGTTAATCGGAAGAAATACCAGGTTGAGAGTATCGGTATGTGTTGATGACCTTTTTGGTATCGGAAATGTTATACTTGGAAACAACCGTTTCACTACAGAGACGAAAAATTATGTGACTGTTCCAAATACTATCGAAAAGAAAGTTCCTCGTTGACAGAAAAGTAAAGTACCGACGTCAATTGTAGACGTTACTAAAACCTCGGGTTCTTTTATTTTAGACGTGACAAAGATGAAAAATGGTTAGATGAATGATACTTCACTACCCTGGTCTACGGTCGTGATCAAAAAACGAAAAAGTGAAAGAAAGTGAAAACAGTTCTCCGAGAAATCAAGGAGAAGTAAAAGATGGTTGTCTGACCATAGTAGACGTATAGACTCCAACAAGTATAAAGAGGACCGTTAGAACTAAGGTCAAACATTAAGTAGGTCGGGTCGTAAAGTACTACGTGAGACGTATATTTAATTTATTCGTTCCACCAGACCAAAAGGGTAGAGAATCCTTAAAGAGTGTCAAACAACACTAGGTGTGTCAGTTTCCGAAATCGCATCAGTTACTTCGTCTTTATCTACGAAAAGATCTTAGGGAACGAAAAACACTAGGTTACCTATAATCGTTAAACTAGAGACCAAGGAGACGGAAAAGCTTTAGGTCGAACAAGTAGACCTTCAAGAGTCAAGTGTATGACAACTTCGGTTCGAACTTCCTGAAACTCGCAATGAAACGATCGTACACTTTACTCACGTTGACATGTCATCAAACTTCTGAGAATCCATTCCGGCAAGAAATCCTGACCTTACTTTTGACTGGGAAAGGACAGGACACCCGTCACCACTCAAGGTTCAAACGACTGTATAGTTCACGTCGTGAAAGTGTCGTAGTTGAAAATCCCAAACTTTATCGGGTCGACTTTAAGGTTGTGGAGGTGATCTAAACAAGTATCATTACGGAGGATTTCGGGTGAACTGAAGTGTAAACTCTTACAGACCAAGATCCACTTACTGGTGTGGTAACCCCAATAGGTCGAGTAATTCTAGAAAAAACATGTCAAAACCGGTAACAGAAGACATGATACAATACTTGGAGGTAGGTATCGAGAAGTCCATGAGATAGTCTAGATTAGGAAACTTAGATAAACAGTACAGGTGACATTTTAGTATTCCCAAACTAAATCCAGTAAGGACTTACCGGATTACCAAAAGGGATGAAAGAAGTTAAATTCAGACTTAAAACGTTATTCCTCAAATACTAGACTCGTTGTCAGTCGAGGTCCAGAACATATACGATTCTTACTTTAATTGATACTTCATTTATTTTGTAAGGGTGAATACCTTCGTAGTTGTTGTTATATTATGAATCCTCATGTAATTGGTACATCCACTTTTGAATTGTGTGTCTTTTCATGTCCTATAATTACTTTCTTTGACTTCTTCTGTGTTTATTTACATTGTTATAATTTACAAGAACCTAAACTTCTTAATCGTAATAATTTTACAGACATGTTGTGTTTCGGTAGATATCTCAGTTATGTTAGGGATAGTACTAAAGGATCCGTAAAGAGAATGTGTGTGTATGTGTTTATTGTCTTCTTTTTTTTAGAACGTTAAATATACCTTGATAGTATCTGTGATTTCTCGGTTTTGTTAGGATTCTTTCTTGATTCGATCTGTGTAGTACAGAACTAAAATTTGATTTAATGTTCCGATATCATTAATTTTGTCATACGTGATCCTGTTTTGGTCTATGTATCTGATTACCCTTTGTGTATATTCAAGTTGATTACAAACTGTTCTTCCGACGTTTGAGTCACCATTTTTCTGTATAAAGAAGTTTTTAACTCGACCTTTTTTACCTATAAGTGTACGGTTTCTTACTTTGATGTAGGGATAAAGTGTTATAGGTGTTTTTAATTGAGTTTTAATTAACTTCTGAATTTACATTTTAGACTATGGTATCTTGAGGGTCTTCCTTTTACTCCTTATTTGAGGAACTGGTGTCATTATCGTTACTAAAACCCCCACCCCCCCACCCCATACTGTAGTTCGCGTCTGTTTTTTTATTTGTTCACTCCGATATCGTTTGGTTCTCCAAAGACATGTCATTTGCTTTGTTATATGTTTTACTTTTGCGTTATATATCTTACACTGTTTTATAATACTTTGGTGTGTAGATTATTTTGTAGTTGTAGGTTTGACATATTGTTTGAGTTTGTTGAGTTATCGTTTTTTTAGGTTTGTTGTGTTAATTACCCGTTTCTTGAGTTTATCTAAAGAAGAAGGTTTTTTCTACAAGTTTACCGGTTGTCCTTGTACTTTTCCATGAGTTGTAGTGATTAGTTTTGGGATTATCTATTGGAGTGTGAATAACCGTACTGATGACGGTTTTTGTCTTCGTTATTGTTCACCACAACCCCTATACCTATTTTCCTTTCTTTGGAGACATATGTAGATAACAATTACATTTGTCCATATCAGTTTATCTTTTGTCAGACGTGCAAAGAACTTTTTCTGTTTTCATGGTGAAGTACGAAGTCAACACAGGTTGAGAAACGCTGGGTACCTGACATCAGGTGATCCGAGGAGACAGGTACCCTAAATGGTCCGTTTCTATGACCTCACCCAACGGTAAAGGAGGAGGTCCCTCTTCATGGTGTACTAAGTCGTTAAGTTGAAGACCCATATATGGGTTTGATATAGTTTAGTGGTAGGACTTATCGACAGACATGGGGGTGAAGTGACATCGTAACAAGTGTTATCGGTTCTGTACCTCTGTAACATTTCCGGGTACCCATTTATTTTTCTATTTCTTTTTTACTATGTGTGTGTACGTGTGTCCTTTTAATAAGTCGGTATTGTTTCTTATGACGATCAACGCTGTTGTACATAACTGGAATTCCCGTAATACGATTCAGTCTACCTCTTTTTATGACATACTACAGTGAATGTACACCCTAGATTTTTGGATTTCAGTATCTTTTTCTTGTTTAATCACAATCGGTTTCCACCTACCCACACACACACGTCCCCTCTTGACCCATTTCCATCATTCTTATATGTTTAAAGGTCAATTTTCTATTTATTCAAGACCTTTACATTGTAAGTCGTACTACTGTTCAATTGTTATGATACACCTTATAGACTTTCAATGATTCTCTCATCTCGAGAGTGTAGACACATCAAGTGTAGTCTTCTTTTTTGATTGAAGTCCTCTATCTACGATTGAATAACACCATTAATAAATCGTTATGTACATACACACACAAGTAGACGAGTCAACACAGATTGAGAGACACTGGGAAACCTGAATCGGACGGTCTGAGGAGTCAGGTACCCTAAAGAGTCCGTTCTTATGACCCCTCCCAACGGTAAAGGAGAAGGTCCCCTAGAAGGGTTGGGTCCCCAGTTTGGGCACAAAGGACGTAGACTACGTAACGTCCTTAGTACTACATGTGGTTTTTATGTTACAATATATATTAATATAGAGTTATTTTGATCCCCGTCCTTTGATTTGTGTATAGTATGTTGGGTTATTAGTGTCTGGACCCGTAAATTGGATCCTCGTTACTTTCAAATACACCCGTATTTTTGGACATGTATTGAAAAGTATCGTCGAAATAAATATATTAGTTTTTGACCTTTGTTGGTTTTACAACGATTTGTTTGCCTACTCTTATGTTTGACCATGTAGGTATGGTGCTTTATATTACGTGGAAATTTTTCCTTGTTGTTCTCGTAATAGTACTTACTTTTAAGTCAGAGATTTCCAGTGGATAAAATATTAAGATGAAGATTTTATAGGAAATTTACAATTTTAATATCCGTACTCTTTCTCTAATCTCCAAAGGACCCTAACTTCTGAGACAACACCCCCCAACCTCCTTGACCTATATGTGCTTCCTCTGAACTAACACTGTCATCGGTGTCCTTAGATTGTGTCCAATATTTTTACTGTACTTTAATATGTGTGTGACATAGTTACAGTTTAAGGACCAAAACTTAAACTTGCTAGTAATACATTCTATACTTTGACCCCTTTGACACACTTCCTATGTACACTAGAGAGACATGATCAAAGCATTGAAGGACACATAGACATCAATGAGAAAATTTTTACTTCTCTTTTTCTGTTACTGTATATTTAAGTTTAATCTTTGATAAAACTGGAATGTCAAAACAAGAACAAGTTGTGGGAGTCTTATAAAGTTCTTTTAAAGGAAAATAAAAACCACATTGACCAAGGAGTCAAAAATTTTTATTCAACTTACATTTTGTTGTTCTTCTATAGGTTTAGACTCTGAAAGTTTTCCTATTTTAGAGATAAAGAAGTAACACCGTGTCTGGAACTCTTGTAGTCAAAATTTTTGAGTTAGTATTAAAAAAAATATAATTCAAGTGACTACAATTTTTATACTTACATTAAACCTAACAATCTAATTCAGTTAATGACTCAGAGTAACAAGTACTTCTTAATTCCTGAATTTGAGTTACTATATTCATATTTCTTCAAGAGACCCCCTTAAAGTTTTACCGTCTCCTCATTCTGATATGGTATTTCATTCTGATATGGTACTTCTGATATGGTATTTCCTTCCACCCCTCTAGTGACAGGGGGTGTTTATGTAGTATTTTGGTAGACATACACCTTATTGAGTAAGTCTTGTGGAAGACCTACGACCGTCTTCTACGGTCGGAAGGTTTTTCCGTTCGATTAGAGGTGTTTTACTTCATCCCGTTTTCTATGTCCTTTTTACTTTCTGTTTCCTGAACCCTACCCCTGGACTTGAAGTCCGTCCCTCGGCACTTCCTCCCTTTCAGACGTGTGAGTCTTTGGGGGAGTACCCACCCCTGTCTTCGTAGAAGTCTTGGAGTTTCCTCTTGTGTCGTTGTAATCCTTCGGTTTTACTTTTTCTAAGTGGTGTCTCTATTGACGACTGGTCGTGAAGGGTCAACTCTACGACAAACGTACGGGTGATGTCACTAAACCCCGACTCACGACTCCGAGTCCAAAATCCGTGACCTGGGGTCCCTGTTTTGACCCCAACTGTCGTTACTACGACTAGACTCCCTTCCTCATGTTGTGTCGACTCGTTCAGGTCCCATTTCGTACCCGGAAGGCCTCTCAGTTCCCTAGTGACGACGTCCCTTTGAAGGTGTGTACGTGTCTGATGTCCTGAGACTGAAACACTCTCGGTATCTGCCCTCTTCGGTGTCTACACCTGACGGTGGGGTCTCCGTCCATGTGACCGGTGGTGACGGTTTCGACCGTTTTCACGGTCCACGCCGTGATCGGTGCTGACGTCAAATGCCAGGGTCTGGTCCCTTACGTCCGACTGACCGGTGGAGATTTCGGTTCCGTTCCCGGTCTCTAACAACTGTTTTACGGTGACACCAGGGTTGGGGTCTCCGTCGTCGAAAGTGGTTCGTTACTCGTCCGTGTCCATTGACTGGTGTGGAAAGCCCCTTGGAAACGTCGAACCGAGACGACTCCCTACTTGGTTCCGGTTGCGGGGACTCCTTTGTGTATACCAGACTGATATCGTTGAAGGACGTCCGGAGGTGGAGTCACTCGTGAGGATGTACAGGGTCAACACAGACGACATAGTGAGGGAGAGGGTTCAGTTTGACTCGTTCACTCGGGACTAGTCGACGATGAGAGCAAGTGAGCAGACCCATCCCTTGTCTGTAACCTCCCACCGGATGTTCGTCTTCGTCCCGGTTTTGGTTTCGACTCGTGGTCCCCAACATCCTACCTTCTTCTCCTTCCCTTACACGAGGAGATCGGTGTCCACGTCGTCTAATTTAGGGGTGTTTCTCGGATTCCGACACCTGAAACCCCCGTTAACACCTGAAACCCTCGTTCTTGTTCAACCTCATCCTGGTCTAGACTCAGACTCGACTGGCATGTCGTGGGTGTTGTCCAGGTCTCTGGAAGGGTCTTTTCAACCTCCTGAAGGACTCATTTGTCTTACGGATCACGCGTGACATGTGTTCCTGTTGCCTCCTAAGTCCTCCTATCAGAAGAGAGATATATACATACATACATACATAAAAAAGAAAAAGTATGACAACATTACCACAAGAAATAATAAGAAAATTAAAAATAAAAAATTGAAAAGGAAAAATTTTTGGAAAATGAAAACTTATATAAAAAAAGGATAAAAATGTCATGAGATCTATATAAGGAAAAAAGGGGTGCAAAAACTAGAATATAAGAACGATGAGATCTAAAATCATAAACAAAAGTGACTCGTAAACAAAGCCTCTTCCGTTACCGTTGGGTGAGGTCATGAGAACGGACCTTTTAGGGTACCCACCTCCTCGGACCACCCGACGACAGGTATCCCAGTGCTTCTCAGACTGTGCTGACTCGCTGAAGTGAAAGTGAAAGGTGAAGGTACGTAACCTCTTCCTTTACCTTTGGGTGAGGTCACAAGAACGGACCTCTTAAGGTCCCTGCCCCCTCGGACCACCCGACGGTAGATACCCCATCGTGACTCAGCCTGTGCTGACATCGTTGAATCGTCGTCTTCGTTGTCGTCGTAAATAAAGAACCGAACTTCATGAGAAGGAAAAAACCAAGGATAACAATAAGAGAAAAGAAGCGAGAAAAAAAAAAAAAAGATAAAAGAAACACTTATACTTTCGAGGAAACAAATAAGAACACACAACTAACAACAAACAGAACGAAAGTGGTAAACAGAACCCAAAACAGACAGGTAAAAAAAAAGAAAGATATAAAGTGCAGAAGAAAAAGGAAAACGAAAAGTAAAGAAAAAAAAAAGTGACAAAGGGGAGAAAAGAAAAGACAACAAAAGGAGAAAAGAGTGAGGAAAAAACACGGGAAATACTGAAAAAGAAAGGGAAAACACGACACACCGAACACCTCAGGACCCCGATGTCATTCCTCAGTCTGGACTTAGAGGTTCCATCCTCTAGACTCAGGTCCTACGACGTGGTACTCTCTTGAGCGTTGGGGTACCTTGTAATTTGTCGTTCTCGAGAGGGTTTCCGGCGGTAGAGTTGTGATTCTGGTACGTTGTGTGTTTTCCGGTCGTTCGAGGTTACGGTCTACAGACTACGGTTTGGTAGTCACTTTGTACTTGTGTTGTGACGAGTCATCGTCTCTTCACAGGGTTTCGGTATGGAACAAATGTCTGTGGGGTTGTGTTTGGTGACCTACGTCATGACGGAAAGTCTCTCTGTTCTAGGTTGAGGTTGGTGCTCTTGTATCCGTGGTTAGGGGTGGTTGTTCATTGCGAAGTGTTCCGTGACCAGGTTTGGGTGGTCGACCCCTGGTTCAGGTGTTGTACTAGATACTGGAACGTCGATGTCTTTCCTTTGGAGTTCGTGTCAGTTAATTTGTTTTCCTTTTCTGTCTCTTTGTATGTCATCTACTTCCTTGTGTCATTTGAGGTGTTTTGGTTTGTTTACTTCTTCTTTATCCGTCAGATGGACTTTTTTTTTAGTCTCATTAATTTCATTTCTACTAGGTTTTTACACCTTTTACCTTCGTGTCTATTTGTCTTACCTCCGTATCTGAATTTTCTATATCCTTTACAAATTATTCATGGATCATCTTTGTTTCTTGTGTATTAGTCGTTACTTTTCGTGTTATTGACTCTACTTTTTATGTAATCTCCTTTGGTTCTCGTCTTTATTAACTCCGTCTTCTTACCTATTCACTCGTCCTTCTATTTTACCACCTTTATTGACTTTGTCATCTTATTTCTTTTTTCTTACTTTTCTTTACTTCTGTCAGAGTCTCTGTTGACATTGTTTTAATTCGTGTAGTTGTAAACTTAATAACTCCAGGGTCTTCTTCTTCTGTTTATCTTTACCATACTCTTTTATAAACTCCTCTAATATCAGTTTTTGAAGGGATTATACCCTTTCCTTTATGGTATGTTCGGGTCCTTCGGGTATCTCAGGATGTGTCCTATTTTGGTTTTCCTTTGTCTGGTTCTGTGTATCATTAGTTTGATTGTTTTTAATCTGTGTTTCATTTGGATAATTTTCTCGTTCCGTTCTCGTTCCCGTTTTGTTGTTATTACATGTTCCCCTAAGGGTATTTCGATTATTGACGAGAAAGTCGTCGTTCAGACGTCAGGTTCTTCCCTCATCGTCCTATATGAATTTTGCTACTTTTCTTTTTTGGATTTTGGTTCTGATGAGAAATCTCCTTCCTAGAGTAAGTCTAAACTGTCTCTTTAGTTTTCGAAATGTCTCTTCGTTTTCAATTCTCTTAAGTCGTGGTGGCTTGATCGAAATGCTGTTTATGATTTCCTTGCAGAGATTTCTCCTTTGTGTTCTCATCTCTTCTGGATGTTTTTGTTTGGGGTTTGTTATTTTATGCACCATTATCCTGGTACGTATAGTGACGACGACTATTCAGCGAAGTCATCACAGGCTGGGACACGCTGGGGTATCTACCGTCGGGTGGTCCGAGGGGGCAGGGACCCTAAGAGGTCCGTTCGTGTGACCTCACCCAACGGTAAAGGAAGAGGTACGTATAGTGATTAATGGAACAAAGACATAGGTAAGTAGGTCAGACACAGAAAACGAATCTCGTAAATTAGGTAAATGTAAATTCCATTAATGTAAATTCACTAACGTAGTGATTAATTCAATTTACATTTACTTAATTTACGAGGTTCGTTTTCTGTGTCTGATCTTGCCTATGTCTTTGTTCTGGGGATACATACAGTAGACGTTCTTTGGGTGAAGTCTGTATCCCTGTGTGTCTCTAAATTTCATACCTCGAATTGAATTTTTTATATAAGGTACGTTCACTTTTAGTTTTCCTTCAATTTTCATCGGATTGGTCTGTTTTATCTGAAATTTTATTTCTGGTAATGACCTCTGTTCCTTCCTGTGATGTATTTCTAGTTCCCTGATTAGGTCCTTCTATATTGTTAGTTTTTATATATACGTGGTTTGTATCCTCTTGAAGTTATAAATTCCTTTACGATTGTTGATATTTTCCTTTTTAGTTGTCATTGTATTATTGTCTTCCCCTGAAATTTTGGAGTGAGTGTGGTTACCTGTCCAGTAGGTATTTGTTTTTAATGATTCCTTTGTGTTCAAAATTTACTATGTAAACCGGTCTACTTGAACTAACTAAAGACATCCTGTAAAGTAGGTTTTTGTCATTTAAAGTGAAAAGAGAGGGTCAAGTCAAGTCAACGAGTCAGCACAGGCTGAGAAACGCTGGGGTACTTAGCGTCGTGCGGTCCGGAGGGACAGGTAGTGGTTGAGGGCCTCAAGTGAGTCTGAGTGCAGGTAGCTCAGTCACTACGGTAGGTCTGTAGAGTAGGAGACAACAGGGGAAGAGGAGGACGGGGGTTAGGGAGGGTCGTAGTCTCAGAAAAGGTTACTCAGTTGAGAAGCGTACTCCACCGGTTTCATGACCTCAAAATCGAAATCGTAGTAAGGAAGGTTTCTTTAGGGTCCCGACTAGAGGAAGTCTTACCTGACCCACCTAGAGGAACGTCAGGTTCCCTGAGAGTTTTCAGAAGAGGTTGTGGTGTCAAGTTTTCGTAGGTAAGAAGCCACAAGTCGGAAGAAGTGTCAGGTTGAGAGTGTAGGTATGTACTGGTGTCCTTTTTGGTATCGGAACTGATCTGCCTGGAATCAGTCGTTTGATTACAGAGACGAAAACTTATATGATAGATCCAACCTTTTAGGTCCTTTCTATTGTAGAACCCCAGTGTTTAATCGGTGAGGTCATAAGAATGGACCTCTTAAGGTACCTACCGTCTCGGACTACCCGATGTCAAGTACCCCAATGTTTGTCAGCCTGTGCTGACTCGTTGAATTGATTCCTTCAAACTTTTTTCATTTTGATTTTTATATAGTTCGTAAAAAAACAATTGGTGTTACGACATTTAATCTATACGTGATGTCCTTTTTTGACATTTTTTTTTTTAGTGTTTGTGTCCCTCCGATTTGTTATACGGAGATTTATTGGTGCTCAAGTGACTTCTAGAGTTTCTCCCTTTTCGTTTTTTCCTTTTGTGTTGTTGAGTTTTAGATAACCTTAGTCATTTTGGTCACGATACCCCCTTTAAATATCGTTATATTTGGATCGAGTTCTTTATTCTTTTTGTAGTTTATTTGGTAGATTAAAATGTAAATTCGTTGATCTTTTTATTGTTGTTTTTTATTTATTTATTTTGGTTTCAACAATCTTCCTTTCTTTAATATTTCTAGTCTAGTCTTTATTTACTTTTTCTTTACTTCTTCCGTTATCCTTTTTAGTCACTTTGATTTTCGATCAAAAAACTCTTATATTCGTTTTGACTGTCTGAGAACTATTCAGACAATCGGTCTGAGTAGTTCTTTTTTTTTTTTTTTCCTCTTTTGGGTTTAGTTATTTTGTCTTTTTCCTTTTCAATATTGTCTGTTATTTCTTTATGTTTCCTAGTATTTTGTGGTCATGCTAGTTGATATACGGTTATTTCACCTGTTCGACCTTCTTTACCTACTTAAGATACTTTTCATGTTGGAAAGTTCTCACTCGGTCCTTCTTTATCTTTTTTTACTTGTGTGGTTAGTGTTTGTGACTTTAGTTTTGAGATTCTTTTTTTTAGAAGGTTGTTTTCGGGCCATCGAAGTTTCCGTTCGAAATAGTCTTCAAATCTCTTCTCGATTGGGTATACGACGAATTTGAGAAGGTCTTTTGACGTCTCCTTCCTTCTGAGGGTTTGAGGAAAATACTCCGGTGGTAGTGGGACTGTGGTTTTGCACTGTTTGTATGTGTTTTTTTCTTTTAATGTCCGGTCATAGTGACTACTGTACACGACGTACGTACGAAAGTCCAGGCTGAGAAACGGTAGGGTACTTGACATCGGGTGGTCCGAGGAGCCAGGTACCTTAAAAGGTCCGATCTTATGATCTCACCAAAGGGTAAAGGATGAGGTCCCCAAGACGGACAGGACCTCTAACTTAGACACTAAGACTCAGAGGACATTACCGTTCGTCTAATAAAATGGTGACACAGTGGACCCTTCAGTTATTGATTATTTGTGACTATGTTTTTAAGAGTCCTTTTATGATCGTTTGTCTTAGGTTGTTGTATAATTTTCGTAGTCTATAGCGGAATAGTTCACCCCAAATAAATAGAGTCCTTACGTTCCTAAGGAGTTATGTGTGTTTAGTTACACTATGTGGTATAATTGTTTGACTTTCTGTTTTAGTATACTGTTAGAGTTACTTCCGTCTCTTTCAAAAACGTTTTAAGTCATGGGTACGTACAATTTTATTTGAGAAGGGTTTTTACCCGTGTCTTCCTTAGATGGTATTTTTATTTCCGGTAAATGTCGTTTGGTTGTCGTTTGTACCAAGAGTTACCACTCTTTGATTTTCGTAAGTGAGATTCTAGTCTTTGTTCTGTTCCCACTGGTGAACACTCTATCCCACGGGACAATAAGTTGTATCAAAATCTACAGGATCGATACCGTTAGTCTCTTCTTTTTCTTTCTTTTCCTTAGGTCTGACCTTTCCTTCTTTATTTTGAGATAAACGTCTATTGTACTATGATATGTATTCTTTGGGATTTCTATGATAGTCTTTTAATGATCTCTATTAGTCACTTATACCATGTCGACGTCCTATGTTTTAGCTATGTGTCTTTTGTGTACGTAAGGATATATGATTGTTACTTTTTACTCTTTCTCTTTAATTTCTTAGTTAGTGTAAATGGTAACGTTCTTTTTCTTATTTTGTGGATCCTTATTTAGATGGATTCCTCTGTTTTCTTGACATAAGTCTTTTGACATTCTGTGACTACTTTCTAGTTCCTACTATATTTATCTCCTTATAAGGTACTAGGACCAAATCTTCTTAGTTATAACACTTTTACTGACTTGATGGTTTACATTAGTTGTCTAAGTTCCGTTAGGGTTAGTTTAATGGTTACCGTAAACAGTGTGTTGATCTTCTTTTTATAGAGTGTCAAACATACCTTTGTGTTTTCTGGGGTTTATCGGTTTCGTTAGAACTCTTTCTTCTTACCTAAACTTCCTTAGTTGAATGGACTAAAGTCTGATATGATGTTTGGATGTCATTAGTTCTGTCATGTCATCACCGTGTTTTTCTTTTCATATCTGGTTGACTTGTTCTATCTTTCGGGTCTCTGTTTGGGTACATGGATCCCCGTGGAATAGAAACTGTTTTCTCAATTCTTATATGTCACCCCTTTTTTCGAAGAAGTTATTCACCACGACCCTCTTGACCTGTTGTTGCACATCTTCTTACTTTAATCTTGTGAAGGATTGTGGTATGTGTTTCTATTTGAACTTTTCCTAATTTGGATTTACACTTGATATTTTGATCAAAATATCTTTAATATCTTTGATATTTTGAGAACCTTCTTTTGTATCCGTCTTGTGACGTAATGTATTTAGTATTATTCTAGGAGATACTTGGTTGAGGATCTTGTTACCTTTAATTTTTTTATTTATTCACCCTGGTTTAATTTGAATTTTCGAAAACGTGTCGTTTCCTTTGACATTTCCACTTTTCTGTTGGGAGTCTTACCTTCTTTTATTATCGTTTAATTTGTTGACTGTATCCTAATTAGAGGTTTTATATGTTTGTCAAGTATGTTGAGTTACGGTCTCTTTGTTAGATTAGTTTTTCACCCGTTTTCTAGATTTGTCTATATAGAGGTCTTTATGTACCTACCGATTATTTGTGTACTTCTCTACGAGTTGTAGTGAGTAATAATCTCTTTATATTTAGTTTTGATGTTGCTCGATAGTGGAGTGTACTCAGTCTGACGGTAGTAGTTTTTCAGGTGTTTGTTCACGACCTCTTCCACACCTCTTTTCCTTTGGGAGCACGTGACGATGACCCTTACACTTAACTGTCTCGGTACTACCTTCTGTCATACCTCTAAGGAATCTTTTAGTCCTTATTTTGATGGTATATTGTATCGTTATGGTGAAAATCCGTATATGGGACTCCTTAGTTTTTGACTTTTTCTGTGTACATGGGGTTACAAGTGACATCACGGTAAATGATATCGATCCTGTGCCTTCGTTGGATCTACAGGTGACAGTCTACTTACTAGTTCTTCGACACCATGGATATATGTTACCTTATGGTGAGTCGGTATTTTTCCTTGTGTAGACTCAGTCAAGATTACTACATCTACTTGGATCTCGGATAATGTGTCTGACTTCAGTCAGTCTTTTTGTTTATAGTATATAATTACGTATAAATACTTTAGATCTTTCTACCATTATTACTTGGATGGACGTCCCGTCGTTACCTCTTTTGTGTCTCTTGTCTAAATACCTGTTCGCGTCCTCTCTTCCTCAGTCGTTCTACTTACCTTTATCGTCGTACCTCCGTGTATGTGATTGTGTACATTTTGTCTGTCGGTTTCCCTTAAACGACGTACTGAGTCCCTTAAGTGTGGCCCCGAGACGTCATTGGATCTCCCCACCCTTTCCAACCCTCCATCCTCCTTCCAAGTTCTCCCTCCTCTGTATACATGTGGATACCAATTAAGTACAACTACATACTCTCTTTAATTTGATTATGATATTTCGTTAGTTAGTTAAATTTTATTTATATTAATATTTTTTAAGAGGTCTTACACCTATCCTTTCCTTGTATGGAGTTGTGTTATTTCCAGTACATGTTCACTGACGTCGGTACTTTAATTTTCTGCGAATGAGGAACCTTCTTTTCAATACTGGTTGGATCTATCGTATAAGTTTTCGTCTGTGTAATCAAACGGTTGTTTCCAAGCAGATCAGTTCCGACACCAAAAAGGTCACCAGTCCATACCTACGTTCTCAGCCTGACACTTCTTCCGACTCACGGCTTCTTAACTACTAAAACTTCACACCACAACCTCTTCTGAGAACTCTCACGGAGCTTGATGTTCCTCTAGGTTGGTCAGGTAAGACTTCCTCTAGTTGGGACCCTAAAGAAACCTTCCTTACTACGATTTCGATTTTGAGGTCATGAAACCGGTGGAGTACGTTTCTCAACTGAGTGACCTTTTCTGAGACTACGACCCTCCCTAACCCCCGTCCTCCTCTTCCCCTACTGTCTCCTACTCTACCGACCTACCGTAGTGGCTGAGTTACCTGCACTCAGACTCACTTGAGGCCCTCAACCACTACCTGTCCCTCCGGACCGCACGACGCTAAGTCTCCCAGTGTTTCTCAGCCTGTGTTGACTCGCTGACTTGACTTGACTTGTTCATTGGTTGTCTTTTTGTAATAAGAGTTACCACTTTTTGACTTTTGCAAAATTCTAGTCCTTGTACTAATTCCGACAAGTAAGAATTGTGATAATAAGTTATATCAAAACCTTCAGGATCGATATCGTCTCTTCTTGTTCTTTATTTTCCTCATCTCTAACCTTTTCTTTTTCATTTTAAGAGTGACAAACATCTACTGTATTATGATATATATCTTGTGGTTTCTACGGTGGTCTTTTAATGACGACGATGACGACGATTCAGCAAGTCAGTACAGACTGAGACACGTTGGGGTATCTGCCGTCGGGTGATCCGAGGAGACAGAGACCCTAAGAGGTCCGTTCTTATGACCTCACCCAACGGTAAAGGAAGAGGTTACGTACTTTCACTCTTCACTTTCACTTCAGTGAGTCAGCACGGGCCGAGAATCACTGGGGTACCTGACGTCGGATGGTCCGAGGAGATAGGTACCCTAAAAGGTCCGTTCTCATGACCTCACCCAACGGTAACGGAAGAGGAAGATCTTTTAATGATCTCGATTAGTTACTTATGTCATTTCAGTCTCTTATATTTTAATTATATGTCTTTAGGGAATGTAAGGATCTGTGATTGTTACTTTTTAGTTTTTCTCTTTAATTCCTTTGTTAAGGTAAGTGGTGACGTTGCTTTTCCTATTTTATCGATCCTTATTTGGTTGGATTTCTCTGTTTTATGGACATACGTCTTTTGATATTCTATGTCCATTTTCTTTGGTTTCTCTTGTGTTTGTCTAACTCACTATATGGTACAAGAACTTAACCTTTTTGTAACACTTTTACTGATATGATGAGTTTCGTTAGAGGTCTGAGTTACAATAGGGATAGTTTGATGGTTACATTAAAAAGTGTCATGACCTTGTTTTTTTAAGTACTAAACCTTTTTATTTTCTGGGGGTTTATCGGTTTCGTTAGAATTCTTTTGGTCTCGACCTCTTTAGTTGGAACGACTGAAGTCTGATATGATATTTCGATATCGGTAGTTCTCATACCATGGTCGTGTTTTTGTCTTTATGTTTGGTTACCCTGTTCTTTCGTTCGGGTCTCTTTGGGTGTATGGATACCCGTGGAATAAAAACTGTTTCCTCTGATATGTTACCTCTTTTCTGTCGGAGAAGTTATTCGTCACGACCCTTTTGACCTGTCGGTGTATATTTTGTTACTTTTCTTGTGAAAGATGGTGGTATGTGTTTTTATTTAAACTTTACCTAATTTCTGAGTTTATAATCCGATCGTTGAATATTTCGAGAATCTCCTTTTGTATCCATCTTGTCAGAAACTGTATTCTAGGAGGAACTGGGTGGAGAATTTCATTCCCTTTATTTTTGTTTTTATTTGTTTGTCCTGACCGTACTTACAAACCACCGTAGTCACATCGACTGAGAAACACTGGGATACCCTACATCGGGTGATCTTAGGAGACAGGTATCCTAAGAGGTCCGTTCTTACGACCTCACCCAACGGTAAAGAAGGAGTTTAACTAGAAGGACTGGCTCTCTAGCTTGAGTACTGAGAACGGTAAAGGACGTCTAAGAAAATATATATATATATATATATATATATATATATATATAAGAAAAATTAACCTCCGATTAATAAAATGTTATAACATCACCAAAACGGTATATATTTGTACTTAGTCGGTGCCCACATGTACACAAGGGGTAGGACTTGGGGCGAGGGTGGAGGGAGGGGTAGGATGGGGACACCCAGTAGGGTTGTGACTCAGCGGTCTCTTCGGGGTTTACCCTGGATTGATTTGATATTTCGAAAACGTTCCATTACCTTTGTTATATGTTCTAATTTTCTGTTGTGAGTCTTACCCTCTTTTATAAACGTTTACTTCGTTGACTGTTTCCTAATAAGAGGTTTTGCATATTCGTCGAGTATGTAGAGTTATAGTCTTTTTGTTTATCGGGTTAGTTTTTTACTCGTCTTCTGGATTTGTCTGTAAAGATGTTTCTTTTGTGTGTCTACCGGTTCTTTGTGTGCTTTTCTACCGGTTGTAACGAGTAATAGTCTCTTTACTTTTAGTTTTGATGTTACTCCATAGTGGAGTGTGTCCAGTGTTACCGGTAGTAGTTTTTTGGATGTTTGTTATTTACGACCTCACCTTCGACTCCTTCCTTTGGGAGGACGTGACAACCACCCTACATTTCACCATACATTTCACCGAGCTATTTCCTGTCTTTACCATACCTGGATTTTCTTCGTCTTCTATAATTCTTCTCCACCGTTCTTATGTGTCTTCTCGACATGTTTTTGCTAGAAGTGCTGGGCCTATTAGTACTACTACACTAGTGATTAGATCTCGGTCTGTAGAACCTTTCTACCCGGAACCTCAGTCCACCCGGAACCTTTCGTAGTGATGTTTGTTTCGATCACCTCCACTACCTTAAGGTCAACTCGACAAAGTTTAGGACTTTCTACTACGACACTTTCCCGACGTGAGCTATACGGCCGTTTAAACCTTTTGAGTCGTCACCGGTGTCCTGACCTTTTCCAGTCAAAAGTAAGGTTAGGGTTTCTTTCCGTTGCGGTTTCTTACGAGTTTGATGACGTATTAACGTGAATAGAGTGTACGATCATTTCATTACGAGTTTTAAGAGGTTCGGTCCGAAGTCGTTATGCACTTGGCACTTGAGGGACTACAAGTTCGACCAAAATATTTTCCGTCTCCTTGGTCTCTGGTTTAACGGTTGTAGGAGACCTAGTACCTTTTTCGTTCTCTCAAGGTCTTTTTGTAGATAAAGACGAACTAACTGATACGGTTTCGGAAGCTGACACACCTAGTGTTATTTGACACTTTTTAAGACTTTCTCTACCCTTATGGTCTGGTGTATTGGACGGAGAATTCTTTAGACATACGTCCAGTCCTTCGTCGTCAATCTTGGCCTGTACCTTGTTGTCTGACCAAGGTTTATCCTTTTCCTCACACAGTTCCGACATATAACAGTGGGACGAATAAATTGACCTTCTTTGTGTTCGACCTTAGTTCTAACGACCCTCTTTATAGTTATTGGAGTCTATATGTCTACTGTGGTGGGAATACCGTCTTTCACTTCTCCTTGATTTTTCGGAGAACTACTTTCACTTTCTCCTCTCACTTTTTCAACCGAATTTCGAGTTGTAAGTCCTTTGCTTCTAGTACAGTAGGCCAGGGTAGTGAAGTACCCTTTATCTACCCCTTTGTCACCGTTGTCACAGTCTGAAATAAAACCCCCCGAGGTTTTAGTGACGTCTACCACTGACGTCGGTACTTTAATTTTCTGCGAATGAGGAACCTTCTTTTCAGTACTGGTTGGACCTATCATATAAGTTTTCGTCTCTGTAATGAAACGGTTGATTCCAGGCAGATCAGTTCCGATACCAAAAAGGTCATCAGTACATACCTACACTCTTAACCTGACACTTCTTCCGACTCGCGGTTTCTTAACTACGAAAACTTGACACCACAACCTCTTCTGAGAACTCTCACGGAACCTGACGTTTCTCTAGGTTGGTCAGGTAAGACTTCCTCTAGTTGGGACCCTAAAGAAACCTTCCTTACTACGATTTCGATTTTGAGGTCATGAAACCGGTGGAGTACGCTTCTCAACTGAGTAACCTTTTCTGAGACTACGACCCTCCCTAACCCCCGTCCTCCTCGTCCCCTGCTGGCTCCTACTCTACCGACCTACCGTAGTGCCTGAGCTACCTGGACGCAGACTCACTTGAGGCCCTCTACCACTACCTGTCCCTCCGGACCGCACGACGCTAAGTACTCCAGCGTTTCTCAGCCTGTTCTGACTCGCTGACTTGACTTGACTTGATTTGACTTTCACCATATCGGTGACACCTCTTGTTATACCTTTAAAGAAATTTTTCATCGTTATGTTTATGGTATACTGGGTCGTTAGAGTTATGACTCGTATATGGGAATTTTTTTGTGTTAAGTTTTTCTGTGTACGTGGGATTACAAGTGATGTCGTGAACAAATGTTACCGGTTCTGTGCCTTTAGTTTTACTCACTCACTTTCAACGAGTCAGCTCAGGTTGAGAAACACTGGGGTACCTGATATGTCAGGTACCTTAAGAGGTCCGGTCTTGTGACCTCACCCATCGGCAAGGAAAGAGGTCCCCTAAAAGGGTTGGGTCCCTAGTTTGGATCCAGAGGGTGTAACGTCCGTCTTAGCAATGATCGACTCGGTGGTCCCTTCGGGTTTGAGTCGGTTTTTTCCTTCCTTAGACTCAATCTTCATCACTCCACCTACTTCCGGACAATGTGTCTCATTATATTCAGTATCTTTTTGTTTTTAACATATAATTTTGTATGTATATTTTTTTACATATACCTTAGATCTTTTATCATGACTACTTGGATAAATGCCTCTTATTTACGGTTGGTGCTGTAACTCTTACCAGACACCTGTGTCGCCCCCTTCCTTTTACTTCCTGTTTAACTCTTTCATCGTAACTGTATATATGTGATAGTACTTACTTTGTCCATTTTAGGTTCCTATTTAGGTTCTTCGACTTTGAAAGATAAGAATTTAAACCAAACTCATTCAGAGATTATTATGTTCCGAGGGGACCATCGAGTCCCCCATTTTCTTTCACTTTCAACGAGTCAGCACAGACTGAGAAACGTTGCAGTACCTGATATGTCAGGTACCTTAAGAGGTCCGGTTGTAAGACATCACCCAACGGTACGGGAGGAGGTCCCCTAGAAGGGTTGGGTCCAGAGGGTATAACGTCCGTCTAAGAAATTGGTTGACTCGGTGGTCCCTTCGGACTTAGGTGGACATACACCCTCTGGGCCCAAGTCAGGGACCCAACCCTTCTAGGGACCTCTTCCCTTGTCAATGGGCAACTCATAAGACCGGACCTCTTAGGGTACCTGTCTCCTCTTACCACCCGATGTCAGGTACCCTAGTGTCTCAGCCTGTGTTGACTCACTGAAAATGAAAGTGAGGATTATAATCACATAAAACGTTTACCGTTTGGTGGTGGCCTAACTCTCCACTTCCTTATCCCAGGGTCTACTACGTAGTGACTGATCACTGGGGATGACTACGAGAAATTCCGAGACCGAAGGAATTGACGTTTTACCTGTGTGATTTAATGTGACGTGACGTCACTACGAATTTACTGTAATTATAATTATAACAGTTCACCATATATTTGTAATCACCAGTTTTAGTTACTATTACATATGAATCGTTATTTGTAATAATTTACAATTTGTTAAGAATTTAGACCTATTTTCTAAACATCCGTGAAGAAAAAGAGGTTTTATAAGATATTTAAGTTATAGTATAAAGTGATTAAAATTCTGTGTTGAAAAGTATGAATTGTGTAGACTTTAACTATCTTTACATAGATTATTGGTGAAATCAATTTGTCGTCAGTATAAACAATAATGTACACAATACACGTAGTTTTACACTTTCTACACATAGTCAGAACCTTCTTTTGGTACTTCTATTTTTACCTGTGACTAAAACAAATTTTTTACTATGTAGTGATTACAAGGACTATTGTCTCTTGTTATAATATATCTTTTTGGACCTGTGACGTTGAAATTCAACTTCCACTTGTCTCCTCACTTCTGAGACTTACACTAATAGAGTCGTTTAATTAAAACGAATGAAAAATTTTACACACATGTTCCAACTATATGTTAATAAAAATTTTCTCGAACGGTATTCTTACTTTTGAAGGTTCAGTACTTTTCGACACAGTATCAATTTACCGTAAAAAGAGAAGTGGAAGGACGACTTTTGTGACTTAGTTAAAAGTTTTAAAGTGAAAAAAAGAAAATTACAGAAGGTAGTTTTAAACTAAAATTTTTTAAATCAGTGATTTTCATGTCCGTGGTTCGGATTATTGGTTCGGAAACTATAATTCATTGTTGTTTCCTTGTATACGTTTAACTATCTTCCCCTTATAATTTGATTTCGACACGATACTGACTACGTCCGAGACTAAAGAAATTCAGAGGGTGACTGTCTTCAAACCAGTGACTGTAAAGATCGATAAGATAAAGTTATAAATAATGTCTCACGATTGATATACGGTCCGTGACTTAATATGTGATCTCTATCGTTCCTCTTATTTCCATCTGTACTAGCGACGAAAGGACTACAAATCATGTATCTTTTCTAACTGTTTAATATTTAATATTATTTGACACTTCTTTGTTGACCTTTTTCTTTTATTTTTACTTGTCACCTACCATAAGTCAACGTCTATTACGTTACCATTGTCGCTTTTGAATGTATTGGAATGAGACACGGTCTGAGACATTGATGTAGAAATGTATGAGAAATTAGAGGTTTTGTTGATGATACTTTATCTATGATGATAATAGAGATAAAATATCTGGGTCTTTTATACTCCGAATTGTATGGACTTTTAACTATATATGGAATATTAGTGAAGACAGCCCGTCTTTAGTACTGTATCAACAGTAATGGATACATACACTTAATTTTATACTTTTTACCAAAGTGTCACAGAACTTTGTTTTAGAACTTTTATTATTACCTATCGTTCATTCGTCTCTCTACCCGATATTTGGGTCTTTCAAACCGAGGTCTCTTGTACGAAAGTTAGGTGATATTAAAGTCCCTCTCGGAAGGACTCGACCACAGTATTCAATTGTAGACTTT